>JAJQWJ010000014.1:6022240-7222240 GCA_023637945.1 Phaethornis superciliosus | reverse complement strand
CAATTGCTTATTAGTTTTGTCACGTGTTTCACTGCTCTAAACCAGTGAGTTGGCTGTGGTAACCTAAAATTACAGAAAAAGATAGATGCACCTCTGTGTAAAGAGGAGACAGAAAACTATTTGGACTTCCCTAGGGAAGTTATGACGTGCTTCACTATAGGATCCATTTGAAAAATATAATGTTCAAGAAAGGCATATTTATAGTGCTCAAGAAGGCAAATAGTGTCAGTAAAATCCATTGGGGTAGATACAAAGCATCTAACTAGTCTGTAACTAGTGCTAAATTCAAATTAACTTAGTAAAATTTCTTGAGATGTGCAAAATATTCTCCCTTGCAATAGGAGTTTTGAAACCTAAATTCAAAAAATAGTGATTGAATACTTGATACTAAGACAGGAATGCAGATAACTTCAGTGTATAGAATTTAAAGCAATCAAATCCTGTTCAAGTTTTAATGAAGTTGAAAACCTAATCTTTAGAAACTTTAATATACACATTTCCTTTAAATATCTTTGCAACACTCTATAAAATGGTAATTACCTGTATAGTGTTGGGACAGAGGAGTCTGAACTGAATTCACAGAAATGTATGTATCAGGTACTCTTCAAGGTACACAGTTGAATTCTTGAGGCCCCGATGTACAGAAGTGTAGGTTTCATTTGTATCTGTACTTGAAGAGACACATGAAAGAAATATAAATAGTCTGAACCTACAGGTTGCTGCAGCTCAGTCCCAAAATTTCCCCCTGTTTTTAACATTTGAAAAGGGAGAGGTAATGGACATATGAACAAACAGTACCACAGACACAACATAAAGGTCTGGCAATTTCTGTTTTTAATAACAAGAATTGAATTTCATTTGATTTGATTTTTTTCATACAGTGCAGTATGATTCTAGAATTCTGGAATTCTTAACGGATACAATTACAAGTTGTATTACAATTACAAAACTAATATATTTGAAGTTTTTTCTTTTTTCTCTTGGTGAAAGGTGGAACTGGGTTCAGTGTTCATCTAAATGGATTTCCAATCCTTCTAGAATCTTTGGATAAAAAGCAGTCCCAAAGAAACTATTTGTTGTCAGGAATTGATAAGCATGTTATAAAATCTGTAAGCTAGAATAACAAGGCAGCTTAAAGCAATCTTTTCCACTGTTTACAACAATAGTCCTTGGTATTAAGCAAACAAGTAGGTGTTTAGAGTGCATCTGGAAATTAAGGGAATTATATGTTCTACAGTGCTATTCCACTTAATATTTCAGATGAGAAAGTGTGGGGAGAAGCATTTAAGAATACTGTTGCAGTACTACCAGTAATCAGGTGTGTTCCTGGTTACTCTAATTATGTAAATAGCTGTCTAGAAAAAAAAATTAATGTTGGCAAATGCGTATCTACAATCCTATTTATATTTTTTAGTTTTAGCAGAAGTTGGATAGAGGTTTATACTGGTTTCTGTGCTATTACAGCAATTATCAGCATTTTATCCCTTGTCTCTTAAATTACAATAGCACCCCATAGGTTTTTGGATGCTATTATTACCCTCATTTCACAAAGAACTGTAAGAAACAGAAGAAGAGTGACTTGGCTAAGTCATTGAGGTGATCTGTAGAGCTTGAAATTGAACCTTGGACTCCAAAGTCCTGTGCCTGTGCTGGTTTGGTTATTCTGAAGTTGCTGATATTTTAATCTTGGAAGAATACAAATGTTTCTGTTTTCAGGTTTTGGTTTCCAGTCTAGATACCAGTGGTTTGGCTTCCACGTACACAATTATTGCCCTAACTGCAATATGTTATAGCACAATGTGAAAATCCCCCAAAATATGAAGGAATACAGGTTGTGAGAAGTTAGAAACATTTGCAGTATATCCAATATTATTACTTTTTCACTTCAGGATCATAGAAAGCTCAGTGAGCTAAATCATCAGACTAAGGGACTATAGTTTGATGGACAGCCTTGGAATCAGATGTATTGCAAGAGAAGAGGATAACATAGGATGATGAAAGTAGATCAAAATACTGGAAGATTTTAGAGGATTAAACATGAAGATCAAGTGTGTCCAGAGTGAAGACAACATCTCGTGTAAATGAGAAGCTAGGGCCAAACTAAGCATTATTATGTTGTTGAGACAGAATAAGCCAGAATTTTGTTGGCAAGGATTTTTCTCTATATTTTCTTTGTTAAAGCTGGTTCTCAATACAGGATTATTTATTTTGAGGAGACTGTTTATTATATACTTTCAGACAAGGGCAAGATCTTCACTGTGGTTAGAGAATGAGCATGCATAACCCTTGCAGTTCTCACAGCTAGTTGCTGACTCCTCAAAGAAGGAAAGGCTGATGAAAGCAGGAGAATTTTTAGGTCTAGTTAGCTATATCATGAGAGGGAGAATTTAGTTATCATTTTGCAATGTTCAATAAAATATGTATCTTATAAAGACTTTTCTTAAAATGCTTTTATTATGTTTTCATAGCATGCAGTTAGTTTCTGATGAGTTGCCAGGATTAGGATAGAACGATGCAGGGTAGTTAGAGGCCAGCCTGTAAGTCCATAACAATACAGAGCCCCGGTTCTCACTGCAGTGTGTAGAGCAGCTCAGAGGGTGTATGGAACAGTTTTTGTTTGTTGCCTGCACTGATGATCTAGGCTCTAATCCTGAAATCCCTGTGAATAGATTCTAGTGCTTGTGTGAAACTATTAAAACCAGGAAACTTGATACAAGGGTCCTGACACACATATATGATTGCAAGCTAAATCTGAAACAGCAGTTGTGTACTGGCTGTTTTATCATAACTCTTCTTCATTTAATCCTTAAACTTCACTCTTTTTCAAAATACCTAAGCAAAATGAAAATACTCAGCAATTTTTAAATGCTTTTAACTTTTTTTACAGAAATGGTATTATAAAGAAAAACAGATGTGAGAGTTTATGTATCTATGATTAAAGTGTGTCAATATAATTGAGTAACATGACTTTCTCTGGATTCAATGAGCAAATCCTTTCAGAGAAAAGCTTTACTGGAAACCCTAGTGAGTTTGGATTTTTTCTTTGCTTTTTTTTTCCCTTCTGATTGAAAAGGTGACACTGTGATTTAGGAATTTTGAGCCTTCTGATACCAATTTAATTTTTCTTTTTTTTTTTTTTTTTTTTAATCTTCAATACAAGCATGGTAGTCCCATGCTCTGTAAGTTTTGTGTAGCTCATTTGTGACCATTAACTGATACACTTATATAGGAATCCTACTTCACTTAATACTAGATGGTGATAATGTGCTGCAGCTGCTTCTAGCTACATGTTACTTTCACTGCATCTGGGAACAACTGAATTTCTCAGAAAGCAATGATTAGCATTTTGATCTTGATAAGTACTTTACTGAATACCAATGTCTTAATGATTCCTTTCACCAAGCAAGGCATAAACAGCTAATGCATATATAGATTGTAGTTAGCTTCTGTTTACTAGATATACTTGATCAAATACTTGCACACTTGATTTTTTTAAAACTGCATTAGAAGTAATCTCCTCTGATTTATAGTTGTGAAAAAATGTAATTTTATGTCTCTAAATATGGTACATTAACTAATTCCAGTATGAAATGCTAGATGTCTGAAAGAGCATTTAGTGTCAGGTGTCGTGATCTAATATGTTAGTGGTTCATGCCAGTGCTCCCAGCTACATACAAATTAACTGTATTCAAGTGTAACCAGACAGCATTTATAGTCTGCAGATTAGCATAGCCTGAGAAAAATCTAATTATCTTTTCCTTGGTTGTTTGCTTTCATTACATTTTTGTTTCAGGGTACCTTTTTTGTTAAAATTTTAGAATTATTTATAGAACTAATACCAGATTTAGAAATAGTTAATGATAATATGGATCACCAGGCAGAAATATGAGAGGCTGTACTTTGTTCATCTCCTCAGTGAAGGAGACATCCTACAAACGAAGCCAAGTACTAGGGACTAGGGGAATAGAAGTTAAGCTTTACAGTGTGTTAGTGCTTTGCTGCAAAATACATTTTAATCAAGACCAACTTAGGATCCTGATCTCATTTTAGCTGTTAGAGAAAAGCCTCCTGTCGGGGACAGAGCAACTGCAGAAAGCTGTCTTGTGGAGAACTGAAAAGAACAGAGGGATCATAGCTACAGGTTCTTTTGCTCATTCCTTAATGTTCCCTCTGTATCCTTGGGAAGCCTGCAACACGTGGTGACAGTGCATTATCAAAACATGCACTATACTCAATTACATGGCCTGAGACTTGCTCAAAAAATATATTTTGCAAGTGATTGTACCTATTTATGGAATATGAGGTATACCTGTATTTATTTAGATAATTCTAGAATGACATTCACTAGGCTGACTAAAATTAAAGATACAGGCAGATTAACTGTGTCACATGAAGTTAGGGTGACATTCGTCCAATGTATACAGTTTACATATATACAATGTATATCAGAAACAGATTTGGTAGGAGACTGGAGGGAGTTTGAATTGTAGCTCAGGTCCCGTTTATTGCAGAAAGTAAGAGGTTGTAAGAGAAAGTAAGAGGCCTTCATCTTTCAAGAGGATTGCAGGTTGCCAGATGCTAATGAGCCAAGCTGCTTCTCAAACTTGAAGGGTTTGGAATTGTCCAAATACAGTAGCAACAGTGTGTTTTATCATAAATGTCACAATAAAGAGCTAAAACCATCTAAAAATAAAGAAATAATTTAAAATACAGATAGCAGTATCTATTAAGAAGAGGTCTTAGTTATCCATAGCTTGATTGATACTGTGAAGGTAAAATACAATATAAAAAACTATAGTAATGGGATTTAGTAGAGAAGATGAAGCAGATCAGAAGTACAACTGACCAGTAATGAATGGAGGACTTTGATGGTATATGTAAGAGCTATTTATTTGCTAATACAGAAAGCAAGTGGCTGGAACTGATAGAATAAGTATTATGTTCATCCTGATGGAGTCACACGTGAGTTACTGAAGGACGGGAAGTCATCATTCAGATGGAGGAGTGTCAGCCTGTGTTGCTCTCTTGAAATGTGATGGTTCTTGAGCATTTTGTTTTTCCATCTTGAGGTTTTATGTCTCTTCATGTGTGTGTTTTTCTCTTAATTGAGCTATAAACTACTACGAGCTCAAAAGTTTCTGTTGGTTAATTTGGTTTAATAAAAAGAAAATAATCTTTTAAGTCTTTAGTTGATACGTTTTCTTTTTGTCAATTCAGCAGGAGGTTTTTTTTTTGGAGGTTGAGTCAGAAACATACACGTGTACTTTGCAGAATTTGGCCTTGTATTAGAGATGGTTGATCTTCATTAGACTGGATCCCGCGTTAAAGCCCATCTACCTGCAAAACAAACACAATGATGCATTTGTTATTATGATGCATTAATGATGCATTTTTTATTATTACTTTATATATTCTCCTCTCAAAGGATTTTGAGAATAGTAGAGGATCTTTGAGATCTTCTGAAGATGTTTGAATCAAAAAATATGAAAATAGGCTAAATACAAATAGCATTAATTGCTTAAATCTTAGAAATTCTGTACAAGTGCATCTAAGTAGCACAGAGTTGATTTAATAATTTATAGAAATTATAAAGATTCAATAAGTCATAATGAAGTTAAGGTCTTATTACATTTTCAGATATGAGTCAGCAGCTTTTTAACTGTAACCATCTGAATTTCAAATGTTAAATGTGTTTTTAAAACTGCTCTAGAATGCATAAGAAATTATAGAAGGTCACCCTTTTCAAAAATTTACCCAGGCATGTGTAATTTGAGATATGTAACATAATCTATTATGCACATCAGGTTTGAATTGTTCAATTTTATTATGTAAAACACAGCACAAGATTCTTTTTTTTTTTTCACCTTTCTGCCAGCAAAGTCACTGTCTGATAGTTGCATTTCAAAGCCAAAGAGCTGACTTTTTGAGAAGCTTCAAACATAAAAATACAGCTTTTCCTAGATGTGTACGAGGCCAGACTTCATTTCAGGCAAAACTGTACTGGGAACTGTGCATCATCTTCAGCCAATGGGCTCATTTGATACCAGTTAAGGAGTATGATCAAGAGTCTGGCCTCTCAGACAAAGGCCAGTCATTAGAAGGAAGCAGTCAGACTGTAAGATTTGACTTTTTCTTTTTTTCCCTTGATCAGTGACCTGTCAGTAATGATAGTCGGAATATATTTGTACATATTAGAATTAAGGTCTTTACATTTACATATGCAGCAATGGGTCTATAAAGACTTTTGAATCGTGTTTAAGGAATAGGAAATTTATATAAGCCTTTCTTAGGAGGGAAGTCCATCTTAAGTGTTTTCTAAAGATGTTAAAACTAATGGCAAATCATATTCTATTGTCTTTATAAATGATTGTTTCATTTCTGAAATAGTAATCTTAAATTCCTTTCTCATTATTTTTTTAAGCAACCATCTAAATTTTGAACTTTGTAATATTTTTTTATGATAGGTTTGGAGTTAAAATCTATTTTGAAACATTACTTCATGAAGTGATGTGACCAAAGAAAATGATCCAGATGATTAATTTGTTGATGAGAGGAAACTTGATTTAAGATGCTTGAACAAATCAAGAACTTGGTATTAAAAAATACTTAGAAAAAATCAGAAGCTGGTCTGACAGTGGTTTTGTTGTGTAGTCTTTCTTTGATGGATCTGCAGAACAAAACAGGGTCCAGTCCTGTGCAAGTAACTTGCAGTTGCAAAGTATAAAGAGTTTCATAAGTTCCTATGAACCAGGAAAGTCAACAAAATTAATAGTGTATTGAAAAGGAGGCCAGTTTCTTCAGAGAGAAATTATTTGGGAATATTTATAGCAACCAAGTGAGCAGGTGAAAGTTACAGTCATTAAAATGTGTTTAGATATTACACTTTGCAATTGACACAGGGCAACCAAATCAATTTTCCCAGAAACAAT
Organism: Phaethornis superciliosus; assembly: GCA_023637945.1. Classification (NCBI taxonomy): domain Eukaryota; kingdom Metazoa; phylum Chordata; class Aves; order Apodiformes; family Trochilidae; genus Phaethornis; species Phaethornis superciliosus. Next base: position 7,215,311 of record JAJQWJ010000014.1, on the reverse strand, counting down.
GCAGAGGGAAGATGCTGCATTTACTGTTGAAAAGCATAACTGTGCAGTAAAAAAACCTGTATGGCATTAAGAGCACTGCTTGTATCAAGCCACATAAATGTTTCTCCTGGTGATGAAGAGCAGTCAGTTATGCTACCTATAATAAAAAAACAAGTTAGTCTCCATAGGCAGAATTTGCTTTATAAATCCATACAAAGTAGCATATGTTTCTCATGTTGTCAAGCAGTATTGTTGTAAGACTGGGCAGGGAAAAGCAAACAGCAAGACTATCCAAATGAGGAAAGCTTTATGACCAACAGTAAGTGATAAAACTGGGATACAGCCAGCTGTTAAAAAGACATGCTCCCAAACACTAAGCTCTATTATTTATGTTGACAGTAACTACCAATGACAGATTCAGAAATTGAAGATACTGAGGCAAAACTATAGAGCTGATTTTATGTTTCGAGGTTTTCAAGCAACAGTGAAGAAGAGTGATGTAGTGTAGAAGCTAATTAGGAGAGTTAAATAATCTTGCTACAGGAGAGAAACAACTATTTTTCTAGTGCTGAGGTCATTTGGGGAGTACTACAAGTGAAAAGGTTAGAAAAAAATTCTAATTAAAAAACCTAGGAAATCTGATAAAGAAAAGATGTGAAATTCAAAGATCTTATTGTATAAAGCATAGGTTGATAGACCAGCAGAGTATCTCCTGGGAGTCCTCTTGAGAGGAAGGGAACAGAGAGACCACGACTCAAAGACTGGGAGTTTTACTGGGAGTTGCTAGCAGCAGGGAAAAAGCAGAGTTTATAAAGACACTTATGGTTTTAGGCACAGCTCAGAGCCATGAAGTGTGTTTTAACTAGTTAAATACCTACATAGATTCCAGTTGTCACTAGGATGTTCTGTTGTATGAGAATGTTGTATGTTATTACTTCTGGACTTTCTGGACAAGGCAGAGGCTGTCATCTATTGCCTTCACTTTGATTTTTTTGAATGAAATTTCTGTTCTTCTTAGGTTTGATGTTACAATGGCCAACTTATCTTACTTTTGACTGAATGGATAGCTCTACTTGTTTGCTTCAGCTCACTTGCCTCAGTGTCCAAGATGAAACTAGAGGCAAGCTTTACATGGATGGCAACACTGAGAGTGCCAGATGCCAAAGACATTCTTAATATTTAACTGGATAGATGAGATAAGGGCAGATGAGAAAATGTCTTAAGTTTAAATACGGCCACAGCTGACAGTTGCAGTTCAAACCTATGTCATATTTTCAGAGCTCCTTAAGCATATAAAAGGTTCTGTAAGTGCTACCTGTTAACTGATCATTTCTCCTGTTCTAATTTTAGATTGCAGAATAGCCTTCCAAAGAAAATAGTATAAGATTTGTCACTTGAGACAGTTAAAACCAGACTCTTACAATAGCAGAAAATATAGCTTTGAGTTTTTATGAACTCTTGGAAAGCCCTTCTGAGGGATGAAATCCAAAACTGACAGACGGAGGCTGCTTCTGTCTGTTACTTCTATTGTGGCTGGATGAGAAAAATTTCCAGAAAGCTGTAGATCTTTTCATGTTTTTGTTCTCTTATGGTTATTTCTTTCACCTGTTCCCTTTAAAATGTTGTAGCTATAGATTGACTTAGCAAATTCAGGGAGTTCAAAGCTGAATGCATGGTATTAGTTTTAGCACTGATGTGGTTTGTTTGGCATTAAGCTGTATATACAAGTACTCTGGACATAGTGATATTTAAGTAATTACTTGGGATATTATGGAAGCTTTTATACTTCTAGTTCATTTTTGCAGGAAATTGTGTCAAAAGTTTGTCTTCCTTATTTTGTTAGGAGTTTCATGAGACTGTAGAGGCACAGGGAGATTTAAGACAGTTCTGAATGAGATTTAAGGCACTTCTCTAACTGATTGTTGTGACACTCCAGATCACTCTGCTCCCTGAAAATATTTTACTGATATCCAAATGCACTTTAGCTAGCTTTCATGTAGGACCCATACTTTTTTAATGTGCAGCTTTTGATGCAGAAAAGCAGAGGTTATTTAGAAACACATATAGGTGTTCCCCAACCATGAGCTTGCAGAAATTTATTTTAAAAATTGGCAGTTTTTTGCAAACTTTCTTACATTACACATCAATCAGAGCACATTTAAGTGCACTATGTCCACAGAGCACTCAAACAAACATTGAAACGATATCTAGCTTGTTAAATCTTGTTTTGTGTCTGTTAAAACATACACATTACTTCCTAGTTGGACAGACTATGTAGAATACTATTGTTGCTTAAACAATGATGGATTCATCACATAAGAACTCAATTATTTCCTATATTTCATAAATTTCTGCCTTGTGTCATCATTTCATGAATATTTGATATGCTGAGCATACTTCGTTGAAATAACTAATTACAAATGCTGTGATTTATTGAGTATACTTTACTGGAGACTTGATAGAAATATCTGTTCCAAAGTAATTCAAACAGACTCTGTTTGCTTTTTAAAAATTCCATCCAATATAATAAATTTTCTACTTTAATTGCATGTTAACCTTTGAGAAATTACACCTCTGGGAAAGCCCCCCACTGGCACAAATATACTTTCTGAATTGGGTGGTGGTACAGGTGCCCATAACAGTTATGGCTGAAAAAAAGCATAATCTGCATCCATGATCATGCTAGATCCAGTGACTTTTTATTCTGTAGGCATTTGTATAAGGCCTCAACAAATAAAGGTCCTTCTAGGCTAGAGTTATGTGACATGTATCATCAATTTGTGGGCAGGATGGAGAAGGTCTTAACCTATGCCTGGGGCCTAAAGAAGCCTATAAATTGTCTTTGCTAGGAAGCTCTGTTTTTGTCAAACTTCTTGGCTAAGATTTTTACATACACCCTCTGTTTCAAAAGGGAGAAGCCTTGTATATAGTCCAATAAGGACCAATGTAGTGACCAACATGTTGCACTCTGCTGTTGTCTGTAGCTGATTTTCCTAATGAGGTGAAAGGTATGATCCAGCAGAAGGAAATCCAAGATGGTTTGTGTTTAGAGACCAGTGGGTTTAGCTCTGACTTTGAACTACAGAGAGAGCTCATCATTTTGACCTGGATAAAATGTAGTGTCAGTTGAAATTTGATGCTTCTTTTATTCTCTACTTGCCCTTGAAAGTCTAAAAGTTCTCTGACTTCTATAATCCTCATTTTGTTGTGCCTTTCCCAATTTTCTTTTGTCCTATTTTCTACCTAGCTTTCCACTTGTCATCTCTTTTGTTAGCTGTATTCCTCATTGTCTATCTCCAAAGCTACAGTGATGCTTGTGTAGTCTAAATACCATGTGAACTCTTAAATACACCATTACATAGTGGTGTGAAGCAATATAGAGGTCATGATGGAAGAAAAGGTGTTAGTAATATTTACTGTATCCCAGACAAGGGCTTATGAAATTGCAATAATGAATGCTGAAAAAAATGAGAGTAGTTCCTGCTTTAATTGGTGTGATGTCACTTAGTGTTGATGGTAAAGTAAGTACTGGTTTCAAACCTTACTTTCAGTCAGAGAGAACTTTCAACTATTTGAGACATACATACAAGCTATGTTGTGCTGCTTTTCCTGGGTTATATTGTAAATATTCCACTGGAAATAGGTAGTTTAGAAGAAGATGGTACTTGGTACAAGTATATATTATTTACCTTGTTAATAGACAAAATCTTGATGCTGTATGTAGTAAAAACCAGAGCATTCCTTTGTATACAAATTTGTCAGTCTTTTCCTGTAAATCTGCAACCTACTCTTGCACTACAGAAATTGTGAGCTTTTGTCTGTAAGTAAAAGGACTGTACTTTATAATTAGTTCTGTATCTTGGGCTGTGCTTGTGTAGGACCATTAGCTAGCTCCAAAAGGAGTTTAGCAATCTTCTGGGGCTTTTGCCTCTAAAGCATGCATGAGTCAGGATCATCAGGTAAGTCTAATGCCATCAATGTAATATATTCATTACTGTTTCCTATATGTGATCCTAGGTTCTAATCCAGAGTTTTCCTGTGCTTGGTTGCTTCTTCTTTCAGTTTCTATTTATCATATTGACAATTCATTTATTTGTTTATTTTTGTGAGCCTTAAAAATGCAGAGGTTAACATTGTCTATAAAATCCCTTTCTAGATGGAACCAATAAGGATGCTGACTAGAAAATCACTTTTTTGTTCCTAATTCAGTGGCATGTAAATTGAAGGTAACCAGGGAAACCAAGAGCTTGCTATATTTATGTGCTTTGCAGGAGTGAATTCTGGAAATAGAGTATTCTCCAGTCTGTCATGATCAATAAAACTGAATCTGGATCTCATGGTTTTTATGCAGCAGCTAAACACACTCATTTTCATTAACAAAATAAAAATAAAAAGAGAGGGGGGAAAAAAAAAAAAGGCTTAGGTTAGCTGTTAATTGTGCATTCCATGAAGTTATTCTTAGGTTAACTCTTTATAGATGTTTAATTTACATGGGATTAAACTCTCCTATGGAATTTCTTGGGCTGTGGTTTGTCACAGTAGACCACAGGTTTCCTTTGGAGCTACTTCACCATCTTAATTAAATCTGTGGTTAGGCTTATTTAGCTATTATTCGCTTCATAGAATAAAACATGTGAGAGTTTGGTGTTTGCTCTTGAGGGTACTAAAAGTAACTGCTTTAATTAAACAAAAAATGAAGTCAGTTTTGTGTTTTGAAGTGCTATTATTACCAGCTTCACCAGTAACTATTTTTATTAATAGGGAGGTATAAGTCCTACAGTAAATGCTTAGCTCTAAGTTGCAAAGTTTTATAAAGGAAACCTATTCTATGGACATTTATAATGTTTCAGGATAAAGGTTGTTGAATTTTTTTTTAAATGCAAAATTTTGTGATTTTTTAAATTTAGTTGTTTTTTGCTTTTTTTAAAGTCTCATCTGTTTTCATATGTTTTCATGTTTTTCACCACTTAAAGTTCAATTTTACTAAATTAAGTTTTTTACTATACTAACACTGTATGCTGTTTTCATCTATATCTAAAATTTTCAGAAGAAATATTTCAAAAAACCTTCTTGTCTTACAACTTCTGTAAACTGATAGTTTGAGACCCATTTCATAGCTATGCCTAGAGGCACAACTGCATGCACAGTAGGTGATAGTTTGCACTGTGAACAGCTTGCAGTTTGAATAATGTTTTTTATGAAAACAACAAAGAAGTCTATATTCTTAAAGCAGAAAAAAACATCCTAATGTTTCATTGATTTAAGGGATAGAAAAAAATGTGATGCAAAAACTGAAAATAGCTGTTTATTCATAAAGTTGTGATCATAGGAGATCTCTGATTATTAAGTATTTGTGCACCACTAGTGTGCGATTTGTCTATTTTTGTAATTTTCTTAGTTTTTAAATTATAATACACTTTTGCGTTTGTGTTAAGAACTGAACTTTGAATTTATGGTCAACACAGTTCTGTACCAGAGTTGTAGACTGGAGCAAATCTGTGAAAAGCTGAAAGAATTACTGTAATAATGACAAATGCAATAAAGGAAGCTGGATACCTGGATAAAATGATTGACAAAATGTTAGGTGACAAACTAAGAGCCAGATGTCTATAACATTTCCAAGACTAATAAGAGCCCCTTCAAGAGGCAGAGCAGATCAGAACATGTATACTGAGGGATGTTTAAATACAGCATTAAAAGATGCAATTCACACACTGTAGCTGTGCTAGTGTTGCTAGGTATGTGTATGCTTGTTTAGCTGCACAGAATCACAAAGTTAGGGGTTGGAAGGGACCTTGAAAGATCAAGTACAAACCCCCCTGCCAGAGCAGGATCACCTAAGGCAGGTCACCCAGAAATGCATCTAGGTGGGTTTTGGATGTCTCCAGAGAAGGAGACTCCACAATCTCACTGGGCAGCCTGTTCCAGTGTTCTGTCACTCTCACAGTGAAAAAGCTTTTCCTTATATTTATGTGGAACCTCCCATGGTCCAACTTGGTACCCATTATCCCTAGTCCTACCACTGGACATCACTGAGAAGAGCCTGGCTCCATCCTCCTGACACTCGCCCTTTACATATTTATACACACAAATGAGGCTGCCCCTCAGCTTAAAAACCCATGGTAGACTATGATTTTATAGGGTATTCAAGAGTAGAGTAATACACTATTCCTGGAAGATAGTGGCTTACCAGTGTGTTCTTCAATGTACCCACCATGGGTCAGGCTCTTGGAAGTATATAAATAAGGGTCTGTGGCAAAACAGGGGAGGCAAGTCTTGAAGATGAGTAATACTGGTTTCCATTTCTCAAGGAATTTAGCAAAATATGAGAGGTTAGAATCACTGGTCCACTTCCTTCTTCCTTACTACTGCAGTGCCAGACAGTTGGCACACAGGTTGTATGGCAACCATTCTTATTTTCATAAATTTCATAATTGAAATTCTTCATCTTCTGAAGAAGAGTTTTGTCACCAAAATTCTGCTGGTACCCTAAGTATACACCTTGGTAGATGACCTGTAAATCACTTGAATCTCCTTGAGCGTTTTGTTTAAGAGGGAACTTGTTCTCCTTCTCACAAAATCAGCACCTTGCAGGACTTAAACAAGTGTTGGTTCTCAAGAGATTCCTGCAAAGGATTCACTTTCAATTTACAGTGCATTGAGATTTGATTTGGGTAAGTAACAAGAGTAAATAAGTTCTAGAATTTGACGAACCACTTCAGGTAAATATTTCTAGCCAATATGAACAAAATACAGAAAAAAAGCCAAATACTTGGTACATTTGGAACTGTTTATAAACCCAGAGTTTTCCATGATTTGCCAGATGTTTAATATATTGTGTTAGACATTTTTCTGGTAAGTTAGAAAGATAGTTCTATCACATTTTTGCTTTCTATACTCAATTGCATTTCCAGCATAGGATACACTGAAATAGTAGATTGCTTAGCAAAGTAAATATATGAAAATGGTGTTTAGGATTTCTGTGTAAGCAGTAATTAGAGTACTGCTTGTCAGTTTTAGAGCACTGTGAAATATTGTGGCATATTGTGACTTTATTTTTACAGAATCTTTTACATACCTGTCACGTTAATTCAACTAGAAAGCATTCTTTATGACAATTCATATAATATCATAAAGGCAACCAGTTGTGTTTGTTACTGAATGATTGCATGTCTCAGTGTTTGAAATCAAATGGGAGAAGAAAAAGACAGTGCAGGAAGATTAAGTTCAGTATAAAATGCATTTTAAAGGAAGCAGATCTTATTTTGCCATTTTTCTTGCAGTCATAAGATTCTTAAGATGTGAACTTGCCTAAATTAGATATATCTGCAGGAATTAATATTCTGTCTAGTGTTGACAGAAGTGATCACACCAACTGCAACAAGTTAATCAAGGCTTATGGAGAGAATATGAAAACAAAATTTTATTTTGTGTTCAGTTCTTACAGGGCAAGATGAATTTTTACCTCTATTTAGTGTCTCTGACAGTCTGGTATTTTTTTCTTTATTGGTCCACATTTAATTCTGACCAAAGTGATGGAGTCAGGTGTTCTCTTACAACTAATCCTAAGCTTTTTATATAACTAGCTTTAACCTTTTTCCTATGTGGACTCCTGCAACCTTTGTGTTACTGAAAATGATCCAACATAATTTTAAACATTTTACTGTCCTTGTGACCTGCAGGATACATGTATGAAGCAGTAGTTCTTTATTTCTTGGGTTGGTCAGCTTCGGTGTGTTGAAAAGTATGGATTTTTGTGGTTAATTTATGGGGTGTTTTGAGGTCCTTTTAATGAGACCTTTCTTAGGCACTGCTTGGATGGAATTAAATTTGTGTGTGATTGTTGTTCTCAAGTCTGTCGCTTGATACAAAATATGATTTTGGGGTTTTTGTGCATTTTGCTTTTAGTTTTCATAATTCACTTTCCAGTTGTTGTTAGCAGTTTCATACATTTCTCAAGTAGCACCAGATGTCAGCTCAAACGTTTTTACTTGGGCATACCTGGGAAGTCTTATCTCCCAGAGCAGGTACAATAAAAGCTTTTACAAATTTTCTGTTGTAAATAAATGTTTTTTAAAGTGGGCTTGCAATCTCTTATGCTTCTTTAAATAAGTTTGAACTGTATTTGGCTTCGTTGCTTCCTAACAACATTCTGGAGTTGAATTACCTGGCGTTATATACAGCTGGTACTGCTGGGCAAGCTTCTCACAGTTACTACATGGCTATTTCATGGTAAATATATAGTGCATATATACTTGATGCCATTTAGGGAAGCAACCCTCTCCTGATTTGTTTTTATTAACCTGGCATAAAACAGTGATAGTCAATATCATTAAATGTTTTTAGCCTTCTTGGATAAAAGTAACACTGTAGTTATTAATTGAACAAATAAAAAGGTTTTATGAAACATTATTATATAGATATTTATATACTTGCCTAGCTTTATTAGTCTCTGGAATAGTGAAGTTTTTTTCCAATAATTTTTACTGCTAGCTGATGTGTTTTGTAAGCCAGTTCAAAACAGAAGTCATTAATAACCAAAATAAGGTCTACTAGAAGAAACTCCAGCTCACCTGAAAGTTTGAATATTCATGATTGCTTCATTCCTTGATTTCCATCTCTGAATGAGTTGAGCTTGTTGGTGATTCTCAATTTTACTTCAAACTTTTGTACTTCAATGTATTCCATGTTTTAATAAGGAAAAACATTGGTTTTCTGTCAACATACAAATTATTGCTGACGTCTTCTGTCTTTTCAGTGGTATTTTTTGAGAAAATGCTTTGGGCTGAATTCGTATGTCACTTGGCACTTCTTTTCACTCTAATAGGTGAGAAGAAACACGTAATGAGTTGTTTAATGGTGTGTAATGATGAGGAAGAGGAAGAATCTGGATGGCACAGATTTTGTTTGGTCTTCTTTGGCTCTTTCTCCAAAGTAGCAATGCAGACTAAGCTTTCTTAGACAAGAAATGCCCCCACTGTGGCAGTGTAGAAATTAAGAAATTTTTTTAGTATGCTTGCCTTCCTCTGCCCTTCTACCTCCCTTTTAAACTAATTGTCAGAGAGGAATATAGCGAGTGACGTGACTTGGCATACGGTATGGCAAGAACTAATAGCATTTTAAGTCATTCTTTGGTGGAAAAAACCCCACAACTTTACATTATAGGTGGTACTTCTTCCACAGTTCTGAAACATAGGATTTAAGCTTGACAGAAAAAAGTTGCAGTGCAATATTCAGTATTTTCGGTACTTGACTGTTCTCATTATTACCAGGGGTGTCATGTCATGTGTTTTGTAAATATTTCAAACCAAGATTTTAGATGAAGATATCACCATCATTTCGTATCAGAATGGTAAGGTAATTTTTGGATGTTCTAATCGAGTTTTATTCTTCTTTGTAACTTTTTTTTTTTTTTTTTTTTTCAGTATTCCTAAATTCTCTCTGGCTTGTTTCACACCTCTGTCTTCCCAGAGAAGTTTCATACATTCCATCATGATGGAAAGGTGTATTAAAAGGCTGTGATCTTTGAGTATATAAGGAAATAAAGTGCTTGATTAGTTTACTGGGACTTTTAGCATGTAATCTATTGCTTTTCTGTACTTTTTTTTTCAGTTGCGGACGAATTCTTAGTATATTATGTGAAGAAGTATATTAAGAAATAAATTATCTGGTCACAAGAATGTTAAGGCAGAGTATCTTAATATCTTTTACCCAGTGTGTTCTCACTGGGTGAAAATCTTGTAGTGAAATATAAACAGGTTCAAGGTAAAATGCTTTAATTTATCTTTTAATTTTCTATGAGATTTGAAGTGGGACAAATGTAATACTCTCATTTTTCAAAAGTTAAAAATGTAATTAGAACAATTTCATGCATCTTTCTTTTTGTTAGCTCTGATTGTGTAACTAATGGCAGAATGTAGAAGGATTATGGTGGATTAATTTCCAACAGCTGTTGTAACAATTCCTAATAGTTTCTTAAGTATAAAGGTAGTACCTGTTTATCTCTTTTTAATTGTGTAAAGTACAAATCAACTGCAAATAAATCTATAATGTCTAGCTATGCATGCAAGATCATTTAGATATAAATTACCTTTTATAATTGACTAGCTGTAGGCTGCAGATAATTTTGACCCACCTTCTACAGCAATAAAATGATTGTTTGTTTGATACTCAGTTCTTTCACATCAGAATACAAATGTTGGCAAAACTTTGACACTACGAATTTCCCAAATACTTCCTGTATAAGTAGTTCCAGTTAACAGAATTAATAATGTGTTGAAGTTCTGTATTGATATATGTAAGAAAACAGTTATTGGGAGTTGAGTGCTGTGAGTATCGGACTTCAAGCAATCATCTGAAAAGGTCACTGAGTGTAGTCCCATCGGTCACCACATAAAATATTCCTTTCTTAAATTTAATTGGAAATTCATTTTCAAAAGTCAGATTATTTGGCACCTACTATTTCTCATCTGAAACTGTTCCAAAAGGTGTTCCAGACTTTGGTAGCTATAATGGGAGAAAACACTGCTAATTTCCAAATTAAATCTATGAAGTGTCTGTGAACCTTCATTTGCATCGGTCTTTATGGTGAACAGTTCTTTTAATCCATTTGTTTTCTCCTTCCCTTTCTCTCTCCTTTATAACACATCAGCTTTATGCTTGCATCAATTCCACACCAGAGCATTAGCAGCATCCTCTGCAGATTCATCCATGGAGCCTTGGGGACGAGACATCTTCATTTGGTCAGGGAGAGTCCCTTTGAAGCAGTTGTCACAGCTGGCCCAGGGCAGAGATGAGAACAGGAGCCATGAGGGGTCCTGTACAGGAGTCTGCAGCAATAAGGGTGTATTGCAGTGCTGGCTTCTAATGCATCCAAACCCCTGTTCTGTGCAGTCACTTCTGATTGATGACATCTCTAGCGCAGTGTTGCATTTTTCTTTTTAGTTACTACTTGAATCATCTTGACTTTTATACTTCTGACTTTTATTCCCTTTCTGTAACTCCAGTCATTGAAATAATCCAGTTCAATTGGTATGATATCTCCTTTCTACTCATTATTGACAGTGGTCGTAACTTTATTTTAGCAGTGCTTGTCTATTTCTTGTGCCAGGGTAATACAAAGAAAATACTAAAAAGATTGGTTCCAAGAATGAATCTTTATCATTGCTAACCTCCTTCCAGATGATGCTTTTCTTACAGAGAATGGGTAAGACTTGAAATTTTTCACCATAAATAGCATTAAAAACTCTTTTTTTTTTTTTTCCTTATTAGGTCTTTTTGGCTAAGTGCAAAATACTGCAATATGTGAAGCATGTAACTTTCAAATCATAAGTCCGAATAACAGAAATATTATTTTCCTATGTTACTACTGTATACAGTGTGAATGTAGATGTTGAAACTTCTCACAAAAAAGGTTAACATTTCCATTTGAGAAAGAATAGAGAAAAACTCAATTACCTGTTCAAACAAAATAATACCCTCAAAACAACAGAAGTAAAGTTCAAAAAACATTGCAGCCAGCTCATTGACGCTGGTTTTGGGCATCCTAATGATGCATTTTTCTTATTGTCACTGTGGTGAATATACTATTCACTATAATATTATCAGTGTCAGAATTGCATATTCAGACAGGGGTGATGAAAAAGAGAAACAGAAGGGGAAACTGAGAATAATTGAAAAAATATTACTGACTACAGGGCTGTCTTTCATGACAGCTTTATTTGTCTTCTCAGCCTTTCCTCAGTTTGAAAGGGTATAATATAGACTTTTGTTTCTGATAGTAGTGGATGTAATTGTTGTCAGCATATGGGAAACCCTCACAGTGGTAACAGTAAGTTCCCATTTTCTGTATGAGGCAAAGTGGTGTTGTGTTATTCATGGGTTTGGGTATTCCAGGAAATACTTACTATGCAGTGTGGTGGTTGTTGAGTATTTTGGTGAGGTATGGGAGTTTTTGTGTTTTTTTTCTTTTTCTGTTTGTTTGAAAGCTCTCTATTAGGTTGCCTTTATCTCATTTCCCCAAAACAAATCTGTCTTGCCAAAAATGTAACCTTGGCATTTACACAAAACTAATTATTTTAACATAATACATATTGTAATGTTAGATCTGGAATTGTGGAAAACTTCCAGAATGGCTTTTTAAATGTACAAGCCTTGTACAAACTTCCTGTTGCTGGGAACAACTGTTTAGTACAGCTGTGTTTGTCTGCCTGTTCTCTGCAATTGATTGAAGTTCAGGTTATCAAGTAAATGTTAGCAAGTGACCTAGCAGATAAAGTGTGAATACAAATTGTGTAACAACAGCAAGTAGCTTTTCCTCACTTTCAGTAGGCCATTTGGTTACCTCAACCTTGTAGCTTTTCATTGCATTTCTGGGAGAACACTGTTAAAGCACCCTCAATGCAGCAAGAGGTTCTGTAAGCAGTTTTCCTTCATTTGCATTTTTGTGGATTATTATTTCTAAACCAAGTAGTTCTATAGAATTGACAGCTGGTCAATCCATTTTGTTGATTCATTTATAAAAACATTTTTCTGATTGCTTGGTAACTCTAGTGGTTTATGATGTAAATATAATTAGCTTTTTACTGATGTTAGTGTTGACCTTGGATATACAGCATTGTAATTTCAGATTATATTTTCAAGTTTACAGCCACCTCTATTCATCACCATCGCAACCAACAGCTAAACTGTTTCCCCTCTAGCCATATTATTAATGTAATTACCTACTTAAATGTCCCACAGTAACCTTCTACTAGTTAAAAGATGCACATATTATTATTATTATTATACACATTTTATTCTGCATTTTCAGAACTTGGAACTCTTTCTGCCTCTCAGATATCTTTATGAAAACCCCTTAAAAGTAGTAGAGGATGCATGTGTGTGTGTGTGTGTGTAGTGGTAGTGTTTCACATTTGGTTTAGTTTGACTTAATTTTATCCTGACAGTACCTAAATTTCAATATATAATTGTAGTCTCTAATGCAGATCATATATAAGTATGAAGCTATTTAAATGTATATGCTCAGTGCTGATTATCTCTCTGAATTTTTTCTGTTATTTCATAATAACAGATTTTAGATTTGTCAGTTGTAGTCCAGTTAATTTTGTCAATACTGAAGTGGCTTCATACACTTTCACAAGATGTAAAAAAGCATCTGTGCTTAAGCACTTAAATAAATCAGATGTAAAGGTGAAGAATTACTTTATTTGAAGCTTCAGGAAACAATGCAGCATCTACATAATGGGGATTATGAGTATGGTGAATGGGTTCATACAGTCCTAATATGAGATGGAAAAATCTATAGCTTATAATCTTTTTAGGAATTTTGTTCTGTAATGAATAAAAAATTTGCTTTGGATCTTGGTTAAAAAAAAAAAAAAAAATCAGTGGAATTTTATTTAGACAAAATCCAGCCAGTTTTCCCTTCTTCATACCTGAAAAAAAAACCCCACATCTTTTTTGAGAGACTCTAGCATTTTACGGAAGTTCTGATGAGGAACGTAGATAATATATTTATGCCTGTCTGCTCATGAGGAACATTGTCAATGGCATTGGAGAAATTTAGGGAATTAATGGGAGAAAGAAGAAAAATTGTTCAAACCAAGGTCTAAACGAAGACCTGCATTTTAACGAATGTTTGATTTTTGGTCTTGAGGACTGGATTCCCAGACTTTAAAACATTTAAGCTTTTTAAGAGTTTCTGGAGACCTTTGTGATTCCATTTACCATGATCTTTAAAGTCCGTTCCAGCACAAACCATTCTATCAGCTGTGACAGTCATTGACTTCCTATGGTGATGTGGATCTTAAGATGTTTGAATTTGGGAGATCTATGCACATAATAAGCTCATAAGGTGTGGTAGTATTTCTTTTTCAGGAGAATTTGATTGTGTGGTTATACAAACAGAGCTAATTTAAATACACTAAAAAAAATTTTAAATAATTTTAAAAGTGGATACATTCACAGATTAAAAATTCACTCCTGAATATAAATCTTTTGAAAGATTTATTTCAGGGAAGTTACTCAGATGCATTCTGTGTTGCTAGTTAAGGGGAGAGCCTGGCTCAGTGTTTCACATTTCACTGTGGAAATGTAGCATTTCTTGATATAAAGAAATTATGCAGAATAACATCAGTCTTACTGTAAAAGTACTGTAGTCATGCAGTTTATAAAACATTAAACAGTCTCTTCTTCCAAAATAGAGATTTGAAATTTTTACTTCTGATAGAGGAGAGTTGCTTTGTTTATATTTTTACATCAGTATAGGGAAATAGCACCAAACACAACTGTATCCCTTGAATGTGTTGCTCCTCATCCCCAACCCATCACGTATTACCATTTCAAAAACAAATACAGGCTTATAAATGAGAAGTTGTAAAAGCACTGATGTCTATCAAGTCTTCATAGATGAATCCAACTGTGAAGAAGTAGTAATGAAGAAGATAAATCACCCAGTAATCCTGGGGTGAGTGCTACAAAATTAATATTAAGGAAATCGTGTTTAGATTTCAGTCTTACAGAAGTTTGAAGTTTTAAGTCAAAAATTTTGTGTCTAATTGTTCTCAAGTCATTATTTTTTAGGCAGAAGAACCTTTTCCTTGGAAGTCTCCAAAGCACCAGGTTGTTTATACAAGGTCATTTTTATGTGACCACTCTGGGTGTTGTGATACGTGCAAAGGCTTACCTCTAGAGCACCTAGAAGCTTCTGATAACTTATCTGTTGATGATTGTGTCCCCATTAGCTATGTGTATATCTCAACCAAAACATTTAATTCTTCTGTGTCTTTAGAATGTTGTGCCATCACACATTCAGTAGATATCAAAAAGGATAAGAATACTATGGAAGAGGGAGAACAAATCAAAACAAAATAAAAGCTAGTGAGAAACAGTTAAGAAAATTTCATTAAATTATAGGTATTTCTCGAGACATGTAGTTTATTAGAAAAAGAACTATAAGGTCTTTTTTATTATTATCATTTCTGCTTCAATTAATATAATAAGGCCTTACAATTTAATTTACAACAGCTAGCTGAACTCCCTGGGAGGTACACTAGTGATAATTAGTCATCTCAGAAAATGCAGTAAAGTCCAAATAGTTGGCAGATTCATAAACACATCACACACAGTGTTTAAAAGTCTTAGGTCTTAACAAAATATGCACATTATGTAGTGTGAGATGATGCACATGAATACGTACCTAAGGTTGAGGGGAATAATTTAGCTTTTCTTTATAAAGGAATGACTTGTTAACAATGAGTGAAAATGCTGAATTTTTTCCTCATCATTCATTTGTAAAATACCATCTGAAACTTTATCCCTCAAAACTTCTTTCCCTGCTTTTAAAAGACAATGAACCTGCAACTCTGTGGCTGAGCTGACATCTGAGTTTGCTTGCTGTTATGCAGTGCTATGTTAAAATAGATAAATTTATCCTACATTTGGATTGTCAAACCAGGAATGAGGCCTTGCTGCAAGCTGTGTGGAAAAAGTGGTGTTTAATTAAAGTGTGCCAGAGTTAAGGGAGAGTGGAGAAATTAATCTGTTTTCCAAAATTTAATAAATTATGACAGGTTTATATTTTCAGAAGTATAGCCTCTAGGCCCTTGATCTTTGAATGTCAGCTTTTCTACCACATGACACTGTATGTTTTCAAGCCTGTTTGTCCAGCCTTACAAGATATTTCATTACAATATACTATACCTGTGTGTTATTCTTATTATGTAGAGTCATATTTAACTCAATGGTGTATGTATCTTTCACCCCAATGTGACTTTGTGTAGTCTAATGGTATATTGTGAGAGGAATTCATAATAAAGTAGATGCCAAGACTTCAAAAAGGAAAACTAAGGGACAGAAAAAATGAAGTAGAGTAAGATAATAAACAGGGTGGTAATATTCTTTTGTCTTTAAATGCCATTATAATTATACGTAAAACAAAGCTGAAGAAGAAAATAATGACCATAATTTTATAAAACAAATTATTCTACACATGAATTAAACCTGAAATTACCATACTACTTCAGTGACTTGAATTCACCTTTCTTACATAGAAATGGTGCTCTGTGTCCTGACATAGGAAGTTAATTGTAAAATTTACAATAGTAGTACAACATTGGTAGGAAATTCTAAATAACTTACTGAGTTCAAACTCCAGGAGAGACTGAGGCATGTAGGATGTGACGCTCTAGGTGCTACACCAGCTTAATTGCTCTTGTATGAGTATACACTTACAGAATACAATTATACTAATAAGTATATATAGCTTAATGAGTATTTCATCAGTTTGGGATTTTCTTTAGAAGTTGGGCATTTAAAATTGAACAAGATTTATGAGACCAGAAACATTGTGAGATCCAAACATGAAGAATGTCTGAAGTAGAAAGTGCCTGTATGAAATATTACATATTCTGAAGTTTAAAGGATATTGATGTAGAACATTTTTAAGCAGAAACCAGTAATCATAGTCAAAACCCAGTCAGAAACAATTTGGTAGGAGGCCTGGGTTTGCTGGATGTGTGACAATCATCTGTCAAGCCTTTACATTAGTATTTAGTGTGTTTGTGTCCAAATTGTGTCTAGGTTGACCCTTGAGTCCCTGTGAATTGTTGCATACCTTAATATCCTGAATGTGTGTACAATCACAGACATTCCTCAGTAATCTATTTATATGGAATTGTCATTTCTTGAATGAGACTTGAATGGTACTTATGTACCTACTGTTCTTTAAATTTTAAGTATTTACGTAAGCTATGTAAAGAAAATTACCATCTGAAGTATCTATATGGAGCACCTGGCATGAGTGCATAAATTACTTAATGTGACTTAACATCTGATTTAAATAGTCTCTAGCAATCTACTCATCACAAATTTAATACACATAGAAAGCGCAAAAATGACAAGGAAATTCACTTGCCATAAGTTTAGCAAAACTATGCCAGGGAATCTTTGAAAACACTCTGAATATAGGCCTGTTTCTTGGAAGGAGAGAATCACACTGATCTCAAGCAATAGCACTGAATGGAGTACCTTTTGGTACTGATTTTTGACCATCAGTATGTTTTCCAGTTACTACTACTGATGTAGAAATTAATGTACTGACTACCTGATTGTGTAACACTGTCTTGAGAAAATGGAATCTTTACAAATTATTCATGTAAATATTGTGTTATTTAGAATACCATCTACATTCAGTATCATTTTAAAGATCTAGATCTATCGTGTTATTACAATGTAGGAAAATCACAGCAATATTACTATATAGAAACAGATCTATATTTTAGTAATAATTAATTCTTGTAGCTTGTAATACGAAAATGAAAACTAGGGCAAAAATTAAACCAAGTGCTTTTAGTTTAAGAAAATCACCTTCAAGAGGATCTGTAGTTTATTATTCTGTTTTTCTTGGACACTCAGCCAATATAGATGTTTGACTCAGGAATCATTCCTTTCAGTGAGAAGGATGTGTGAGTGCACACATCCACTCTCAACCCCAAGCCAGTGCTGTCATTGGTAGAGATAGAAGTAATGTTGTTTTCAGAATGGGATGATGTTACATGAATTAGTAAAATTACATGGAACATATGCAAATCAAATTTGAAATGAAATGGTACCTCATGTACATTTAATCATGGTCCTTATATTTATGTGTGATTATATATAAGTGAAGTATTCCATCCATTTTGTTGAGATAATATCCTATTCGCAATGCAGTTAGGCAATTATAGCTGTCCAGTGATTCCTTGGGAACAAAATTTACACAGTTCATTATCTTCTGCTACTTGAAATTTCTCATAGAGATAAAAAATTTAGGCTGGTTTAGGATTTACTAGATTTAGGATGCACTATGTTTAGTGCACCCAAGTTGTACCAGAATATTTGTTGTCTTTTCTACGCTTACTGCCCAGGAAGGCCCTTCTGCTTGGTTGCTAAGTCAACACAAAACAAATATAACCATACATGTCTATCCTTTATGTTTCATTGCACATGCTTCACCCTGTTAACCAGTGTCCTTTTGTGGGTGCTGGAAGCTCTTTTTGTTGGCTATTAAGGCATTTTTTGGTTCTGTCCTTGATATGAAAGTCCAAGCTGGTCACAATGTTGCACAGACTTAAGGTCATTCTAGGTTTTAAACGCTAATTGTTCTGTCAACAGTTCTCATTTATACTGTGAGCAGATTTATTTAAATGCTATTTTAACGAAGTTGTGATGGCTTGGAATCTGTTAAAGCGTATACTTTTTTTTCTTTGCCTAAAAAATTTTATTTACCAGAAGAAACCACTGAAACTGTGGTTTCATTTTTCTTCCCTTCTCTGCCTTTTTGTCTTATTGGAAGAGGTACAAAATAATAAAATCCGTCTTAAGTGATTTATATATTTCTTATTTTTACTTGATTTTTTTTTATTACACATGTAAAAATGGAGTTTATAAAGTATTTTTTTAAAATGTGGATTTTGAAATATCTTGATGTTTTCAGAAACAGAGCCTATCTATGACTGTTTTTCTGACTGTGAATATGGAGGATACGGTTATATGTCCTTGGATGAAAAAATTGATAGCTGTTTGGCTGATATTCAATCAAGACTCCTTGGAGTTTTGTGGAAATCCACAAGTGGCTGTCAGGACCACAACTGAGGTTGCCTGTATGTGCTTTTTGTTGTTAAAAAAGGACATAAACAGAACTTCAAAATAGCATATTGGGGAATACACTGATTAAAATAGTAACATAAAAGCTTAGAGCAGAAAATTACCACTTTAGTGAGTCCATTCCTGCAGAAAAAAGCAATTGGATCACCACTAAATTATTTAAGAATATATTTTTCATTTATTGAATGACAAGAGCATACTCCTGTTATTAATGCTAAGCACAACTGTAAGTGCAGTGGTGGTATTTTCACAGGAAAACTATTAAGGCAAAGAACAAATAGGGAGCCAGAAATTAAAGGACAGAGGGCAGTCTCTCCTCAGTTTGTGAGAGCATGTCTTATACTTAGGTTTCCATATATTTGCAAGAAGTGGATAAGTAGATGACTAGCTGGACACTGGAACTAAGATTGTGTAGTGAAGATGTAGTTCAGTTCATCAGAACTAAATGCCAAAGTTGATGCTGGTTCTTTAACTGCTAACTGTTGTCTCCGGGGTACTTTACTTCCCCTTCTCTGTAAGTCACAGACCATAAGTCACAGTGTCAAAAGTGGATGCGTGTTGCAGGTGTAGTGAAGAGAGGCAAACAGAAATTCTCTGTGAGGTGTAGCAGTGGTGGATTTTACAAAACAGAAAAGGAAGATCCTGATTCAGTGCATACTGGATCCTCTGAGATTTCAGGGTTATAGGGATGCATTTTTCAGTTCCCAGCAGGGAGGGAGGGAGTGGGAGCAAACAGCAGTGATTAGAAGAAGCAAATATTCTTTTCTCCTATTGCATTTTGTTACACATTTCTCTTTAAAATATATATATATATACACATATATGAATGTTGGGCCCATCTGGTGTACATCCTAAGGGCATCTGTGAAATGGGTTAGTATTTGGTTACCAACACAGTCTGAATTGTGAATCCTTTTCATTAAGGTGTATTTACTAATGAAAATCTCTGCCATGCTGCTGTGCATTGTGCTGTGCTCCCTGCTCTGCATCAGTGTGTGCCCAGCTCAGAAGACAAATACAGCAAGCTGAACAGCAAATGTAGTGTGTGAGAAAGATTGAGTACATCTCAGGCAGAAGTCCAGGAACAGTTTGGAGAAAAGTACAAAAATGAGCTGGGCAAGAACGTGTTGCTTGCCAGGTGGAATGCAACCAAAGAGAATTGTGAAAGAGGGGAGAAATAAATCAAAATGAACCAGGTGGACTGAATGACCTGTGGAGTAATTTGAGTAGTAATGTACTAATTTTTGTAGTTAAATATGTTAACTTCGAGTTTATTTTTCAGATTGGCATATATTAATTGTAAATTACAATTGACAGTTTACTACATTATGCTTAACAAATACACAGAATTCTTCAAAGTTTTAGGAAGTTTATTGCAAATGTGGTTTTTCATTCTTCTCTTGCAAAACTGCACACAGTTCCCTTAGGTGCTTGCAAATGAATTTGAGTACATTCTGATATTCAGTAGTGACATCTTCTGTTGTATTTCAAGCTGAATATGATTCTGTACTGCACTGTGCTATTGCTATATTCATATTGCTACTCTTCTGTGATTAGTGTGCTATGATAATTCTTTTTGATGTAATACATTTAGAAGGCCTAACTATAAGTTAGAACTGCTGTGAAAATGAAGTTCTTCACTGTAATGAAATGGTAAGGCTTAGGTATGTGGTAAAGCAGTGATCCTTTCAATGCTATGGTTAGTGTGTGGAGACTCAATGGATTTGGATACTAAAACATTTTAATCACTGTAATGTGCAGTTTTGTTAAGGACATCATTTTTCTGTAGGAGATAGCATAGTTGACCTAGAAGTCAGGCAGGTTAGCAGGGTGGTTGCTTATCCAGTTTCCCTGTTCTGGGACAGAGATGATATGGTCCAGGAGAGAAATTGGGTGGGTTAACATAGCTGTGCTGTGTGTAGTCCTGGCTCAGTGATGTTCTCCTCTGGGCAGTTTTCTCCTTCCCAAGCACCCAAAAGGCTGAAGAGGCAGTTTCCAGATCCTGTTGCAAGGTCTTGGGGTTCCTTCACCAGAATTGTTCAGGTACCTGGGGTATTGAAGAGATGGTCCTGGCTCCTAGTGGTGGTTCTGTCCATATAATGTAGCCATCATGCAGGGTCATGGGCTCTCTCCTCCCCCTGCTCTGTCCCCTTCATAGTTTTATTATTCTTGCTGCCCTAAGTGTCCTTAGTCTATAGAATTGTGTAGGGAATACATCATTGGTCATCCGTCTGTTCAGATACTGGTGTCACTTTCTCAATTGCTGTAGCTGATGCTCTCATTGCTCTTGTTCAGGACACCTCTGACCATATTTGCACTTCTTTACAATGAACAGACAGCTTTTATAGCTTATCTGGTTTTTTGAGCATAACAAAACTAGTCTACAGTTTGGGGCAGATGATGGATCTTCCTTTGTCCACTTCTGCAGCAAATCCTCATATAAAGTTCACAGGCTTATCCTAACATTTATACTGCTGCCTTAGACTTGGCTGAGTTATAGATCTGAGCACGTTCCTGAATCTCATGAGCACATGTGGCTGGCCATTGTTCACAAGGGGTCTTTGCTTTTCCTCCCTGCTCCTCTTTTTTTATCACCCTGTCCTCCTCCGTGTTGCCTTCATTATGTACTGATTGTGAGACTTAGTCACAGCTGAATATAGGCTGGAACTCTCTTGGAACTTCTGCCAGTCCTGTCACAATTTCATTCCATTTTCTGTCTGCAGTGTAACGGCATGTACTTTTGATGTGACCTGGTGTGCTCCTGACCATCCCAAAATCCTTTCCTAAAAGCCAGCTAAGGGGTTTTTGCTGGCTTTGTCTCCTCCTGCTCCTAGTTAGAATGCAGTAATGGTAACTGCAGCTTAAATTGACATGAATGTAAAGTATGAGAGCTGTATTGGTTCTGCTGTGTCATAGCTGAAATCCATGGTACAGATACAGGGTTTGATAGGGCCTTATTCTTCAGTTTTGCTGTAAATGATTCTTTTATACCTGTGTAAGAGAGTATAGAGCTGACAAGTCATGAACAGCAATGCTACTCTTCCTAGGAGCAAATGACTCCAAAAGGTTGGAAGTGATTGGAGAGTGTAAGACAATATGAATAGCAGAAGAGTTGCATTTTATGCAGACTTTGACTCATGGCTTAGAAGTTAATGAAACCATTCAAGTTGAGTACTTTAATCTCACAAATTGGTTATCACAGCCTTGTGGCCACTTCTTGTTTTATAATAAAGCATAACACAAAATATCTGTGAAGACTTACAAAATTAAACTAAGGGAAATATGTGCAATTTTGAGCTCATTAGGAGCAATTCATATTTTCATCTGTCTCATTAGAGATGTTTTCATGAACTAGGAAAGTACTTTTGAATCTGTGATTTTTAATTTCCCTGCCAACTGGCTTGAGCTTTGTGGGGTTGTTATTTTCTTTTCATTTATTTCAAAATGTTAAAAGGAAGAGAAAAAAAAACCAAACTACACTACAGGAGAAATGAGAAGAAAAGCAAGGCACTAAGAAACAAGTGAACTGCATGAACACGATAAGAAATAGTATTTCATAGTAGGATTGTTCAATATATATATAAATATCCTTTTTTGGTACTTTGATGACAGTGTATGGAAGTAGAGCATACTGATAGTGGACCAAAAAGATGAAGTTCAGAAATGAAGATGCACGGGTCAAGCACATCATCTTGAGGAATAACGCTTGTTGCTATCACATATTTTTTTTTAAATGGTGCCTTATCCTTAAACCAGATAGAACTTTAGTCCAACTGTACTTTTACAGTACAAAACAGAACTATTTGACCTTTGGGGTTGACAGTACAAGCTTTTTGTTTGAATAAAGGAGGGAAAACACAGGTACTCATTTGCTAGGGCTGTAATGACTAACCACATCAACCTTCAACTACTGCTATAGATGTGATGCTAGATATCACATCACTAGTACTTCAGGTGTTAGGGCTTCAGGTTTTAAAAAAATATAAATATGAAGAAATCTACAGTTATATTTCTTACTTTTGAAGTAAAAATGTAATGTCTGGGAGAACTCTTGAAAAGAATTTTAATTTCTGGATAATTTTTCATCTCTGTGTGGTAGCCATAGGCTGGAAAACATTGAAATATTCAGTAATTCCTTTGTAAATGTCAGCTTTTCATTGTAACAGACTCTCAATTTCTGTTTTCACAAGTGTCTTCACAGTAAATCTGTCTCTGAATGTTTTGCTGTAATTTGACTGTGAGCTACAGTTAGGCCTTGCATCAGAGGTATTTGCTTTTCAGAAGAAAATGCGGTTGACTGCAGACTGTATCTTAAAACATGTTGCTGAAAATATGCATGTGGTGGTTAGACAAGACTTGAAATAAGGTGAGCCCATCTCTCCATTTTAACGTGTTGAGTTTCTTAAACTATTTTTGAGGTCTTGCCATGAAGAATAGATTAAAATGCCTGCTGTTTCCTGTTTTTTTCAAAACATACAGACATAAATCTGTCATATACTGCAGCTCAGTGTGGTATTATATGCTGAGAAAATGAACTCAGTGGCAATATAATCTTATTTTGCAGTATGACAGAATTGCAGAAAACATTTCTGGAAGTACGTAGATTTAGGAATCAAATAACATTTAAGTGTCCTGATACTTAGGAGTTTATGAAGGCACAACTTCTTTGTTGAGAGGCATTTTTCTTTTTATTAATTCATGAGAAACTCGTCTTTCATTTTGACTGTAGTTTATTTCAGCTTTCACTCTCCATAGAATATGAGTTTGATTTTTTTTTTTCGTCTTATCCTTTGTTGGGATCATTATTTAACTGAAAATGTCACTACAATTAATTTAATAGACATTTAATTTACATTTTATTAATCTCATTGGGGTTTATTTTATTTATCCTAACAGAAAAAAAAACCTACATTCTGTCTCAAAATGTGACAGTCTGGTTAAGTATTAGATTCTGTGATACTTCTTGTAAGGGATGACAGCTGACAATATTAAGCATTCTAGAGAGTATGCCCTTGCTGCAGAAAATTTTTTATTAATTCCTCTAAGTTTTAAGTAGACAATGGAGAATTATACCAAAAAATACTGATTTGAAGCAAAAAGTGATGTTTCTTTACACACAAACACACACACACACACACACACACAGAACATATTTGTATCACAGTAGGCACTTGTGTAAGTACAATGATGTGTATTAAGTGTTTTCAGCCCTGTTCTTGATCCTTAACAAGGGTTTTTAGCAGCTACTGTAATGAGAATAATTTCAGTAATAAGAATAAATGGCTTTAAAATATAATTTTTTTAAAAAAAATTGTAGCTTTGGCATTTGTCTGCTAGTCAGTGTAGGCCATTAGTGATACTAAGTGTTTAAAAATACATAAAGGTATTTAGTGTTCTTATCAGACTTGCATTTGTTAGAGAAATATGAAATCTATTCAAAGGATTTCTGTGTTTTCACAGGCATTGCTTCCCTGAGTGTAAGCCATCATTTATTTCTATGACACTATAGTCCTACTTTCCAAATTGTCTCTGTTACTGTTAATATCATTTATATGCAGTACACACTGGTATTTTGGTTTATTACTGAAAATTATGCGTCTTTGATTTCTTTATACAATTACAGTCAAGATATTTTTGAGACAGAGTGAAAATTTTTTAGTGCAAATAAATGAAAGTCATTAGATAGGCATCTGAACCTCAGATGCAGTATGTAACCACACTCAAACTACACGTTCAAATCCCTGTTGTTCTGGTCTGCTCTGTGAACAATGGTTATACTACTCAATGTACTCAGAGTTACTCACAAGCATTGTTCAACTGAGATTCTAACAAGGTTAGCCTATGTGCTTAATGGACACTACACCACAGTTTAGTATGGTCCTGCAGCCTTAGTTAAATTACAGTCAGAGATCTTCCCATCTATTTGTCTATTTAACTGCTGTGGAATTTGCTACTATTTTCATAAAACAAATGATTGAAATTAAAAGAAGATTTTAGCTGAGATTAGAAATCAGTAAAATAGCAGGGATTCTAGTTTGTTAGAATTTTTCTTATCTTGCTATCAATTCTCCAACAATAGATTTTAGTCTAAATGGGAAAACGTGAATTTCTTTTAAAAGCACTTGATGATTTAAAAGTTCAGAACTATGACTGAAGTTCTGATCACATGTGGGACGTAATCATAATCATCATAAAGCACGTAATTTATTATTATGTGAAACATGGATAGAAGAAAATAATTTTAAAGGATGAAAGTCTTGAAGAGAAAAAGCAGCAGACTTCGGGGTCTTTGGATTCTTTTATGAAATCTCAAATTCCCTACTACAAGGAAAGAGCTTTTGAATACCATTATTTGAATGTCATTTGTTTTAGACCTGAACTAGTATTTTGCTCAGTTTTCCCATCCAACTAGTCAGGGTGTGTACACATTCACACAGATATATAAAGTAGAGGTTTTCTTTAGTTTACTTTTTTGCAAGACAATACATTGAAAATTATCATTAGACCATATGAGTATGTTCAAACAGTAAGTATTCACAATATTGTGCTTTTACTATCCTTTAGCTGGATTATCTACCAGATGTTAAACAATCCTAACAATTCAAAGGAATACATATGCTGTGAGAGCAGTGAAACACAATGCACTAATGCTACCAATCTGACTCTGGAGATATAGAGATATAGGAATAAAAATTTAAAACAACATTCCTGAGGTGCTGATTGGTGGTTCACCCCTGCAGCCACTGATAAGGCTTAGTGGGATGGTAGAACCCTATATAAATGCCACTTGCTCTGTCTAAGCAAAGAGGGAATTTTAGCACTGAGAAGAATTCCAGATCTCTTATTACACTTCAGAGGACAAAGATGTTTTCCAGTAAAAGTTAAACTTCTAACATTGTTATTTTTGAGCTGCCTTTATCTAAAAACTTGAGAGCATTGTCTGCTCTAGCGTCAGATGACTGTTATAACAATGTGATAATCTGACATACTTGCATTTATGGTTACTCATGTCCTTTGTTTTCTTCCTCTAGGTCTGTTTAGAATATTAGAACAAAGGAAGAGAAAGAGAAGGCCATAAGTATTCCTTACTCATAACTTCTGTAGTTCTCTTCCCCCTTCTATCCTCTTGTCTTCACCACCCACATCTACGGAGGGGAGACAGGAGTGGGGAAGAAGAAAGGGAATAGAAATCTCAGCATGCTGAAATTCTTTGTGATATTCTTTCACAATTAGTGTTTGCCATTTGCTTCTCATACACTGATGAATTTCCAAATGAATTGATTGTAAGAGCTTCTTGAAAAACAGGTGATAATAAATACTTGGGAAACTAGAGTCTAAGCAGAGTTCTCCTATGGAGCATTTAAAGTCAGAGGATTTCTTGATAGATAGGATGGCAGTTGGAGTGCTGTCAAGTGGATAGAGCATTCTGACAATGTCAGTAAAGACTGTTTTTAAAACCCAGTTTATAAATGATACCTTGCAACAGAGAAGCAAGGTAAGAGTACTTGTGCCTGGAGAGTGTAAGACAATATATGCAGTGTTCACCAGTAACAAGGCTGGCTTTATTTATGTACCATTGATGATTTATACCTACCAAGGCAGAGGGAGGAAGGGAAAGAGGAAAAACAAGTAAGATTAAATTTATACAAATTAAACAAAGGTTAATAATGCTGAACTGAGAATAAAACCCATTAGATTGATAGAGACACAGATAAATTAATCTCTAACTCCACTGGAATTCTAATGGTATTAAAAGTAAGAATAATTTTTACAAGGAAAGGAATTGAAGCAGAAGCTCTCTCAAAGGAAAAGCGTCAAAATAAAAGTGGTGTATGACACTGAGAAATTAATTTTTGTAAGACATGGGTGTTTACATTCATGACAGCCAATTCTGTAAGAATGATTGTAAATATGACAATCATGACAGTGTTGATTTGCATGGTTAATATCAGTAATTATTTGTATTTAGACTGTCTTCCACCTACAGATCTCTCACTCTTTGCAATCATAAATTATTAAGCCTCACTTGTAGCACAGTTGCTATAATTTAAAATTACAACCCATTCCTGATTGACTTACATTTGAACTTCGACATTAATGATTCTTCTTTTAGGAGAATTTCCTAGCTTGTTTCTATGTAAATGTTTGGTGTAAAGCATTGAAAATTAAGAAAATAGCAAAGTAAAAAGATCTAATAACTAGAACATCTGTTAGAAAAAAACCCCACACCCCAATTTAACTATTTGATTAATTACCATTGAAAGTTTGAGCAACTTAGGCACTGCATTATATGTTAGTTACTTGTGATTGCTTACATTTCATACCTCTTTCACAGTTACTGCTTGTGAATAATAAAACCATTAGTAATATATAGAAGTATATACCTCAAGAAATGCATTAGATAAATTTTGAAGTGTTATTCAATGAGGAAACAAACTGGTTTGCTACAACCATGTGCCTTCAGCATCTTGCATCAAGATTTTTCAGATCTTCTAAGCCTTTTAAAATTGTGAGGGCTCCTCCAGGCTGGATTTCTATTTTATCAGTTGCCATCAATGAAAGCCAGTGAGGGAAGGTTTACTTATATATGAAATAAGCTTTTAACTTGAAGATAAGCAGTAGGGAAAATGACTCAGACAGTGACTCATGGTATTTTCACTCCCTGTTTATATGGAGTGCTGCATACTGTTTATAAGATGTTGTGAACCTTTTGATAAATCTTTCAACTCTTATTTTTTAATACTTACTTATTAAAATTAGATAATATAGGGAAAAATTATTTCTGTAACTTGCTTTCCTGAAACTTTAAGGGCCAGTGGACTTTTAAACCCATTAATTGTTAGAAACAAGGAAATAAATCCTTGTAAGTCTTTTAGGATTAAGTGAACACAGGCATCTTTTTAAGAAGACAGACACACCCAAGGGAAGACAAAATCTGACCATGTTGTCTTGGAACCTGAACCTACAAGCCCTTTGCAGAACTACTCATTGAGTAACAGTGGTGTCGTGGTTTATGCCAAGAGGATGACAGCCAGGCCTCCACTCAGTCACACCCCACTGTGGGACAGGGAAGAGAAACCCCAAGTAGAGGTTGGTTAAGTGAGACAAGGCTGAGAAGATTTTCACTCTCCAGTTATCGTAATGGTCAAAACCAGACAGACTCAACCTAGTATCTTAATATCTTTGCCCAACTCCCCCCTTCTCAGGCCCCAGATTACTTCACTCCTGCCTCCCCCTCTGTAGAGACTGCTCCCCAGTGCTCCTCCATAGGTTGCAGAGGGACAGCCTGCCATCTCACCATGGGCTACAGGGAAAATCTATGCTTAGGCACCTGCTTCCCCTCCTTTGGCATTGTGCTCACCTCCTCCTCTCCTTGGTTCTGCACATTTTGTTTTCCCTTTCTTGAATAGATTTCTTTTCACAAATACCTGGGGTGAAGTGATTCAGGAGAGCAGGGAGTAGAATGGATGTCTTTACTAGTGAGACTGGCTTATTCTGGCTTAAATGGGTCTCAAACTTCAACTACTGTTTTAGGGATGTAATATAAGTGTCAGTAGTAGATCACTAAATCATTTATTTAATTGGTGTTACTATCAACATTGCAATAAAGAGCCTACCCTTAGCTTCCTCCCTAGGTAAAGGTAGTTTCAGCCAAGTTTGTGTTGCAGACACAAAATACCAAGTCAAAAGCAAATACAAATACAACAAAAAATAGCTGCTTATTGTTTTCTTGTGCTACAGAGCATGAAGAATAAGAATAGAATTTAAAGGTATTCACAGAGGTATAAGAATCTTAGGAGTAAGGATAAGAAATGGTTGCTGGAAATCGGAGAATTTCTCTCTGTTTTGTGGTAAATTAACTCTGCATTCCTTATCTTGCGAGTTTAAATAAATTCAGCCAGTAGCTGTATCCAACTTTCTAGGACAGAATTTTTCTGTAGTTACTGATACACAATTTCCTGGGATTTTAAAGTAACTGTGCTGCTAATATTCAAAGGGATGCAATCTTGAAGTCACTGAGGCAAAATTATAACAGTCTTTGGTTCTGCTGTTTGATTCAATATTTAATAAGAAAAATGTGTAAGAAATTATTGGTGGGCTTAAAAAATAATCAAATTTGCATTATTGTTAGCTATCCTTAAGTATTAACTGATGTACAAGACAAAGCACAAGTTCTGTCTGGTGGAGTTAATTTAGAATGAATTAGATATTACACTTGTTTTATGAGAAAAGCCTGAGAACAAGAAGCAGAAAAATGTCTGTTTCAATAATATTTGCAACTCGGAACACATTTGAAATTTAAAAACAAGTTAAGAATGCCCCTTGATTTGAAAGCTACTTAAAAATAAACCAGATTTTCACTCTGTTGAGGGTAGCCTCTTAAGCTCAGTCTAAAGTCCAGAGCACTTTATTCTAAATGGCAGCTAATTAATTTTTCTTTGTTTTTGTCCACAAAATGTTTGTACTTCATTTTAAGTGGATTATGAATCAATTTAAGATGTTAATGTCAGTCACAGAGACTCAATCCTACTTTTTTTCTCATTTTGCATTATGAGTGCTCAGGAATGGCAGGCCTTAAGTATTATTGTCAAAAGCACATAAATGATTAATGTTACTTGACTCTATTTAAAAAAATAATTTAGGAATTTAGGTCCATTCTCATGCACTACAAAAAATGTTTTTGTTCTTTTTGATGAAATGAACCAGCAGTATGAACAGTGGCATTGGAAAATTAGACAATATTGCCAGGATTATAATGTCAGTTTCCTAATTATCAATTAATTTTATTATAGTTTGCTTAAAGCAAAATATGCTATGTAGAACATCAGAGCAAATTTTTTCTTAGTATTTCTGTGGTATGTTGATAAGTAAAAATTTAATTTTCCAGTGCAAATAAGTGTGAAATTAACTACATCTGAAACACTTTTTTTTTTACAGCAGAAGTGTCTTTATTGGCTACTTCAAAGTTTACTCAGCAATCTTTGTTAAAAGTGACTTTGGTTAGGTGGTTACAGAAAATACAGTGCAAGTGGATTAATCTGTTTTGTGGGCTGTTTTCCAAAGAAATGCTTAATAAAAAGAATTTCATGCAATATGCTATTAGAGCTTCATTTACATTAATAAGACTCTGTTCTCAAACTATTAAGCTACCTTTGAGATTAAAAAAAAAGTGACTCACTGTATTTCATGTGTACAACCACAGAGATCGGTTTCTGCGGCTCCTGAACCCTTCAGACCTCAGTGTATATGAAAGAGAAAACATTGTGTTCCTCACCTTTAAAAATTTATCCTGTCATCTTGCTTCCATGAAGCTCCCTTCAAACAAAATAGTAAAGTCCAGAAGAGAAGCTGATAATGTGGTTGCCTTGCAATGGCACGTGGTGCTGTGAAATTAACCAAAGGTGTCAGAGAACTGAACTGAATGAACTTCATGTGGCAAAGCAACCACATTAATTCTGAGTGTGTGTACTAATGTCACACAGATTATTCATATAGCTATCTGGAAAGACCAGAATTAGGAATGGTGTTGCCATACAGAAAGAGACCCACAAAACTTACTTAAAGGATTGAGTAATAAAATTACTTCAGCACTTCAAAATCTTGTCATCAGGGATATAGAACAGTTGGGATATAGAACATACTGTATGAGTTTGGATAACTGGTGTCTATGCTACATTTTATCTCTGGATCTCTAAAATTGTGAAGGAAAAGCACAAGAAGAGAAAACTCCAATTTTCTGTTGCTAGGAAAGCAAATGAATGGATCATTTACAACCTCATGAACTTCACAGAACATGGCTGGACGTAAAAGGTTTTCAATAGAGACTAGTACAGTGTATATTGGGAGAAGTAGTAGACAGAGGAGCAAATAAACTATAGAAATATATCATGGAACTAGATTTTTGCAATTGAGGGATCCTTTTGAGGGAGAATCCTTTTCTTTTGTATTTGTTTAATTAAGGATACTTGTTAAAACTAACTTTGCCCTGGAGAAAGTTGATTTCAGAAACTGTAAACTTTGAATGAAAGTATTTCTATGCTTTTTTGAAAACTTTATGCTGATGTTTGTAAACATTAACAGAGACCTGCATCGGCTTCAATAGGACATAATTCCTGTTTGCATTTTCATCATGTAAAAAGGGATGACTAAAAAAATGTTGATGATACCATGTTCTAGATGCTGAAGTGAGAGTAGTTCAATGCATAGATTTTAATGAATTGTGGGAATTCTGAGAGTGCTTTTAAGGCAAATTTTTCATCTTAAATTTGCAAATTTTAAGATGCAGAGTTTATTGTAAAAGTTTCTTTGTTCTGAATTTGTTTATATTGGGTCCATCCTTCAAAAACAATCAGGATGCAACTCTACTGTAGAGTCGAGGACACTGTTTCCAAAGCATTTTATTCTGTTTTCAGAACAGAAATAAAATGTTTTCAGTTTCAATAGCGTTTATTTAAAGATTTCTTTGCACTTAGGATTGGTTCAAGGCTGAAGCTGTCCAGAGGAATGTGGAGTTATAATACAGATAAAAATACAGATAGTCAGCATTTCAGCAACCAGGAAGTTTCAGCTTAATGACTTGGCTACAGACTTTAACTTGAGGTAGAGATGATCTTGAAAGAGAGGGTAATACAGGAATTTGAATTAAATCTGCATTAATAGTCATTTGGAAGTCTTCCAACTCCATTTAAAAATAGTCTGTTCTCATCAGATACTGGAGATTAACTTTCATTGTGCATGGTATGTCTGTTTCAGATCTTCACTGTATCTGACATACAGTGTCAGATACAGTAAAAGTTCTGTGAGTGTTTGCATGCTTTAGCAAAGTGCTCTTTGACTTAAGTCTTCACTGATGTATTTTTTAGTTTTCCTTTCTGCAGCTAATCCCTGCAATACCCATATGGCATTTACCTCAAGTGTTATTTATATATTTATTATATAACGTAAGATTTTTGGCTGGCTGTGTTAGTCATGTGAACTTTGCAACATTTTTTTCTTGTTCTTTTGCTACAATCAAGAAGGATCTTAAAGAAGTTACTGCAGCTGCAAATCTCCCTTTCAGGCACAGAGGTTTAGAAAATTCTAGCTGGTTAGCTACTTGGTGACTGTGGAATGGTAAATAGTAGATTTCTTTCTTTGAGGTGAGTAAACCATCACCTTAGGCACTCTACCTAGAAATCTATGGAATTTAAATTTTATTTCTTCAAAGGCTGTGTCCATCTCTGGTTGTGAAGGTATTAATCAGTTGCCAGTGTAGATCTTGCATCCTTCCCAAGCTCATGGGAGAGCTTGTGAACAGAAGTGGTCCAACCTACTTAAAGTTATGTGTACTTTTTTTTTTTTTTTTTTGGTACATCTGAGTTTCCTGATATTTCTGTCTTTAATCATGTATTGTTTTATCTATTATGGAATCAATCCCTAAATATTTAAAAATAAAACAAAAAAATATTGTATTTTAGATCTACCCTTTACTGGGAGATTTCATTTCCATCCTTTGCCCTTCCTTTCTGGAAATTACTGGTTTTGTTTCTCTCTATATCTGGGAGGTGAATACTTTTAAGTATCCTGAAGCAATTTATAGTTCCAGCCCATGCGACAGGAAGCACTGCAGCAATTCTGAAATGTCTCAATCTTGTAAAAAACTCCAGTGCCAGAATTACAATACTTAGGTTCATGGACTGCATTAATTATGTATAATTTGATTTTGTCTTGAGCTGTTTGTTATTTTAATCTGCAAATGTCAAAAGTAATTATTATATGTTGGACAGCATCTTCTAGAGCTGAGCACCAAAGGGATTTGGCATGGGTGACAATTTGCCATGCATGGCCCAGGAGTAGAATAAGGTTAGTGTTGATCTTGTACAAAACAAAAAAAGTAAAGCTATTTTAGCTTGTGAAACAGTTTTGATTTATTTTTTTTTAAGTTCTGTTTATCTAAGATGCAGTACTGCAATGAACTGTTTGTAATCTTAATTATTGAAGGCTAATAACTTGAAATCTGTTACTATCCCTAGCTGTATCCAGCAACTCCTGCCCACCTCTGAATAAGTTGTGTGTTTACTCTGGTGGCAGGAATGTTCCAAGTAGTTCTATTCGGATCATGCTCACCACCTCTGTGGAAATGCAAGGTACTCTAACTTTCAACCCTAGATTTGGACATAAAAATGTCCAAAGGCTCTCTGCTGAATAGATTATAAACTGTGTAGGGTATTTGTGTTCCCAGTCCTCATCTGCAATCAAAATTGTAGTAATGATAAAATAAAAACATGTCTTCCACCTTTCATTTATATTATTAAATTTTCTGTATCATGGTGTCTTCCCCTGAACACCATAGACAATAAACCTGAGGTTAAAATATACTTAAATTAAAAATAAATGAAATATTAGATTTTAAATTTTTTAAATATAAAAGCATTGAGAGGTGCACAGAAATCCTGATAAGTAAGTTACAGAGACATTTTTATACTTATGGTATATGAATCTAACTAATCTAACTTGTGGACAGAAATTGTTTTTCTTGAGCTGTTAATGATCTGTGATTTTATTCCCTAGATTAGTTCTCAAAGGTCAAAATGTGATCAATTATCCAGTAATTTGGATCCTGTAATTGGCTTGGTTGTGCTTGAAAAGCAGAGCTGCTATTTTATTTCTATTACATAGTCTGGATTGATACACAAAATGAAAATATGTACAGATACATTCTTGAACTATTTCCAGTGATATTTTCAAATTCTTTCCATTAGATGGGGGGAATTTGTGAATGCCAAAATGTAGTGTCCTTCTTAAGTAATTTTCTGAAGAAGAAAAAAAAAAAAAAAAAAATTAAGTATATTCCCTTCATTTTTGTGTTCTTTTTTAAGAAAAGGATTAGGTGAAAAGCAGATAAGGAATACGAATAAACACAGAAGGATTTCAGTGACATTTTAATTTATAATCTAATTTCAAATTATATTGCTTATATTTGATTATATATTAAGGAGATGCATAATTTTATTCACAGGTTAAATTCATATAGCTAATTAAGTTGTAATATCTGTCTGCAGGATAAATAATGTGGAACAGTTTAATGTCAAAATAATTTTGTATTCATAATTAGACCTCTCCTAATAATTCCATTAAAGTTTAAAGGTCTGCATTTCACGTTAAAAAAAAAAAAATCAGTTTTCACTACTCTAGGGTTGAGAAACTGCTTTTTGGCAACTGGAAAAGAATATGCAGTAGTAGAACTGTTGCTGAATCCATTTTAGTTAGAGATGGTCAGAATATTGTTCATATTTTCTACTGGATAGTATTTAGGTTTATTTCTTTGGCTTTTTTCATTTGAAGAAACTGAAACGACTTCTTCCTTAAAAAACTACTTTTCTTGCTGACTCTACTGACTGATTTTATTAATGGGATCACAGTTCTGCTGCTAATGTGGTGCTAGTGAAAGTCAAGTCTTTATTCATGTGTCAAAATACACTTGTATTTATAAACTTATCTTTTTAATTGCACCAGATTTATAAAATAGATCTTTTTTCCTTTTTATTTTCTTTTTTTGGTTTTTTTTTTTCCTAACCATAGAAAATGATCTTTTTTACATAGTCTTCCTTACCCTCTGATCATTACATGCATGTTCATAGTTATCCTCCTGAAGTGGATATTTCTGCCTCATTACATACAAGGTATCAGATTTTGTTGTGGTATCAAAGAAAACAAGTACTTTTTTCCTTATATCAAGGTGTTTAGAACCAGATGTTTCCCAGTGTTGGTATCTGTAAAAGATGATTTCATCATTGTTTACAAGCTGTTGCAGTTGTTACAGTATGTAAAAAAAAATAATGTTTATTCTGGTATGTTTTGTCACTGCATAGGCTGATTCAGTGGTGGCTGTGTAAAGGCTATATGGCTGTTATCATAGCTTACCCACATATCAATTTGGAGATTATTCAGGTGCACTGAAAATAGAAGTCTTAGTTTTCAAATTATTATTATTATTATTTTTAATTTCAGTGTATTTTCATCATAGAATTGGACTGATACAGGAAATTACTACAGAGAGCTTGGCATTCCAATTTAAACCGTAGTTAGACTGGTTCTTTAATTATCTTATAATTGATGGCAAAGAGGTTTTCTAAAAGAATAATTATAAACATGTAAGTTTACAATATTAAAAATTGGCACTGAATAACTTTTCAATAAGCACCTTTTGTTTGCTTGTTGACAAAGATGGCACTCAACAGACTATATTCCTTTATGTATTATTTAAGTTAATATATGTTTGTATTAATGTAACTATTTTTAAGAGGAAAATTACTATTGAAAAGAAGAATTAATGTTAATTAAATATATATTTATATTAATTCATATATATATTATATATGTTAATTAATGTTATAGCCACAGTGTTTTTAATTTGTATGCTGGTCCATTTACCAAGTGTATTCAAAAACAGGACAGTCCATTAAAATTTCTAAGAATCATGAAGTGTATCCATTTATCTCTAACTCACAAAACTGTGCAAAAAAATAATACACTGTTGAGTAGAAAAGGACTACAGTAGTCTTGTATATTCTTTAGATTTGGTTGGTTTTTTCTATTAATGAATTTTTCTCAAATAAAAATTAAATGCAGTATTTTAAATGGAAACTTTAAAAGTGTATTTGTGTTTATTTGCAAGCCTTGACTTTACCCTGGGGAAAAAATTTACACCATTATTGTGTGCTGAAATTTAGTATCCTTTGTTTTAGCTCCAAGGAAGCGTGTTATACTGCAGCTATCTACTATCTCTCGGCAGGTTCAGGAATATTAGGTGGATTGAAAACAGTCTGTAATACAAGT
The DNA here is from genome assembly GCA_023637945.1 of Phaethornis superciliosus. Taxonomy (NCBI): domain Eukaryota; kingdom Metazoa; phylum Chordata; class Aves; order Apodiformes; family Trochilidae; genus Phaethornis; species Phaethornis superciliosus. The sequence continues at coordinate 7,179,870 of JAJQWJ010000014.1, read as the reverse complement.
TTTCCCCCCCCTTGTACTGTATTGTTCATCTGCTATGTTATTTTGCCCTAGGACATCTTTAGCCTCAGAGTTAATACAAATTATTATGAACTGTAGATCCACTTAAGGTTAGATGAATTATAATTTATGCTGTTTACACATATATTTGACTTGCACTGCAAATGTATTTTTAGATGCACTGGAGAGGATTTTCATATTAATACTTATTTTACTCCTTATATAAGTGTTTTTTTAGTACATTGTTGATGAAAGTAGTTCTTTGTGGGTAGTTTTCTGGGTACTTCCACAAATAATCTGGATTTAGGCACAATAATGACTTTTTTTATGCGTTTCCTCTTAAATATACTTATGCCCAGATATATTTGCTTGACAAAAATATTGTCTCAGAGTTCACAGAAGGAGGAAGTGAGCCAAGTGCTTAGCATGCAGTGCATATGGTAGTGACTTAATACTAAATAGCTTATGATAGTGCTTGGAGGCAGGTAAATACAGCTGAAAAAACTGTGTGTTCCTGTTGGGCTGCCTCTACTGTAAATGAAGTGCAGGCCTGATTTTTCTCAGTGATGGAGATTCTGTGGAATGGATATAGGGCTTCAAATGCAAATCAATCTTCTTTATATGCTGATAGCAACTTTTATCCTTGGTGGCCATTTCCTGAGAGGAAAGAACATCTGTCAGTGCTGATAGAATCATGTCTTATCTATTAAGGCCACAATCAAGGAGCTGTCTGACAACATTCTTCGTGGCCTGAGTAATCTACCTTTGTGAGAAATCTTACAGGTTTAGGAATGCTGCAAAGTTAATCTCAGTTATTGGTGAGGTTTCTAAGATGTTGGCATTTGTCTAAAGGGAAATAAATGGAACGTTTAAACTTGAGGTGTGAAGCCAAAATTCTAGTTGAATACAAAGATACGTTGGAATTAGTGTCTTAATTATGTTTTGAATATTGTGGCTGTTGAAAAAAAAATATTATTTGAAATTGGCATGCTGAAAAAAAATTGATAAGGTTTTATCTTCAGGCTTAGATTTCCACTTTTATGTAACTTACTTTTAAATACTCTCCTCATACATTCTGGGCGTTGTATCTGCTACAGTTTAAATTTGAGCCAGCAACGAAATGGATGACAAATGCACTGTATCAACCCCTCTTCCTTCCCAGAAAGGTAAAAGAAAGAGAATAAGAGAAAGAGACTTACATGTTGGAAACTAAACTACACAGCTTTAATGAAACAGTAATGAAAAAAGAACACAATTAAACAATACAAATATATAAAAACCACAGGTGCCTCTACGCTTCTGTCCATAATGCTCAGTTCAGTACTGAGGCTGCAGGGCAGGCCCTGGGAAGGTCCCAGACTCAGCTCCTGGACTCAGCTGTAGATGGAAGCTGGATATAAGAATTCAGATTCAGCAACACATGAATCAGGAGCAAAGGCAGACAAGCTGACACAGTTCTCTCAGGACTCTGGCCATGGATGAAGAGACCTTGACACTCATAATTCCTCACATTTATACAGAGGATGAGGTGTATGTCATGGTCAGTTTTGGTCACCTGTGTGCTCTGCTTCACCCCACAGGAGTGTTGCAGGTGTGATCCCTTCCCTCCCTTTTAGTTCTGGAGGATAAGATGTTTTTTGGAACGAAGCAGTGGCTTGCTCCTGCATACCATTCTCTTGCTGGAACAATACAGATCAAGTGTTATCAGTCCTAGGAGGACCCACTGACTGAGAATCATGCTGTTAATTTCAGCAACTGCATTTACTTAGAAGAGACTTAACAAAAAAGTAAAATTACTACAAGAAAATTGGTTCTATCCTGGCTCATACCAAGACATATCCAAAACTGAGGATACATTATCCAAGTTATATGCTCTATATAGGTGTATATACATCCACATGGAGTATAAGACAGTATTAACAGGATTTATCATAAATCAGAGAAAAAGAATAAAAGCCCTGTGTAATATGAAATGACAGCTTGTCTGAAATTGTTAAAGCCATAACCACATGAAAATACTATTCTAGAATTATGAAAGTGTTATTAACAGACATAACTATATTATTGTTAAAATATGAATATATGAAGTTAAATAGCTCCAAGATTTAAGATAAGAAGTTTTAAACTGTGCAGTAGGTATAACAGAAGATAACATCCAGTGAGAGTCCTTAGCTAAATGGAAGATAAATACCTTAAAATTATCTTAATACATTTGATCTTCTTTCCAATGCCAAAAGATTCCTTACTTTGCTTATTTAAACATAGAGAAACTCAGTTTAAGAATAACTCATATATTCAATCTTCTGTAAGTGTTGTAGCCTAACTCTTCAATATTAAGGTAAGCACAGCATTTGGGATTGACTCGGAAGTGTTCAGGAAGGATAAAAGCCTAGTGAACTAATACAAGAAAAATCGTAGTTATCTGAGCCAATTTTTGTAGCTAGACATTTTATGATTTACTTCTAAGCTGCTAAAAGAGCTTAAGAAACCTCTTCCTTCTGGTTCCTCTGATTCTATTTATTTATTTATTTATTTATGTAATATGTGCTGCTTAATCCTGCCTGAAATTTATGCAATTAATATTGAAACAAACATTTTGGGTATTGACTATGACAAACCTAAAGATGTGCGAGATTAGAAATGATAATATACTTCATGGAACTGTTTAACACATGATAAAATTAGTACATAATGCAAAGAACTGGAAAGGATTGAATCATTTTCTCCATAACAGAACTGATAATGTGCAGTAGTGCTGAAATGAGCATTAAGGATTTCTAGTATTTTGTTCCAAGCCATTTATATGTGGGGGAAAAAAAAAAAAAAAGGGAAAAAATAAAAATAAAAAAAAAATCAGTCTGTCTGCTATTCAGAGTTAGTTGGTATTGGCACTGAAGGTACTTCAGTTGTTCAGAACCCTGAGCTGTGACTGAATCCTTTATGAAATCTGTAGGGAGAAAACCATTTAGGTGTAAGAAAAACATCTGAAGCAGTAAATACACAACTAGAAATGGGCAGTTTACTGTGCAGATAGGGTGGTGTTTGGAAACCTTTAGCAAGACTTAGTATTTAATTCCTATGTATTTAAGCGTAAATGTGCTCTTCCATGAACTCTTGCATAATCATCATTGTGCATTAGTGACCCCAAAACACAGGTGTGTGAATGTTTACTAAAAATAATAGAATTCACTTTTACACAACAGAGCTTTGTGCAGTCTGAAATTGTGGTGCTTGGTAAGTGGGAAAAATACAAATGCACATCAATTCTTTTGGTACAGTTATCTTTCCAAAAACATCTTCTGGAGTCGAAATGAGATTTACTATATTTTTCCTTCCACTCCCTGTTTTAAGTTACTAACACAACCTTAGTAAAGGCAGAAAATGAAGAGGTAATAAAAAGGACTGTAGTGATCTGGGAATAGGAGGTTCTCCCTTAATGCTGCTGTATTTTCTTCAAAACAGCTTAACAACTCAGTAATCGTAAAAATGTAAAATAATTTACACTTGGTTTTGATGCCTTCTCTTATTATTCTTAACATGACTTTTTTAACATCGAGGGACAAGCTATCCATATCTGATGAGTATTCCAAAGTATTGAAAAACTTACAAAAGTACTTAATGTAGTCCACATTTGTTAAGATTTAGGAATGGAATTGGTCAGGAAAGTATACAGCCAATGTGTAGGTGAAAAGATAAACAAAAATACCTGTTTGAAAAAAATGTGTAACGTTCTATCAGTGAAGTAGATGCCATTTACAATTTTAATTTGGAGGGAGATGACAGCTGCTTTCAGCTGGCTTGCAGCTATCTTCTTTCCAATCTGAATTTCTTTAACACCATGTCAAAGACGTACAAACCATGTCTGTTAATTATCATTTTTGTGAGGCTGCTTCTAAATATTTTTTTTATTGTAACTGACTTTATAATCAGATAATCCAATGCTTCTAATACATAGGATAGAAAGCATGTTTGTTTTGTTTTGATTTTTATTATTTTTAATAGCTCTTCAGATTACCAGTTGTGCACAGCACTGTTTGGTATACATTTTGAGAAATGCCCAAGATGAGTCACTTGCAACTTTTGGTAAGGAGCTGTGTCATCTCAGTCACCAGCCTACTTTAATATTTTTGGATTACCTACAGCAAGCTGTGTTAGTTGCCTACATGTGTGTTCATTCCTATGTTATGAATTTTACAAATGGACACCTCTATGAGGAAAACTAGGGTTGTTTTTCTTTCCTAATGAGAAGGTTTTAAACCAGGTCTTTAACTGGAATTCTGACAAACTAGGAGTATGGTATGGAGGTTTGATTTGTAACACACATGAGTTGCCTTGTGCTGTTAATAAAACTGATACTAATCAAAGATGGAGAGCTTTTGTCAAGGAGAATCCTCCTCCAAATCTCAACTTTGAAAAACTGTTTGTGAAATGAACATTGCTGTCACTCCTTTGCAAATGGGTTGTCAAGAGGAGACTGTAGTACTCATTACATCTTGTGAACTAGGTACATATTTTGTTTAAGAAATAGACAATTTTGATTTTTCAGTGCTTCTCTCTTCCGGAAGAGATTGACTATTTATGTCCTTTTGTTATTAGGACTGGCAGGTTTTTGTGTTTGTGATATCAGGTGTGGTCTGAAGTTATTTTCAGGAATCTGTACATAGCTTTTGTGATTTGTACATGAAGGTTGACTGTTTGTTGCATATGGAGAAACACTATTTCAGAAATTTTAAGATTTTAACAAGAAAGAGACTCATGATGAACACATTCGGAATCTTGCCTGCCAGTGCTTCTTTTGTGACCTTGTTATTTAAAATTACTGTCATGTTTTATGCTATAGAAGTTTCCATATCATTCAAAATCTCCATCTGTAGAAACACTGTGGTAGTGTCTGGTGGACTATTTAATACTTAATATTAACTTCAACAGGGCAACTTCTGTGATCCTGAAATACAGTTACTCTATACCAGAGTATATTAAGAAATTGACAGATTGAAAATGTTAAAGTTTCTCCTTCCCTAATGTGTATGTGCTTTGCAGATGGCACAGTTCACCATAAACTTTGCGGTGTGGTATTTTCAATACCATGCAGGATAATACTTGCCTTTTGTGCTATTAAACATTGTTCAAGAGTTTGCTGAATTTTTGTCTCCATTAAAAAAAAAAAAAAAAAAAAAAAAAAATGTCAGTTTTCTGGAATCCCCTCACAGACTTTTTTGTAATTATCAACACTTGAGATTCTAACTAAAGCTGTACAAAGATTACATTAGCATAAAATGTTGTGTTCTTTTGATTGAATATATTATTTGAGAGAAAATATTCAGCAGTATAAAGGTAGGAATAAGAAATTATTACCTGCCAGGTGATAAATAGTATTCTGTTGATGAGAAATATTTTTTTTTAAATGCTAATTGCCTCATTGAAGTTGACACTTAATCCAGTTAAAAATATGTCACAAATCTACCTTTGAAAATTCAGTATATAAGTAATGGGGCTGTTTGAATTGTAGCAATTACTGGTTCTAAATTAGTGGGTTCTCCTTTAACATTTACTTGTCACATCATGTAGTTCCACTTCATTACACATTGGCATATAATCCTGATTGGTAAACTGCAGTGAGGTGATCAGAGTCCCACTTTGATTTGGTGCTTCTGATTGAAAGGAAACTCAAATACTGCATTGGAAAGAAAACTTTTTGCTGATTACACAGCTACATTTTGTAGCTTTTATTCTAGGACCTCTCTGCACAGAATTTCTTTCACCTTCTTAAACACTCGTGTGCTCCTCATGAATTGTTCCACTCTGTTTTAAAAGTCTGCTGCAGTTATGGCATATCTGAGGTACAGTGGTGTCTTATCTGAAGTCACAAATGTGACTTTATCTTGCTAGTGGTCAGATTAAATAGAAGTGGGTTTATCAGGTTTGCCCAAAGATGAGAACAGCAAATACCTAACAATGTTGCATCTCACAGTGATGTCTTTCAGTGTTTAGCTGCTTCTGAAATTAGTGATGCAGTGACTGTAGAACTGGACCTTTGAGAAATTTTCTTGTTATCTATAAACCTGGGAAATATCTTCCTAACCAAATTAAACAGAAATCCTTTAAGCTAATGAAGCTTCCTTTGCTGATCTGGAGTAGAAAAAAATTTACTGGATGCAAAACAGAGAACAGTCCTTCAAGGAGTTCAGCAGTAGAGTAGTATGTACTATGTGTTCCAGGGAAGAGCCCAGAAGAGAGAATGTTGATGGGATATCTTTATTTCCTTTAGTTTTCAGAAGAATCAAAACTCCTGTCATTAGATATGAAGGTAAGACAAGCACAGAAAACTCCAGACAGTACCTTGGTGTATGGCTGGTTGGTTAGAAGTGTTTTAAATTTTCACTGCTCAGTTTCAAATTTCTCAGTGAATCAGCATTATGGAGATTCTTGGAAGAACAGTCACTGTACAGGATTTTAATAATAGGTAAAATTGAAGCCTGTTGCTATTGCTGCTCTGTTGAAGTTTTTAGGCCTGGAATGCAAAAATATAACCCTATTCTTAAGAGGTGGTTTGTGACACTGTCTCCATTTGGGATTTTGTAGAAAGAAAAGGAGAGTCTTGTGGCTCATCAGAAGTATTTTTGAATTTCCTATTGTTGCGTTTCTCAAATGTCTCCACAAGTTTTCTTCCTCTCCTAAAGATAATTAATGATAGGGCTTGAAACTTTGAGATGCCATGTTTTTCCACATTTCATTGAGATGAGGAAACTGCTCTGTCCCTAATTCTTTTCTTACATGAAGAAAATATCTCACAGCTCATCAATGCTTTTGAAATCCTTTCATCAATGTTTTTTTGAATGCCTCATCCCTTTCTTTCACTTGTTTATTTTGAAGAGATTATAGTTAGCATTTGCCTGGCTGCTTTGCTAACCTCAATGCAAGAAGAGACCTTTAGATATTGGGGAATGTTAACATAGCTAGGTCAGTCTGATGCAGCATTTGATGGTTAGATATAGCAGGCTAATATACAAATCCTGGTTTATGCTGCTAATACTTCAGTTCTATTGCACAAAATTGAAGAATTAAGATTTTTCAGTTGAGAAGCCGTAACTTCAGCATTTACTCATAAATGAGTAACTTTCCTATATGATTTAGACTGACATCCTCCTTTGTATGTGACTGAATATCTAAGAGCTCAACAGTCTGTTTTGAATTTTTTTGTTTAGTAACAGTCATGTTTGGAAAATGGGATCCCTTCATTTTACAGAGTGGCTTTTATGCATAAATTAATGTCTGTAATTGCTTTCTGAGCATAAACTTTTCAATAGCTAAAAAATGTTTTCAAAACTGCTCTGTGTGTTCTTTCCTCATACCTAGACTAACAGCTGGCAACTGTTTTTTTGTTTGATTTTTTTGGGTTGGTTTCTTTTTTTTATGTCTATCCCCCATGGTTTCAGTATGGTTTTGGAACAGAATGGGAATATCGGCGAGTCTGATTACTTTCAATATGGAAATAATCAGTATAATGTAAAAATTATTTCCATCAATAGTAAAACTACTTTCAATGCAAAAATGGGTATTTCTAATCTGCAAAAGCATGTGTGGAACAGATACATTGGTTTCTACTTTATGTAGTCATATTACTAGTTCTGGAGCTAATTTTTTAGAACTAGTTCAATTCCTTCTGTGTCTGCTGTGGTTTTCCATGCAGACATATCCTGAGAGAGCATAGGAGATAGCCCAGTGCTCAGAGATGTGTTCTCTGGTTTGTAATTAGTGCTCCAAACTGCTCTGGGACTTCTGTGTATGTTTTGTATTTTATATGCTTAATTTGGAGTGCCAGTAAGGAAGAGCCTTGGCAGACAGTGCTGGGCTTTTTTTCTCTGAACTTGTGGATGTTTTGTTTGATGTGGGGTTTTTTGTGGCTGTTGTTTCTGTGTGGTTGTTATTTGTTTGAGGGGTTCTTAACTGCAAAACCCTATCTGGTAACCTTATTTGAGATAATTTGGCTTCTTTCAATGATACAATGATTACAGAGAAATAAGAAGTTATCGTAGTTGATGGGTAGTGATTTATGCTACGAACAATAGAAATAATATTGACTGTACACTGCCTTTTTACTCTCCCTTCTCCCTTCTCTCTCTCCCTGCTTTTTGGGTTGGTTGGTCTTAGGTTGGCTTTTGTTTTGTTTGGTTGGGGTTTTTTGTTTCTTTTTTTTTTTTTTTTTTTTTTTTTTGAGTATGTGGCTGAACTGTGTGAAGCCTCTTTATTCTGTAATTTAGGTACAGGCATTTTCAGTGATGGAGTTTTAAGTAAGAACACTTACTCTGGGGGGAAAAAACAATAAAATAAAATAATATTAAAAAAAAAAAACAAAAAAAGGAAACAAAGACATTGCCCCATGTGTACTGTATAATGAGTTGCTGCCCTCATTTTTCACCTGAAACCAATCGTTATGGTACTGAAGTGAACAGTGCCTCATCTATACATATATCTCATTTTTCCAAAGGATGCTCTAGAGAGGATGAAGATCAATATGAATTCATTTTTTCTTGTAATGGAAAACATTTGAACTGTTCAGTTATCAGGCACAAAGATGGCTTCTGGGGGTATCATGCTCTTGTTGCTACCCACTGGCCTGACAATTCCAGGCATGTGTAAACCTCCAGCTTTTTGTATGCCTTGACAAGTATTCTGAAGAGACCAGAGCTCCTTGCACTGTTCAGAAGGTAGAATGATACAGGATTAGCAGAAAAACGATTTTCCTTAACTAGACCCTGTCCTCAACGTAACTGATTAAATTCACCTGTGTTTGGTATTTATTTTAGAGCTGTTTAGAAAAGTGAAAGCAGTTACAAAATCCATATGTGAAGTTCTTGCACACACACACTAGCAAACAGATAAATACACAACAGATGGTCACAAAGTAAAATTATATTTTAATAGTTGAAGGGGATACAGACATGCTAAGATACTAATTTTAGAAGTACTGTTTGTAAGCCCTAAAATAATTGGTTTTAACTACAGGCTATTTTCTCTGCTAGTTGCCTACAGTTTTATCTGGTTAATCGTAATTATCAAATAGTCACATTTACACAAAATATTTCTATTGGGAAGACACTTGCAAAATCCTTAGGAATCTCGAAGTTGAGCATGAAAGAATAATAAAATATTTAAATGGGAACACTGAGAAAATCCAAAGTACATTGCAGTGGGAGTAGGAGAAGTTATTGCTGTGTTATGAGTTTTGGACAATGAGGAAAAGGGAGACAAAGAATAGAGATGTGAATTTGAAGTCCTCTACTAAGCTCAGTGGCTTATAAATTAAGAAAACACTATGGCTGTTAAGTCTAAAACTGCATTTTAAATTCTAAAGTCAGTCAAATAATTTGTAATAAATTATTTCAAATAATTACATATAAAGTTTTCTAAAATAAATCTTTCAATGTTTAGCTGTTGAAAAGCATTGGCATATAATGACAAGTTCAGGTAGGCTTTAAAGGGAATTTTAGATCTTAAATTGTAGTGAATTCAACCCATTGTCATTTGATCTTTCTATTTTTTATATTTTGTAACTATACTGCTGCAGTCAAAAAGTTGCTTCTACAGATTAGTGATTATTATGTGGGATTACAAAAGTCTAGTCTAAATATCTCTTTTCTATTTCTCAGTGGAACTTTAATTTTTTTAAATCAACTTCTATCTAGATAATAAGAATTTCATAAACTAAACTGCAGATAAATGTCTAGGGAAGGTCCTGTTTAGATCTTTAGTGGAGAAACAAGCTGAATACTGTACAAAAATATATTAAAAATCTGAGGAATTTTTTATGTCCATGGTTTTTTGTTGGTTTGTTTTCTGGTGTTCTATTTCATCTTTTTCCTTTATAGTTTAACTGAGTAAAATCTGTAAAGCAAATCAAGTATTGATTACATGATTTTAAAAATTTTTCTTCCTTTTCTTTTTTTTTTTTTTTTTTAGTTCAGAAAGCTTTGAGTGAGGTTATCATTCTATATTAAACCCCTGAGAGGTTTAAAGAAAAGAAAACCAAATCTCATGTTGAACTAAAGAAGCCTTAATTTTTTTAAAGAAAAAAAACTAACCAGGCTTTTTTTCACTTGGCTCCATTCAACAAGATGAGGTTTGGCCTTAGGGCACTCAATTCCTGCTCCAAACCACTGTGGAAAGAATCCCTTATGGTCTAATTATCAGCATTGAAAGTGCTTATTGAATGCTCTTTAATGAGGGGAGGTCAGGAAGATTATTACAGGAATGGCCTTAATACATACACGTTTTCTTTGAAAATTAAAACCTTTTTCTAAAAGTTCAATGTATTTTTTTTTTCTGTTATTGCTCTATAATAGTAATATATCTTTTTATCAGAATTTGGTAATTTCTATAAGAAGTCTGCAACAGGCTTTTTTCAGACACTGAAAAGAACTACTTATATTGAGAGATATAGATCCTGACACAAACACTGGAAAAGTCTATTTCCTTAAAGAAAAATTCATTTATGTATATTGACCTACTGTTTTCTAGAGGTGGATGCATGTATTTTCTTCAGTGACTCAAAGGGGATAAACCACCTTCCTGAGGACTTCCTATAACACTTACTAAGAAGCAGTATCTTTTCTGGTGCACTGTGTTTGCTTTTATGGGATTCAGTAAGATTCAGTAGGAAGTTTCACTGCCTGGTTGAACTGGAATTGTAAGCCACACATATGGGAATGTCAGTGTCCTCCTCCCTTGAATTGCAGCCTGGCTGATCTAGTGGGAAGGAAATGCTTGCACTGTGGAATATGCTTCACCTTTGTGAAGTGCAGGCTTAGCTAAGTAAGACTGCTCTCTAATTGATGTACATTGATGGCCTTAGCTTGGGCAGCTAAGGATTTGTGCAGGTTCTGGAGTTTTAGGAGAAAGCAGACTATAACTGTTCAACTTACATCTTTAAGAACATTTAACGTCCCTAGTTAGGTACAGAGAAAAGAATGGAAGAACCAGAAGCAAACATCCCCAACACTCACCTAGCTGTGAAAACTGTTTTTGAGGAGATTGAGCTGATGACCATCATTAAGCATTTTTTATTGTCCTGTGCTCCCTAGACAAATTTATAATTAATGAAGCGAATAAAGATTTTAACTGAGCTTGGGAAAAGAGAAAGACTGTTTGCAAATAAAAGTGATCATAATGTCATTCACTCCTGACTCATCTCACTGTTGCAATTATATCAGAACAGCAGCACTTCCCTGGAAGTGTGTGCTTGTCTCCTATGCCTTTCATTCAGACCCATATACCTCTCCTCTGAATTCTGCAACCTGCTAGTTTGGAGTAAAAGATTGGCCAGGCTATGATAGCTAATAATGGGTGACTATGACCAGAGCAGAGAAAGTGTACCTACTCTTTCATCACAGAAACAGAAATGGAGAGTTGTAATGTTTACTTAGTCCAAAAATAGTTGTGTGTTCACTCTTCTCTCAATCTCCATGTCTTGTTTCATTCTCAATATGGATCTCTAAATACAGTCTGTTGAGATGTCTTTCAGGAGTCTTTGTATCAGAAGAGAATAGCCAGGAAAGGACAGTACCTCACAGTGCCTCTGAAAAAGCTTCATGTCTATAAGAAGATGGAAAAGCTATTTTTCCTTTACCTTGACAAAGAACTCATGATTAAATTCTATAGGCAATTGTAAAATTTTCAGATTGATATAAACCCACTAGTTTATTAATTTCTACTGAAATTATATATATATACTTTGTGTTACTTTTCCTGTCAGTTTATATGATGTTTCAAGTTTAAAAAAAATCTGTCTGACCTTGTATCTGTAGCACTGGCTTAAAGCTATCAAATGAGTTCAAAGGAAACAAATTTATGAGAATGAATTAAAGGTAAAAGGATTTAATTGAAGGTTTATTGAAAGTAATTGAAATTAACAAAGGCTACTGATAGAGATCAGAAGTAATTAAATTAACAGGAAGAAATTTGGTTTAATTAAGATTTAGTTGAGAATTACTAAAATTGAGTGAAAGTCAGTGAGAAAATTGATAAGTTGTCTACTGATTTTTAAGACTGATATTAATGATTTTCAGTGATGAAATGCTATTATCTAGGAACATACATAGAAAAGTTATATACATATGACCATCCATTTCAGTGATTTCTTAATGGGAATATTGATATTGTAATAGAGTCATAAATACTACAAAAATACTCAACCTATCCGAATACAAAATATAATCTTGATAAATATAGATTTGTGAACTATATGCAGAGAATAAAGAAATGCCTCATGCTTTTTCCATTTCTGTTATAATTGGTACTGAAAGGAATAAAGTATTGTTATATATAGAACTGCGAGACTAGTAATAATTTTCAGTATCATATTTTAAACAAAATAATCTATCATGATTATGATATGTCATTTTCCAGTGGCATTGCTTGCAAAGGCTATACATTATTTTTTCAAAATGACCCAAGTTTTAGATAGCATATAAGAAAACAAATAAGTAGTTTTAGTTATTTTAGACTAGAAATAAATAGATTCTGAAAAATGCTTTTTTCTTGATAAGCATTTCTGAAAGTGGAAAAGAGTTTTATCCTACCTTTTTTATTGGCTCCCGTATCAAAAATGGAGAGGATTTGTGAAAGCAAGAGTAAGAATGTGAGCATAAATTTAATTGGTATTATTACTTTTTCTGAAACTGGCTGAAAGAGTAATGACAACGGAACTGAATTAACCTTTGAAAGACTCATATACCCCTGAAGCCATTGATTTGGGTGACAATGCCATAAGCAGGGCAAAGTAAGATTTCCTCCCTACTAATAATGTTCTTTTCACCATTATGATCTGCAGTGCACAACTTAAAGCTTCTTTTGGCCAGTAAGCTGTCCAGGCATCCACATGTGTTGTTCCAGTGGTTTGTGTGGAGCAGATAATTTTACTATTATGTATGAATTTCCAGATATCTACTGTGTGAGATTTATGTATGTGTAGTGCAGGAGGCAAATGGAAGAGGTGGTGATGTGAAAAGCAGTATTGTCTATTTCTGATTCCATATTAATTCAAAAGCTACCCTGATGGTGATCTTGAAGAAGGGGTTTAGACTATCTCTTCATTTTGTGTAAAAAAAAAAAAAATTTAATTTCATTCAAAATTCTGTTCTCATTTTGGATGTAAAAGCTTCAAAAATAAGTCACCATTTTAAATAATAAATAAGCAGATCTGTGCAAATCTAAAGGAGGATGAGTTAGATGGAAACTGCTCCTTACCTGTGTAAGATGTACCTTACATGTGTATCTTTTTTAAAAGGAAGCAAAGCATGTGGATTCAAGGACAGGCTGTGCTCTTTTCCTGTTGCTTTGAACAGTTAGTTCCAGACATGCTGCTTCCTATGTAATGTTGATATATTACATTTGGACAGTTGTTTGATTCTGAACCTCATAAATGAGTAAATAAATGTTTGTATCTTTAGATTAACTGAACTTTGTAATTTTTATGAAAGATAACAGTCAACTCAGAAAAACACTTGAGAGCCAACAACAAACTAAAAAGTTTTGGAGTAGGTGACTTTAGTGTATTTGTCTCACATCTTATGCTATTTAAATGCAGTCTTTGGTGAGTTATTGGTAGGTCTTTGGTAGGTTATTCTACTCAAATAAATGATAGACATTAACTGTCATATTGAAGCTTTATGCTGTCATTTAATCTCCTTTTGGTTGTATAAAGTAAAACAGGAAGCACAGCCCTCTTTATTAGTACAACCCACAATTCCTTGTAAACATGTCACTTCTTTATGTATTCAGTTGTAATTCTTTTAGTGTCACAGGTTAGCTCTTTCCCTCTTCCAGTGCGTAGCTCTGTGGATGTGCTAAGCTTGGTTCTGCATGGCTTTGTGAGGAAGTTCACCTGTGTGAGTCGGTGCATAGGCTCTCAATTCAAAATGCAGAATGTTCCCTTAAACAGCTGAGTTCACTGTCATCTTTTAGTTCATCCAAATAATCAATAATCTTCTCCAGATGTGTTATTGCTTATCAGTAATAAAGACAGTCCTGCTTTTTTAAACTCTAAACACTGTCATCCTCAACAAACAAATGAACCCTCATCCTGCAGCAGGCTCTGTACTAACAATTTATGGCTTGCACAGATCCAATAGAGATTTGTTGTTCTTACACACTTTAATGCACCATCATTATTTACCATCAGGGGAGTTTGTTAACATTTTTTAATGTCATTCTTTCTCTACTGTCTGGCCCCCTCTCAGCACAAATATGTTTGATATTTTAAGAATTCCATGGAGAGCAGTGTATTCATTTTGGTACAGGTGTTGTTATGGAGAAGGGGAGTATATAACTGTCTGCATTAAGTAAAATTGGGAATCCCTTAACTTTTAAATTTAATAAAATATAAAGAAACTTTTCTGTTGTAAGAGTTAAGGGGTTGGTTAGGTTATTGGGGTTTTTTTATGTTTTTGTTTTGTGTTTTTTAAAATCAATATCCTCTTTAAAAAGTGTTGTCACAAAACAGCAGAAGATGGCATGCTCCTAGGTTGGTAATGAGTAATCTTGCAACTATGGGACATCAGCTGAAATCCAACTGGTATAGGAAGTGATAAAATCATACCCAGATAGCTGTTTGATGGTCTTAAGGATATATAATGTACTTACCCTGCTTCTTATAGATAAATAATTACTGTACAGAAGTCCCTTCCATTATGCTTCACACTAACACACACTGGCAGATGGAAAACAGAAGGATGAAAGTGGACCCATCTTTCTGCCTCCTAAGCTGCTTTTGTGTGCCTTACATCACCATAGCTAAGGGATGCTTGAATAGTAGAAGACCTATAGAAATTTTTTAAAGAGTTTCATTGTTAGTCACAAACACCATATTGATTTGGAATAACTCAGATCATCAAAACCTGCAATTCTGATTTTATTAAGTCTGTAGCTAAGTGATTCTGATGTATTTACTCTTGATTCATAAGTCTTTTATATCCACTTGATTACACATTTAAGTAAATGAAAAAGGATAAGTAATTATTGAGCCTAACATATGTGCACAGAAAAAATTACCTGACCTTCAGTTCCAACACTTCAGTTTCTTGACATTTCCTTTGTTTTGGGCTATTACATCTGCCCTAGCAAACATATTTCTAAGAAGTTTCACAAGCCAAGTCAACATTTAGTCGGATAAAATAAAGCTAACAAGGCAATGTTTGCTTGTAAAATTATAATTATTTGGGTTGGAAGAGAGGATTAATTCCAAGGCAACAAGTAATTGCCTGCTCTTAAGTGAGGTCAGCCTATGTCCAGATAACTAATAAAGAATTCTTAGACATTTTTCAGAAATAAGCTGCACAGCTCATATTTTATCCTGCAGGATAGAAAGAGGTCTTTTTGTTATGGAAATACAGCCACTGCATTGAAGAAGAAGGGACTCAGATTTGTTGCCCAGCACCTAATTCTCTAGATTTCATTTTTTTTCCTAGACACCACTGAAATATTCTGTGTTTTAAAGGAAAGGAAGATAAGTAACAACAGGGTTGACGTTGCAGAACACCTTTTGGAAAGGACTTCATGGCAAGTGATGTGAAGAATTCCATCTTACCTATAAGTGCTATATCTTCCTGAAATTTATCCTCCTCCCTGTTACACTTAGCTTCTAGTGCAACTAATAGCAGAAATATTTGATTCTTGTAAGTCGAAAGGTAATGGTCAGAATTTGGATTTCAGCAATTGAGAATATTACCTTACCACATACCAAAACCGGCACTACCAAATTGCATCAGGCAAATTAGCAGGTTAATTCAATATTTAGAATCACAATGTATATCATTTCATGTTAGCATTCAGTATTATTGCAGATTAGGAAATTTAGACACTAGATTTATCACAGAGGGCATTCTACATAGAATTCTACATCAGACTTACTTTCATTACTAACCTTGAATTAGCAGGGGGAAAAAAAAATACAAAAGAAACCATGAAGTAAAAATATTAGCTTAAGCTATTACTGTTTTCCTGACTGTATCAAAAGTTATCTCAGGTCATCAGAACAAAATAGAATCAAGCTCTCCATGGTCTCTTACTAATACACACTTGGAAAACCTAATGTCATTGACTTCAATGTCAGAAAAGTTTGGATTCTGGTGCTTGTTACCTTCCACAGGATAGCAGGTGTTCAATCAAAGTTGTTAATGTATTTTCTGTGGATCTCATATACTTTAAAAGCAGGTAATTAGAATTATCCACAGATACTTTGTAACTATGAATAATTCATTTTCTGTGCATCAATAAAATAATTATTGCATATTATCATTCTTAGCTTTCTACTTCAATAAAATTGCTCACATCATGTCACTGTCATAGTAATGTACTTTATTTTCCATATTAATGAAAATTACCAGTAGAAAGAGGAAAACTGTAATAAGATTTAATGCTACCTATAAGCCATTTTTTTTGTATTGCACTAAAATGATACAATATCTAGATTCTTGTTGATCATAGATGGGTATTTTGTCCACCTTGTCCACTTTTGAAGAATTCCTCTCTAAAATAATTAAGTGTTTTAGAGCTTTTGCTCAACTAACTAAATTCCCAACTTCTTTTTGTAAAATACAGACAGTTTCTTTACAGTTGTAAAGCTCTTCTAACTCATCATGTTACTTTGTTTAGGAATTTGCTAGTCTTGATCCAGAATGATTTCACATGAGTAGTGTGGTATCCTCATTAAAAAATTCTGTATTTTAGATTAAGCAGGCATTTAAATCCTTGCTGTATTAATACAAATTTCTGTCTGAATTTAATTTTAATTACTTATCTTTCGGCAAACATTTTTTTCCAAGTATGCTAAAAGACCCTGAAACAACACAGAAAATATTTTTGAAAAGAAAATATTCAAAAAACCAAAGCCAGCAGGCCCAATTCTTTTTCTTTGTTGGAATACTTAACCTGTTTTGTTAAGATTTTTTGTTAGTTTCACTAAGTAAATGCCTCTGTCTTTTTGACTTCACTGCTTTTACAAGATTTCAAAACATCCTTTTGAAGTCTGTGCAGTGCTAGTCATGGAACTTGCACTGGATTCTGTAATGCAACTGCTAGACTCTCTTAAGAAGGAAGTTTAGCATATTAATTTTTATTTTTCATTTTTTCTGCTATTCATCTTGTTCACTAATTGTTCTTTGATATTCTCTAAGCACTTAAACAAGGGGTCTAATCCTTATTTTTACTTACTGAAACCTTAGGGCTTTTCCTGTAAGTATTAAATTACTTGCATAGAACCATTACTTGCAGAATCAGACATGGAGATAAAGGAATACTTTGTAATTGTGATCCAGGACTAAATTGCAGATTCATTTTGTACTTTCTTTGTAATTTTCAAAATAATAATGGGTTACAAAGCCTCAAACATATTTTCACATTTAGCTTTAATTTTGAATGAAAGATTTGAAGTTAAAAAAAAAAAATCTTTCATGAAAACTACCTAGGTTAAATAAAGTATGGATGAAAATAAATCAAAATACACTGTATTTTCTAGGAAAATATACCTGGAACTATCTCATAGCCCTTCTTCTGTTGAGGCTATCCTAGTTTTGTTTTCCAGACTGTGTAGATAGATAAGTATATATTTATCAAGCTTCTGCTGACCTTAAAACCTTAAAAAAAGGTTTTTTTTAAATGGGAGTGCCATAGTTACTGAGATCTGCATTAACAGCTTCAGTGTAGGACAGGAGAGAGAGGAAGAAATAATGTCCATTTGAATAAAACTGACAAGGGGCTACAATTGATTATATATATTACATATAATATACTTTTTCTGGATTAGAATATTTCTTAGTTGCATTCAACTTTGCTTTAATGTTTGTTGTAAACTGAGCAAATATGTGTTCTGCTTAGAAAAGAGAAAATATGTTCCAAGCTTTGTAAAATGCTTTAGAAGTATTTTTTATTTCTACAATTCACAAGCTCAGGTTTTCAACAAACTTCTAACTTTGATCTGAACGTTAACCTTTTTTTTCCCCCAACTTTGGCTCAATTTAAAGGTGTTAAGTACAATATAATTTTATTTACTTATTTTTTAATCTCACTAAATGCTGCTTGGCTGTAACACGGTCCAAGCACCATGTTGTATGTAAATATTTTCTGAATGTGGAGCAGAACTTATATTAGTTAACAGAACAATAAAACTGCAGTCTGTAAGTCTTTTGCAGTAAACAAAAATCTAAAAATTTATATTCCCCGGAATTCTGCAGGCATCCCTAAGAAATTAAAAGCAAATTAAAAAGCTTGTTCTGTGGCAAGATGTAGGATTTAGACTTAGGAAAATAATAAGTGACATTTATTTTTTTCATTACTGCAAGGCAAATGACTTCTTTATTTGCAATCTAAAATTTAATATTTTTTTTTTTTATGTTTGGAGATTTCAGTATTCAGCTGAAAGTCCCAATCAGTGCACACTGAATGCTTTTTGCCTTATCTCTGATACCATGGTTTCACACACATGCTACCTGCTGTTGTTTGCTATTATCTTAATTTCAAAATTGTTGTCAGAAGATATCTTCCTTTTCCATCCTTCAGGTTGCTGTAACCTGAAACTCAGTTTTCAGTGCTTGTTTAAAGCAGAAAGATATGATTGTGCTTTATGTTAACATCCAATTTAATATGAAAATTATCTTAATAAGATATTGTGGAAAATGTTAGAGGTGAAATACTGAGAGTTGTATACATTCTCTTCTGTTTATTTTCCAAGTTCTGTGCTATGGATCCATGTACTTTGCACTTGAACATGTGTCAAAATTGTTTAATTCTGAATTCCACTGCTACTTAAACATCCTTTCACGCATGCCCACATCAGTGTAATCAGAGACAGTGATGTCCATTTAAGTGAGTGCTTTTAAAATGTATTTTCATTTAGCTGTGATACAGTCATACTGTGAGATTATTAAATAGTGCATGAAATGCTGTGTTTATTGATCTCTTCAAATTGTGCATTCTAGTGTACTAAGACTTGTCAAGTCATTTAACTTCGGCCCGAGATTCCCTCCTTTGGGCTCCCCTGGCTTCCCTTAGCACCTGCTGTGACTCTAAAACTCAGCACAGCTCAGACTTTTCCTGCTCCAAGAACCCACCCTCCCTGCAGTGCTGAGGAAATGCCTTTGGAGCCTGGCACTTTGGTCAGCCCAGGAAATGACACATAGCATGGGGTGGGTCAGAATTACCTTTTTTCTAGATGCTTGCATAGCTTTTCCTGACTTGTATGATTGGCATGAGGAAAGAATCTTCCTTAGTTCCCTTGATGAATCTAGGGAGACATTTTTAACCTTTTGTTCCTGGAAGACCTTAAGGTATTTACCTTTGTTACCCTTGCAGATTGCAGCAGACTCTTGTCTACTTTAAATTAAAAAATACAGTGTGTCTTTTTGTTTTAAATAATTTTGTGGATTTGGGAATAGAAGTGTCCAGATTAAGTAGAATGGCCGCTGAGCAACTGCTCTGGATTTGCTCTGATGTTGAAGTCTATGAAACAATGAAAATAAGAGCAGAAATTTTGTATGGTGTAGTGTTCATTCAAACAGAAAGAAATTGAAAAACAACTGCACCTGGGGAAAAAGATTTGAAAAGACACCTGGAGCTGTTCCAAATCTGTGCGTTCTTAATAATTAGCACATCATACATCTAGTTAGCATCTCATAAATAATCATAAAGTAGTAATTTAATGTATCATTTTACTTTGTTCTGTCATTCGTTACAGGGAAAGCAAAATACTTTGTTTATTTTAAGAAAAAGTTGAGTCTCAGCAATGTGAAAAAAATTGCAGTAGGAAAGCTGATGTGTAGATCAGGTGTTTGGGTTTTTTTCTAATACTGCATAGCATGAGTTAAGCTCAGTGGCATTAAGTGCACTGCTATTTGGTACAGAAGTTAATGGTTTTGGGCACATTAGAAAGGATGGCATTGATTAAGCTGTGGGGCATTCTCTGACTGCAGGCTTTGCTAGGTTTTCATGCCTGAGATTCTGTGTGGGAATCTTTAGCAATAGAAACTTTTTGGTCTTCTCAGTTCTACTCTACTCAGGTAAACTCAGTTAGCTTACTTAGTGCTAACAAAACCATTACTACACTGTAATACTCTAGACTTTGTGGATACATATCTGATCCTGAGACCTACAAGGCTGAGTTACAGTTCTGCTCTCAGGTGGGAGAGCAGAAACACAGCGTGCAGTCCTGTGCACTTCAAGAGGTGTCTTAGGAACTGTACCTGGGTTTTAGCAGTGGTTTCAACAGACCTTGTGTTGGCTGAACCTAAGGATTTCTTACATGGTGAGAGAAAATATCACTACATTCTGGTAATCCTGTCCTTTACAGTAGGTAATATAGAGGGCTTAGGGAAGCATATAGGTAGTAAGGATTCTGTATAATCATAGTATCAGAATTCTTTACATTGCAAAAAACCCTTAAGGTTATTGAGTCTGACTATGAACACTACCAAGTTAACTACTATTCCTTTATTCTGCTACATTCCTTCATCTTGCATGGCCCCCTAGATTGCATTACTCACCAATGTGTTGTATTTCTGACACAGAAATGTTGCTTAAATCATTGTGGGTAGTAGCAGCTAAAGGACTACCTGTATGTAGACTGCAGATTAGTTCTTTCACCAGTAAAGGTAGGCATGAAGTCTGCCCCTTCAGAAATTACAACCATTGATGTAGCTGGTATGCTAATTTTAGTCCTTAGTCAAAGGGTGGCCATTGGCTTCATTCTAATATGCAAGAAAAGCAAGTCTTAATTATTTGTGTGGGTATCCAAGACACCTCCATGGAAGAGGGATGCAACATCTTGTCAATGTTTATGGTAAACCTGGCTTCAATGAGGAAGTATTTATACTTTAGAGATTTCAAATCTGCAGACTAGGTGCTACAGACCAGGAGGAAATAACTGAAATGGAAATCAAGACACATATCATATTCTCTTTTTCTTCTTTTAACAATTAATTATCATGTTGGATCACTGTCACACAAAATAGGAATAATTAAATGCAACAAAGGCCTCTATTTAGAATCAATAAAAATATATACATAGAATTATATCAGTAAAGAATTTTTCTTGTTTGCTTAAAGTTAAGGTAAGCTTTGGAAGCTGAGCTCTATATCCCTACTTTGTGCCAGCTGCAGATCCGCAGTATGGCTATGAGAGGTTTGATTGGTGACTACATAAATCATATTTTGAGTTGAATGTGTGTATAATGAATTCCCTTTCATGACTGACTCCATTTTTCCTCCTTAGTATGTCTGTAGATGGTTTTTCTGTAGCACAGATAAATGAAGATACTTTTCATGTACCAACAGTTTATCATAATCTAAGACTTGAGTTTAAATGCTGTACATAGTAATTCTATTTCTTATTTAGAGACAGAGACAATTTAATGAAATTCTGAAGTAATTTTGCTGGTATCTTGAAGCTTGCTGATTGTATTGGAGCTTCAGAGTTGGGGGAAAAAGGAAAAACTAACAGCTAAAAATATTTTGAAGAAACATGTGAGTAAATTATCTGAAAGCCATCCTGAGACAGCCTTTGACATCCATCAGCCTTCTGTAAGTGGTAAGCACCAACAAAATACCCGTGGCAAGAAAAACTTAGAATTATCTAATGTAGTGAGTACAGAGAAGGTATTTTTGGATTTCTTAATGTAGCTTGTAGCCTGCAATGTATCGTTAGGTGTTATCAGCAGCAAGAAAAATTGCCAATCATCTGAACAACTACCTACCTTTAAGAAGCCAGCCAGTGACTTTAATTATGATTAGGTATCTATGAAATTAAGTAACACTGAATAAATAGTTACCTTCTGGTAATGATCAAAGTTTTTATTTTCTCCATATTGTTAGGCTTGGGTCTTGCAGAGTACTTTTAGCACATTCGTACTTTTGAAGCTAGTGAGAGTTTCTTAGATAAACAATGTATTTTAACGTCTTGCAAGGTAAAGCCAAAAAGATCTCCAAACCCATTTTATGTCTCCAGCAAGCAGCTATACTCTTTACCTTCTGTTTTTATTCAATGTTCTTTCCGTAATTTACCTTCCCTCAAACTTCACTCCAGTGCTTTTCAGTTTGTTTTGGTCATTGTTGAATTGAACCTGTTCGTTTTAAGGTGTTTGCTGATATTATATCTGATCTTTATTTCCTGGCCTTCAAAAGCAGTGTACCAAAAGTGTAGTTTGCCAGTATAGTCGCTCTGCCCTGCCCCAGACCAAAATTTTGAGATATATGCACTTTCCAAAGCATCAAGGAACAGGCTGAAGTCCTATCTCCTTGTCACTCTCTAGAGGCAAAAAAGCAGATATGGTGTCTTTGGTGCTTTCCAATCCTAATATCGTTAGGGCTGATTGAAATTTGTGGCTTCCTTTGGAAGTGTGCAAGCCATGAGAACATGGTGTGTGTGTCAAAGTATACATCTCCAAACTCTCACAGCATAAGGTCTCTTAAATCCTTCATACCTAAATCTCTGTTGGTGCTGGTGTCAGCTTCTTAAGCATACTTGAAATCAAGTGTGTTTACATACAGCATTGATTTTGCTTGTTTTGAATGCTGCAGACAGGTGGTGTTTCCATTTGACCATTGTGGAGTGCCTCATCACTGTAGTGTGTTTCTTCTGGGTTTTTTGCTTAGCAACTACTTTATTATTTTACTGTCTGAGATAACTGAAATAGCAGAATTTTGTGTAAGAGCAGCCCCACAGAGTTCCATAGCCTGTGAATGATGGCTTGGGATAATACATTCAACATCCCCCCCTAAATAACTTGGAAGAGAGAGTTAGTTTCCTCTCTTACCTCAACTCACGTAAGTGCTTTTCCCCAGTTGCTTTAAATAATGATTGCTCTAATTTTCTTGTTTTAATTAACAAAAAATAAAAACAAATAATAAATTCATATGTAGAGACTTTAGGCCAATGAAACTGGAAGGACTGGAAGAATTTTTCTGCCAATGCTATCTGAGGTTTTTAATATTTTACCAACTGTTAAGTTACCTTCTAAGCAGGCATTCCAAAGCCTAAATATTGAAACATGGTGGGAAAATGAGGATCTGGTCAGGATTAGATGAAAATAGCCAAAACCTGAAGATAGTTAGGTGGAAAATATCTGAAAAATAGGTGCAACTGAAAATACCTTATTAGGTCCCTGAGGAATGTAGAGACACAACTAATGTATGGCTCTTTAATCAGTGAGCATAATCAACTCTTAGCATGTCTTGCAGCTAAGAGCTTAGTAACATTTGTTAGGTACTGAAGTATCTTTGAAAATCTGGCTCTACGTCCCTCTGGCATATGGAATCCTCCTCCTTCTCCTTGATTGTGCTGTTGCTTTTGGCAGTACTACTAGTACTGCCCTTTTTATTATTATTCCTCTTCCTCTTGCAGAAAATCCTGTTTTATATACTGTAACCTTCTGTTCTTTGACTAACTAGAATCCAGAAAAAATGTGGAGTTAGGTTAGCATCCTAGTTAGCATGTGGATGTGGTTAGCATCCATCTTTTGTGTTTTCTCTTCTTGCACTCTTTCTCTGGCTTTATGCTGGAGATTACCCTGATTTTTAACCCTTTTATTTGAAGGAAAACTATCCCAGAAGGGAACATATGGCACATTGTGTTTCAGGTAATTCAAAATGTACATTTCCATGATGCAGTAATCAGGCAGTACTAGCACGTGTATTTCCTTGTGCTTGCTAGGCAGGAGAATTAATATCATTTTGTTATAACATCCAACTTCAGTGGTAGTAGCAAATTAAGTCCAAAGTAAAACTATGTGCTGCTTCTTTGCAATGAATAATAGTTAAAGAACTCAGTAGTGGTTTTTTCAATTAAATTACCTAAGAGTCAGGGTATAATGGAATGATTTTACAACAAGTCTTGTCTGCAAAACAAATGGACAAGAGAAGAAGAAGGTAGAACTTAAATGTTATTTGTCTCTGTGTAAATTATGTATTTGTATTTTAAATTAATTCACTCTTTAAAGAAATATATAAGCACTAGGTTAAAGCCACTCATTTATGTGCCATAAGACTGCACAGTGTTAAATGAGATTAAAGAAGTTTTTCATTTTGGGTTATTGGTAAATTATTAATTGTGCTTGCATGCATCTATAGGGATTATCTGGAGAACTAGACTATGTTATCCTAAGCAATACAGAGTGTCTTTTTTTAATTCACTGCTGAATCAACTATACTCAAAGTCTGAGATGCTGGCCAACAGCCAATAGCATTTGCCACAAGTCAAAAGAGCTGCAAGGAGCAGGTCCAATTTAAAAAGTACAGAATGGTAAAGCTCAATTATTTAAATGAAAAAAAAAATCTAGTCCAAATGATCAATAAGCAGTTGAGAGAATTTGACTGGGAGCACACAGAAACCATCTGTTCCTCTATAAGCTAAAATATAGTAATAAATGAAGGCTATTGTGTAGTTAACTGGCTACACTTTTAGTACACTATAATGCCATGCTCTGAATGAATTTATAAAAATATTTCATTACAAAAACTGTACAAAGAGAGGTTTCTTGATGATCTGTCAATTTCATATGATATTTCCAGTTGAGAGATGGGAACAATGTTACTTGATGTATATCATGTTTGAATGATAAATGACTTAAGCTTTATTATCTTTTTTTCTAAAAAAGTCTTTGAAAGTGTTTGGTTTAAAGCAGCAAAACTTGTGTATATTTCTTGGGGGGTTGTGTATCTTCTGAACATAGTTTTGAGTTTCATGGGCAGCAAGAAGTCTAGTATGTGAAAAATGCAAGTCAAAAATCAAAAAGTATATTCATAGCTTATATATTAGGGATTTTTGTATGAAAACACACTTTGGTTTTCTCCCACTTGGGAGTCGTTCATTTTTCTTCACCTTTGCAGCTGTGAGGTTGCACTGACAGGGAGACCTCTTGTAAGCCTCAGTTCTTTGAAGTAAAAAAAATACCAAGTTATAATGGCTCTAAAATACCTTAAGGCAAGCTAAATCATGTACTTGATGGGAACTGAAATTACTTTTGAAGAATTCTTTAGATAGTCTTTCAGAGTGTTTTTTCACAAGTCAAAGTAACTGAAAATCAGAAATTTCAAATTATGGTACTGTTGTGGATTTTGAGTAATGATCTTTCAATAAGATCAATAGTGTTTTACTTCAGTACATTTCAGATATCTTGGTTTAGTAATTAAAGGTTATGAATCAGTTAATTGCAAGTACAGATGGGCAAACGGAAACACTTAATGATGATGACTAGAAATAATGTACAACATAAGCACTTCTTTGGATTCTATGTAGAGGTAGCAGTACACTGCACATTTTAAATTTTTTTTTTTTTTTTTTTTGTAACAACAGTTAGCTAACTAATTACGGTGTACCATATTTGTGCTGTCACTAAATGGTTTCACAGTGTGTAGCCACATCAGTTCTGTTCTTGAATTTGGCAACTTCAATTACTGCTGATAAAAGCTGACTTGTTCAGAAACTCTAAACTATGGGAAGTATGCTATTATAGTCTCCAGGAATCCTGTTTTAATTCAAAACAGAGTTCTTTGGTAGAGAAAACTTGAGTTTTCAATGAACAACTTAATAGAAAAGTCAATTATTCAGCAGAGCTCAAATCTTAAATGTAAAGTGCCCTTTTGGCTTATGTAGGAACTGTATTTTTTCATGATGAAATTGTAAGATTCCATGAAGGCAGTTAAACAAGCTGAGATAAAATTTTTTCTTCAGGTGTATGAGTGAAAGTATAAATTTTGCTTTTCATGAGCGTGAGTGTAATGTGACAAATATTGTCCCAAATATTGTCCATGAAAATAAGATACAGTTGTGTGGTACTGACGAGCTGTTAAAAATAAGCTCTACATTAGTGGTAGATGCAGGGAAAGAATTTTATCTAATAGAGTGAGTTATAAGGATCTAATTCTGAAGTTGATGGATGCACTGAAATCCCATGGAATTTATTATTGCCTGCATGTTATGTTAATTCCAAGGAAATGGCTGCTAGACAACATGATACCGAGAGCAAGTCATCCTCTTATTAAAGAACTTCCAATCAAAACTGATAATACAGTTAGAGAAATAACATATCTAGAAGCAAAGAATATTAGAGTAAGGTACTGTATTTATTTTTCAGAGAAGAGTAGAAGTTGCTATATGACAGATGATGGCCTAACTTGTGAGAAATAATAAAGTAATATGAAGCAGGTAAGAGGTAAAGAGTGGAAGAGTAAAATAAAAGCCTAAGGGTTGCAAAGGCAACAGAAGGAAAATTAAGGGCTAATGGCGAAGCATCTGACTGTGCCAATTAGAATCCAGACAAAATATACATCACTGCTTGGGCTTCTTCAACTGATGCTTCAGCCTTTCTCACTATTTCTTTCTGGTGTGCTTTGCATGGTTGCAAGTCCAGGGAGAAATGTGCTAAGGAAGAGCAAATAAATAAACTTTTTTTTTTTTCTTTTTTTTCTTTTCCATTTATATTTACATTTGGGACAAATGTTAACAATTAGAAGGTAGTTTTGAAAGATTACAGGGAAGAACTGTTTTGATTTGTTTGGCAGATGCTTTGTGTATTTCCTTCAGTAGAGAAAGGCAGCTTCGTTTTGGTGGGCTTGCACCACGGCATGCCCTTCCATGGATATTCTTGTCTCTTCTTTTATGAGTTTCTATGGTTAAAATTATGTTAATTATGTTTAAAATTATGTTATGTTTTAGAGAAGTGAAGACCAAAGAAAAAAAATCTTAAGATTGCGAAAATGCCTTTGGGTAGGAGGATGGACTGGATGACATCCAGAGGGATCCACTTGAGGTTGGTTATACTGTGATTTTAATCTAGGTCTGAAACAGATTCTTCATACTATAGTAATCAGTGGTGTACCAGAGTGCCAGCAGGCATGTGAACAGCATCCTCTCTCATGGATTAGTTGATATTTTATACTGACTGGTGAAATAGAAATGTGTGTAGTAAGATGACTTCTGCTTGACATGAGATATTTTGTTTTTGGCTTTTGGCTTTATTTAGTTTTTGGTTTTTTTATCTGGGGCTTGGGTTTTTTTTTTGTTTTGAGGTTTTTTGTTTGGTTGGTTTGGTATTATTTTTTTTTTATTTGTCTCTTATTGAAGCTAGAGTGTTTGGGTATGGCAAAGATACATTCTTTGTAGTTGAAGCAAAATGCATTGAAATCTGGGATTGTTTCTATTTCCTGAAAGAATTACCTCAAAAGTTTTGTCCCACATGTAAGTGAACTTGTTACAGAAATATTACCTGTGCCAGAAGTTGCTAACCAGGGTCTCTATCCTGGATACCAGAGACTCTCTTAGATGCCCTTGGAACTTAAGCACAAAAGAGAAAAAAAAATTGAATATGATAATTAGGAAGCCTCTAGGCTTCACCCAAGAAGCTAACAAAGCTCCTGAATTGACTTGACCATCTGAGCTTCAAAAAGCAAGAAAATATGCAAATAATCTCAATGGTAAAAAAAGAAACTTCAGCCTAATAAGAGATTTTATTTCTTTGTTGCTTGACCAAACAGTTATCTGTGTTCTTTTGCTTTTAGATTTAGAGTAATACCACTGCTGATACGCAAGAATTTCAGGATACCATATGCAAATGTATTCTAATACCATTTAATAAAAAAAACGAGTTATTGGATAGGATTTCTTATTGGCCAGTTCAATAATCTCTTGAAGCAGCAGGCCTACAATGTTTCATCACTAGCTGTTACTGTGAAACTATAAACCCCACAAAATTGTATATTAATTGCTTATACTTACACATTCATTTATGCATAGTTATTCTCAGTATTAAAAAAAAAAAAGTTTCCACATTATTTTGTCTAATTTATTCACTAAATTAGAAATTCTGCTCTCAAAAAATTTAAATTTCAATTATATTTATTTGAGAAAGCATGAAAGTGAAGGTTTAAGTGTGAAAAAGACAAAAGTTGAAGATACAATGCAAAAACTAAATTTAAAATTAGATCTGTAGAATGAAGGAGGTCTTTTCTTTTAAAAAGATAACTTTAAATCTATGTGTTCTGAAAAGCAGTACATTAAGCATATGTATTCACTATTTAAAATGATCTGGTGTAATCAATAATTGCTTTTCTTAGGTTACCAAGGAAGAGAAATTAAATTGGTTGATGAAAGTTTAATGAAGTAGGAATGACAGTTAGAATTATGTAAGTCAACAGAGGTACTTTTCTGTATTTTTATGTGCTTAGCATGATGCCTGAAATTCCATTGTTGATATAAACCACCAAATTCTACATTCAGTGTTGGAAGCAGGGGAAAGAGGGAAATAAGTTGTCTTACCACCATGTTTTTGGGAGCTTCCAGCAACAGGCTGTTAGAAAACTCTTCTCATGGACTTACACTTTCTTGTAACTTCTTGTGCTGTTTCTTTCTTCAGTCTGATGTTGTACAGTTTGTTTGTACATTGCAATAATTTGTGGAGGTCTTCCAGAAAATAAAGTAATAGTCCAGACTAGGATCATTTGTCACCAAGGAGAGGGCAATCTACAGCTCATCTTTCAGTAGTGCAGTCCCTAGGAGGAAGACAGAAGTACACAGAAGAGGGAGATAGAAACTGGCTGATACACTTTGAGAAGCAGCTTCTTTATTAAGAAGCAGCAACACAGATTCAGGATAGGTTAAGAAATATGTAGGAAATGGAAGCAACAAAAGAAAAATTCTCCTTTCTCCTTGCATGTACTTGGTTGGTGTCGATGCATCTCGCTAAGCATCTTACAAGATGTAGGAATGTATTGTGTTTCAGGCCATTTCACCAGCTTAATCTCCTGAAAAGCTTTCTAACATCTGTTCTGAACTTGACATATATTTTCTGTGCTATCCTTGAGGCAAAAATTCTCTTCTCTGGTCCTCACTGCAGTTCTCTCATCTACAGTGCAGATCTTTTTTTTTTTTATAATTTTATATTCATTTTGCTGACTGAATGCCCGTTGATGTGACATCTTGCATACCAGCCAAGCACAGAATTATTATATTCAGTGATTCTTCACTTTCTCACTTCAAATCTTAGATAAGAGAGAATGAAGGATCTTCTTTCAACTGCTAACATGTTTGGTTTTGGAGAAGCAAATGATGAAACATTAACAATTACCATACGTTACATGTGGCATTTGTGAGCGGCTGCACCTCATCAAATCCAGAATGTAGTAAGCTTTTAGTTGGAAAGTAAAATACAGAGTGTAATTTCGAATTTGTGTACTTGCTACATTTCCTTGTAAAGTATACCACTCTTAGGCAGAGGGCAGCAGATTTAGTTGTCAATCAATATAAAAGTTCATTGACAAAATTTGTAGTGACTGAAATATACCACACTTTTTTTTTTTTGTCTCAGCACAGTTTAGTCACCTAGGTGTTTGCAGGTTATGCCTATTCTTCACTGTGTTATCACTATGGTCCTGAAAAATTTAAAGGTGTTTTTTTATAGAGACAGTCAGATTAAGAATTTACATTTTTCAAAGCACTCCAAAGGAGCATCCATTTTCTTGCTGGAAAATTAAAAAACTTGGTGTTCTTAATGTGGAGAAGTTGTTGTAGGTATGATATCAGACTTAATTCTGTTGTATCCAACCCCAAATCGAGATCTCTAAGATTTTTTAATAAGCTATGGTTTCAAGACTACATAAAGATCTTAAAACTTGTTAAATGCACTTTGGGCTTCTCCAATAACTTAAATGTTTTCAGTACAGAAGGTCAGCTTTTGGCAGGGACTAAGTCCATTGCACTGTCAGTTTCATTGTAAGGGTGGGTGTAAATTCCTGTGGTTTTGCTCTGCACAACAAAACCCATCACTGCAACAAACCTCTTTTCTGTTTTGGCATGACACACACTCATTCTGGAACATGGTTAGATTGTGATGGACCAAAACTTCACATTGAAATTATAAGTTATGACCAAGGGCTAAGAATTTCTGTTGCTGCAGATTTTGTGGTTTGCAGAGTTTGTGGTTTTCTATTTTCTTTAAAGCAACATTTTAGCTACAGAGATGTTTGCAACTTATGCAGCCTCTGGAAGTGTTTTCAGGGAGCTTGTGATCCTACGATGAAAGATTAAATCAGTGCTTCACTTCTTTAGGCATGCAGGACTCCTTTTTTTGTCACTCTTGTAATTTAAATATAGGTCAAATGATTATATTTTATTTCAAATCTTGTAAAAGAGAAATAATTCATGGCTGGGCTCTTCTATGTTAATAATTCCACCGTGAAGTGTTCAAAAGGCATTGAACTCCTTTTAGAATCTTAACTGATGTCAACTATTCAGTTTTTGTGAAAGTTTGTTAGGATGGTAACATTGATAACTGTAGATCTTTGCATTCATTCACTTTTTAAAGTCAACAAAGTAGCAAGATAGTATTCTCCTATATATAATTCCACAGTATAGGCATTGCTTGTAAAATGACTGTATACATGATAAATTAGCATGGGATTTTTTTTAATAATTTGAGAATACTGTGTAAACCCTGATGTTGCTAGGTAATTCTGCCCTATCTTTAATCTTTAACATAGCATAAAGAGAAAATGTCATTCTTACACGAAATAAGAGGGGTTTTTTTTGGTTTGTTTTTTTTTAGGAATTATACAGGTTTTCATTACAATAGCTATAGAAGCTGCTTTTTTGTTCTAGTTCCTGTAGTTCCCCCCACAAAAAAAGAGAAAAATCTTAATGTATCAATTCCTGTTTAACATATTCGTAAGGGTACCCACCAAGCTTACCAGTGGGTCAGTTAAGAGAAAAATAAAAGAAATTTTAACATGCTAAAATTTGGTTCTTTGGGGGCTTGGGGTTTGTTTATGGTTTCATACGTCTTGGCTGTCATTTATGGCCATATTAAAAGGTTAGAAATCTATGGCATGAACTTTTCTTGCCCAGGATACAAGATCAGGAGCTCATTGTTTAAGCTGGATTTTGAGAAGTTCAGTTCATCAACGAGCTTATCAGGTTTGAGAGTTCAATGCTGCTCTGAGAAATGACTTCATAAAGATGTCTGCATCTTATTAATTAGTCATATTTATCTGCTCTTCTTAGAGGCTAATATTTTTATACATAATGCTGGAAACACAGCAATCACTGAAAGGAGTAGATTCCATTAATCTTTCAGTGCTCAGCATTTCTGCTTTAAAACTTGAATTGATTAGTTTATTAATTCACATATTTAAAGAAAACACCCTTAATATATTGCACTCTAATTGTGATTCCCATCAGGATTCTTAAGGAGATCATAGGAATTTGAGAGCTGTCACACACAACTTGTTTCTAACACCTAGTGCTGCAGCTTTTTCACTGAATATTAGCAGAAATAGGTATTGGGAATGGTGTAGGGTGCAGAGTGATCTTCCCCCTGTTTATTCGTTGAGCTACTGGCAGACAATAACAGGGATTTATTGAGATGGAAATTCCATTGGAAACCATTCCACTACATTTGCTTGTGACTACAGGAGAATCTTCTAGGAATTATAGCTCATAATTTTGTGAAATATTCTTATGTTCCACAGTGTCTTGAATGAATTTCACAATTTAATTATGTATTGTGTTAAAAATTGCTCTGAGCATTACTTTTCTTTTTGTGACTTTTAATGTGCTACCTAATAGTTGCATTGAAGAGTTCTCATTTCCTGAGCTGTGAGAAACAGTGAGCATTAATTCCACATTTATTTTCCTCACTATTGTCCATGATTTTTTACATCTTTGTAGTATTTTAATGCCTCTCTCTCATATTAAAGAGTTCTAGTGAGTCCTTTTATGGTGTTCTCTTCCCTAATCTCCTTGTACCCACTCTTGATGCTTTTTCCTAATGCTTTCATTTGTTTTCTTGAGATGAGGGACCAGAATGGCTTCAGTATGAGATGCCATTCTACCATGGATTTAAAGCTAGGAGAATTTGTGGGTATAATATAATAATAATGATAGAGTTTATATTTTTTTCAGAGAATGACTTCAAGAACTCTTTTCTGAACAATGTTCCTTTGTTCAGTGAGCATTTCTGAATGTATGGTTTAAGTCTCTTTAGTATGAATTGCTTTTGACTTAACTGACATGGGACTTTATCCCCGAGTTGATTAATATCAAAAGCTCTTTCTGAAAATCTTAATTTGGTTAATATGAGAACATATACATATATATATATATGTGTGTGTGTATATATATATATAAAGAGTCTCTGTGCCAGCAGTTATTGTTGCTCCATTACTTCACTCAAACTCATCTGTATGAAGCCAGGATAGTGTTGGAAACTCAAGTGAAAGAGAACTCTTAACATGCCTGCCAGTGCTGTGAGTGATCTACCTGTCAGTGTGTAGTCTGTTCATGAAGATGAACATGTGCTCTCCTGGAATGATTTACATGGTTTGGTATGTTTAGAACATTATTTGCCTCAGTGAAGATGTCATTTTCCCTGCTTTTCCTAGATTTGTTTAGACAGATGACTTCATGGCTCGAATTCTTTGTCTCTGTGGTAAATTGCTGCCATAGTTTACTGTCACTGTGGCTTATTATAGAGCTCCTGCTGTGCCAGCACTTGCCATCAGCAATACTATCCATATTGTAATTCACATGCAAAACTATTGCAAAAAGCTGTAGAGAAGAGCAATTGTTTGATGGATTTAGGGGGAGACCTTTTTACTGGTGTGTTTATTTAAAATGGGCAAGAAACTGAACAAAACCTGCATAGGTCTTTGTTTTGAAGAGTGAGTAAGTGTATACTTACTCTAAGCAAGTGTCTGAAACTATCCTTCAGATCCTAGGCTACTGTACTAAAAGCCTTTTCATAAAAATCTAATAGAGTTTCAATAAGTGCTTCTTTTTTCCTTTCTATCATTACTCAGCATTTTTTTAACTTCTGACTTCAACAGGCAAGTCTTATGAAGAAGCATAAAATAACTGGAGTTGTTTATTTAGCATTTGCTTTTTCCTGTAGATGTGGTTGTATAGCAAAGCAAGTATCTTGATTCTTATAGTTGAATGCAATAGTAAATACTAAACTTGACCTCAAGTGCTTTTTACTTTAAAATCCAATTTTGATACAAGTATATAAACTGTTTAATAACTGGTAAAATGAAAATTGTCATTACAAATCTCCACTGAATGTCCCTCACCCCCATCTGGTGAGCTATGGCAACTGCTTGGAAGTGTGCTATGATTTAAAAATACAGTTTGTTATCATTTTGATTGGTCTTGACAGTAACTCACTATTTTATTATTTTTATTTCTTTTGCCAGAATGATTCTACTGTCAGAAGCTAGCATGAGTAAATAAGCAAATTTTAAATAACAGTGATGTGATTACTTGGGCTTCCAGAATATAAAGTCGTATAAAACAGTCTTCCTTACAGTGGGTTAGATAAGTGTACTTTGCTCAGACATACCTATATCCAGAAAAGTGTCTAAACAAATGAACATTGTCACTGAGGTGAGCTAAAACATGCACTGTGTCCCTTTTTATATCTTTAAGTCACCAGAGTTGTACATGTTCTTAAATTTGAACTCTTGCTTACATGTCAGTCAAATATGAGACCTAGTCAAGACCCAGAATACTCTTGAGCTATTGGTTTGGTGACTTTACAAAGAAAGATGATTATTTGCCATGATGAAGTATTGCAATTAAAACAAAATTGATAATATTAATTTTTTATTATAACATGTATTTGTTATTTTATATGTTATTATAAAGGCTACATCATGTCTACTTTATTGTTACCAAGATTAACACCTATTTCTCTTTTATTTCTCATCTTTTTTGTCTATTTTGTACTTACAAATGTAAATAATTCCAAAAAACCTGAACAAAAAGAACTCTGTAATTACATTCCTTGAGCAGCATATGCATTAAAAGAATGAAGACATTTTGAGCTTACTAATGTTCTGCAGAGGGAGTTGACTCAGAGGGAGTCAAGCACAAAAGATGAAATAATTGGCAGTTGTCAGTTGTGTATCTTCTTTCCAAAGTCAAGGCCAACTGAGAAGTAGTGTATATTACTTGCTGTCTTCCTTGTGAGAGTTAATTTTATGTATTATTGTGAGCACAGTGGCAGTGGGTCAGATGGCTCACACAGTCAGATCTCTACACTCAGATGTAAGCAAAACATACAGTGAAGACAAACTCTAAAAACACATTAGATTGGTTCCTGATGGACTGACACAGATTTTCTGTGTTAAACTATTTTTAAATATTGATCAAACAACTTAAATGTTTTGGGTTTGTTTTTTTTTTTAAGGTCCTAAAGAAACTTTTTCTTCAGTTTTTCAGGGAGTTTAGCCACCAGAAAGCCTGCAGAAAGTGAGGTAAGTCATTCTTACAATTACTAATTTGTAAGGATTTTTTTTATTATTACTTATGTTGAGGAATTTTAGTTAATCCCCTGTTGCCATTCCTGATCTTGGAGTTTGATCTATTTTACAATTAAGCCATTGGAATAGCCTATATGCATTTTACAGACTTTTAGCTAGTGCACAGATTTTGAAAGAGAGAGACATAATGAAAAATAGGAGATTAGTTTTTCACAAAATATCTATGAAAGGTTATTTTTTATACAATATTAGGCCTGTAATCTGTTGTCACTGGTAATTGTTATAAATGTAACAGCAAGCGTTGCACAAGGTATTGAACAAAGGAAAGAAAATAATTTTAATACAATGTATTTTCATTTAAATTTCTGCATCAAGAAATATCTTTTATTGACAGATATATTATGTTTGTTTTATCTCATTCTCGCAAATACATTATATCTGATTTTTGTATTTATCACAGTATACATATAGCCCACCCTGCTGAAGTGGTGCAAACTTCCTATCACTCAGGGATCTGCCCATTGGGCAGTTCCTCTGGCTTCTGTGATGTTTCAGAGATGGTATGGAATGGCCTTTCAGTGCCACTGACAAGTTCTCTTCAAATCACATGAAATTTTACATGTCTGTTTGCTGAAGCACTCTCTAGTTGAGCCTTCCTCTATTGAAATAATTCGGTATTCCAGACCCTGCTTCTAGATGAAACAGCTCTCCCAGGCCTCTTTACACTTTAAGGCAGTCTGCCACTGTGATCTGCTGAGCAGACCCCTGAACAAGCTGAAATCTGCTCTCCTTTCCCAGTATTGCTACACACCTTTATCAGGTGTCAAATTTATTGCAGAAAATCTTAAACCACCCTCCTCTGCATTTTTCTGAAATATTGTGATTACCATTGTTGGACTACACATCATCTTGAGATGTGTTTGCTTTGAGTCTCCCAATGGAAGATTCCATAGCACTTTTAAACTTCACATTAAAAAAGAAACACCACGGGCCAGGTGGAGAGGAAAGAAAAAAATGTTTTGTTTTTTTTTTTTCCAAACTATTTGTTAACGCTTATGGTCTTAAGTTCTTTTTTACATTTTCCACATTTCTTTTTGTCACTTGGCTGTAAATAATATGCTTTCCTGTCCACGCAGAAAGGTGAAGTTCTCCTCGCTTGTCTTGTACAATAGACTTATAATTGAGCAGAGCATTCCTGGCAGCCTATTGAAGAGTTTTAAATTGAAAGATCCTTTTAGTGTAGAGTGGTAATCAAAATGCTTGTGTTCTATGGGAAAGAAGTAAACATTTTTCAAGTTTATGGCACAGAGCTTTTCCCATTGTTTTAAGATTCCCCTCATTGAAGAAGCATCTCACATTGCCACATTGATCCCAAAGAAGTTCTAAAAAATGTTTGCCTTTGGAGAGCTTTCTTTGGATCAGTTGTAATTGTATTCTGATCTCATTAGTTCTCTGTATGTTTTTCACAATCCAGAAAGTACATTCTCTTTGAAGCATTTACTCCTAAATCCCAATGTGAAATACATTGTTTGCTCTATCATCCCAAACAATTATGCATTACTAGAGGTTCAGATTTGCTTCTCAGTAAATATCTACTTTTCTGTTTAATTTTAAAAACCTGTAACACTGATGCCATGTACATTTCAGTAGTGTGCTAGATGTGCATTGTGTAGCATGGTAGCAAACTAAATTGTAGTAAGTGCTGCCTTTAGAGTACAGGATTTTGCATAGAAGGGAACTGATTGTCATACTGTTTTGATAGAGTTTGCAGGAATTTATTAGGAGATGACTTTAGTGAATGAGGAGAACAACATGACAATGAGACTTTTTCTTGCATTTGTTTACCAGATGGTTGTACTATCTGGTCTTGTATTTTGGGGCTTTTTCAATTGCTGAATTTGCCAAAATGTCTGATTGGAAGTATTTCACATAAGTGGTTTTAGTTTTTATGAGTTCATAATGAAACTTCATTATCTCTTAAATTGCTCATCTGGCTCTAGATGAATGCAGATGGGTTGCCAAGCCCCCAAGGCTTCTTGAGGTCATGTATTTGGGATCACTCGCCATGTGCTTTCATCAGCCATGGCTTCAAGACTAGATCTCTAGGCTGGCCAACTTGCTTGGCATCTGGTCTCCAGATTTCTTGACTGTGGGAGATCCCTAATGAGCTGTGATAGAAATCGTGGCAGGTGCAGACTGAAATTCATATCCATAGTCAGAATAAAAATCTATTGTGATAGTCAGAGGTGAATAGCTGTGGAACTAATGGATATTTTATCCATATCCATCTAGAGCTGACAAAGGATTTTGGGCTAGGATTTCCTGCTCTTGTGTGACTGCTAGCCAATTTAACAAGTATATTGGTACCTTGAAGTGGATATTACATGCTAGAAATTCCATAGTTGGGCAACAAGTACACACTTTGGAATTTTAGTTACTGTCCTGATTAGTCTTATTTTACTTGAAAAGAAAAATTTCATAATAGCTGAAATTTAATTTCTGCACATGCTTCAGCATATGTAGATTTACCTAACAATGTATAAAATAAAAGAGAAACAAAATTGTACGTATCTTTAGAAGTTAAGAAATACCAGAGTGTTGGCATTTAGCCCCTTAAATATACATTATGGTTATGTACTGACTATAAAGACTAAGTTTCCTTAATCATCTCTTCATCTTTCATAACTACTACTAATCCTGGTTTTTTTATCACCATCAGCTTTCTCATCTTTTGACAAGTCAGCTTTTTGGCACTTCCTCTGCAGGTTCAGGCTGTTCATTTTCTTTCTTTAGCTTGTGATTCAGTGGTGCTAGAATGCCAGAAAAGTGCAAGGAGACAAAAGACATGTACCTTATTGCATTTTTTATCATGAATTATCATTAAAACCTTTAATTATCATTAAAACCCTTACTATCAAGGAACAGAACGTGCTTACTTAGTCTGTGGTCTTGGAACATGCCCTGTTGTCCTGAAGGGGACAAGATAGAAGATTATATATATATATATATAAAACAGAATTTATTGTAAATAACAAAGGATCTTAAAAGCTGGACTAAAAAGATATAAAAGATATAAAAGATATGAGGGTTAGGATATAAGGATAGCAAAAGAAGGTGTTAGGATAACAAACAAGAAGGTACCTACCTTAACCATAAAATATGCAAATAATCAAATATCTGGGTAACTGTTACACAGGATATGAGTTTGAATACTCACAGATTACTTGTCAGGAGGTCTTAGACTAGTTCTAGAACAATGATTAAAGTAATACAGTATGATAATACAATGACTGCAGCTTTGTAAGGATCCTAAAGACTTAAAGTTAAGAATTCATATATAATCATATATAATGATTTAATACTTCTTACCCTTGGCTATGGCTGGGCATCCCTTTCCCTCCTTGTCAGGGGCAGTCACTTGAGCAGGTGTTCCCACTGAAGGGAGAAGGTTCAGCAAAACTTCTAGGGAAAGTGTAGAGGATTCTTAACCATCAAAAGGTGGGACTAGCCTTATATGGAATGAAGTGATTGGCTGCTGCCATTTGACTATTTAGCCATACCTCCAACATCTTCTATTGGTAAACAAGAGAGAAACAAAGGAAAATCCATGCAAGCTTTTCCCCTCAAGATAAAAATTTTGATGTTTATCTGTCCTTTCTTGTTTGGTCTTTGCTTGGCCTAGCTGGAGCCAAGCTGGGCTCTGTGTTTCTCAACACAGGAGAGCAGCTGGCACCACAGATACCAGCTTGGCCTTCTGCTATTGCTTCCAAGATTGCTCAGTCTGCTATGCCTTTTGCTTTCTGTGGAAACTCTCCAACTGCAGGCTAAGGACAGTGAAGCTGAAACAAAAGGTGTGAATCTGAGAGACAAAAAGCAATTGAATCAAAAAGGGAAACTGAGGTGGGGCCCACTGAGGTGGAGCATCCTGCTACAACTGTGTAGTTACAAACAGAATTTAATACCCACTTTCCTACAGAGATAAAATACTTGTAAAGTTTGTTCAGCAAAGTCCAGCAGTTTGAGCCATGAGAGGCCCAGGTCAGTCACTGAGATCATATTCTATTTCTTGTAAATCTTTGAGTGCTTGCTTACATGTGTGGGAAGTGTGGATATGCCAGCAGCCTTCAAAACAAAGAAGTCTGAGAACTATTTTACATGTGGGAAATTCTTCTCTCCCAGTGCCAGTGTTGAAAATGTCTGAGCTGATCAGGATGAAAGTATCAAAAATGAAATGGAAAAGCTCAATCAGAAAGAGGGAGAGAGACCCAATGCAGAAAATGTCAACACAACTGGATAGAAGTTTGAGCCAGAAAAAGCAGGATGTTAAAGAAAGAACAGTAATGCAGTGTTAGTATTCATTGATACCTGGAGTTCCCGGAATATCAGTACCAAATAATCCTTGCTTTTATTTTGTATATTTAAGTGTTAGTGAGAATAAAACTAACTGCAATAATTTCCCATACCTTAATTTGCTCCAGCTTTTGGGGCTGAGCAATAGGGTAAGTGCAGTGGAATTGCTCAACTCTTCCTGCAACTTGAGCTGTTTTGTATTGATAAGGTTTAGAGGAAGTTTAAGAGTTATATCATCTGCAAAGCAACTTGTTTTACTGCTTTTATACTTGACCTTTCTGGAGGTGATTATGTCTACTGCCTAATTTTGTATTTTTAAGACAGAATGTAAATTTACTATAGTGATATAGCCCCTTTCTGAGCGGCTCAGGGGTGCAGGTATGGCCGCCTCACAGCAGTTTCTCTGCTGCTCCTTCGATCCCTTTTCCCCTTGCTCCTTGAAGAAGTGCTTTTCACCCTTTCATCCTGGTTTTCACACCGCTAGCTTCCATTTTTTTTTCTTTTTTTCTCCTTCCTCCTCTACCCTTAGTTACAAACGCTCTCACAGCCCTCCCGCAGCTCTGATGGGCTCAGCTGTGCCCCATGGTTGCAGAACCGGCTGGAACCGGCTCTGTCCGGCCTGGGCCCGCTCCTGCCTCTCCTCACAGAGGCCTTTGCGGTTCCCCACGCAGCCAGCAGCTCCCCAGGGAACTGAGAACAAGGGCTAGAAGGAAAGGT
The DNA here is from genome assembly GCA_023637945.1 of Phaethornis superciliosus. Lineage (NCBI taxonomy): Eukaryota > Metazoa > Chordata > Aves > Apodiformes > Trochilidae > Phaethornis > Phaethornis superciliosus. Next base: position 7,140,513 of record JAJQWJ010000014.1, on the reverse strand, counting down.
GGCATAGATTGCAGTGAAGAAAAGTTGGTTTTGTGTATTTTAAAATGATCTTACAAGGAAATACCTACAGCCCAAACAGACTGTCAGAGAGCCTGGAGAAGGGGACGGCTAAAAAACTTACCTCACAGGAGAGGGTAAGCTGTGAAAAACTCACCTCACAGGAGAGGGTAAGCTGTGAAAAAAAGTTATTTTTGCCTTCCTGTGTCTTGTATTTCGTCTGCGTGCCTGATGCAAGCTTATCATCTGCTTACTCTGTGCAGAGGGTTTTATGTACAGTTAATTCTGGACTAGCTGCTGGGATGTTTTTACAATGTGCATGTATTTCCCAGAAGTGCCGGTGAATGGAGATCTGGGAATAAGCCATTAAAATCTGTGAGAGCCTTGTTCTTTCCTACAGGGTGTTGTAAATAACTTAAAATAATTTGGACTTAAGCAAAAAGGAATTAAGAAGTTGACTGCTGCTAATGAATACTAATGATTGCTGGAAACATGATCAATGTGAGGCACATATTGTTAGTGAAGGTGCCCTTCTTAAACTTCATTAATCACAAAGATACCTAGGAAGAAACAAATAATACCTGGCTATTTGGCAGCGGCTGAAGGAAGAGCTATTTTATACCAGATGTTAAATTCTGCATTCCTGTCTCTTGCTGATGTGAAGCAATGTTTCTGTAAGGGTTTGTGCTGGCTTAAGGAAAAGGTGTATTGACACTTCAGCATATGAGTAGATCTGTATAAAGCTATCCAGGTAAGGTGAGGTTATAGTAATCATGTATTCAAGTACCAGTCCATAGGGGCTTTCATGTGGGCAGAGTGAGGCCATGAGAAGAGGTTGTGATTGTCATTGAAACTGAGCTGTCTTCTGAAATTTAGTATCGTACAAAGATTCATCCTAGTTAAACACAATTACCATAATAAAAGAAGGTTTTAAATGCTTGTTAATAAGCTGCTAGATGTATAGCAGTGGCAGTAAATGCCTTTAGTTCTTGTTTCATTAAATGGCTCAGAATTTTCAAGGCCTCTAGTTTTCCTTTATGTTTACAAGCTTATGTAAAGAAAACATTTGTAAATTACAGAATTCTTAATCAACAGTTATTAGAAGTGACACAGTAAGTCCTATTGAGTGAATAATATTTTATATTAATTGTTTATTTACTGTTGTGGGATAATATATCTGAGAAAAAAAAACATGGTTACTCTTACAAAAAAATGGTAATGCTGATGAGTGTAAAAGATAAGGAAACATTTACTGTGGTTCACAGCAGTTTGGTATGGACATAGTTCTCAGTGCATTCTGGTCACAAATTGTCACTCATTTCATTGATAAATATTTAATTATCCTATAATAATTCTGTAATTAATTTTTACCCATTATAGTGCATGGTGATTATTTTATAATTAACTTAATTTAATAAAATGATTATATTTGTGTTGTAGCACAAATTAACATTGAGTTAATTACAAAATATTTCAGATGAAGCAGTTTGAAGTAGTAGCCTCTCCCTTTTCCCCCAGAGAAATGTAATAAGAATTGGATTCAGAAGGTACTCCAGAGTAGTAAAATGGAATAATCTTTTGAATGAATTATAACAAGCCTGTGGGGATTAAAGTAGTTCATTGGCATTTATAAATATATAAAAGAATAATTCTGTCTTTAATGCACTTATACATTAGCAGAGACTGATGATTCTTCTACTGGTGGTGTCTCTCACTAGAAATTAGTATTTATGCTGTTTTTCATATGTAGATAATTTGCAACTGCAAAGGAAACATTTTGTGATGGAATTACAGGGCTAAAAATTGTGCCCACCAAGATTTGTAGTGAATATTAGGTGCTACGATGCTAAACAGAGCTGGTGTTTTGGTTACTAAGTGAGAAGGTACATATTTAAAAAGGATCTACTTGTGTAATTTCAAGGCATTCATTTTTGGGGCAATATGATGAGTACTAAAGTGCTGTGGAAGGCTTAACCTAGCAAACATCACTGTTTATTGGTGTTTACAGCATGGTTTTTTTGCATTATTTTTACACTCAACTGAGAGAAAATAGTTGTCTTTAACAAATGCACTTCCTATCCTGGACTCGATGTGGAATTATGTGTGATTTTTTCCAAGTAGTGGAAATAAATGCATTTAGAAGATGGATTTACTAGTAAAAATATTGCTTCATAGCAATATGGAATACTATGCTTTGAGAGAGAGAAACTCTTAAAACATTATTCCACCCTATCCTCTTTTTTTTTAATGTTTTTCTCTTTGCCAAACGGACTTTTCTCTGGTTAGGCTGAGAGGTGCATTACTTCAGATACTGCCTGAAGTCACATAATGCAGAGCCACAGGATATTTAGACAGTTATTAAAAGGAACAGGTTATTTCAAAACTAATGACACTTGCTCTTAGAGTAATATGCTTAATTTTCCTTGTTTATCCTGGTACATTTCTGCTATCCTTTTCAGTAGTTCATCTCATGACTGAATTCGACCACATAACCTTGGTATTCACAATATATTAACAGGAATGTTTTACATTGTAGTATCTGAAATACTGGAGAGCATTTCATAATCTGTTTTTCTCCCTTAGCGTTGTCATTGTTCCTTATCAATCTGCTGCAGTTGCAGAGTGTAAGTCACAGTATTGGAAGCTATTTATAGTGAGCTTTGTGAAAGGTCAAATACCTTAGGCTGTTTAGATTTTTTCATTAACAATATTATTTTTTCTTTTCATATTGTTTGAAAACATGCCAAACCGATTTTTTTTTTTTGACAGTATTATTTAGCTTTTTAAAAAGAAGACTTTTTTATCTCAGCTTAGTAAGTTTTTCCTCAAAGAAGAACAGGTAACAAAACTAATTATTGTTCCTTTTATATCTTTCATCTGGATTTGTATTGAAGAATCCATACATTATAAATATAGTCAGCATTATTTATAAATGTTGAATTGATTAGTTAGGTTTGGAACTAGAATATCCACAGGGTATTCAGATAAAGAAGAAACCTGGAAAGCTAGTATCAAATGCTTAAAGAATAAATAGAAAAGATCTTAATATTGCACATTTAATATCACTGTTAACTGAAATAGCAAAACACTACTTTTTGGCTTATGTCATATCTTTCTGAGGTGTTCAGTGCTTGCCTTTGTGCACGAGTGCTTGCCTTTGGGGAAGAAAGCACTTGTCTTCCTACTGAGATCATCCCAGAAACTTTGTTTGTGATAGGTTCCAAACAATTTCTTCAAAAACTGCTGTTTTTTCTTGTTTCTTCTGGAAAATGCAGTGTTGTAACCCCCAGTTCCACAGAGCAGTTCTGCTTCCAGCTCCCATGGTCACTTGGGCAAGTCTGGTGCTTTGCTCACCATTCATTGAGCTGATTCAACTAGCTGATCCAGAACTGTAAGCCCAGTCCCTATCTCCCCCAGAAAAATGGTTATTCTGGATTAGCATGTTGGATTGCCTGATCAAGGGGTCAAACAGGCTGCAGCCTGTCCTCATGGAGATTGTGGCTAGCAACAAGTTTGAATGGGAAAAAAAAGATGTGGTAGATAGAAGAGGCAGCAGAAGATGAGCTCCACAGCAGCATGTAGACTGTTAACATATTTAGGTCCTATATAATTGAACCTGAAGAAGAATATGAGGCAAATTGACTTGTCTGGGAGAGAGAGAATTGCTTTTCTGTAGTTCAGTGGTGAAGATGAATGCTGTTGAGGTACAGACCAAACAGAAGAGTGTGCTTATTCTGCCTTAGGCCTGGTCTCACCAGTTCATGGATAAATGTGGGACATTGCGTCGTTCCACTTCAAGCTGTGGTTCTGAATGTCAGTAGCATTTGGTGAGGTGTTTTATGCTGTCGTATTTTTCCAAGTGTTCCCTTTGGGGAACATAGCAAGAGAGAATCTATGCTGAAGATTCTGCAGGGACTCTGTGTGAGATGACTGCCCAGCTCTGATAAGACTCATCCTTCTGGGCATGTGCAGAAAAAAAAAGTGTCTGTAACACCTGATATATTACTGATGAAAATGAATGCTTATAGGGAGTAGATGAGGATTTTGTGAATAGTCCTTGATCTCTAAGGTCCCTCCCAACCCTAGCCATTACATGATTCTATGCTATGAAAAGCAAACAGAATTATGTGCTGTTTGGGCAAGTTTCATCATGTGTATTTTCCCGTGTCTTTGTTTAACATCTGAAAAATGGATCCTACTTCAACTAACTCAGTGGAGTTAGTATAATTAGAAGAGCACAGAAAATTCATGCACAAAAAAGAATGAACTAATCCAAGTTTTGTTTGGGCTTCCTGTAGGTTTTGTGCAGTTCTTCCAGTTACAAGAGTGGTGGTCCTGAATCTTGAAGTAGTGGATTGGAGTTGACTTTAAAATATTCTGATGGAAACTTTTTTTCAAAAAGAGGAAATAGGAAAGCAGATTGTTGTGTTGTAAAATAGAATTTAATACTTGCATACATTTATTTTTTCAAATGTGCTCAATGTGACCATGAATAGATTGAGTCATACATATGTGCAGTTCATAAGACTGAGGCTTCTTCTGGCCAGCCTAAATTCTGAGAACTTACTTAATACTGCAGCCATCTTCTACCACTTTTGTATGGGTTAAGTTCTGAGCATCATGCTTGTTTAGGAATTGTATATTGTTCACTTAACCTTTTCCTTTGCTTTTGTTTCATATAAATACCTCTCAGGAAAGTACATTGCTACAGTGCCACATTCTACTGCTTTTTTCAAGATTAAGTGCTGCTTTAACAACTGTCCCGGGTTTGAGGAGAATTTTGCAAATGGGTCACATCCCTGCCTTTGGATCTGTTTCCTATATTAAGCAGATTGTCCTTCAGCCTGTAATATGTTAGAAGTCTGGTTTATGGTAAATAGTAACATAACTGAAGTAAATCTGACTACAATGTTACAATTTGCATCAATTGTTAGTACTAATTTATGATCAGACTTTATTAAATCCATTTAGTTTTTTCAAAAGTAAATCAGTTCTGTGATTTGGGAACACACTGAAGTTATTACTACACAGCACCTTATTAAAACATTTCAGCACTTTTTGCCTGTACACATACACTATCCCAGTGGTTTTTAACTGTACTTTTTCAACAGTATAGTGTTTCAATAGTATAGTTTTCTTTACTATAAGAGAAAATTCAAGTTATGATTATTCATTTTCTGTTTAATTAAATGCTATATTTGATTGCACAGATACACTGAGCCCCTTTTAGTTCATCAGTCGTAGTGCTTATGATAGTCTCAAGGCATTTCTATGTTATGTCCATTACTGTTTTCCATTTCTATTCAAGGACCCAGCAGTCTTTGTAGACTCTTTGTTAGTACCAAAAATACTTCACATCAAATTGCAGGGGGCAGAAAGAAAAACACAAAATTCAGGATTACTTGTCTTCTAAAATTTTTTGTATCCATTTATCTTCAAAAGGGCATCATTTTTGTTCCACTATGTATTGAAATGCCACCATTTGTGTAGAATACAGAATGTTAATGAAGTGGGAGCACATATCTTGTACACTACAGATGTGAAAAGGTAAATTTAACACCTAACAGGTGTTAAGAGCCATAAATAACTAATGGCTCAGCAGTAATTTAATCCTTTGTCAATCAAAGCATTCACTATTGAGAAAACATTTTGCTGAGAATGCGATGTTAAAAAGAAATGCTTTTTAGTTTGAGAAGCAAAGTGTAATTTTACTAGCATAACATTGAGCATGATGCATTTTCAAAAGCCTGTGAAAAAAAAAAAAATATATATATATAAAAAAAGAGTTTTATTGCTGGTAGTAGTATTTTCTTGTTATTCAATAATTCTGTACAAATAACACAGTGCACCTTAAAATCCAGAATCTAATATTGGTGTTCTAGGTTGGCCTTACTGTATGATAGATAAATAATTCAAAAGTTTCTCAGAAAAGTGCTTTAAAATTGTATAGATTAAAAACATTAAAATATGGGTGGAAAAATCAGTTAAAGATAAAAAAAGTCTTTGACTTAGGTTTATTGCAGTGTGTCTTCTGCATGGACAGCCTCACTGAAGAATAAATTGAGTTTTAGGTTGGTATGGGAGAGGAAAGGACACGTGTGTCACACTCCTGTGTAGCTGCCTTGGGTAACTGCAGTCTTCAGTCAGCTGTGCCTCTGCTTAGCTGGGAGCTCATCAGCAGTCACAGGCTGGCGACAGATGTCCTGTTCTGTGTCTAATTTTGCCTATGGAAGCAATTATCATCTCTTAAGTGTTGCCCTCCTTCCTGCTGTTCTCCCCTTTAGGATCTTCTTCCCTACCAGCACAATTGCTCTTTTGAAAGCTCCCTGACCCATTTCAGTCAGAAAACTGGATTCAGAGAGACTTGCTCTAGGAACTGGCTAAAGGCACCCTGCTCATTCTGACAGAAAGCAAGTGAGAACAGTGTTCACAAAAGTGGCTTTGGGAGAAGAAAGTAGCAACAGTCACAAGAAACTTGGCAACAGCTCTTTGCCTGGCACATCTGGGTCTGGAAGAAAACTTATGTCCTCATCTGTTTGACAGAACAGTCTCTGTTGTGGCTGACAACCTGGGGAGCTCAGACTTCGCCTGTCTCCTGCAGCAGCAGTCACTTGGTTGTGTGGTTGTACCGATTTATGTGGAATTTGCTCAGGCCACAGTAGAGTTCTCACACGAGATGTGAATCTAATCTTGAAGGCACTCTGAACCATCCTTTTCTTCTATTGGATATAACTAAGTATGGGTCAGTATGTTAGTTCCCATGCCTTGGCACATTTATGTTGAAGATTAGGGTAAAATATATGCAGACACATAGTTTTGCTGCAGTTGACTGCAGTGATGTGAAATACATTGATGACTGCAGTAATCGTGGGCTCATTGAAAGTATAAATAAACATGGTAAGTCTTCTGTTGTGATTTTTGTTGGCTTAAATGCTCTGTATTCCAAAACAAAACAAAATAAAAGCAGACCACAATATAGTTCATTTCTGTATAAATTTGAGGATGAAGCGGATAAAAATGACAAAATGAGTGTCTGTAGTGTATAAAAAGATACGATTTTTTCGATTGCTTCTTAGTATTCCAGAGAACAGGACAAATAAGAGTTGTATGTTTACATAGGGTTGTTGGGGTTTTTTCTTAAGCCTTCATAATTTTGCCAGGAAAGAGCTATTTATTATCTATGTATGATGTCACTTAGTAGATAGCCTGCTGGCTTCATTTACGATAAGCAGTTCTACAAAAGCATAGACAACTTTTTTTCTTTTCCATCTGCTGTTCAGTTAGATTCCTATTACATTTGGTTGGTATTTATATAAATTGCTGTTAAGTTCTTTATCATTGCTTCAGATGGTAACTGTTCAGCTTTCAAGATCCTCTTCCCCAAATTAACAGTGAGGGCTCACGCTGTTTTCAATTATTGCAATTCTGTTTGCTTTTTAAAGAATGCTTTTCTGAGTTTGATTGAGGTACCTAAACAAAAAAAAAAAAAAAAAAGTTTTCCTTAAAATCAATGGCATGCCACTTGAAGAGCATTTGTCTGATACTGACACTCTACTATGGGCACCTTTGGGCTTACTCCTCTTTTCCTTCAAAGCCAGCCCCCACTGAGTTCAAAGTGAGCAGGGTCAGAGCCTCCTCCAAACAGACAATAGCCTTCACAAAACAGCTTGTGCTGTTACTCCAGGCTCTGCCTCTGAGTTATTACTGCAATCTTAGCACAGGCTAAACAAGTGGATTTCAGTACATCTGGCATCATATAGCAAAAGATACACAAAAGAGTGACTTGTGAGAGTTCTGGTGGCTCATTTTGTTGATTGCAGGTTTGATTGCCTGAGCTACTCACTTTGCATATATTAACTATGGGAATAGATAGTCTGTAGTGACACATTGTGAACATGGTAGAATCCGAGAGGAAGGTGGTTTGAAAACTTGTTTATGTTATTTAATATCCGAATGTATGCAACAGATTTTGAGTCCCAGGGACAGAAGTGTGGTGTTTGGGGTTTTTTCTGTTTATTTTGTTTGGGTTTTTCTTTTTTTTTTTTTTTTCCTTTTTTAATTGTAGAGCCTGGTTTTGCCCACTTCTGTTACTTGCATGAAATAGAAATAGTATTTGAAGTGGTGGGCAGCAGTACAACACCCTCAGTCGGAAAAAAGAAATGGGTTTATAGCTGCAATTACTGTTTATGTCTGTGTGGGAAGCATGTGCAATCCTAGCACAGACTGCATTGTGGTCAATAACTTGCACTTACTGTAGTTCAGATTATACACATGCAGGCTGTCAGGGGTGACACATTTATCTAACGCCTTGTGACAGATTCAGCACAGTTCTTAGCTGGCAGACGCGCTGTTTGGACCAAATGTTCCAACACCAATGTGTTAGGCAAAGAGCCAGTAACGGTTTGTCATGCAAATATAAATAACTGATACCAGAGCAGTGGTGTCTTGCTGCAGAAAAGTCTGCTTTCTGATAGAAACACAGTTCACTGAAGCACAAAGGATGAAGCAATACATGCACTTTAGAACCGCGTGTTTAAGAGTCAGAGAATGATTAGTAATATTGTTATAAGTTCTGTAATATTTAAAACCTCACACTGTATTCTTAGAATCTTTGAAGCTGCCTTTGTGTATCTGAAAAGTGTGTGGCAGAGTCTGAACCCATTTCAGTGCAAGTGTGCAGGTTCTGCTGCAGTTTTAATCATCCTGCCTGTTGAGACAGAGTGTGCCTGTGACCACATAGGCAGGGAGAAGGCTGACTCTTGAAAGTGAACCCCAGAGTCATAGTTGAGGCTGTTTTCACTTTATTTCACCTTGAGTGTATGTACCTGCCCACTGTAGCCAAGTATAGGAGAGCAAAGCTCTCTAGTGTAGTCTTTTCTTTGTATATGTGTGGAAAGGGCAGCTGAGCCATTCTGACTGAGACCTCCCTGCCTGTGCTGAAGTAAATCCCAAGGTGCTGTGCATCTGTCCAGCTGCTAAGATAGAAACTCTGGAATACACTTTTCAAGGCAGCCTAAATTTCCTCTTCATACCTGCCTGGATGTTCAGAGGCAGCCCACTGGAGAGCAGGAACATGTAAATTTTGTGTTTAGATTGGATTTGTATTTTTGTCAGAGTTTTCAGCTAACACAGGTAGATTACTTCCAGTGTAATACAGAAGATGAAGGAGATAATGAACAATATTAGTTTATTAAAATAATAAAAAAAAGATAATTTAATTCCACTCTCATTAAGATGGCTCTTCTGTACTTGCCTTCCTCCTTCTTTAGTGAAAGATCTATTAGTATACCTAGGCTGTCCGATGTGTATTTTGTTTGCACCACTGTTAGCAATATATTGAACCAAGAAAATAATTTTGGCATAATACCTCTGCTTGTAATAAAATTTAATGAAGTTACAGCCTCCCACTTAAAATCATCTCTTCTGTTCCTAACTCATTTGTGCTCCTATCCTAATCAATAGAGGCACTTCTGCTGTGTAATTTAGCAGCTGTAGAGAGCAGATCTGCCACAATAAAGGCTTAGGACAGAACTGGAAATGCAAAATGAGGTCTTTCTGGGAAGACAAATTATCACAACGGCCTGAAATTGAATTTTGTGAATTTGGTGAATATCACAACTGCCTGAAATTGAATTTTGTGAATTTGGTGAATTTTAATGGGATATCTACTGATCATAAAGAGTCAGTTTCTATACTTTGATTGAAGCATCACGAAGGAGATTGCCTTATCTTTTCCCCAGTAACTGTACAGAATACAAAGGGTGCAACCACTGAGTCAAATACTGCTGCTTATATTACTTGTCTCCACCTGTATGTAGCATAACTAGTGTTGCTCTTTTGGAGGTGAGCAATTGTGTATTGTCTAAGTTTCCTGAAGTATCTTACCCAATCTTTTCATGTGTTTTTGTTTGTTTCTAATATACATATGCTTCAGTTTCTGGGAAAATTGCATTTGATAATGAAAGCTCAGGCTCTGCTGTCACAAAGCAATTCCTTATCCTTTTCTTTTCAAATGGCTATGCTCCCTTAAAGCTCAAGTCTTATGTCAGTCACACCACGTAAACATCATCTTTTTTCTCTTGCATAAGTGGTAGGGGAAAAGAAAAAAAATGACAGTGCTGGTGATTTCCTTCATGCTGTTCGTTGTTTCAAACCTTGGAGTCAAGATAAATAAACATAACCAGGACTCTGTTATCCAGCAGCAAAGTTGATGTGCAAAATGTAATTAACTTACACGGTGACATCTCTCTGTAGCCTATCTAGTCAATACTTTGTCTCTTTGTTCTCTTGAAGTGTTAAAGCTGTTTGTTGTCTTAGTTTCCTTTATGTCTTCAGTATTGCTCATCATTTTTCAGTCCACCTCCAATGTTTGTTTCTGCAATGTATTGCACAAAAAAATGGAAAGGCTTGCCCCATCAGAAGTAAAAGTTCTGTAAGCATTTAGGAAGTGTCTAAGCAAACTGCTATTTGGCATCCTTCTTAAAAGTTGTAATCTACCTGTCCTGGCTTTTCATTACACAGATGCATAAAACATCTGTAGTCATCTGTAGTAGTCATCACTCGCTCCTAGAATCCTGGCTACTCCAAATCTAGCTGAAAAACTCTGTTTACTAATTGAGGAGGGAATTACCAGAAATCATTTTCACAATAGCAGTTTCATGGATTTTTGTCACTGGAGGTGTAGAAAAAAACCACAAGATATGTGGTATGTACGTACTCTAAACAGTATCACCAGGGGCTTCACGTCATCTAAAGTAGCAGACATTTAGAAATATTAGTCCCTTTTAATTACTGCAGGGGAATCTAGCTCAATATTCAATACCTTTACTGATGCAAAGGCTAGAAGTTTATTTTCAGGATAGCTCTGAAAAATTAAGTCCTTCTAGGTACCTTACCAAGTACATGTTTTATTACTGAGTGCAGTGAATTGATACTTTAAAAAATATGTAGATATTTAAGCAAAGGATCTCTTAATGCATTGTGCAGCAGAGGACGTAGACAAATAAGCAATATTTAACCCAGTGAGTAAAATAATTTTTTTTTCCTTCTTATGATCTGTCACTGTCATATTTTCAAAAGCATGTGTTATGAAGCTTTTCATTAAGCTGCTAAATTTAGCAATGTTTCTGAGGTATATTTTTTTTTACTGCTCAGTTAATTTTGTATCTGTGATAGGGAGTTTGAATTTAGAAAGGGAAACCTTGTTAATCTGTACTAAAAGCTATATTCACAGTTAAGACTTTTAAATATGAAAAGGTGTAATTATTGATCTTACTAATACTTACTAATACAGGATTTAACACCAAAATGCATCAAAAAAATTCAAAAGTGTTCATATTTTTTTGGGGAAAGTACACTTTACATCAACTCGGGTATCTGTTTTGTAGTGGACATACTGCAATAAATTTTGGTTGCTATGAAATAGCATGAATTAATTTTATGTGTAGGGGGAATGTTGGTAATGTTCTTTAGAATTACAGTTGTTTTGCCACAGATACACTTAATTTTTGTGGAACTTTTAAAACAAGTTTTTATAAGGTCTCATACTGAAGAAAGATTTTGGATTTCTCAAATCTACAAGAACATCTGAATTCTAGGGACGGAAATAGCTTGGTCTCAAAAATCTCCTTAAAATACAGAGAAGTTTTCTCATTAAAAATCCCATGTGATGAAAAAATATCATGTATTTGTAGACTGACAAGTTTTAGTGTTCTATATTTGAATATCCTAAAATTAATAAGTGCATTGTACATTTCTTAACTTGTGATAAGCAGTGTATAAAACTGTTTACATGCTACCTATACAATATTTTTGCTTCCATCATACTTTGTTGTAATATATATATATGTATTTGCAAAACTATATATTCCAAATGGCACAGTAGATGTGGTCCTTAAGAACGATGCATCTGGGCCTCTGTTGCTTACTATCTTCTATTGAGACAAGACACAATATCAAGTACCAGAAATGTAGCAGTTACTTCAAAGAGCCTCAGCAGGGCTAAGCTGCTTTGTTTTGAAAGGACTCATCAGGTCACTGTAGGTTTTCAGATTCTTACTGTAATGTGTTTCTTTTGCTTTACAGATACATTAAGCAACACAACTGTCATGGAGTTTGTTGTTTAGAAGAGAAGTGTGTTAAGGCAAATAACTTTGTTTTAAATGGTTGTTTCATTTGGGATGTTTGTGGAAAGACAAATGCATGCGAGGTTACTGGTAAAGCAATAATCAGTATCACTCCATAGGCACATTACTGCTTTGTTTACACAGTCCCATACATGCTACTTGTTGCAGTTATGAGCACATACTTCTTGAACAACTCAGTGAAATGTGTAAAGATTTATGATACTCCTTAGGTAGTTGGAAGATTTATTCATCGGTCTTGAGCTGTCCCAGGGAATTTTCATCTTTTGAGTAAAATATTTTCAGTGTTCCAACATTGATTTCTACTATGCATAGTGTTTAGAGCAGAAACATTTGCAGTAAATAGTTTGTGAATTCAAATAGGGGTTTTGTTTTTAAACAGATTGTTCTTTTAACAATACAGAAGATAGAAGGGACACATGCACTTTTCCAAAAAATGAAAAGCTTCCACTAATTGAAAGAGTGTTTTCTGTACACATCTTGCAGAAAACTGAAGTTAAATACATCAGAGTTTTTGAATGTATTGTGCTAGATTTAGAGTTCTCCGATCTCAGTGGGAAAATTCTCATTCTGTGTAGAAGATTATATATGTTGCCTCTCAAAGTCTCTTGTAAACTTTCTTCCTCTAAATTACTGTGCTTGAGCATGCCTAAGCTGGGAAGATGTATGGAGAAATGTCTCTAGCTTTTTATGATACAAGCATAAGACAGGCAGACTTAACCTCTTGCTCTGCTTACTAAGTAATTTACCTTTTTTTACAGAGTAGAAAAAAATTAATATTTCTGGCAATTAATGTTGTTCATCTCAGATGAATTAAATATAAAGTATCTCAATTTCAAATGATTTTATATTAGAGATTGCTATATGTGTGTGCAAATTGCAATTCTACTTTTAGTAAATGGAATGTTAGAAAGTTATTTACTTGGTTGGATTAAAGCAAGACAAACATAGAAAGCACAGTTATTTTATAATATTTTTTCCTTCTTTATTTATTTATTTATTTTCCTCCCCAACATTCCCTCTCTGCCTGGAAAATATTTCAACCTTCTCATATTTTTTTCATAATTATACCTGTAGATCAAATGCTTGTGGGTCTGTGATGTTGCAGGGACTTGAGGAATGTACCTGAGTCGATAACAGTGGTGCTTGTACATAAAGAGACTATAAAATGGGTGATGAAACACAATCTGTTTACTCAATGTTGTTGATACCTTGATTGGCATGCGAAGAAAAGCATTTCATATTGGTTTACTTTCCTGTTCAATAGAATTTAGACTTATCTTTCTCATTCAATCATGTTTGATGTGTCTTCTAAGGTAATTAATCAAGGAGGATACACCTAGCCTGAAAGTATGTAAAACTACAAATGTTTGCATATGAACTGTTGAGAAAATGATTCATGTTTGATGTTGAGTGCATTAATGTGCAATGAAGAAGTTTTGTTATCCTTATAATTCTGATGGGTTTTTTCAGAATCTGGTAGGAATTTTGTTTTGCTAATAGGAAAGTTGTAGCTTTTTAAGGAACAAAAATTAAGAATAGGCTCAGTGTACTTTAAAGACTTGTGTTTAGTCATAGTTGATGACTTTTTTTTGTTAGACTTTGTATAATTCATTTATCTTTGTAAATTGTATGCTTCATACAGTTCTGCTTGATGACATTCAGTATGAGGCAGCCAGTGTAGATTTCTTTATCATAAATTCTTTAATAGAACATGGGATTTAAGGTGATTTGTTGGCTCTGGTTGTGTCCTACATCCTAGCATATATTGACACAGGGTGACTGAACTATATGCCCATAGTGTCCAAGCAGAGTATTTCTTTATCTCTGTTCTATTCGCAACTGAATCTAATTGCTAAGTTATGTGCAGATGCTAATAATCCTCATCAAGAAGCCATGTTGGAATATTGGTTGGAATGTGCACAACCTGCTGTAAACAAAGTGTGAGAAGTTCAAAGATGAGCTGTGGCTTAAGGTAAAGGTGAAATTCCTTCCTCTATAGAGGTACAGAGTATAGCATGATAAGAGGAGATTTATGGCATTCATGCAATCTTCATCATTATTAGACAAAGTTACAAGTGTGAAGCTGCTCTAATTATTCTGTTCCCAGATCTGAGCAATAGCAACAGAACAGTGAGAAAGAGGGGGGACTAATGTTTCCTGTTAGTCAGTTGTTCCTCTTCTTCCCTTTGGAACAGCAAAGATTATTTCTGGCTTTATGCAGAGAAAAGGAGGCAAGCACTTTGGAAAGACAGCGTCATGTTTCCTAGCTTCCCAGAAAATTAAAAGGCTTTGCAGCACTCAAACCGTTAGCAAATACAGGTTTTGAGGCCATCCAGAAATGGGGAAAGTGCTAGTACAGTGACTGCTATAGGTCTTGACAGATCCATGATGTGCAGGAGAAAAGAGATAATAAACATGGAAATCTCAAGGCTATTGCAGTTTATGATCTTGCACACGGGGCTAGAACATAGACTGTGATAACACTCTGTTACCTCCAGGTAGAAAATTGTTGGGATGGATGGGAAGCAATTATAATACATCCCCTCCAGAATGAGACTTTGTGACAACCACGTATCCTTCCTTCCCCCTGGAAAGCCTGTTTCTTGCTACTTCTGCATCTTATATTCTTGAATGGTCTTTTGTTAGCATGCCATTCAGACTGGTAGGGGGTGGAAAAATGCACATGCAGTGCTGGCTTGTTTAACCTGGGTATTGGCTCACAGCATTGTATGGATGTGCAGTGTGTTATTCCTGGGACAGCATGCTGCACTGGCACGAAGAGTGCAAACAGTCTGAATTCATGGCTTAGGAATTTAATCGGGCATAATGGGCTGCTGAGACCCAAATCATTTAAGTGCCTTGGGGTTGTATATTTGTGCCAGACCTTGTTCTTGCTTTTCACTTTTTCAGAACACTTTGCAATTACTATTGGCCATCCTAGTGTTTTGTCAGTAACTGATTATTTCAATTGCCTTCAGTCTTACAGAAACTTATATATAGCCAATATACAGAAATATATATATTCCCAATATACAGAAACTTACATGTAGACCAAATGGCAGTGTACACACCCATGAGATTTACTGGAATTTTGGCTTCTCACGGAGCAGGCTCAGCATTAGTGCTTTGCATTGTAGTGATGCAGCACTTTAATCTTATTTTGTACTATAGGCTGGAGGCCTATTTGATACTAACATTTTGTTAATGTAAACTACCATTTCATGTATCAATTAATTTTGAATCTCACAGTACTATGTTATACACTGTGAATCTTATCCTGCAAAAAGTTGTCAACCCACCTTCCTCTAAAGAATTACAGCTACAGGGGTTCCATTTGCAGAAATCATTGCAAACTAGAAATTGTAGGCAAAGCTTTAAGAAATGCATCCTACTCATTCAATTAGAGAAGTTCACAAATACTCTGTGTTGTAGGTTTTGAGTATTATTTAGTCTTCAGTAGCACCAGAAACTCTTCTGTGAACTCAAACAACATAGACTTTGTGACCAAGGCAGATCAAAGAATAAAGATTGTGTGACATTTTTCTTAGGATAACCAATTAATAACAGAATTTAGCCTGACTCCAGTTAAATCTGGTCACACTTCTTACTTCAGCAATAACAGCATGAAGTAAGTTAACAAAGGCATTTTAACCACAAAGTCATGTAGTACATCTACTAGATTTATGCAGTGTATTTATTTGTGCACAGTCATGTATATGGAATAATATTAAAATTTGCTCTTTGCGTTGGGCAAAAAGGCACTACTGTCTTCAGTAATGAGTCTTCGTAAGAGTGAAGCAGTTCTTATGGAAATATTTCTTTTTAAAAGTACCTTTGTGTGCAGAGCATGCACACACAAAAATCAGCTTATGGGCTTTTCCATTAAAAGATGACTACTGTAACTTAGTGCTTGAGAGCTAATGTCATAAGGCTGTAATCTAGAGTGACAAGTATATAAAAGCCCATTCTTTCTTCTTCTCCTACCAGTCTGTCCAGCATATGTTCCTCATTTGAAATAGTAAAAATAAAGGATAAATTTTAATAAATATTTTCTTTCTCAAGCATGTAGTTGTTTGGGGTTTTTTAATCAGACAAATATGTAAAAATAAGAAAATAAACAGTAAAAAAAAAAAAGTTTTATATATGTGTGGAACATATCTTTTATATTCTCTGCTAATCTTTTTTGCAAACAAAATTCCAGAGACTGGGGTGATTTGCTTGATTTAGCTGGACCCCTGCATTGGTGAGCGTCTTTCTAAGAGATTTTTTATTTTTATTCATGAGGGAGGTATGAGGGAGTAGTGAAATCCTAATGGGTGGTGGATTATTTTACATTCAGTTAACTACATGTGCTTTTGGTCTAGGATCTGTTAAACCAGCATAGTTAGTGCAGGAAAATCAAGTACAGTAGACATTGGAAACCTCTAAATAATAAAAAAAAAAAATAAATCAACCCACTGATAACAGGCATCATTCTGTTATTCTGTTCAAGAACCTCACCATGAAATGGTTGGGATTCAGATGTAAATATGTCATTTTTGTAAGTGCAACACCAGAAGCTCTATCAGTTTTACTTTACCTCTCTAAAGCTTTACCATTTTTCACTTGTTCCCTCTTCTGCCATGGAGCTGATATTCTTCAGTCTTAATGAGAACAAAACCCAGTGTGAATTCAAGTTATTTGAAAGTCCTTATACCCAAAAGAAGTGATTGGATATTTTGCTCAAGAGCTGTGTGTGCTCAGCCTTTAAAACTAGGGCATTTTAAAGCTACTTATTATTGTTTTAAGTTTCATACATGTTTGAAAATCCCGTGTGACTTAGTGTATCACTAAAGGAATAAACAAAATCTTCAGTTGTAGAAAAGATTTTTTTCAAGTTTGATAGATACTCCAGCACTCTAGGCTTGTATCATATCTGTATTTCCTTGGAGATGAAAGGCTGGGAAGAACCCTGTGAATGAAAACAAACAAGTTTCTGGCCCCCACCTCAAGCGATACTTTCTGATATTTTTGCAAATCTGCCAGCTAGGATAGGAAAAAATGGCAAACACAAGAAAGAAAAGTAAATAATCTTTTCTGCAAGTAATTTCTCATTTCCTCCTCTTACAGCCTGTCAGGGTGATTACAGCCCTTTAGTGTCTTGTGATGAAATACAATAGCCTTTGAAGTATGTGGTTTAGGAGCTGTTGGTGTGGACTTGGATTGCAGCCTACCTCACAGCAAGAGACACAGTCCCCATCTATAACCATCAACAAAAAGCCAGGAATGGGGCCTGGCACCATTTATTTTTTAATTCCTTCTTGGAGTACTGTGTCTGTCTTTTCAGTTAAAAGCTTCAGTTTAGGAACATTTACTCCAGGGTTACACCAGAAGGGCAGTATGAACAGTGCTCTCTGGGCTGGCCTCTTCCTCCAAAAGCCGTCTTCTAACACTGTCCTGTCAGTCTGCACTCTCACATACCCAGAGATAGATGCATGCAACACTTCCCTCAGCTTACTTTGGTAACAAAACCATTCTTGTAGGCTGTAATATATCCATCATTTTATTTTATATTCTTTACACTGAAAATACACACCGAGTGCTAACGTTTTAGGGCCGAGAAGATGTGGTGATCTTGTGGCAGGGTCTCTAAAACCAAGATTTGTGTCCTGACCCTTGCTATGAGCCATGGCTGGCATGCTGAGAATAAAAGCTCTACTACAGGGAGGGGCTGCCGGAGAGAGAAAGCAAAACCTAGAAAGTGAACAGCTACTTTTCTTTGTTTGATCTTGGTTTTCAGCTGTAACTCTAAATAGCCTTTCTATAAACAAGGCAGGTAATCCACCCATTTGCCTTCATTTCTTATAGCTTCTTATCAGTGTTAACAGCAAACTTTCTGTGTTACTCATATGGAGCTTTCATATTCATATGTGATAGTTTATGTACATATAGAAACTATATTTGCGTATATGTATTTAGTTTAGACGTGCGTGTGCATTTAAAAAAGCAAAGGGCCAAGTGAGAACCAGAGAGAAGCCTAAATGGTAAATTGAAGGCTAAGATCATATTCATGTCTACATCCATGCGTTTGTGCCCCCTGTTGTAAGGAAGGCTTGAATTTGATTTCTCCCTGTACATTGTAACTCCTACAACATGTAGGAAATGAATAAAACTAATATTTGACCCCGACTTTCTACAAACGTCTCATGTAAAGAAATTGTTTTTAGGACAAAATGAAGGTAGCTACAGTTTTCTTCAGTTTGTTTCCTCCTTCATGTGCATGTGACCTTGGGACCCTAAATGCACAGTGTTGCTAATACCATAAGAGAAAGCAGAAGATTGTTCAGTGTTAAGGCCAAGAATATGTGGAAACCTTCATTAAAGTTGTAACGATGGTTTGAGAGTCTGGAAAATGTTTCCTGATAAAACCCAGGAAAAGCCATATATTTTTAGGTCAGAGTTGCAGCAGGATCTGATATTTTGTGGTGTGTCCCATTGTTCTTTCAAGGTGAAATAATGTAGGCAAATATTTGGGGTGCTGCTGTCTTGTTTGGTGCCCTGTACTATGACAACAAACACGCTTTTTTTCATCTTGAATTATGATGTATTACTAGTTTCCTGTCTTGCTTTTGAGAAGTTCTTTATATCTCCATATGAATATTTATTTGTACACCTTACATACATACTTAGCTTTTATAGCAGCATTCAGTATGTTGGAGATTCTGTAAAGCCTACTGAATATAGCTAAAATATCTTTTGAATGCTTGTGGGATTGGAACTCAAATGTTGTGACTTTAGTTTCAGGGGGAGAAGAGTTAGTTTGTAAGTCGCAGTAGTGGATTGCTAGATTGTACCTCCTTCATCCTTAAACTGGAAATACAATATAGATTTGTAAATCAAAGTGAATTATTTGAATTTAGGAGATCTGTGGTAAAAGGGGTAAATATATATTTAAAATATATGTTATTTACCCCATCTTTTTTTGTCTTTAGAAAAGAACTCGGTGAGAACACTATTGCCTAGCAATGAGATCCTAATTTTCCTTTGTCTTATCAGTCTGCTATCTTTTCAGCTATCTTGGCTTTTGAGCAATTGATTTTTCTCCTGAAGCAAGCCTCATAATACTCAACTTGTCAGCTTTAAAGTCTTTTTCTTCCAGGCTCCTCCACAATAGTTTCTTAAGACAGAAAGTTAACTGTGTCTGGCTTTTTGGTATTTTTTTTCTTTCTGAACTATATACTCTTCAATAGTGTTTAAGAGCGTGTTGTTCTTCCTGACAATGATTCAGCAAAGATAGTGGAGAAGGAAGTTTTCACATAGAATCTCAGATCACTCCTCTGTTTGTATGCCTTGACTGAGGGTAAAACACCTTCTAAAGTAGTGATTACTGTAGTGCTCGGTCTTCTTAAAGGAAGATGAGTGCAATTTATTACTCTTCTCTCAGTACAAGACCACTCCTTGGAAACTGAAGTGTATCAGCTTGCTCTCGGAACTAGGAAAAAAAAAGTTTCAGGCTCTTTTTAAAAATCTCGTTCAGGTTTCATCACTCTTTAAAAATAAAGAAAAAAAAAAGGGTCGGTGGGTGGGATTTATGTGCAGTAGTTGGAGTTGGGGGGAGGCAAAGCAAAGCAATGAGTTGTTTCCTTTGCTACTTCATGTGGGATTACAGGTTCACAGAGAATGCTTGCATACGCAGGAGAGTACATGAGCTTCTTGCTTAATTTCAGAAGTGAAATCTCATGAGAGATTTTCTTCTTTGATTAAAATATGCCATTTTCAGTGACTTGACATCCAATTATTATCTACAAAAAGCTGTTTTGTACCTAGCTGAAAGCTGCACTGCCACTCTGTCAATTTTATTGCAGTGAATATCCACAGGCTTGAGACAAAAAGATGCTAGATCAGTTTTTATAGGTAGTTATTCTTTGTCATGCTGTTACTATTTTTCCACGATATCTTGTTTGAGCATTATTTAATGTATGCTTTGTTCATTTTGGGATAAAAGATAATTACCAGTCTGTTGCATCATGTTCTGTGAAAATTTGGAACTTATTCCTGTTCTTCCTTAATTCTGCTACAAAACAGAATTACATGCCAACCCACAAAAGTAACAGTAATAAAATGGTGGAAATTGTGCCTCAGTCTACTTAAGGAGCCAGAATATATGAAATAAGACTTAATATAAAGAAGCAGCGGTTAAGTGATGAGTTGGTTAAGTTTTTAAAAGCTTTCAGACTGTTAGAAGTATGTATCTGGATACTTGAGACTCTTCTTTAGCAGTACATGGATAGGACAAAGCATCTCTTCTGTTGATTCTGGAGACTTCCATTTAGAATTTTAATTTACTACTGAAAATGCATGAGGATATTTTTTAAGTTGCTACATCTTTACTTAAAGGCCTGCTCTCTCTGCAGCACAAACTGAACTTTGTATATGTTTGCAAATTCTACACTGTTGATCTTAATATTATACCCTTTTCAGAAAAGAAACTACCACTTGTGCTGAATTGGGTTATCTGACTTGGTGCTATCATCAAATCTAGTAAGATTCACTCAGGACTCTGCCAGACTAATTTGGCTTTCATGAGCCTAAGTAACAAAAAATTCTGAAAAACCAAATACTGTTTGACTCAACAATCCCATATCTCTGGAAGAGTGTTGCTATTACTGTGTATCTCAGTGAACAAAGCCTTGAGCAGCTTCTTCATATTTCATGTCACTTTGTCTGCTGCCTTGTAGCCTCATATCTCCTTATGTGAAATTCATTTGTTTTCTGTGAGCTGCATTGCATATTATTCACTGTAACTCTTATTTTCTCATCTGAACTCAGATTCCACTCATGTAAATTATTTTTCTTCCATTTTATCATCTGCATCTGCTATGTAATATACTTCTCACAAAGTATAGATGTATGATCAAACCTAGATATATGAGAGAACTATAGTAAGCCAGAGAATACCATGCATTTTTCTTCTTAATTAAAAAAAATAAAACAAACAGCAAGACACTTTGAAAAGAAACTAACGTGATCCACAATGGGAAGTCTGCAGAAGAAGGTAGGAGGTCACTTTGCACTTAGGAAATTAGGTCAAAACAAAAATGTTGGCTTTTTCCATTTTGAATCTGGATTCTAATGGAATCAAATTATAATGGACAGATGGAGGAATCCCATGCAAGAGGTCACCTAGTAATTTATATTTTCTTTGAGCAGGTTGACTGCAAATCCATCAAAATCTACGGTTGTTAGAACAGCTAATGGGTTCCTAATTAGAAATTAGCCAGCCGTATTAATAATATATGATGTTTTCCAAGTCTGTCAGCCAGGAGTATGAAACTGTTAGCAGTCTGACTGCTAGGATGATTCACACTTACTTAAGTGTATGATTTTACATTCTAGTTAGCCTTTTCTGTGACCAAGTAGTTTTGAGGTGTGTTGTAGCATTTTTCAATTAATTATCCACCAACCTTTTTTAATGACCCAGTCTGACTACTTTGAAATCTCAAAGCAACAGGGGAGGTACTGTTTGTTGTATAGCATTGTTCAATAGATATAATTATTTAGTGCAAAAGGGTGTTTGCTTATTTGGCATTCTTGCAGTAGAAAAAAATAACTTGCATTCATCAGGAGTTGTGAAATCAGTAGACCTACATACTTAGGCTGGTTGCTTGTGTTAGGTCAATAGAACATAATGTTTTGTTGGGAAAAGTCTGCATTAATTCAAGCTCATTGTAATTAAATAATGTATTACTAGGATTGCAAAATACAGTTATCTGTTGCTTTAGTTTTCTTCTTTAAGACTCTATAGAATAATTGCATTCTGTATACCATTTGGGACAGCAGAAATGGGCACAGCCAAAATTGAGAAATTGTCTTTGAGTGGAAAGTTACTTTATTATTTCCATATATTTACTTCTTCAGTGTAATGGAATAAGTGAAATGAGTTTATGTGAACATTGGAATATTAATATAAACCAAATTAAAAAAGGTTTTAGTATCAGCCAGATTGGAGTCAACTTTGAGGATAGAAGAATCTGGAAAGTTCTCAATGCCTTTTTTGCTTCTGCAAATGTTAAACTGCAAAAAATGTAAAAGTCTGTAGTCATCATTTATGCCCTACATGATCTTGGAATCTTACGGTGTCTCTGAAAAGCCAGAATGGGCCATCCAGAGAGGTCCCATGAAACACATGAATCCAGACCCATACTGTTAAATACTTCTGAGTTGCCTGTTTAATTCTAGCAGATTCACTTTTTACATTTCAAGTAGAAACCACAGATCCTGTTGAAAATGGGGGATAGCTAGTTTTGGGAAGGTATCATCAATATTTCAAGATCTGGACATATCAAAATACAGAGTTAGAACCACTGTATGAATTTGCTAATGAACAGCGTGTACAAATGTTTTCCAGTTGCATTTTAATGTGCTCCATTTGTTTATTGTGCGGAATGCTTTTGTGAATACTTGAGAAGTGTCACTGACATTCACAGCACTAGGAACCTCATATAAAAAAAACTTTCACATAGCAGTGATTTGTTAAACCTGTGTGTGCTGCAGAGAATTGGTAAGGATGCTTGGGGGATTTTTTTTCCTCTCTTTTCCTCTTTAAAAAATATTACGAATCAAAAATGGCAGAAAAGAGATATACTTTCATTCAAGGGATTGCTGCTCATAGTTTCTTTGTGTCCTAATATTTCCAAAAAGCCACTTGCTTCAAAGTATCAGAGAATTGAGGAATTGATTTAGATTTGTAGGTGGGCTCAGAAGAAATGTGTGCTGTGGTCAATATTTTAGCTTTAATGGGAAACTGAGCATTCCAAAGCACACTCAAACCTTTAATGAGCGTTTTAGACATCACTAAGGCCAAATTTATGTTCTCTAATTCTTGCAAATAAATATTTTACTGTTTTTCTTTTTTAATGTGAGTACTCAGATAATTGACACAAAGTGGTCGTGTTTACTCATTGCAATTAATTTTAATTGTAAATGTACAATTCTAGAGGAAAAATTATCCAGAGCACCTGTGCAGATTTTTCAGATGTGAACAGTAAATCCTGATAGTGGCTAGAGTATTAAAAGCAAACAACAAACAGAGATCCCATAATTGTGGATTTCGTCTACATAAAAATTGAATAAACTCTCCATGAGTGAAAAATAAACTAAAGGGAATGACTCATTAATTTAATTTCATGTAACTAAGCAGTAACCCTAAAACTGAGTTGAGTTTATGCAGAAATGATGGCAAGTTTTCTTTGGCAAGAGCATTTTGAGAAATGTACATAATGGGGGTTGGATTCGATGACTTTCAGAGGTCCCTTCGAACCCTCGACATTCTATGTGATTCTGTAATGGTGTACTACCTGAAAACTGAAGAATTTTTTTCATACAGTGGTACTGATTCATTCAGTGCAGGAAGGCTGCTTATTATGAGTTATTAAGAGTGGTTGGAGTGCCTCAATTAGTGTTCTGTGTTTTGTGCTTGTTCCCTGTGATGGCACTTAGGGTCAAATTCAAAAAAAGGAAAACAAGTGAAATTAACAGAAACAGGTCAAGATATTTCTGCATATTTCTTTTCTGCAAGATGATCTTTTTGTGAAGCAATTTGTATGATCCAAGACAGTGGTTTTTTTTTTTAATGTCAGTTTTAAAAACTTCACTGTTTAGGAATTGGAGAGGTGCTGATGATTTAAGCCCTTTCCTGTGTTATTCACTGAGAAAAAATACTACCCTTTGGGTTATGAGGGTATGAACTAAAGATTTCCAGCATTGCTTCCAATAGATGGACTTTGTCTGCAGAGGCTAAGGCGGAAATACTTGTGTTATGGCTTACAGGTAGTCTCAAATTAAAACTGGGGAGAGGTGAGGGGGGAAGGAATAATTTCTGGTTTTGAAAATACAGGACTGTTTATGTAGGTGGTTGTGATGAAGTGTTTATCAACAAATTTGAAGAAAAATACATTTTTTCAGTTTGCTTTTGAGAACACTCATGACCTTATAGGAAAGCTTAATGAAAAACCCAGTATGTAACTGTTCCCTTCACTTCTTTGTCAGAAGGTGAGTCAACTCCATCCCAGGCTCACATGTTGTGAGGTGTTCCACACTTGAAAATCTCATAAAATAGCTCTTCCTCAAGTACACTGCAGTACACTGTCATCTTAAACAAATTCTCTTCAGTGGAAATCAGATGTGCAATGGCCAGTCCTCACCAGAAACTCTGTTATGCAGATCCTGATTTGTTCTGGCAAATGCACCAAAATCTTTGGTCAGAATGAACTCCAGAGGTGTTGTCTCCTTGCATGCAAATGTATGTACAAAAAGATTCCAGCAAGAGCCCTTTCTAATCTTTTGTTCTTGCAGTGAAAGCTCAAATACTTTCTCAAATGATGAGGTCTAGCAGTGTTTTCAGAATTGTTGTCCTTCCCTGGATCTCCCTGCATGGCACTGTACCACTGTACACTTGTAAGCAACATGAGTCTTTTGAGAAATTTCTGCACAGAATAAAATTTGCAGCATCTTGGCAGATTTCATGTTTTCAGATTTAGGTTATTTCAGATCTCTGGAGAGACTATCAAAGCAGTTAAAAGTGTTACTGTTTTAATTCTAATTACAGAGAACATGTACCTGGTGGTTAGGCACAATATGAAGCTTTTATCACATGAGTTTACAGTGTTGGCTCATCAGAAGCAAGGCAGCGAGTGTGAGCAGTGCCATTTTTTCACAGCTAAGGCTTAAAAACCCATGTACTATCTCACTGTAGTGATTACATGGCACAGTGGAGATATATTACCCTTAGGGCCTCCTGAAAAAGTTACCCATCTCTTCTGAGGGGTTGTATGTTTTAGAAAGCTTGAGAAAACCTAAATGAAATAGAACTTAAAAACCCTAGATCTTCTGTGGCTGCAAAAGCATCACACTTAACTTGTTACAGGTATAATATTTCATGCACATACAACTTTTTAAAATAATGATGCCTTGTTTAGGAAGCAGACTTGGTTTTTTTTTTTGCACAAAAACCTGATAATTTTTATTGTTCCTATCATTCATTAGTAGCAGTACTGATATTTAATACTAGAAGTGTTATATGTTAAACTTGCAGATCCCAAAAGCTTTTACCCTGTATTTGTTATTCACGAGTCAATATTGGTGTTGTGCAGTCTGCTACTTACATGCCTGGCCACCGGATAAGCAATCAAATGAAACTGTTTCTTTTTTTTTCTAAGTTAACTTACAAGTCTCCCCCACCCCAAAACAAAAACACAAAGCCAAACACAAAACAACTTGAAGGAAGGAACACTATTTTTTCCTAATTCTATTTGAAAAGTTACAGGCATGAAATAGTGTGCATGAAGTTAAGCTATTTGTCACTTACAGAGATATGAAGAATTTAGGTTGATATTTTTGCTATTATTTCTGTTTTTAAAAGTGATAATTGAGGTATTTTAATGGAGTAAGCCATGAATTTATGATGAAAATGTTAGAATAGATATAGCTAGAAGTTAAAAAGATGTAACTAGAAGGAAGTTAGAGCCAAAAGGTTTTGTTACCTGAAGTATCAAAGTATGGTATTTTATTGCAGATTGGTCACAATGTAATTTTTTGGGTTTAATCAATACCAGGAGAGTTAATGGAGTGTATATGCTTATTGCACATTAAATAGCTGTAAGGCATGCTCGTTGCTTTGTGTGCAAGACTGAAGACATCCCATAAGCAAATGCATAAGCATTTCAACCCAAGGAGAATTAGAATATTTTTCATAAACCCCTCTGCTGCATATCCAGTGGAAGACCTCTGTTTCATTCATCTGTGAGCTCCCAGCAGTGCTGAAAGGCTCTGCTTTTGGAGTCTGTGGGCACACTGACATTCTGTGCATGAGGTTGGTCATTAGCTGTCCATCAGTGCACTCACTGACTGTGTCATACTAATCCATCCAAACCCACGGAGGGAAGCACGTGCTGCTCTCCACCTTTGGCCAAAGCCACATTATACATTAATGCTTCTTAAGTGGGGAACTGATCCATTCAATGGGTTTTATGTTTTGGGAAGCCAGGATGTTGATATCCCGAGTTCAGCATTATGACTTAATTGCAGAGTCAGGAAGGAAGGAAGAAATGTTGGAGGAGGCAGTGATGAGGAAAAGGATTGATTTAAAAGGCCTACTGAATAAATTATTGGCAATTGATGAGAGTTCTCATTAGGATGCACTGTTAATAAGGACTTTGCTTTATCCTTACTGGGACTCTCATCTTTGCTATTTAAGTATGAGGCCTGTGACTAAAATAGTAACTCGTTTCCCCCTCTGTACTAAAACTGGAACGAGTGAACTGGAGCAGAAGTCATTCACTATTTTCTGTTTGTGAGTAACATCTTAGATCTTCGATCACCTAAGCAGAAATATCTCTTAGTTGTGACAGATCATCTGACCTCTTCCCTCTAACTAGGGCAGAACTGGAAGCAAAAGCCATTCAGGTGAATGCTGCAGTCTCAGAGATGGTTCCCTGTCTTGTTCCAAAAAGCCCCTATACTAGTGGAATAGGATTTTGTTTGCAGCAAACTACACTAGAAATATGCCTCCCTAACAGGCTCTGGAAACTTTTACAGTAAGATGTGAACAATCTTTCATCTGCTTCTGGACTTGTGTCATTATGCAAACTCTTTTTGCCTTCTTTGTCCAGCAATAGACACAAACTAGAAGCACAGTGTAGATCTGGGGTTCATGAAGCATCTTGTGACACAAGCAAAGTCTTCAAGTGCAGAGCTGTGGATGTATATGAGGGAGAATATATGTGAGATTTATAACAACTAAATGTGAATCTACAGATCTAACACACTAAATGGTTGGCCTGGAGGAAGTAAGGTAAAACAGCTATAGAGACAGTTGAGAAGTAGAATGAAAAGAAAAAAAGTCTCAGTTCTGAGAAAGTTTTCTTCATCATTCTTTCTTCATTATGTGTACTGTTAGAATGACAGTCAATGAGGTATGAGAAACAGCATAAAACCCACATCTTTCTGGCTTTACAAGGCTGTAACCTGATAGAAGGTTGTATCTGATAATTTTTGTTCTTTTAATAACATTAAATAGAATGGATCTGTTGTCTGGAAGGAGCTGGAATTACTCAGATTTTTTGGTTTTAGTTTGATGTTTCACATATTCGGTTTAGGAAAAATGTGAATGTTGGCAGCCTGGTTTAAGTGAAGTGCCATGTTTAAAAATGTAACAGAAGTAGAGCCTGATGTTTATTTAGCTTATTTCAAGAAAATAGGATGGGGAAAGTGAAGATAAGAGGGATAGAAGTATTATTGTTAACAGTGGCTTACTTTTTATATATACCATTACCTGTAGTTTCCTGTAGTACAGAGGAAGAAAAAACTTAAATTCTGATCTGAGCTGTTGCTGCTTCCTCTGCAGAAGTTAACTGTAGTTTCTCTGTGTTCTCTACTATTCCTTTCAGCCCAAAAGCTCCTATCTTGTATTTTCCAGTGCTTATTTCTACCACTCCTCTTCAGTCTTGGAAGAGGCTACCCACTCCAGCTGAAGACAGTGGAACAATGCATAATGCTTTTAATGGAATCTGAACTTGGACCTTTCAATGGTCTGTATTCAGAATCTACATTTTTACATTCTTCATACCAACCAAATAGCCCTTTGGGGAAATTCCCTCCAGCTTTACATTTAAAAAAAATCATAAAGTTGTTTTTGCAGGACCAAATTATAACTTAAGATTTATAAAACTTTGAATTCCATTGAACCCCCCATTGAAATGCTGTGAAATCAGTCACTGCAACTTGAGGTAATACAGTAGACAGACGTGACTAGATTAGGGATTAAACTGTGTCAAATATGCTGGGGGATAAAGTTTCGTGACTAAGAAAAATGTGAACACAAAATGCCAGAGCTTTTGCTGTCCCTAGCAGTTATTCCTATTGCTTGGTGCTATTTGAGGCACATTCTAGATTATAATGTGACATACAGAAACCTAGGGTCAAAACAGCCTTGTTAAGCCAAATATGTCTCATTTAACCTCCATAACAGAAAATGTGTTGTAGTTGCAGTTAGAAGAAATCCATTTGGTATTCAATAGGATAAACTTCATTTCTACAAAATAAAATCAATCCAAGACCATTCTTTAACCAGTGCTAGTAGGAAAACAATTATTTTATTGTGCACATTGTAAGTAGTAAAAAGGTAAATACTCCTTTACATGACCTAGAAATTATCCAATTAGCATCTGCTAGATTTTTGTCTGAAATTTTTCATGCAACTCTGTTTTATTAAAAGCTTTGCCTTTATGTGCTCTTTTTAACATAATCCAGCAGAATGTCTTGAAATTCAGTACAGTACTGGAAAGAAAAACTTTCAAACAAAATGGGTTATAAAAATGTTTTTAAAGGATTTAATTTGTAATCGTTACAGAAATTTATTTGAAATGTTTCATGCTGTGACTGATCATTTAAATATTGTGATATCAAAAGCGGCTTAGTGATGTACTGAGAACACAAATTTATTTGCTGTTACCTAGTATTATGTTATAATTAATCTAT
Source organism: Phaethornis superciliosus (assembly GCA_023637945.1). Classification (NCBI taxonomy): domain Eukaryota; kingdom Metazoa; phylum Chordata; class Aves; order Apodiformes; family Trochilidae; genus Phaethornis; species Phaethornis superciliosus. Next base: position 7,111,855 of record JAJQWJ010000014.1, on the reverse strand, counting down.
TAGAGTGTGGGTGAGTCTGTATGCTGAGTGACAGCAAAGGAAAAATGAAATAAAATCTGAACTTCTGGCTATCTGGTCCATATTCTAACAGTGTAGATATACTGCAGTAAAGTTGCTTAAGTTTTCATTACCTTTTTAAAAATAAAACTTCAAATATACATGTTTAAGAATACACTTTCCGTGGTTCTTAGATCTTTTGAAGTGGTGAATTTTGTTCTTAACTTGAAACTGGTGACTAGTAAATGTCAGAATCTTTCCTCCTAATTTGTTTCCTGGAGTATTTTGATCAATCCCATTAAGCTTCAGTACTAGCATTAAAGGAGGACTGAAGTACAGCTCTTCTACAGGTGAAGAATTCACCTTTTTTTGTTTTATTTTTAAGACAAAATATTTGTGTCTGAAGTTAAGAGTCTGATAGTATGTTCTAAAGATGTTCAAGGATTCAAGTGGAAAGAGGGAAGTCTCAGGAGGCTGTTGCTGATGGTTTTCCGCAGAAGCAAATTGCACACTGTGCATAGTCTAAGGGTTTATTGAGCACCATGTCTGTAAAACTAGAAATCAAGAAAAAGCAAAGAAAGCTAATTGAAAAAGTTTTGATTTTTTAAAAGAAAACAATGAAGAGCAACAGTTGGCATTAATAATTAAGGCTGAAAGTTTCGACAACAGTACCTTACATTTAAAGAGTCTGTTTGGAAAGAATTAAAATAGTGGTGCAAATCAAATTTTCTTAAAGCTTTAATCATCTTGTACATGGAGATGACCATTCTGAAATGCTAAAAAGGTTGCAGCATGATTTTGTCTTAACTGACCTCTACAGTGCAGTCTTTTATAGCATCTACCCCATGAGTGTATGGGTTTTCATAGTTGAAAAAAATAGTAAATTGCAAACAGTGCTGTAATAACTTACAATTTTGGTTGTTCATGCAGAAATTGAATACATGACATTATAATCATAGCAGTAGGATGTATACTTTATTACAGTATGTTTTTAAAGTATGCCGAGGAAGCTTATTCATGACACACTAATCATTTTTGTTAAAGAAGAAAAATAAAATCATTAAGTGCTAGATCATTTACCTGGCTGTAGAGTGTAAGCCCATCTGTGTATTCTGCAGTCTCTCCTGGAGAACATGATAGCTTTACGTGGCTTAAAGCTGCAAGCTGACTTGTAGGCTTGTCAGAAAGGCTCGTGTTGACATCAACAAATCAAATAATGGCTGTGAGAAAACACACATGCTGGTGGGCAGGAGGCCTTAAGGATCAACAGTTGGCATTTACACAGATCTTTACTTTGACAATAGTATTAGCAGCTTTCTGCTGCTTCCTTTCAACAGCATTGTGTGAGGACTAGAGTTGTGGAAAAAATGATCCAGTGATGCAAGTAAAATTACTGTGGCTTTACTTAAAACCAGCCATTCCAAGTTCCATTTTTAGTTTTTTAAAAAAACGAGAAGCAGAATCCACAGTAAAAAATGATCCTTCTAGCATAGGTTTTTCCAGGCAAAAGTGGTAGATCTACTACATGGAAAGAAGAGTTCTTTTCTTACCCAGGGCATAGGAAAATATCAGTATTAAAACTCTTCCTTTTTTTAAAAACTTGAAGTCATACTTGCATATCATAAGTTTTTTAATATTTATTAATCCTTTCTGTATAAAAATAAGAAATAAATCAGTAATCACTATATTTCAAATTTAATCTTTTTTGTTTAAAGAAGCATTATGCAATATAATTTTCAGATTTCTCTGTATGGGGGAATATTATCTTCTTATGAAGTTAATGCACTTTATACAAAATCACAATCTTGTAAGTTTTTGACATTTCAGTGAGGAAAGGAAATTGAATATTAATATTTATCAAACTATGAAATGTTCATATGGAAAAAACAGAATAATGTGTTGATTTTTTTTCATCCATTAGATATGTTATTTTAGATTACATATATATCTTCATTTCCAAGCATCATGCTGGTTATGTGTTGCATATAATAAATATTTTTTTTAATTTAATCACACTCTCATTTGGTTTTTGAACCACTGCTCTGGGTTTTCTTCCATAATGGGAGGATACCAGCAGTTTTGGTGCTGTGTGATATAAGTTACATTTTTACAGTTAATCCATTAATATGCATTATGAAATGAGAGTAGAACACAAAAAGAGACCATTTTTAATTGCAGTTTTTCTTGAATTGTATGCAAACTTGATGCAAGCAAAGCCACAAACAGAACAGTATTAATAGAAAAAGCTCACATACATTACAGCATAAGCAAAGCTGATAAAACTGATGGGAAATTGTGTGAAATTCTTAGAACTCATGTTGTTTAGAATTCACTTGTCATTTGAACCAAAATACACATATTGATTACATTCTGGGACTGTCTTGCTAGGATAAGCTTAGAATTGAATGGCATACAGTGAATTCCTGACACAGACACCAGTGTTCACATCCTTTGAAGTACTGAGAATTCTCCATGGACGATTTAACTGTTTGCCATCATTGGAGTGTGTTCCTCTCCACTGTGGAGAGGAGAGTGGGGCCACTTCCACCTTCCAGGGTAAGAAACTACCCTGCCTGCCTTCCTTCCAAGACACGTTGTTTTTATTTAGCTGCAGGATACTTATATTTAACAAATAAACTTATTTTTATTGAAACGCTAGATAACAAAGTATTAAGAGCCTGCTGGCAGCAGTCTGTCTGTTCTGTGCAGTCTGGAAAACAGTCTTCAAATAGCAGGGGAAGCTGTCGTGTCTCCATTGCATGGCTGGTGTGGTCACAGCAGGTACAGGTGTATGTATGTCCACTATGATATAGATGGTCTGAGCCACTAACACATAGATTTCAAGACAGCTGGTCTAGCTGAGGTCCCTCTATCCACTTTCACTAGTATGTGCATTAAGTAGCTCAAAGCTAGATGTAATATTACTGTCCTTGTTCTAGTCATGATTGCCAAACAGATGCCATATGCCTGGGTGCAGTGTCACATATCCATGTTGACACAAGCTGTATGGATCACTGCCAGGAACTTGAATACTTCTGATGAAGTCTTTCACTGTTTAGTTCTTTGCTTACCTTTCTTTGCTCATCTTACTTTGCTCATGTGCAATCAAAAAATTCTGTGAAGACTGGGCTCTTTGAAACTAACTGCAGTTTTGTGCAGTTTTATGCACTCTAGCTTTATGCATTGAATAGACACTGTTCTTGTAGAAGACTGCCTTTCCAAAGCAAATGTAGGCTTAGCTGCAGCAGGAGAACAAACAGCCTGGTCACCTCCCAGCCTGTTAACTTACATACAAGTAGCAAAGTGTTTGCCTTTCAATTACTGAGAATCTTTACATTGACTTTAGTAGACTGAAGCACTGGCTTTTGTCTTGTGGCTTTAGAACTAGGGAGCATAGCCTTCCAGAGGGTAAACCCCCAAAAGAGTGATATTTCTTGGAACATGACTCCTGTGCCTCTTCTGCTGTGTAGCTGTGAAGGGGATTGGTTTGCAGAAAGGCAGTGTGGATGTGGGAAGTTCTAGGGAATCTAGCCTGGGCAGTGTGCCTCACTGCTTGAAGTCCAGTTATAAATATTGCTGGCATTACTGGGCAGAGACTCAGTAGAGCTCTTGTTTTGTTGATCCTTTGCTATGCTTCATGTTGGAATGGGGGGGGGGGGGGAAATTAATTAAATTTTCTATATTATTTACGGTTATTCAAAGTCAGAATAATAGTAATATTCTGTTTATGTATTTTCTGTTTATATATATTCTGTTTATATGTAACTTGTCTTTTAATGTTCTTTATTTATTTGTATTTGCGTTTTCAATGTGGTAATGGTAGACCACATCACTGACTGTGTATGTGAAACAGCAGTATGCAAAGCCACTGTATTTTTCAGTGTTTTTTCTTGTTCCTGACTTATTTTGTTTGACTCATTGCAATTCTTGGTTTTCATCCAAAGAGTAATTTCCTAGTTGGAAAGATGGTGGGGATATACATCATAGAACAAAGCTTGAAGGAGAAGAGGTTATCAACCATTTCTTGAATATTTTTACTGTACATTCTTCACTGCCTTTGTTTCTTCTCAGATGCTTGTTACATGCTGGGTACTTTAATTATGCTTTTTTCTTTCAGCTTTTTTCTCAAAGACCTTTGTGTTTAAATTATTCTGCCTTTTTTTTTCCCCCTCTTCATAGGTATTCACCTAACAGTAGTATTGCTGCATTCTGGTATTTCTTGAGTTAATTGCTCATAATTCCTTCGGATAACAGTTAAGGAACTTAGATAACAGGAATCATCTGTTATCTTTCAGATCCCTTTTCTATGAAGTACCAATTCTAATCTACAATCTGAATGTATTCTCATCGACAACACTGTTTTGGGATGAGATGCATTAATGTATGTCTTTTATACATACCTTTCACTGTCTTTTAACCTACGGAGTGATATCTGTGCCCCATTTGATTGCTTTTTCTCTTAAGTAACTGTGCTGTGGCTTGTAAAAATAAAAGACTTTTCTAAAGAAACAAACTAAAACAGAGCAAACACAAGTGTCAAGAAAGTAAACATGATGGAAACAGTGGAGGATTGCTATTTCTATGCTTTGCAAACCCAGTAAAGAAAAAAAAAACAACTAAAGCTGTGGCCTGGAATACTAATATAAAGCTATTTTTTTTGGAGTACTTTGTCTCAAACTTGTCCACTCAATCCAAAAAAACAGGTTACAACAACCCCCTAAACAGCAGGCCTTAACAAGAGCAATGCAGACTGAGTTAACAGAAAACATGATCAGCAAGCAGAAGTGTTCACTTAAAAAATGGCTCTTGCAGTTGCTACCAAGTGACCTGATAGGCCTTCAGCAAAGGGTAACACAAATAGTTCTGAGTTGGACTGGGTAAAAGGTTTGGACTCCATGAAAAGTAGAAAAAAATTCCACTTTATCAAAAGAAAAATTCAGTTTTGTAATACACTTTTGAGGAAGATCTGACAAGTTCTACCTATTCTGTGTTTAATTAGTGTCAGTAGTATCCCCTGAGCCTCCATGTACTGTCCTTAACTGTAGCTATGTACTAAATGTTCATTCCATATGGTGACTCTGCTCTGAGGGAAGGCAGTTGCTCTTACCAGAATTCCTAGGTGAAGTACTTTCTAAACTACCATCTCAGAGGGAAAAGAGGGGATGAGCATCACATTTTCTTTCACTTTGGCTGTTAGAGATCAAGCACTGTTACTCTTACGAGTAGCACACAAGCCATTGAAGAAGCTGATCTTGCTTTCTGTTTGAGACTCAGGTGTACTTACTCTTGAGTATCAGTATAGCTGCACTTCCTTTAGTTATACTCATGTATGTTATTTTTTCTTAATTTCTAATGCAGAACTTCCTTGCCGCAGCTTAATCCTGTTGCTGTCCTATCTACCAGAGACAGAAATAATCCCTGTTTCTATATGAGGCAGCACACTATGTTTTGAAGACTGTTGTTACATCCATCCCCTCTCCTAACACCCTACCATTTTCTTCTCTAGCTTGAACAACTCTGATTCAGCCTTTTCCCTTTCTTTTCCCCTTTTGTGTTTGGCTAGCTAGCAATTTACGTTGTTCTCTTTGAAATTCTGCTTCAGAAGTGTTTTCCCACCAGTATTACACGGCAGAAGTAGTGAAACTGAAGCTGCATCTTCAGCTGTAGACCTTGGTGGCATGGCAGGATGACTGCAAATGTTTTACAAATGGCTTTTGTTAGCATGTCCTACAACAGTGGGTGTTTTTATCCAGTTATGCCTTTGGTGATGTAATTCCAGCTATAAGTGATACTCATCCACTTCTTTTGCTGAGATTTACTATTTCTTCTGTCATGTTCATGGGGAGCTGAAGTTGTGAGAATTTGCTACATTGGAGAGTTGACTTCAAGTATAAATCTAGCTGCTAAGGCAGCTAATGTCCAAACACTTACTACATAAGTAGAAATCAATTGACTGCAAACTTGAATAGGTCACATGGTAGAAACACCTTAATCTCTGTATAATTTGCAATCTAATTGAAATTAAGTAAATGAAAACAATGCAGATGAGGTAAGCAAAGTGTAACTACGTGTCTTGACTGTATTATTAGGAACTCTGTATCACAGCTTCTGCTTTCTTCTGTGTTTTTTTTTCCCAAGCTAAGTAAATTGCACTTTTCAATTATCAGACCTTTCAGGAAAAATAAGTGTGAGTCGATGAACAGAAAGCTCACTGTCAAGCTTTTTTATTTGTTTTTATTTCGAATCCTGTGCACATGGTAGGTCTGTTTAAACAGCTGATATCAAACATCCTTCCAAATAGAATCATCTTCTTCCTATCATTTGAACCAGCAGTCAAAGCAGTGATGAACAATGAATACAAACCATTGTGTATGACTTCTCACAAGCCACAAGCAGGATTCAGACAGAAAACACCAACCCAACAACAAAAAGAATCCCTGAGCCAAACAAAACCTGGTTGTAAAACCACATAACAAAGCCCCTGCTTATCTCTTGCCAGAGTAAATGTTGGGAGAATTCTGTATTTGAACTTAACACAATTGATCTTGGCCCAAGGATCCAGCCTGTTTAAGTCCCACTGTAGAACCTTCCTACCCTCAGGCAGATCAGCAATCCAGCCCAACTTTGTGTAATCTGCAAATTTACTGAAAGTGCACTTGATCCTCCCATCTGGATCATTGATAAAGATATTAAAGAGCAATGGCCTCAGTACTGAGCCCTTGAGTAGACCACTGGTGATGAGGGGTTTTGAAATACAGTAGAATTTCTTGGGTTTAAACAGAATCTCTCAGGTTTTAAAGCTATAGATCACTCTGGGAGGGGAGAGCATTCTGAGGAAGCAGCATTGTACACTTGGCTCTTACTTTCTCCTGGGTGCTGTCAAAAACAGTTGAAGGAATCAGACTGGAGGAACCTTTGGTTTGACCTGATACTTTTCTTCACTTCCTAAAAGCAGCAGTCTTAAATTTAATTTTTTTTTTTATTTTGCCCAGATTAACTTGCTTGCACTTTTTTCCTATATATATATTTTGTTGTTGTTGTTGTTGTTCTAGGCTTTCCACCCCCTGTAAAACTTCCCCCCACAGCCATTCCTGCCCGTAGGAAATGCCAGCATGCCACTGTGCTATCATTTCTTATTCACCCACTTTGACTTATTCAGTAAGAAGCTCTAAGCTAAAATGTTCAGTCAATAATGTGTGGCAGCTTGATGGACCAATTACAGAAACAGAATTGTAAAAATGTGCTTTTATTTCCTCTAGACATAGTGCACAAAAGTCATAAAGTGGACTGCACATTACTGAAGTCAAATTATGATAAATGAGAAAGCATGCCAACATTTCAGCATGGTTTTGGCAAGTTGTAGATTTATTAGATGATTAGAAATAAAAGATGAAGACACACTTCTCATAGGTTCATTGAAAAGCTGTTCAAATGCTAATATAATGGAAATTTTATTTCTAAGAACTTTGATTAAATGTGATATTATACTTCTACAGCATCACTTCTTGTCTGCAGTCTCATTGGAAATCATAATCATCTGTAATAATATCAATCTTCATAGATAATACCATCAAATTTTAAACCAATGGAATATTTCACTTAATAAAGTGATGTTATTATGTGCATTTTAAATAATTTCTCTGTTTTCATTGATTTGTGATTAAATCAAGATGGTTTGGAATAAAATCATAGTCTCCAGTACATTCTAAGTATGAAACTGAACCTGTTACTTGCTTTCTTGGGGATAATAAAACTCTTCTTTTGTGAGGACCTCTTTCATTTTGCCAACATGAAATTCTCCAGGTGGGCATTAATTTCTCCCAAAGATTTATGCTTGTTCAGTTTGTAAAATTTTGTCAATATAGATTATACATGTACAAACCTGATTTTATCCAGGCTTTTTCAATTGCCATATAACACTTGTAAAAAAACTCTGAAAAGTTAGATGTTTGTAGGATCCTGTAATTATATTTATTGAGTTTATTGTAATTGATTTGCAGATAAAAAGTCATGTGATGATCTGATATATCCTCTAATACAATATCAGTCCTTTCTAAATCTGCATTTGTATGTGGGGGGGCTGGTGTGAGGACAGGGATGAAGTGCCAGATTTGACTCTTGATGGTAAAGCTTTCTAGTTGCATACAGAATGTAATAAAATATATAAGTAAACTTGACAGTGACCTTTCTGCCACTTTTTCCTGACTCATCTTTTCTTAACCTTAGGTTTAACTTGTGTGACTGTCTCTTGTAACATTTTCTACAATGTCTCAAGCCCAGTGTATTGTTTAACTTCCAGTTAGCTATTCAGCATTTAGTAGAGGCCTGGGTAGGAGGGAATAGAGAGAATTAATTGCAGAAAAATAATGAACCAGGCAGTAGTTTTTCTTTGTTGGCTTTATTAGTGGTTTAAGACAAATTCAGCAAGTAAGTATATGCCTTATAAAAGGAGACAGTCATGCTGCCTTATAAAAAGTTTGTAGTAGCACCTTAATGGGTATAATTGGAAAAGCTTTTGATGGAGGCATTTTTTTAAACCTTATCAGTCTGTTTGTTTCAGTAGAATTTGAGGCTTGGAAAATTATAGGTAATTTTAAAAATGTCTTTAAATTTCTTGCCTTTTAGTGGCATCAGAATTTCTGGCTTTATATATATATAAACATATATATAAAAATATAAATAATAATATACATATATATATATATGTATCTCAATAGGCTAGACAGACAGATCATTATCACTCATCAACATCAGCAGGAACAGGATCAAAAGGCAAGACAGCATTTAACCAAGAAAATATACACACATTACACATATGAAAAAGAGCTGAGAAGTTCTGCTAGCAATTAGAGTCCTGGTGAGGGTCCTGCTGTTGATACTCTGCAGCCAAGACATTACTAAGCCTGACCTATGCACCATGTGTAGTTTTAAAATGCTTAAATATGAATAGAATAAAACAACCCACAAAAGTTCACCTGCAGACAAGTTTGGGGTTTTTTCTGAGATAAGATACAGTAACTGTAGTGTGTTTTCTTGGGAAGCTATTTGTGCATGAAGAGAATAATACAGAATACAGTCAAAATGATTTTTGACAGCCTGTGATTTGGTAGTTTGTGGGGAAGAATGTGTGTTGGAAAGCTCTTTTGCACATTTTAGCAGTCTACTCAGAGTGAATGAAATTGCTTGCATGCTTAAGTGTATTGCTTTATTCCCATTAAATGCAGAGCAGAAGAGGAAAAAGAGAACTGCGAGCTGGGATGATACCCCATAGGGTGGAGGAGAGTTGTATATGTTACTTTGATCCTTACTCTTCCTGAAAAGTCTTGAGGAAGAATTAACCAGGGTATACCCACAGTACAGGCACTTGTCTCCTTTTCAGCAGCCTCACACAGTCTGTGCTGAATTCTGTGTTGCAAGAAGTTGGCTGTGAACAGCAACACTGCCTATTTTCTAGTAGACTACTTGTCATATATCTACTCCTCAAGAGGTTTTATGTCTGTTCATCTTTCATTGTGTTACTAATTCCTGCACTACAACTATTTTCTTACTAAGTGTGGTTAACATAAATATTCTTCTATAACTAAAAAAACCACAACTTCTTATCTTTGTGATAACTGAAAAGACTATTGTTATTTGTTATCCTGGGTTCATTTTTGCAGTGCACAGTGGATTATTCATCTTGGTGTACATTTGATTTTAAAGTATTTCTTGTTGACCTAGGTTGAATGTTTGGTTTGTATGGAGACGTTAATTTTTAAAGAGATTTGTCACTTGTTCAGGATGAGAGGCTGCCTTTATCTTGATGCTTTTGTATATACCAGGAATGTATTTCATAAACATACTAACTGCTGCTTACTCTATTTAATAGCTGCCAAAGTAAAGTTTCAAATGTCATCGAAACAGCAACAGAACTGAACTCAGTTTCTTTGTTGTCTCAGGAGAGGACAGATCAAACTAGAGGTTCTGGAAAGCATGGATGACACCTCCCCAGCAAGACAGTGTTAACATACAGGCTTCCAGGGACTGAGTCCATGAGGAAAGATTATGCAGTGGCAGTGGTGAGTAGGAAAAGTTGTTGGAAGCAGGTTTTAGTACTTACTTCCACTACACCATGCTCTTCACAGTCATGGAGCTCTACCCTTCATCATTCACATGGGTTGCAATTCAGAAAAGCTGGGATAGAAGCCAGAACAAAAATTCAGACCAAGAACAACATGATATCTAGCAGCTTACTATATCATAATATGCAGTAATTACTGTAATTATTCAGAATTACAGGGGCAACCAAATCCTGTCTTTTTATAGAGGAAATTCTTGTCAAAGAATACGGATGTGATGATGTGCATTTGAGGTGGAGTGAGAGACTCAAAAACTAGTGTAGGGAGAGCAGATTATCAGTGGATGGTGCAGGTGTGCATAACTGCACATGATGGAGCTAAAAGGTAAAGAAAAAAAGATATTTCATGTTGTTGATGAAACTGTCGCGGTATGGCTTATACTTTCATCATTATCCACCAGAGTAACATAATTTCAGCAAAGTAATATGGTTTGTTAAGTGTACCATGGAACTTGAAGAATGTTTCTTGACCAAGCTGGAAAAATATCCAGACTTTCACTTTTGATATAATCAGAAGCAAGTTGTTAACATATGTTAAAAAGCAGATGAAGTCCAGGAGTTCAGTGTAGTATCCAGATTCATGAACCAGAGTAGTGAATACGAGCACATGGTTCAGCTGAGTAGCATTACTACTACAGGTTTTTTATCTCTTGCTGTTTCTGAAACTCTTTTGTGTTCTTTTACTTTCTTTTCCTCCATCTGAGATTCCTTGTTTCATAAATCATCCATTAAAAAAGTATTAGAGAAATATGAAACTGTAATTCTAGGAAGAAAATAATTTGAAAGGAAAAAAATAATATATAACGTATGATTCGTAAAAATAATGAGTGTGTTTATTTTAATAAATAATGCATTATTTATTAGATTATATGACAGGGTTTTTTTCTCCTGCTGCTGTGTTTGTGCTGTATAATTCTTGTGCACTTGTAGCAGTTACAAGATCTACATAGTCAATGTTTCTTTGTCTCTAATGTAGGCATCACCTTTCCAAAAATTTGGGTTCTAAAAGCAGATGTTATTTTTGCTTTATCTGCAGTTAAATATGGTTTTATTTCCACTCCTTACAATATAAAGGGATAAAGTTTATAATTTACAGAAGTGCAGGCTAAAATAATTCTCTTCACGAAAATGATTCATGATGACATTTTACTATGTCATCTACTATTTACACTGTAGTGTGTAATTGTAAGAGAGATTTCCTGTGTGCATGTAGGGTGATATATCAGAGATTTATTGAGATTTGCTCTGAAAAACAGAGATTTCTGATTCTATTGTATGAACTGCATTGGCCTGGATGATTCAAGGTAAGCAAACAACGTAGGGTTTCGCTGTAGGACGTCACTATCACACCCTTTCTGCAGTGATACACCCCAATCCAGAAACAGTGTCATGTTCAGTCCATGGCCACAGTTCAGTCTTCTGCTCAGATTCTTTTCTTCACTGAATAGGTGAAGCCTATTCTGTAAGCACAAGGCTGTCAGTCCTGCATTTCCATCTCCCAGCAGCAGTGGCCTGAACAGAAGCAGAGCCAGCACAGACATTTTATCAAGGACACCAAAAGCAATGCTTCACTGACATTTTTTTGAGAAGGCAGGGTCTTTTCCAGCTTCCTGACAGCTGGGAAACATCAGTAGGAGCTAAACTCTATCTTTAAAAAAAAAACAAACCAAAAACTGTCAGCTGGCAAAGGCAGGATAGAGCTGTACTTGCCAAGGATATTAATTTTATGGTGGTGAAGGGAAGAACACCAGAACCTCCTCCAGAGCTTTGTGACCTCATGGCTGCACTTACTCTTTATGTCTTACATTTCCCATGAAGTTTTCTCAAAAGTCCTTATCTGAGGTAGAGACTGTATCTGTAGTAATAAATTTAAGAGTGTTTTGGAAAACTCCTGGCACTTGTATCTCAAAACCTGTGAAATTTTTATGATGGTCACAGTTGCCATATAACAGAAAGGAAAACATCACAGTATGGGGTAACATGGAGGCCTTCAAACAAAGCATCTTGTCACTGCATTTTTGTATCACAATGGTGTAATTATAAAAGAAGGGAGTGTGTTTTTTACATACTGAAGCCTGCAGTCCAGTTTAACTTGCATTCACTAAGGAAACAAGTGCTTAATTGTTACCAGTCTCTAGCTTGCTCTGATTATAGTTCCAATTATAGGGTCCTACTCATATGGGAGTCAGTAGACCAGAGCAGACCCCCATTACTCCAGTTCCTCTGTTGTGTGGTAAAGCTAGTCTTACCTGCTTGCAAAATGAGTTAAGTCAAAGGCAATGTTGTTTTCTGTTGACTGTGTGGCAGGGGTGACAACTTCTGGCATAAAGGCGGGTGACAACTGAGGGTAGTAGTTGTTAATTCAATTTTTCTTCACAGAAAGCAAGAGGTGTTTTTTCATACAGATACAGTTCACTAGGTATGGCTTGTAGTTCAGATTAATTATGACTTTTGGTGAGTTGCATCCTTGTACTTTGTTAGTTTGCATCTAATATTTCATCTACAAGTTACAAGCATGGCCACAATAGAATTGCAATCTCTTTTAAGTATACTTCGGAGAATTTTGAGATCCTCCAAAGAAAGCACAAATGGCAGTGAAATTTAAAATTCATGATTATAAAAACATCAGTGCAAAGCCCGTTTGCTATAGTAATTTTATATATGTTGGAAGCTTAATGGAATGGATTTCATATTTAAGTTGTTTTTACCTGCCTAGATGACATACTATAAATTGCTTAATCAGTTGACAGATGAGAATTGCCAGGTGATCTCCCTCACTTGCTCCACTAAAGCTGTACTGTTAGTTCTTGCTGTACAGCTGCTTTAGTGGGAACTCATTCTTAGCTGTAGCCTGTGCAAGCAACATGAATGGAACTTACAGATGGAAGAAGCATCGTTAATCTTACTAATGAGACATTCAAATCAAGGATCTCTATTCAAAAACTAAAATATGCATTCAGGAACTGGACCTGCACTTAGTACTGGACAAATGCTTAATTAATTTTGGGTTCTTTTTCTCTTTATATTATTTTGTTCCTTCAATCTCAATATTTTAACTTTTTTCTCAAGGCTGTGTGAGGTCCACAGGAGGAAGTCTATAGCTTTCATCTTGATTTATAGAGACGATGATAAAAGTTTAGTCTCACAGCTTGTTGCCCATTTCTCTGCTAGATTGCTGCCTACAGCATATGTTCAAAGACAGGTTGCCCATAGTTCAATGTAGCTTTATTTCAGTAAACATAGCCTACAGTAGAAACATATTGAATTCAGGCTAAACTTGCAGAGAGATAGGAAGAAAACCACTATGGATAGGGGTGGGTTGCAATTAAGTTTTCTGACATTTGTAAGCCTGTGTGGCTGTGCTAGAGTCCTAAAAGTGGATGGGGTTTCATCCCCATTTTGACTGTCTGAGGTAGCCACTGGTTGTGAATCAGTGTGTGGAGACAGTATTTTCACTTGTGTTGTATGAATGCATCGTCTTGTGAATCAATTTTCTGTGTGTCTCTGGAATCTGTATCTTTCATATATCACAAGTAATGATCTCTGTTCAAGTTTTTCATGCTATAGAGGAGAAACAATATGAACAAGAGAATTATTTATCCCCAGGTGAGGAAGAAGACTGCTTTTTTATGCTTCCCCAAAACCCCAGGAAGCAATATAATATAGTCATCACTTTGAAATACCCTTCACTGTATTTTTTAATATGTACATATATATAATTAAAAATATATATATTTATACACACATCTATGTATAAATATTCTTATATGTGGACCACATACACTGTTTTCGTAATAACATGAAAGGAACTGCTTAGTTTCATTGACCAATGCCTTCTGCATCAACTAGTTTAAATATTAGTAATTCCTTACTGTAGGAGGATGCTCTTAGTTTTACCAGAAGAAAATGTGGGCTTTGCTTTTTTTCCCCCTGAATTAAGCAGCAGAAAGATGATTCTTTGCACAGCCCTGTCTATGATTAAAGTCTACCACTGTCAAAATAATTGCAATGCAGAAATCCAAAATTATAGATCTCTTTCAGTATCAAAAATTTGTTAGTGAAGGGACAGTGTCTATTTTTTGGTCTTTCTCTTGCTAAAATAGAGCTGTGCAAAGTGCAATACAAAGCTGCATTTATACTTCTAATGCTGGAAGTACTGATGTATGGAACAGACAGAAGACAGATTCACATTAAAAGGGAAGAAATACTAATCTTAAATGCATCAGATTGAATTGAATATTTTTTCCTTAAGTTCATTAAAAAAAAAAAGAGAAGGATGTTACTAGAAGGAGATGGTGAAGAAGTGGCTCATTAAAATCATCATCCATAACCTGCCTGTCACACACCCCTTGTTCAGGCCAGATTGTATGCTGTAGGAAAATTCAGATTAATCTATCCCTTATGTTGTCATACTTGCTGGAGTGGCAGATTAAGATTCTATTTTTGGTGCCTAATTTCTAAATTAGCAGTTTTCATTAAACCATGTTTACTGCTGTCACCGAAGAACAAGCTGGGATGTGCAGTCTCACTGAGTGACGTGTAATTATACAAAGCTCAGGATGTTCCCTTGTGCTTGCTAAATGAGATGGTAGCAGGTCTTTTCCTCTGAATAAACTGATGAGCTATTTTGTGTATATTTAGTTGGAATATATTGAGGTGATTATTTAATAGTTAAAAAGACTTGGAGGATTTTTCCCTATCACTAGCAATTGGTCAAATTTCAAGGAAGTTGAAAAGGATTTCAAAACAAATTTCAAGGACCATGTCCAGCTGAATCTTGAAAGTATCCGGTGTAGGGGAATCCACTGCTTTTCTGGAGAGGTTATTCCCATGGCTATTTTTTCTCATTGTGAACAATTTTCCTTGTGTCCAAGATGTCATTCCTCGTAAGGTTACATCATATCTGTGACTGGCTTGCACTGTCCAGCCTTGCAAAGATTAGTGATGGTTTAGGAATTCCATAGAGTTATATGAATTTGAAAATATTCAGTTTTGTCTTATTCGAGATTATAGTATCAAGATAATAACTTGATTTACATTTCACTACTACACATATGCCTGTGTGATGGAGCATTTATATTTCTTAAATGTAGATATGAAATAGTTAAGTATCTTAACAGACTACTATATATTTAAATGCTAATTTCACAGGGATAATATATATCAACATATACATATATGTATTTATATCACAGATTAAACAGACTTGTTTTTAACTTCAACATCTTTTATTCCTCATTGCCCTTTGTTACCTTCTCAGGAAGGTCATTCAGGATAAGCACCTGACTCTTTATTCAAACTGCAGTTTTTTGAAGAAGGGTCTAGCAGCCTTGAAAAAGACTCATAATCATTCCTTTGGATTTCTTAAGTTCTGTGTGCTGAACTCCTCAGGGAGTCTTTGATATCCTGACACTTCATGTTAGTGGAGTGTGTTTGTCAAAAATATTCTTTGTTCAAGAGGTTGCAGAGCTTTTTTCTGTTTGCCTCTGGAAGCTGCATGCTGCACAGATGCCTATAGTGAGAAAATGGGGTACAGAAAATGGTTTAAATGTAACTACTGTCAGGTATTTGGTGCAACAACTTGAAAAGATTTTTAATCAGACATTGTAGAAGCAGTGGTCCATTTGAAGTGAAATGGTAAACATTAGATTTTTATTAAAACATCTGGAATCTATACTATGGAGTTCCTTAAAGAGACTCCACCTAGAGGCATTTCAAGTGCTCCTGTCTAGATGAAGTTATTTCAGATAGGCAAGCTATGCCAACATACATTTAGCAGTATCTGTAGGATTCTCTTTAAGTCACATACATTTAGCAGTATCTGTAGGATTCTCTTTAAGTCACAGTAGTACACCATTATCTCCAAGCAACAGTATATCTTCAAGCAGTATTTTAGTCCTGGAAATGCTAACAAATTCAGGTTGTAGTTTGTCTATGTCTGGTACAGACATCTTACCTGTAAGTTTCAGAAATATAGACACAGAACAGCACTAGAATAAATCATAGTGAATTTATTTCACTCTTACTCTCATAAATGTTGCCTAAATCATCAAAACCTCTTCACTAACTTCACCTCTTCACCTAACTTTTATAAAATACAAGCAACTCCATCATTTATCTTAAGCCCCAATCTACATTTAGTTGTTTTTAAAGGTAAGATGTAATATTAAGCGAAAATAGGAATTGCTTCCCTGAGGAAATCTCGCTGCAATAAAAGCAACCTGACTGTGCATGAGTGAAAACAATGCCTATCTTAATGAAATTTAAAATAAATGACATAAATAGATGAAATAGAGGATTACATACAAATTGTATGGTAACTGAAGCATGAATGCAAACTACTGGGCTTTTGGGTTGAATGTGGAGGGGACAATAGCACTAGTAAACTACCTCATTAAATGTATTCCTTTGAAGAAGAGGATGGTAAGAATGTGCAAATGGCCTTGGGAGAGAGGTGGGCACTTGGTTACAATAAATTGCTTTTGGAGTGATGCAGATGAAGGCTGATGAGAGAAGAGACTAAATCAAATGAGAAGGGAGGAGCAGGGTTATATGGAGTCTCCATGGTGAGGGCAAGAAGACCGAACTTTAATTTCAAATCTAACTGTTTTTCAAAAATGAAACAAAAAAATATCTGTTTCTTAATAAATGGAATCCATCTCTGTCTATATCCATCTGTTGTATTTTCTTCTTAAGCAGATGCCCAAACCAGTAGTCTGGGGAGCAAATATAATGGAGTTTGGGTGAAATGCCATTTTATTTTACATTCTGTGTTGCAATATTTAGCAGTCTTTGCTATCCAGTTGCTGTACATGTCTCTATAGTACTATTTTAAAGATGGAGGAGTGAAGAACTCTTAATGAGTTGTGGTTGTTTGTTAGGCAGAAAAGCTTACAGTGCCTGATGTCACCTTTCTTAAAGGTAGGGTAGCCTCCAGTGGATTCTTTCAGTGGCTGCTAGATCTGTTTCTCTAGACAGAAAGAAAAATAACAGATGGTCCCAGTTTTTTCTGGTTCTGTGGTAGTCTATGGGTAACAAGGTAGGCTTTTCCTGACCTCAGATTGGACAGAGTAAGTCGGGTTTGGGAAGGTGGGGAAAAATAATACTGCCTTAGTATGAGGTCTCTGGATAACAGAGTATCTGGGGAACCTCGAAGTCCTGCAGCTTCTCTCCAGTGCAGCCACTTAAACATAAGCTCAAAAGAAGCATCACTGGAAGTGAGAGCAATATAAAAGACAACCACTCATCACACAGCATGAGTTAGGCTTAGTTTATTTTCATTACAAGTGTGTCTTTGACCTCTGTGGATTTTCATCCCATCGCTATTTCCCTATCTTAAAATCAGATAATTTTCTGCTACATTACTGTTTTAAAATGTTCAGTTTTCGAACATCTACATTCAGGACCATCATTTGTAGAGCACTTCATTAGGAAATAGTTTGAAAGTTGGAGAGACTCCTAATTTAAATCAATCAAAAGGAAAGTTATCAGCTATATTTTCAGTCCTCATTGGCACTTCATCTTGTCCTTATCTTCTACCATGTGCAAAGGATTTCTCTTATTCAGTGCAGCCACTCCTTACACTGTAAACTGTAAACTACTCATTTGGGTAGTAAAGCTGAGATCATTACCCAGTAAGCTCTTTCATGATATCAAATTATATATGTAATTGTTAGTATGTCTATTAGATGTAAACAGTTATGTGTTTTTCTGTTACCTCAGATAGCCCCCCTGCAACTCATTGGTTTTGCCTGAACAGTGTGGATTTATTTATTTATTTATTTATTTTAATGTGGTAGTATTTTGTTTTATTTGAGCAGGCTGGTAAACAACTGAGCTGTGATAATTACTTCAGTATTTTGTTTAGTTTTATTTCCTCCTTGGAATAGTTTATGTAACTGAATATTTTGGTATTGGAAATGCGGTCTTCTAGACATCTTTATATTAAGATACTGTAGTTTTTTTCACAATTCTGTTTTTCTACTCCTTCTTCATTCTACTTCTTTCATATCTGTTAATAGAAATTATTTTAAATATATTTTAATTATTTAAAATATATTTTGTTATTAAGAGAAAGAATATGCCATTAAAATGCACCATTTTAAGAATTCTATTGTATGTGTATGAACCCTAGAACACACTTCCATGCTCAGATGAGCCTTTACATTTTTCTGAACCCCATTTCTGTTGTAAGTCCATATTTATTATACTTTCTTCAAGATACTGTGCAGTTCCATTGAATTCCTCATTGGTATTTTGAGTTTTGGGTTACCTCAGTCCATATTATCCAAAGGGGGAGTCAGTTTGTTCAAAATATGTTGTTTCTGCTTTTGTGCAGTTTTACTGAATATATTAAAATATTTCAAAACAATGGTAGTGTTCCAGACAGACAGAGAAGGTTGTCTCAAAGGAGTAAAGACAAATGCCCAGTTTTGTCATCTTTGGTTCTTCAGTGAGATCAGCTTAGCCATATAATAGCTGGTGTAAACCTCAGTGACTCTGTCCCCATTTTATTGTTTATTGAGGATGGAAAGAGAAAATATGAATTTTGTGGATGAATTCTTGCCATTTATCTGTCTGTGTGCAGTTTGGAATGTATTATGGAGAAAAACACTCTATATTATATTCTACCTTGTTCTACTTTTTCATAATTGTTATTCCTCCAGACTTTACACATTCCTTTGTCATCTCACATATGCATGGTAATGATGAGATGCACTTCTTTCAATGCTGGTGTGTTCTTTTAACAGTCCATGAGTGACACAGATTATTAAAATGTGGCGTTGCAGGCTTCAGAGTAAAATACAAAATAAAAAATGACTGAGGAAAAATTAGTCATATACAGAGGGACCTATTAAAGTTGCCTCACATATCAAGCCTTTGTTCTGAACATGTGTGACTGGAAGTGCAAAGCTAGGCTGTCAGAATTTGTTCAGCTAATGATTCTGAGTTGCTAAAATTTTAACCATGGCTCCTTTTGTTGTGCTTCAAAGGATTCTTAATGCTCTTTATATTAATTCGTCTTATATTCTTGAAAAAGTATTTTTCTTAGTTATTATTTGGATATTGATTTGACTGCTCAGCAGATACTGTTTATATGTAATTTTGATTTTGAATATGTGGTTCAGTGTCTAAAAAATCTGCATAAAATTCACAGCTCATATACAAGCTCTTTTTTGTTATCCACTAAGACACAAGATACAAATCAAGTGTGATAAAAGCTTGAACTGTGGGATTTGAATTCTAGAATCTATCACAATTCATACTTTCAGAGAAATACATTTAAAGATCCTTGGTCATGTATAATAACAGACTGGAACATAAATAGCACATTCAAACACAGAACTTTAAGAACACTTTAGTCTGAGAAGAGCTTGGAGGCAATCCTAAAAGTATAGCATGAAGAAACTCCTACCGGTGCTGTTTGCAGTATAGAGCTACCAGACCCAGTACCTTTATTCTGTCTCTGTTTTTTACTTTTTGTGATAAGCCTCTGGATAACCATCTGCTTACAAAAATATAAATGTGGCTCCTTACTATGGGGTAAAGGTGATGCATAATAGTTTTGGTTTATGATTATATTTGTCTCTGTTCTGTTCTCTTATCAGTCCCTGCCCACACTGCAGACATTTTGTTCCCTGAGGTGGTTCCAGATCTCAGTAGATTGAATGGTGATGATCAAGTAGTTTTCCACAAGCTTTGGAATAAGATCAGCTTCATAAGCTCTTACTCAGACATTCAAAGCACAGAACCTCCATCTCCCAGTATGCACAGGGAGATGAGCTAACCAATTCCAAGGATAAGAGAGGTATTTTACACAGATACATTCAAATGCAGCTGTTTGCTTGTGCATTCCTTTTTGGTTGTCAGAAAAAGGGCCTCTTGAAACAACCATGGGGAAAAAAAAAACAATTAGAAATGCTTCAAAAAGTTAGGTTCAAGCTAAAAGCAGACATTGTGAACAGTTATGTAAGAAGGGTCCCAGCCAGTAAAGCAAAGAACAGCACTTTTAGCTTCTCACCTAGAAAAATCTTAACTGATCTGGAACACTCGATTCACAGAGAGTATAATTTATTTTTCATGTTGATGAGATTGAGCTTTTGAAGACACTGCACAAGGAAAGAAGCTGGCCTCCTGTTAATCTGCACGTCTTTTTAATTCTGCTGGTCTCTGTTAGGACAGTTTTATATCCACCTGTCCATTACTTCTTTTGTAGCAAAATCTTCCTGTTAATAATGAAGCTTGCTTGAATTTCTTATGTCATAAAATGTCAGAGAGATGATGCTTAGATTATCAGTGGAATGAAAACCACATATAGCAAATCCCTTTAGTACTAGCAACCAAGAAGTTCCTGATTGTCTCTGCTGCCCAGCTAAGGAGCACTAAAAGGGCACTACAGTCAGGCATAGATCAGGTCACAGAACCATGGAAGAGTCAGTAGCATTTACAATGCACTGTGATCGAGACTAGATGGTGTTAATAATTGTGGGTGTATACCATATTGATTGGCCCAGGTAGACTATATTGGTATTAACTGTAAATATGGATAGGTACATACATAGAGAAATCTGTGCATTGTAACTGTATAAAAGTTATGTGAATCCTAAAGCACACTCAGAGCATACTTTGTATTTTCTTCTTAATATAATGAAGACCAGAACTACTACTCAACAGTATAAAGGACATCCAAATATTTCTGGAAAATATTACGGGTAGAATAGCATGTCACCAAACATGTCTCAGTATATACAGTATTTGCATTTTTAGAATTCCTAGCAGTCTTTCCATCCTTTATGCAATGACAGTTTTGTTCTTCTTCATGTGTGAAGCCTGGGATTATTGGGCTTCCTTTTTATCTATAGCAGAGATTTTGTCATGGCAGCTAAAAGTGAGCATATGGAGGCAACAGTCTTTTGGGCATCAGAAGGTGCATCATCTGAACAAGCTATATTAGTAGACTAGATGAAGGACGCTTCCTTGTTATCAGTATAATGTAAAGTGGTTCATCTGCATGAAAATTGGTGTAGTTTTCTCTAGGAAACCAATGGGATTCCCAACTCTCTGCCCAGATTGGAAGTGCACACTCAAGTATGTGGATGGCCTTAGATGCCTGTATGCTACAGCATATTTTTGGATTTCTTCTTGATTAATATCATGCTTCAGTGCATCCATCTGTGTACCAAGTGCAGGTTTCAAAGGAAGATAAGTGATATATGTCAAGTAAAAGTGCAGACAAAGTTTAGGACTGCAGCAAATTTTGATAACTTTTTAATAATAAAGTGTTGCCAGATATACCATTTTAAAAATAAATGAAATCCATTTCATAAATATCATTAATTAAGACCTGTGAGGCAGAGTAATGCTTCTAGACCTCCTTGTTCCAAGAGATGAGGAAAACAGAAGTGATAGGCAAAAGATAATTTTGTTGTTGTAAAAGTCCAGGATGGACTTGGTTAGATAACTGCAGTAATTTGCTGGAGACTAAGCAAGTAATTTCAGAGTAATTTGACAGGTCTGCAGTTCACAAAGCAAAAGCTGTGTCTGTATTTTACCACAGACACATTTTAACTTGCAGACTCTGCTTCAAAAGTCAAGCGTCCGGCTTTCCTAAAGCTGTGCCTTCAAATCCATTTTGAGCAGTGGATGCATTGTCTGTCTCATGCTTGGAAATGCTAGCTATTAGCCTAGGAGTTCCTGAGCAAAAAAAAAAAAGAAGCCAAAAAGCCTATAAGAAACTTAACACATACAGTTTAGTAATCACTAAACCAGCTAACAAAAATAGAGATGATTTAAATTGCTTCAGTGCCAGTTGCTTGCAGAATACCTGCCATACTCTTGACAGGTTAAAAAATAATCTATTTGCAGCTCTAAGGTTGAAGAATGCAATGAATTTAGCAAGCTCAAGCCTCACTGCACTTGTCTTTCATGCTACCAAATGTGTCCTTTTAAGATATTATACCGTTTCACACCTGATTGAATAAAGAATTTAAGAAGATATCTTCCCACAGTATATCTGTTCTTAAGTCTCTTGTTATTCCTTAATGTTGGAACACATGCATGCCGATATCCATGAGGCAGTTGGAAAATATTTATAAAAGACCAGTGCTTTTAAAGCTTTATTTGAAAATCTAAGACTTAAATTTCATACTTAACTGAAAAAAAAGACTTCTCATCTACAGACAGCTACTCAGTACCATAGTATAATACTTCAAAAATAGTGGTTAATGACATAAGAAGGGTCATTAAATTGCAACCTTAGGGCAACAGGCTAACAGTGAACAAATTTGTCATTGGTGTAACTCCATTATCCTTAATCAAATTATATTTGAGATGATTTGGCCCAGTGAATCTCCAAGTAATGTCTTCTGACAGACTGAAGGACATATGGTCAGTCTGTATTTTAATACCGATATTCTGTGACAAGTTTCTGAGTTCTTTTCTGTATTGTGTGAAATCAAATGGACTTTGCACAGCAGGAATTTATGATGTGCTTACATATCTGCATCTTCTGTGATCTTTCTTAAAGATTGAACATAGCTAAATACCTACATTATCTTAATATTTTTGCAGTCTTGCTTATTTCTAGCTTCAGTTAATAAATTTATTAAAACAATGTGGTGCAATGGTGCAATCAGCTGGATTTCAGAGCATGTGTATAATTACAAACATTTTCATAGATATTTATACCTACACACAGGTATAGATATTGCAGATATACCAAGCATTAGTAACACTTTCGCTAATCTAAATAATTCAGTGTGTTTGGAGGCATTTGAAACAAAAACTGCCTTGGGATATTAGTAGGTCATACATTCAGTGAGAATTGGCTTCTCCATTAACTAGCACTGGCACTGAATCAATACTCTGTGAGTTATGGTGGCAGTGTATTCATTTCAGCTTCATAAAACTGTGAAATAAATATCTGAATTTCACAATGGTTTATCCAAAGCAGAAAGAATCTCAGTGACTAATTTTGCATAAAAAATTGATGAAAATCTGAGAACAACAGAGCTCAGGACTTTGGATATCTATATGGCTAAGGGTTTTGTGTAGAGAAGTTAACAAGCATTATAGTTTTCCTTCTTTCCCATCACAGTTCCTTTTTGTTTGAGTGTTGTGGATTTTTCTGCAATCCGTGTCTGTATGTTAAGAGCTGATTTACATGCTTGCAAAATTCATTTAAATAGTGTAAACAACTGGAGTCACTATATGTGAATGTACACAATAGGTACTGGAAATTTTTGCTTTAAAGACTGATACTTTTTGCTTGAGTGTTAGTTACATAGCTAAATTAAATTCCCTCAGTGGTAGGTGTCTGGCATTGTAAAATCTCACACAAGATCAGTTTTTTGTCTGTTAAGATACTTGTGTTCCTGCTAGTTCATGTGCGTGCAAAATATTCTATATCCTGGTCAGGTCAAAAAACATTTAGCATCACTATATGTTAGGTTCTTTTCCACTTCCAAACTGTCTTCTACAGTGAACTGACCTTTCTCTGAATAGGTCAACATCTTACAGAGCTCAGGGATCCCACCATCTGACCTATGTTATAGTGATGAATTTCCAGAGTATCTTCACTGATACCAGTACAAGTACTCCATTATATACTGGTGTGGGGGCAGAACTTTCTCTGGGAGCTGCCTTTAAGTAGCTACATAAATAGTTTAACAACTTTAAATCAATTTTTTTGGTAATGGTAATTAATTTAAAAAGGCTTTAAATGGAGTATTTGCACTTGGCCAGGAAAAGTAAAGGACTAGGTCAGAGGAGATATATTTGTAGTTGAAGAAAACTTGTAACCTTTAACCTTAGAGATTGCAATTTGTATTCATGTTGGAGATGGCTGTCTACAGAAACACCAGAATGAGTTTACAGGGTTATGTGATTGCCTACAAATAAACAGGCTACTTGTTTTCTTTGTTAGTTTTTTTATAATCCCTGCAAGCAGTGAAATTGAAATGGATATTCTGTTTTAGAGAAAGGAAAATAAAATTAGGTTACTATTCAGAGTGGCTATTACTGAGTCCAGTGAGATGATTGGTGCAAAATTGATGTTATGTATTCCTTGAACACTTTTCTCTCACTCAACTTAAAGAAATTTAGGACATTGTTACATAGAGCTGCATCTAATTTTCTAGAAGTGCACTTGTCTGGATTGAGAGACCTTCAGAAATGTCTGTTTATGATAAACCACTTAAAGCATGAAGTTTTCAGATGCAGAATGTTAGCAAATACGAAAAAAATAATGTCTGTTTAATTTAGATCATTTTCCAATTTATAAAAATGAAAGGCTTGCATATTTTTTCCTTCTGTGCAGGATTCCAATTTTCAGTGCTTTGTTGCATCAAAACAGTCAAACAAAAGTGCATTTACAGAGATGTGTGTTTAACACCAAACTCAGGGCAACAGATGCAATATTGTGAAATATCATTGGGCTTGACTTTGCATGACACTGCCATCAGTAAGTCCTTTCAGGTGGTTAAATTCAGTCCAGATTCAGCATTGGGTCTCAGGTGTTACGTACTATTTCACATCCATAAAGGTTTTGTTGTGTTGATGTAGGCCTTCTGCCAGGCTGATTTTTGATTTAAGAACAGAGATATATTCTTCCTTGCCCATGACAGGTGGTTGGAAAATGATCATTTTTAAGGTCTCTTCCAATCCAAGCCATTCTGTGAATCCAGCAGCGATGGTGTCACTGTATTCAGCAAGTCAAATAGTGGTTCCTCCACTGTGTATCTCATTGCCTTGACATGTTAGGCCTCTTCTGTGCTCAGTGAAACATGTTGCTCTTTGAAGCTCCTCCTTTCTTTTGCTGATTGAGATAATTTTGATATCATTCAGGCCCCTTCCTCTAGTCCTGTCATTAGTTACTTGAGAGAAGAGGACAACACCCACCACCTTACAACCTCCTTTCAGGTAGATAATTATGCAGACAGTGGACTAAAGAACTTCCTTTATGTATTCAGGAAATTGATTTGTTTTTAAAGTGAAGGTGAGTTTGTGAATGAAGACATCTGAAGCAGTAGTTAGGATAGTAATGAACCAGCTGCAGTGTCATCCTTTCACTCTTTGAGTTATGTTTGCTTGCACTGAATGCTTTGCAGTGGACTGTTCCCAGAGATCCAATACTGTCTGTGACAAAGCAGGTAGTTAATTGAAGGTCTTGGTTCTTGATCTATAATCCCAGAGTCCCTGAGAAACTCCTTAATATCAGACAGCTCTGATTTCACCAGGTTGTGTGTTAAAAAAAAGATAAACTGTATTAGGATGGTTTTCTGCCTTGGTGTGTGCTTAATTGATCACATCCATGAGCTGAAGTATGAGGGCAAGAAGTACAGTTACAAGGCTGGAATGCATATACCAATAAGGTTAACACTTATTTCAATAAAAATCACCGTTGGATATTTTTAGATAGAATATTGTGTGTGATTCCCACACAGGAAGCATAGATACAAAACTACACCCTATAGTGTTTTGGTCATTTAAATTCAGAATTCAGCACTGAATCCAGCATGGGTACAATTCATTGCCTATAGTTTCCTAGCTGCATAGAATGCAGTAATATATGCTCTAAAACAAGTGAGCACTCCCAGACCTTGCACAATGCTGGTTTTACCTGTGCAGTTTGCAGGTGAGCATTTAGAGCTAGAGACAGAGAATATGTATCAACAAGTATCCTTACAGGAAGATACAGAGTAAATACTGAAATAAAGAATATCAGTGAAACTATATGTTACAATTTGGGCATTGCTTCTGTGTCTTTAGTTGTTTTTTTTTTTTCTTCTTTCTTTCTTTTTTTTTTTTTTTCTTTTTTTTTTTTTTTTTCACTGTGCTCAAATGATGTTGAACCAGCTTCTTGAAAATTATGGCAAAGGTAGAAAAAAGACAGGATTAAGGTAGAGACAAAAGACAGGATTAAGAGCTGTTTATTGCTTTGGGGATGACACAGTGTAGTGGTTTACACAGTGTAGTGACAGATAAATACTGAAGAAACACGTTTTGTATATTAAGCATAGATTTAATATATAATGTGTTCTAAAACAAGGCAAAAAGAAAATCCAAATGATGTTGTGTTTCTTCATGTTGGAGAATGAGTTCCATTTATTGGCATCACGTATCTAATAGCCTCATAGTGCCTTAGTAGAGACATTATGCAAGTATAATCCAGTCAGGCAAAACACTCAACTAGAGAGCCAGCCAACTTGAGATAAAAGCTCTTCATCTCATGACCCTTTAATAGGAAATGTGGAGCAGAAATCACCAAGGCACAGCAAATGTTTCTGGATTATTAGATGCACGTTGTTCTTGATTTGGCACAAATTTATATATTTATTTAGACAGAGCTGATGTAAGAATGAGAGGAAAATAGGTAAATTAAGGGATGCAAGTTACAAGCTTTTAAACTGTGGTAAATTTTGTTGGATGGAAAGTCTGCCTGCTTTTTCTTTTGGCCCACCATTTTTCTCAATACAATCATTTTGGAGAGTTTTTTTATTTGAGTGCAATGTTTTGTGTGGGAATGTTGTGTTCAGTTACTGTGTTATGGTAGTTTACAGTCCTGGTAGTCACAAAAATGGGTACAAAAAATATAGTGTCTTCACTTTCTCTAGTGTAGTGTATATACAATACCTGTAAGAAGAAACTCTGTATGTTTTTCTGCAGTGTTCTGCCCACCAACTTGTGCCTTGCTTTTCAGCTGACTGGTGCATATTTAGGCTTATTTATTTGACATAAGGATGCTCTGTGTTGTCATTGCCTCCGAATATAGGCCAAGACTTAAGATTTTCCTGTGCATTTCACTGTTGCCAGCCCCCCATTAAATAATGTTTCCTAATTACACACCTATTTAATGCCTACCAGTGCCTATGAATTTTTATTGACATCTTCAATGTCTCATTGTGCTCTAGACAGTGGTCCTTCTGTTTAACTACACAACTGTCCTTGATTTTTATGGATGATGTACATGTATGCACACTGGTTCGGGTATTTTTTTTTTTTTTTTTACTGTATTTAGACCAGAATGTATAGATATTTATGATTAAACAGAAATATTCTCTACCCTTTACAATGCTAGAAAGGTAATTTCTTAATTTTATCTCTAGAGAACAACCAACCAAGGAAACATATTATTATCAGTTTTTTAACAGTGACAATCTGCAAGACAGATACTGTGCTCTGCTGCAGTGTCAGCAGAAGTACACTGTATACTTTATTAATGTTTACATTAGCAGCCCTAATTTACTTATATGTAATTATTGTAGCAATTTCTGAAGGCAGCCAACTGAAATACAGGTTTTGCATTATTGCTTCAGGTATGATTAAAAAATGATTACTTGTAAGCTTCTTTGTCAGCATCTTAGTTGTACATTATCAAAAATGAACTGATCATTCAAGTTCCAAACTGTATACTGGATTCAAGGAACATTTGAGCAATGGTGTTTATATTAGAGAGAAGATAAACTGGTATCATGCAATATTGAAAAATGCAGATTTCTGATGAAGGCTGTCCTGTAGCAATGACTACTGAGCAGCAATGGAGCAGTGAAAATATTTATGTGCTCTTAATATACACATGTACTACAGATATACATAATGCTATATAAAATAACTTCCAGCAAAGAGGAAAGTTTCTTCTCTAGTGTGGATCAAAGACCAAGCCCATAGTAACAGTGAAGCTTTTGACTTTGACTTTAGGGAGTGAACTGGAATCAAAATCTGAACTTTTGACTTGTGCTGTTTCTTGCTGTCATTGACAACTATGAGCTTGTTTCCATTTGTTTTCCTCTGATAAGAGGCCTGTACATCCTAGCTTCTCTGGAACAAGGACGTACATCAGAGGATAACTATGTGTTGGAATGCAGTTTTTACTCCTTACCATAAAACGACCTTTTAAAAAGGCATCATATGATGCCTTTGATTTCTACTAATGCCTTTTTTTTATCCTTTACAGCTCTGTGAAATTTGATACTGTAACTCACAAAAGTAGTAATAATTCCTGCTTAATAAGGGCAAAAACGTAAGCCTTTCCTCATGCAGAAATTATGCACGTTATTGGGGAACCAACAAATATGCAGAAGGAGATTAGATTTTGTTAATTGTGTTGAGTCTTTGATTAAAAGATGATAAATTTTAGAAGATTATTTATAATTAATTAGTGTTTCCTACAGGTAATCTGCAGCTAGTGTCTGAAGTTAGTATTACAAATTAGAAAAATGAAAAAAATAAACTCAAGGAAAAGCAAACAGAACCAAAGGCTGAGCATTTAAAAGATGAGACTGGCAAGCAAATGTGTTCACACGTGCTCTTACAATGGTGTTTTACCACTTACCTGATGAAAGGCATCGTTTTCTCTTAGGCTACCCCCATGCAGTGAAAGAAATGTTGCAGCCTCCAGCCTGAGAAATTCAGCAGCTCAACCTGTGGATGACAGAAAGGTCATCGAACTGACAAACTATCCTACCTATCTTTACAGATATGTAACACACTGATTGACTGCTGGATTACATATTAGTTGTGATAAATACTCTGTCTTCTTACTTACTCCAGGCTTACAGGTTTCTCAGGTCCAGGTGCCATACAAAGTTAGCTGTAG
Source organism: Phaethornis superciliosus (assembly GCA_023637945.1). Classification (NCBI taxonomy): domain Eukaryota; kingdom Metazoa; phylum Chordata; class Aves; order Apodiformes; family Trochilidae; genus Phaethornis; species Phaethornis superciliosus. The sequence goes on along the minus strand of JAJQWJ010000014.1, from coordinate 7,083,146 downwards.
CATTGCAAGCCCAGAGATGAAACAACTGGACTTTGAAATGTTGGGAGCATAGCGAAGGGTTTGGCAGCTCACTCAGTTAAACAGAGTTCTATAACCTACTTGAAATTCATATACATGAGAAAAACTTCCTAGGCTTGAAAAATAGGGTTTTATTAACCTCTAAAAATGTCCTCCTTTGATACTTCTGGTACGTTGGTTTCTAAGTAAGCCAGGAATAATAGAAAGAAAAAAATCCATTAAAGAAGTTCTGCATTGTTTTCAATGGAGGTACCGGCATTGCAAAGGAAAATATTTTGAGACTGCCTGTCCCAGTGAGCTGTGAGAAAAATAAAGTGGTTGGTAGTTTTTTCTCCTTCCATCTCATAGCTTCCTATGAAGTTACTGCCATGTATCTCAACTGTAAGTGGGTGTGTGAAATTTTTCGTGCATTTTTTTTGTTTTCTTAGAAAAAAACTTTTTTTTCAGTGCCTTAATCTCTGTTTCAATAGAAGAAAGAATCTGAAGTGTTTTTTTGCTGAAAAGCAGGAACTTAAAAATAGTCTTCCATTTCTATTTAATTTCTTAAAACAGACTGCCAAAGTACTTATCCTTCCAAAGTAAAGCCATCATTTTCACAGGCTTACTCAATAGAAAACCACATCTCCAAATTTTGAGGTTCACCCAGCAGTTGTTACTATAATAGAACTTTTTTTATTTTTCTCCACAGAATTTTGGCAACCATTTAAATTTTCCCTATTAAGTGAAGTTACTATGAAATGTCATTACAAATCTCACCAAGTTTCCTGATAAACTTGTCAACAGCTAGGAATCTTGTTGCCAAGAAAAAATAAAAAATTAATGTGTTTTCCATCCAGAATGACTAATTTTACTGAAGCTATCACTCTTTGGAAGTACTTTTACTCTGCATGCATTCTGGTTAGATACTTGTTGTGCCTGAGCTGCTTGAAATACAGAAATATGTTATACTTGGGTTTCCATCTGCTTTATTCATAGAGTCTTGATCATTTCAGTGCAGTATCATTTCAAGACAGTGCTACAGCATACACTTGTGCTGTCTTTTCCTTCTCTCTCCATATACAGCTGGTTCTGCTAAAAAGGACTGAGAATCAGGACACTGAAATCTTGGCATGTGCCTTATATTTTCAACAAACGTGAATGATAAGAAGTATGGTCTTTCATACCAATCATCATTATTTGTGTAATTCAAAGCTGGACTGCTTCCTCCTTCGTTTTTACTGTGTTTCCTTCTTGTGGAAAATGCCAGACTGACAGCCTTGAAAACTGAAATCCTCTGTTTATCATCAGGCTGTAACAGTGTAGTCAATGACAGCATGAACAGCCCCTCTGCCTCATCAATATGCCTGAAGTGTGAGCTAAGGTAGTTCAGTCTCCACGGCCATTAAATCCTGTTGATTCCATCAATAAAGATGCCAGTTACTACTGAAAGATGTCACAGGGACTCCGTGATCCGAATGACTGCTCAAAAGACACTAGATTGAGACACCAAATTCATCTCACATACCTCAGTGCATATAGGATGGTAATGGTTTTCATTCACAGTGAATCTGGGATGGATTCAAAAGATGTCTCAGATTTAAAGCTTTCTAAAATTCAATAATCATTCCTCGAGCCCCACAGCCCTTCCACTTACTTGAGAAACTCATTCATGTTTTTAACAGGTTCATTTTCATGTATGAGGTCTTTATTGTTTTCAGTAGCTTTCTATCAGTAGGAAATAGTTCCTAGGATCTGTGGGGAAGGTGAATAAGAATACTTAAAGATTTACTTGAATGTAAAAGCTGCAGGTTTTTGGTTAATGTTCAAGCTGTTAAGGCAGCTGCAGGCATTTCAATCTGAGTTCTCACCCTCCTCACCTCACCGGTGCGGGTTGCAAAAGTGTAAAGGACAGCAAGGAGAGGAGTGTCATTGGGTAGTCCTCAGCAAAGACATCTTCCTTCTTGCCTCAGTTTCCCTAACTAGAAACTGGTGATATCAATGCTCGATGAGATATGATTTAAAAACTGGATTAGTTTATATTTGAGTATTTTATCTGACATATAAGATGCTAATTATTGCCACCTAGCTAAGCTATCCAGTGAGTCTTTCAGTAGCCACTGAGATCTAGTGTAGATAATTTGCTGCATTCTTTTTTGTTTCAGAATGCTTCCCTAGAAGAAAAATAAGAAAATTCAAATACAAGTAAATAAAAAAGTTTCCTTCAAAAAATCCTGTAGGAAACATATGAGCTTCATTAGTTGTCAGGCAATATTTAACTGAACCAGTATGCTGAACAGATGCTGCTCACCAAAGGGTGCTTTTGTCTAGAAATCATTTTGAGCATAAAGGAAGAGAAAATGAAAAAATTGTGGAAAACTTACCTGTGAAAAAGTAATCTGTATTTGAAGTAAAAAAAAGAAGACTTTTTTTCCTAGCGCCCATGGAGTTCCATGTCTAAGTTATCTTTTCACTGGAAAGATTTTGTGAAATCTATAGAATAAGAAAATTCTCAACCAACACTCTAAACTCTATTGACTGAAATGGCTGTAGAAGAAATACTTTGGGGCTTCACTTATTTTAGAAAGTAGCTCCACTTGCATGTCAGACAGGCTATCCACAGAATCAAGGGGTGTGCAGGAAGCATGAGGAGGACTTATCTGGTTCTGTTGTTAGATAAAAATACTGCTGATGGTATTTTGGTGCTGGTTGCACCATCTTCCTCCAATCTGCTATAGGAAACAAAAAAATTTTTATAAAAATTACAAGTCTATAGGACACAAGCTTATTTTGTATCAGTATATATGTCCTGTTACACATAGCAGATCTGTTTCATAGATAAAAAGGCAAGATTTCAGTTCCCTGTATGCTGACTGTTGGAATTACCAAGATGGGTGATAGTCTTGAGTTCTTCCTTTACTGTCCAGGTCACCACCCAGTGGAAGAGTCTTGACACACTGTGCCCCTCAGTGCAGGTGAGTTGGTAAGAAAAGTTAAAATTGGTAGAGGGCCCCAAGTATAGTGTTTGGGTTACTGCTTCCACACCAGGAGTACAGGGAGACTATGGGACACCTTTTAACCAGGTTTCTGATTTGAGTCTGCAGTAGCAGAAATAAAACTTCAGTCTTACAGCATGCAGGTAAATCACAGGTGAGCCAATGTCCCTGCCATTCCTCAGATAAGCTCTGCATTTTGCCTGTCATTAAAGATTGTCCAAAACCATTTTGGATATCTTGAAAATTACCGCATGTTTAATCCATCTCTAAATCCTATTGACATTCCTGACATTTATATCTTTGCTAACATATTTTATTCCTGCATATATATTCAGCAACAAGGGAGAAGACATTTTTGCACTGAATGTAGTTTCAGATTTATCAAATGGGCAAATCATCTGTGGCTTAAGTAATTCGAAACTTTTTTCGATTGACTTTAATGGGCTCTGTAGTTCAGAGATGAGTAAACTATGGGAAGAAAATAAAACCTGACCTCTAGTATTGCGTACCCCAATATCTTGTGTAGTTCTTTTTAGGTCAGTAGCTAGTATGTAATATTTTCTGTCTTACAAGTTTCTCTCACATTCTCAACCTTAAACCATATTAAATTTTATTAAACATACATAGAATCTACATTAAACTCATTGTGTCTGTGCCTTAAGGAAAGTATTTTTATGGCAAAAATTGCACTTTTAATTTATGGTAACTTATATATTATGTATTAGTAATCAGTAAATGATTAACACACATATTCTTCCTTAGTTATTTAAGGCAGAGTGGAATAGGACAGTAACAACTAATGCACATTATAATGTATAAGTGCTACGAAATAATGGATAGCATCCTGTAGTAACGTATTTTAATATTATTTATACATGTCTCTCTCAAATTCATACAGTGGAGATACTTGCAATGATTTAGCTTAAGAAAGCAATGCCTAACTCAGAATCCATTTGTCCTAAATTGTCATCTTAATTTATAGTGATACTGATATTTGCTGTTTACCTTTTTAAAACATTAATGCTGTTTACTACATCACTGTCTGGACCAGTGTAGTACAGATAGACATGAAAAATTCTGAGTGGCTCTGACCTAATCCTGCAGTTCAGTCAGTGGGAAGGAATCCCTGAACCTCCATGGACTCCCACCAGGTTCAGATGGGAGACACTCTGGGACTGATTGCACTGCTGGAGGTTGGCCTGAGAGAATTGAAAAGGTGTAGTGTAACTAATCCTATAGGGACTCAGATAAAAAGCTTAACTTCTAGCACTTCACAGCAAACATACCTGAACAGATAACTGTTTTATGAACCTGACTGCCCTGCTCCATTTTCTTTTTTTTTTTTTGGTCATAAAATGCATGGCTCTAACTGCATTAAAAGGAGCAGAATCTCTTAGTTGAGCTTTCTCAGACTATTTGCTGTTACTTGTACGTTTGTATCAGTTTGAGTGTACCAAATTATTTAAACTATGTCCTTGTGGTTAATACTAATTTTAGTTTTGTTAAGAATCAAAATAACAGAAGCATTTGGCTTCCTTATTTAAATACAACTTTAAAAGGCTACTGCTAGAGTATTCACATCAATTATTCATTAGTATCAATGTGGTAGGTTCCTAGTAAGGGAAGATAAGTAATTTTAATGAAAATGAAGTGGCAAAAAAATCAGCAAACAGAACTGAACAATCCATATTTTAATGGCTAGCTTTTCTCATGGAAATAAATGGGCCCTTTTGAACTGACTTTATGTGGAATATGTTAATTCCAATGACTGCTTTCTACAGATGTACTCTGTACAACTGCAAATAACTGAGGTAGCACTGGGACTGGTACTGAGCAGTATTATAGCCTTGTAGTACTGGATTCAATGATGATGCATAATGAGGCTTCTTTTTTCTCATTTCAGATCTGGGATGTAGTTTGTAACACGTGTAATACATAAAGATACTCTTCCAGTGCTCTCTAAGTATGTCTCCACATGATACTAAAATGGTACTTCCAAGCCAAATCTAAGTGTCAAGGTGGCACAAGTGGGACCTTGTAGGAGTCTATACTTGCAAAGGTTTATCTATGCTTTGCCATGTGGTAGGATGTTATTAGTTTGACTAAGCACTAACAAACCTACATGACATTCTGAGTGGAAATTATTAGAATTCATGAAATTGGGAGGTTGCAGAGTGAACTTGTGCTTGTCTGTACCCATCCATGCAGACATACCTTTAATTTTCACCATAGATCTTGGGAAAGAAATAAAGGAAGGATCCCATTACTCACGAGTTTAAAATTTTGAAATTGTGCTTGTCATAATGTTTTCAGAAGAGATCATTTTCCTCTCTTAAAGACAAAAAACCATGCATATCTTTCCATTAATTCTCATTATGGTTCCCATGAGTAAATGTTCTAACATAGCTTAAAATGCTGTTTTTCTGTGCTCTAGTTTTGAGTATTGCTTCATATTTCAAGTGGATGGAGGTGGTTTAAAATTTTGCTGGCTTACATTCCATGCTTTAGGAAAAAATTTAAAACGCAGACCTTGATGTTTAATAGTTAGGTTTTGTCTTATGGCTTCTGATTTTGAAGTGTTCAGATTTCATTATAATCTGACCTCCACTGTCTCTCTTACAGAGCAGTGACTGCAGTTTATACACACCTGTTTATTGTATGCTACAGGTTTTTTCTGCCATGTTTTCTATATTTTATAATAAATATGAAGTTACATCTGTCTCTTCCTTTTTACTGTATTTTAAATTTTTGACAGTGAAGCATTTTCCCAGGGTGGTAGTAAAAATTCTTCTCTGGCTCTAGGAAAATAGTAGACACAAACATAGAAAATACAGCACTAAAATACAAAATTGTGTGTATGCTTTTGGTAAATAAATTTCTTGGAGTAAATTGAAGATTGAATATGATTAGCAATCTGCATTCTTGCTAGACTCATCTACTGTATGGTTTGGACATTTGAGACTTGCATGGCATTAATAAAATTTTAAGATAAGATGACTTAAAGAAAGCAAATGGCTTCATCCTATTTAATATAATGAAATTTATTAAGTATGAAAAGGGAAGAAAGCTAACTGTCTCCAGCATAAAAGCTCTTTAAATACATTAGTTCCTGAGAGGCCTGCATTCTGAACATTGCCACTGTGCTTTTTAGATGAATTAGAGACTGGCTTCCTTCATTCCTTAATAAATTGTGAGGCAGAATAAGTTTTGATTTTATTTTTTTTTAATATAGGAGGATGCTCAGGCATCCATTCTTGAATCAGAAGTACATTACTCTGTAACAGCCAAAGTGTAATTCAGAACCACTTTTCTCTCATGTTGTCTATTAGGTGCTAGACCAAAGATCTACTGAGAAAGTAAAAATAATCTTCAACTAAGATCTACTTAACAGTAGTAACAACTCATTCATTTCAGGTGCTTTATGCCAGTTATTGCACAGTGTTGGAGCATGAGTTGGAGTGGGTTCCAAATATGCAGAACTGGGGAGGGGGGTATATTCCTCATTGTACAAGTCAGTAATTGCATGATACATCTTTAGATAACAGCCAAGGGAAAGTCTTTTCCTGGAGAACTGCATAGGTCAAAAAAAGGGGAGTGACACAGCACAAAATTGCAGTTTTCTATTGCCTATAGCTTTTGTTTCCTGATCTGCTTGAGATACATTTCCCTGTTCTTAGCAATGTGAAGTGTACTCCACAGTGCAAGATTCTGTGCTGCAGCTTTTTCTTATCAGGTTTTATTCAAGTTGACTATGTGACTACATAGATACTGTCCTGAGAATTGTTTTCTCAGGCTTGTCCCTACATTCAGAAATGTTAATAAGATTACAAGAATGCATACTATCTTCAACTCTTAAATTCCTGTGTGTCTGAACCATAGGCAGGTAATAACAGAGATATATTTTAAAAGATACTTTGTTATAAAGCTCTTTAAGCAGTGGTATGTTTCATACCCACTGTGGTACTCTGTTACAGTGTTTAATTATCCAGAACAATTGTGAACAAAAATCAGCTCACTTGGCCTCATTAATGTAAGGCAAAGAAGAGCTTTTTTTAAAGCAACCTCCAGACAGGATTTGTAAACATCAACTTCATTTTTATTTGGTACAAAGCACATTAAAAGCAGCAGCAGAGAGAGCGCTAAAATTTTACAAGTAGAGAATTAATCACAGCGGGTGATGACAGGCTGGTAAAGTGTCTCATTAGTAAAAGAATAACAAGGAGTTTAATAGAGAGTCAGTGTTTTGTAAGGATAATGGGCTGGGTTTCCAAAAGGGATTGGCAATTTGGGAATGCCTATAGTTTTGATACCAATTCAAACCACTCAGTTTTCAGAAGGCATTTATTACCCTTCTCTGCAACTGCTTTAATGCATTTTGAAGGCGAGCATCTCAAAGTCAGCAGACTGTTTCATCAGGCAGACCAAATTCTTGACTTAAAAACACCAAGAGTCACAGTAGTTTAGGAGGCAGCGGCATGGTTTAAGAGGGAGATTTGTAGTTGATACAGAATATCAGAGATCTGAACAATGTAGACAGAGCTGTAGAAGTTCATAGTAGTTGAGGTAGTGGCTGGACCATGAAATCCTTGCAGTAGGAAAGAGAAAAACTGTTCTAAGGGGAAGCTGTATGAGGTGTGGAAAGCTAACCCCCCCCAAGTCATGCAACCAGACTTCCTACAATACAGTATTTAAGAAACGCTTTATTTTAAAGGTGCATTCTGCTTGCAACAGGTGTCAGTAACACAAGATCTGATCTAGAAAAGGGTGTAATAAACACAGCTAGAAGAATAGGGAACATAACCATAAAAGACAAGAACAAGCCATAACTTGGACAGATTGGAAAATAGAAGACGTGAGAAAGAAATCCCAGTGTTATTTTAGTGATTTTGAGGATGAGCCAGGAGTTCTACAGCAAGCGTTTGGGGTAGTTTGATCTTGTGGAGGATAACTAGGCTGTTCAAACAAATTATCTGGAAAAGTACTTTTTTATTTTTAAGCTTTTGTTGATACATTTAAATTTGTTTTGATTGGCTTTTAGTCTCATGAGTGCCTTTGCCTGAATTACTGAGCATATAATTTATATAACCTAGTAACAATATATTACAGGTAGGCATTTTATGGCATGTTTTATTTATATTTTACTGTTGTTATGTGCCATAACAATGTTTCTGCTGCTTCCAATATCACTCATTAGAGCAGGCAGGAAAATAGGCAAAGCATCTTTTAATAACTAGGGGCTAAAGCATAACTGGAATTTCAGCAGTGTCTATTTCTAAGGCCCTCACCTGGTGTAATATGTAGCTACAATTTAGTAGACTTCCTGAATGCTATAGGAAGAAGCATGCACAAAAAAAGCCCCAAACATGTAATGAAATGCAGTGTGTGTTGTAGTAGGACCAAAAGACTTAGAAAAGATGAGCTGAGGTTTGCTCTGTAAATCCCACTGGTGTTTAAAGGGGCTAATTTATTTAATGCCTCCAACTGCAGTACATTTGTCCTTAAGGATACAAACCCATGTACTGAGGAACTTCAGGACTTTGTAAGCTTCCGTGTAGGAGTTCTGAAGATTTAGCTTTTGAACTTTTACATACTTAAAACAGGGATCAGATAATGTCTTTGGTGATGTTTGTCATAAAGATTAGATCTGCCTCCTGTGCTCAGAGACACCACCTTGCTCTGCTAGTGTTGCCTTATTAAAAGCAGTGCTGGTGTGCAAGGGGGTGGCACGATCAGTACTCATACTTCTGTAACTCATGTACTGAACTGAAGGTTTGTCTGTTAGTGCAAAAACCACAAATTTTCTTTCTTCCAGGCCTTGCTAAATCTATCCCAGTCACAGGGAGACATTTGATGCCTTCCCTAAACTATTGAAGTCACATTGCTGAGATTTTTAATATTAGTTATATAGCCAAATTATTTCTAGATAATCAGTTCACAATAAATCTACTTAAGGTGCTTTGTTCTGATGAACTAATTTAAATGTACTGTGTTAAAAAATTACATTTTCAGAAGCTTCTCTAGACATTTCTTAATAGGTTGTCATGGTGATGTCACTAATGGCAGTTTTTAATGTCCCATTTAAAGATTATGAACTTCTTAATGATCTAAGAAGTAGATCTGATTTATTTAAAGAAAAAAATCTTCTCATGGAATGAATCTCACAGGTTACTCCTATTGAAAAATAATATTAAAATGCAAACAACACAATGTAAAGAATAATTATAGGCTTAGATGTTGTTCTACCTAAACCATCTTTTTAGTAAGCATAGTAGATGAGTTGCAGTCACTGAAAATGTGTGTGTGAATAAAAGTAAAGAACATCTGAAATGTATTTCAGCATTCTTCATCCCTCTATACAATTACAAAATGGTAATGGTTGGGAGAGCATGTGATTTTTATTTTTTTTTTAAGTCTAAAGGAATTTGTTGTGACATATTTCTCAGTTCTTGGTTGGACTGTCACTTCTATTTAGGTAGCTTTGCAAGATGCAGCAGAGTTTTCTAGCCAGGAATTCAGTTTCAGTTTCAGCTTCACCTGAGTATGCTCCACATTCAGAGTAAAAAAAAAAAAATAAAAAAATAATCTCCTTTTTTAATGTTTTAAACTATTTTTCTCATCCTTAAAGGATGCGATGCCACTAGTGGTTTCTCTAAAAAGTTAAAATATTCCTTTCAAGAGAAATATTTTAAATTTCATGAGGTCATTTTGTAGATTTCTTAACCTTTTCATTTCTAGGTACCGTAGACAATAACATCTCTTCCATACATATTATTCCTATCCATCATGTCTAAAACAAGACATCTACGTTTCCTGTTAACAATAAAAATTACTGTTTTCTCTGATCACACAATATCACTATTAGATAGGCACAATATGCCAATTTAGAGTCAGTTTCCATTGAGGTCCATTTCACCAGAGTTGACTGGCAAAATTACATACGGTGTCCTTGTAAAGTCAAGAGAATTTTAAATGGCAGAAGATGCACTTATATCAGCAATCAGGTTGGGAGGACGCTTTAAAACTCATCTGTTCATTTTAAGTTGCTGTGCTTTGTCTGAGATGTCATCTCAGAGTTTGTGAACTGGATCCCATTCAGTTGAAGCCCAAATGAACCTGCCTGAAGTTAGTCCAGGAGAAATCAAGGACATGAAGCCTTCAGTACCAGCTGGTTCTGCTGCTCCATCCCCACCTCTCTCCTTACACAGACACAGCAGTAGTGTGGCATGCTGCCCTCTGCATTGTGCATGAGTTTTCTGAGGCAGACAGTAGCAGTTGTCTTCCTGAACCCATGAACTAGTCAGGAGGTATTTGATTTGTCTTGTTTATGCTACATATTCTGCTATTCATTCTTTCATTTGTAAAGTTATGTCGTCCTTAGGATGATTCGTAGCACACTGAAGTCAAGGATTTAGAAGAGTGAACTGTTTGTTTACTAGCACAGGAATTGTAAAAATAGTGCAGGGAATCAGGGAAGGAAAGAACTAAGGAATAGTGAGGAGAAAACTAAATTATACGGAAATTAATACACCTCAGTTCACATTATGTGGTGATTCATCTTTGTCTAAGGCCTTGGTTTGCAAAAATGTTTACTCACTTAAGTCTTAATGATTTAGAAGAGTGTGAGGTTCTTATATGCCTTGAGTTTTTGTTAATAAAATACTGCTTTACCCTCCTGAAAACACATTTTTTTTCAAAATCCATTGAGAAAAGTCTTTCTATAGAGATTTCAGGTCCATTCTTCTCATTTTTTGCCAGATACCAAATTTCTTTACCTATAAAAACTTCCAAGATCAAGAGTGAGAACACAAGTAATAATGAAGGCTTGCACTGTGACATACTCAAAAGACATCATAAGGAAACCACTGAGTTTTGTGCATAAGGAGAGTTGGACCTTTTCATTCAGGAAGAAAGTTATATGGGTCAAAAGAAACAAAGAGTGGCACCAAAAATGTCTTAAAAGATGTATTAGAAGAGAGTCAGCAGAGGAAAACTTCAGAAGGTTGCATGATCTGCAGATATGCTGTAACAGCCAGAACATTAAATATCTGGTGCTCCGTCACAGCCACAAATACTATGTTTGGCATACAGTGAAGTCTGGACTATAAAAAGAAAGTGGTTTTATTCAACAAGAAGTTTAAAGATAAAGCCCTTGAGAGCTGAACCAAATTGTCCTTTGAGGTAGTTGCTAAGGTCAAAGCTGTACTTGATGGTGATTTTAGCTACCTTTCCATGAAATCTTTGCAAGTGTACTAAAAACAGTAGCAAAACCTCTTGAGCTTTTACTGTATATACTGCAGAGAGAAATAATGTATCTTTGCAGTAAAAAAATGCTAATTAAAAAGATCTTTGTATTTTAGTTTTCTTGTGATGGCTATTAGTGCAATTAAAGAGATTTCAATCAAAATAAACTTTACAGAAATGTAAAGGCCATAGAAAGAGATAATATAAAGAACAAATGACTCTTCAGGAGATATACCTACTTAAAAATCCAGTCAAGAAATGAACCACTTCTTTTCTTACAGAAGGCAGCCATTCTTTATTAGTATTCATCCCTCATCAAGTATTTCCTTCATTCCTTAGCAGTGAGAAAAACTCTCACTTACCTTTCTGTTTTCTTACAAAAGCTTTTTATGTCTTTTTGTAGTGCAAGATCTGTTTAAACTGGCACTTCTTAATAAAGAAAATAAATGTAAACTGCAGAATAACTCTGACTATCCAGTCTCCCCATCTTTCAGTATCTAGAGAGCAAACAGATGAGGAAAAGGAAGAAAACCAAACCCTATTTTACATTCCTCCTGCTGATTACTCAGTCCTGGTAGGCTGAGACATCCAAGCTTCTACAAATAATGTATCTTTTTTTAAGACCTCACCTCTTCTGCTTTGCTTTCAACTTAAAATGTGCATAATTTCACAGAGTATTTCCAACCTTTTTTGCCTTCTCAGTCTTGTTCTCCAAAGTCATGTTGCTATGAAACATTGAGCCTTTTCAGTTTCTGTTGACATGAGTGAGTCTTGATGGTTGTCAGCACTTAGCGGCAGAGCGCCAGGATTTGTCCTCTCAACAACTCACCCACTCTCAGCCAGTTCTTCTCTAGAAATCCCTCTTGTCTTTCTTCATTTCATCAATTAGCATCCTCTCTCCTTTGGCACATCATCACAGTCCCCTAGGTTTCCTCAGCATTGTAACTTCTTTTTGTGGTCCATGGCCCTCTAATTATTATGTACAAGCATGTGATTGAAAGTATTTCTGTTTCAGTTAGCTTTAGGAGGAGAATGTTTTTGAATTAGTTGATTTCTGTACACACCTTGTCATAGCTTAAAAAAGGGAATGTAAGATTCATGGATAACTGAGTTTTTAGCCTTCTTTGACTTAATGCTTTTTCTTAGTTTAGATAAGCTATTTTTAGCTGCATTTGTACTGAATCTGAGAAACTGAAGTGTTCCAGTTGGCCTCTCTGAACTATTCACAAGTTCTTCCTTTTCATGGTCAAATTTAAAGGTAAATATATCTTCCATAGAAATTTCAGTCCTGTTTGTGTATGTCCATAGTCATACCTCAGGAAATCAATAAAAAGATTCCAGTTCAGCTTCATTTCTTTCAGGAGTTGTTTTTTTTTTCAGGAAAGACAAGTCATGTAAGAACAAGAGAAATTTTGAAGGGTGAATAACATAAAGAATATTACAGTGCAAAGCAACACTGTAATTTAAATGCTTTCTCTGTTCATGACAACTGATTGTATTCTATATATTTATTACCATTTGCATACTATAACTGCAATCCTCATTTGTTCCCAGTAAATGGTACATTTATGGTCACACAGTAGCTTGTTTGGGTGAAATATAGGTCATTACATTTTTGTGAAGTGTTCATCACTTTGTGGCATTATATGCTGACCTCTTCTTTCTCAGATTAAATAATGTCATACTAATTTATGCAGTTCCCCCCTCTTCTTTATTCCTTGATCCAATGGATGGACATTTAATTCACTGTTGCAGACTGACTGGCATGTATTAATGGTGAGGTGATTAGCTCTTCTAGGTGGAAGAAACGATGCTAAACCAAATGTATTCATTTATCATAGGATATTCAGAACAGGTCATGGTCTTACTTAATTACAGTTCAACAGTAAGATACATGGGAGAAACGTAATTTTCCCTCTAAACTTGAGACTTTTCCATACTGGCATTCAATTTGATTGTTTTTATTAGCAGCAATTTATTGGTCACTTGCTCAGAGAAAGCTTTCCAAAGAGAAATTATATATGCTAATGCCAGTACTTTACATGCCCATAAAACATACACAGATTACAAATTGGGAAAATACAGAACTAATTAACACTGATCAGCAGATGTGTATGCTGATGTGATATATTGAGAAAACCTGATTTTCAGCTTCATTTAGTCACATTCAACATGTTGACCGTCATTTTGAGGAATGTCCCAGTGAGCAATAAAACCCATCAGTAAGGCCCTAATAATATATTCAGCCTTGGTTTTCTATAAATCTAAAACAGATAATTGATTAAGATAAATATCCATTTTGTATTGGTTTTGACAGCTGAATAACAATTACTTAACTATGTAAGATAGACTGGGAAAGCAATCCAAGGATGATATTGACCAGACTGATTCACAGAGCCCAAAAAAGCACATTTCTGTATAGATGAAAACTGAAATTTCCCTATTTTTGGTGTATTGTTCTTAGATATTTTTGTTATTATGAGGAGATATGATAAGAAAGAAATCACAGCATAGCTAAAATCGAGAAGGGAAAGCTTTAAGGAAATCAGTGTTTTGGAAATCACTGTATGTCTAGCACAATATGAAAGGAATAGCTTCCACTTCTGTTAAAAGAAATGTACCAAATGAAAAAAACAACTTTCATCTTGTTTTACGCAAGTACTTTCACACACAAGTGCACCATATGCTAGCGGGCAGCAAGACTCAGGCAGATGTGAAGGTTTATGAGAGAAGCACACAGAACAGAGAAATCAGCATGAAGAAGCTGGCTGATCTTACAGCCCATAATCAGAAAGGAACATGTCATTCCTGTTTACTCCTAGGCAGGGAAATGAATAGCATTAAACATTCAGCAACATTATTCCTTTTCTATGTCTGCATAAATTTTTAACACTTGGGGTTTCAAAAACAATTTGTGTAAGTTTCAGAGCTAGAAAATACATCCAATTATGGCATTGCCAGACAGTCCAGTAAATTAAATTTCTACGTACTGTCCTTAAAGTCTGAATTGGACTAATTTTTAATCAATTTGGAATTAAATTTTAAATTTTCTTCACATTACAAGATGAAAAGTTTTAGTCTACTAAAAGGTACCCCAGGAAACTTGTGCCTGTTTTGTCAGATACAACTTTGCCAGCATGCATATCCTGACATACACGAGTACCTACTTTTTCTGTCATCACTGGTGATGTGAGATATATGCTTGTATTATACAAACACACATATGTTTGCTTCAAAACATGTATCTCATTTTAAGTTGCTGGTCGTATGGAATGCCATTTCAAGTATGCCTGTACAGCAAATCCTACTCCTAGTGCTTTTATGGTCTCACAGACCTACTCCCAGCCCAGCCTTCAGTCTCACCACGTCCATTGTTTTCTCTCTACCAGCTTTGAAGATCTTTCACAGATTTGAGCAATATGTTATATTTTTTCATCTGTTGCAAACATCCACGCAGTCTGTTCAGCTACCGTAATTGCTTCCTCTCAACAGGTGGGGAATGCTCTGCTGGAATATAACAGTAATATAAGGAGGCTCATGAACCTGAAGAGCTTTCCTCTGCCTAGTTTCAGAATTTCTAATTTTATTAACCTCTGCTATTACCTGATTTATTATTGCAGTGTATTATGGCTTGCAAGCGATACGGTTTGACCATCAATAAGTGGCTTTGCTATTAGAAACAAGACTGATATATGAAATGAGGGATCTGGCTTTCTTCTCCAGTCAGGAAGATAAATCAAGGCAAACTCCAAAGCTATTTGTCCTTAGCAAATTGCTACCAGAAGTTTCTTCAAAACATTCCTGACTGTAGCCCCCTGATTTTAACAAATACTTCACATTCAGAAGAGACTTTAGCTCCAAAAATAAGTCTTTTATTGAAACCAAATAGGAAACACACAGAGCATATAAAAACAAGTTTTATGGACTAAAGATTTTAGGACTAAATTAAAATTAAATTAAAGCTGATTTGTTTTTCTAGCTTCTAGTGAGAACTCTCTATCACTAAATTCGTGTGCAAATTACTGTCTTTGTACATGATGGCATTTCCTCCAATCTAATCTGCTTAAAGAGAAAATTTTCTATAGATACTTCAGTAATTCAGTTTTAATTCTGCTTTATCCACACTATGGGAATTTTGCTCTAGCCACAGTTATTTGTCTGAAAACCATTGCAGTGATAGTATCATTTGCTGATTTTTGTCTTCTGAGTTCACCACTTTTCAGAAGTAAAATGCTAATTCTGGAAGAATATGTAGTGTGGATATTAACTTGCAGATTTTTAGGAGAAAAAAAGCCATGAAGGAACTTACGCCCTGTACATTTCTACATTTAATGAAAAAAATAAGAAAATCACTGCCTTTGTCCACAGAAGATAAAATCTTAAGTATTTATCAGTGCTGTATTCAGCCATTTTATTGATATAACACTCTCTTCCCCTTCTGTTGTACTTGGTTATTAGAAAAACCAAAAGATTTTCTACATCTGTTAATTTTTTTGGCTCAGACATAAAAGGAGAGGCAGTTTGTGGGTTTTTTTTTTTTCTTTTTTTTTTTTCTTTTTTTTTTTTTTTAAGAATAAAATAACCTGTTGTTTTAACAGAGTAAATATTATTTTTCAAATAATCCAGTGTTGGTTTTAAGGGTGAAGAAATGAGAAATTTTGAGTCATGTCAGTATCTCTTTACTTGAAAGTTATGAAGATACAAGGCAATAGTAAAAATAATAAACATACATGTTTATTGTCTTGATTTTTCAAGATGGGTATTAGAGAAAACTACTGTGGCTTTTGTAATTGTTCACTTTGGCACTCTGGAAATAGTAGATACGAAAAAATGATAGGAAAAAAATACATTGTGTAGATGCTAATACTTAAGTATAGGAATCTGCAAGCCATGATATGAAAGCTGAGAAGAAACACTGTTTCTGTAGTGTTTTGGACCTTTAAAGTGTTTTTTATTAACCTGAAATGATAAAAGTAAAAAAAACCAGACTCACACAATCCTTATGTCCTGTTCAGATGCACTGACTTCGGAATGCATCTGTAGTATTACAAGTGCACAAGCATATCTTATTTAGACACATTTTTGGTTTATAATGCAGTAATTATTTTGAAAGTACTGTATAATCACAAAGTCTGTACAGCCTGTTTGTAACACTGGCTAGGAGGTCTTTCTTGAACCTTGCAAAAGTATGGAATGGTTGGTATGCCTGAGGAAGCCTTCTAAGTATGGTGCATGCTACCAATTTCATCCTGTCCACAGTAAATTTTTGTATCAAAAGCAGAAGGCTGTTCTTAGACAAGTCCAAGTAGTAACTCATATTGAGACACTTCAAACTTCTTTGGTATCTTTTTCAGTTTTAAAAACACTCATTATTCAAACATCTATTCCCATGCTCATACATGTATATAGTGTGTGTATATACACACTATGCTGTCCTCATGCTCTAGCAGCTTGTTATGTTCTGTGTCTTAAGTCTGTTATCTGTTTTTATTTCAGAACTGGATTCCTGTTTGCATTCCTTGTACCAAATCAATTTGGAAGTGGTAGCAATTTAATAAAAAAGTCAGTAAATTTTAGGCAGATAAGTGAAAGGTTGTCTGTTGGGAACAAAGAGAAAGAACATCAATTGTATGCAGCAAATACTGTTTATCTTTTTCATTCATCTGTCAATTTTGAAAAATCGTACGTTATCTAACAGTTAAAAATAGAAGAATGCTAACATTTTATAGAAATGCTTGTTCTACTTCTTAAATTCCAATTATTGCTTGTATTACATTGATAACTTAATTTAGTACAACTTTTATAAGCAGCAAACCTACAGCTGCCTGCTGTACCTTAGATGATTTCAACACTTGTTATAATCTGATGTGTAAGTTAGTGTGCCGGGAGGAATACGGAGTATTCCATTTTATTAGCTGAAGTATCTTACATCTTTCCATGCTAGAAAAAAATGTTATATTGACATATCCGGAGTTTTTATTGAAGTTATATTAGTGCTATCTATCAAGGATATGCTAGAAAATCTATAACTTCCACCAAAATGTTGCCCATGTGAGCAATTCAGTTTATGAAGTACAATCTTCCCAGGCTGGCTTAGTGCCTCCTGGTTCATTTTTCAAGCTATGTGATGTTTAATGAATTTGTCAAAATAAAAACTAATACACACTTTCACGTTTATCATCGAATTACGCTTTCCAATATACGACTAAAAATATGAAAAAAGACACCTATATGAAGGTCTGCAAATGGAAAACATCTCAGGTCTGTGCTCTTCTATTTCTTGTTTTGACACTTCCTCGTGGTCTTAGAGATACTTTGCTTTGGGTGCAATTACACTGAGAGTTTATCCAGATAAAGTAATGACACTGTTTCATTATGTGAAACATGGAGATATTTGTCTGTGGTGTGCCATCAAGCCAGTAAATATATTTGAAAAAAAAAAACAGAACCAAAAACAAATGGAAGGAAAGGTTGAGAGGTCTTTATGACCTTGTTCAAAGCAATCTCAGATCCCATTTTCTAAACTACAAAAGAGAGATTTTCAGACTCATTCGTTTTCTTTTACACATTAAGTCAGAACCCTACATCAGCTATCAGGCTGACATTTTTAAAATAGCTTGACATAATGTTTGCCCTGTTTATATATGCTGCATCATTTTCCTGGGGCCTTAAGTTTCTTTGACTAAAGCTAAGAACAGCAAACCTTTATGAATACTAAAAGGCAAAATGATTTCTTCATGCCCTGTTCTGCAGACACCATGCTGTGCTGGCTACCAATTTTAATAATCATAGGCAGTTGTCAGTCATCATAAACCAAGTCTCTGCTGTGACCTCTGTGGGATTATGCAGGTCACTGCGGAGTGGTTCGCATGGTTTATTTTTCAGGTTTGATGAAGTAATGACAATGGCAAGAGAAGTGCTACAAGACTTGTGACTTCTCTGGCCCTTTAGCCCAGCCAGATGCCATGTGTGCACTCCCTCACACAGTCAGGGCTGGGAAGCTCTGTTCCCATGGGATCCAGGGGATCCATCCCCTGGCCTTTCTACATGTAAGTGCAGCATTCAGCCATATTAAGCCTATAAAGCATATTAAAACCCCAGTGGTGGGACACTGCTGATCATGGTATGTAAACAAGTCTAACCTTACCGCACAGAGAGGCTTACTGTGGAGAACATAGAACCATCAACAGACATATTCCAGTAATTCATCGTTAGAAAACCATTTTTTAAATGTATCTTTTTTAATCCTGTAGGGCCAGCTGCTGAGCTGAAGTGACATGGCCTTGAATTTACTGGAGCAATGATGTTTTACATCTACTTCTATAAATTTTACACAGATGGCATAAATACCAGCACATGGATGGAAGTATATTTGAATGCCTCAGTTGTATCTGGCCAGATAACCTCCTTGGCCTTTAAAAACTTGTGTGTATGATACTAGGTGTGCCTTAATGCACTGGAGTGTAAGTCAGGTCTGAAATGTCAAACAGGAGCTGTGTGATAGAAAACAGTAAGTATAATCTGGAGCAAGTACCCATTTTACTGCAGAATACAGCAGATACACTGGCCAGGGTAGTGCTAGTCCTAGGCTAGTTTCTGGCTAGTCACACTACTTCAGTATTGTGCAGACTGACATTTTTTCTGCTGTTTTAGTGTTTTCCCATTCTTGTACAGTAGATGATACTGCTGGGGGTAGTCTGCAGAACCAACACCACCAGCTACTGAATCAAGATAATAGGTCTTGCAAAGAAATACAGAGGGCTTCAGAAATAAATCATGACTACAGTTTTTTTCTGTGGATTTTTTTTTTCCCAGGCAGAAAGAAAATCAAGAATTTGAAAAAGGCAGAGAACTCACAGTGCAGTGATAACAACAGGTGCAAGTCTACAAATAGAAAGGGAGAGGTAGTAGTGAAAGCAAATTTGTTGTGGTCTGTGACTGCTCCAGAAAAGGGTTAATTTTTTTTTCAAACCATTTTCCATTGGTTTCATATGATAACATCCAACTAATGAATCAAGAATAGAGATTTCTTGAAGGAATTTTCATTAGCATAATCCCGATCATTAACATAATATGATCATCACTTAATATGGATTGGCTTATTTAGGATTAAAAGCCTGAAGCTGCAAAACTGATGATGACCTTTGTTATCAAATGATAGACTTTATTACTCAAAAAGGTAGATCACAGGATCCAGGACTTGTGTTTTAACCAGTGTTTCCAGTATATTTTTGTTCACAATTATCATCTCAGAACAATAAAGGCACTCAAACTGTTCTTTTCACTGCCAGAACATCTAATTCTTGGTAGTCAGACAAACTCCTGTGAGACAGTATTGTACATAGGACTGTATTCTGGAAACAGTTACTATAGAACCTCTGTGTTAGTTGAGTTCATTTATTCTTGATAATAACAGAGCACGAGGTTGGCATCCTAATGTCCTATTTTTCTGCTTAGTTGGAACCTGTCATGTGCATGTTGACATTAACAGGAAAGCTGAATATGAAACTTGACTTCACTACCTAGAACATTAAAATTTCAGTAAGTTCAAAAGAGAAAAATGTAAACATTTGAGAGGTCATTTTGCTTTTTCATTTTTTACAGTAAATTGCATGCAGCTCTCTTTATCTCTCATAATAGCTTAATTTGGATTCCTTCCAAATTAAAACGCAGACGAAGTCATTGTTTTGCTGTTTTCAAAAGAGATACGAATAAGACAACAAAACAATGTCTTGAATACTAAAAGGAATACACAATTTCCTTTGGTATCTATGCTGGCAATTGAGTTAGTGTTTCCCTTGCTTGAATGGCTAAAGAAAATAATGGTTTTGTCCTTTCAAGTGACACTGTTGAATCCAAGAGCTGGTTTCAGCAATGTGACTCGTACATCACGCTGTCTTAGTCTGCATATAGTCTCTTCTTCTAGAAGAATTTCTTGATGGCTTCCCAAGTGATAAAACCCATCTCTCTGCAGCTAAAACTTCTTCCATTTCATCCTTTTCACTGCAAAATCATAGTAAGTAGGTAAGTTCTGCCTAACTCTGAGCATTGGCTTTTAAAGGCAGTGTGTGATGTTATTACTAAAATCATAATTTTCAAAGATGATCAGACAATACTTATTTTTTTAGGAGTCATCACAAGCACTGCCTATTGTCCCTGCTAATGTTAGCTACTATCAGCAAACTCCGTGCTAGTTTAATAAAACTGGTCTTCAGGCTGTAGTAAGGCTGTTCCAGTACTTAATTAGAGATGTCTGTGAGCCAGTACACGAGTATGCATAACCTCTGTGTCACCTCTGTAACCAGCACCCATCACCCGTGTGCTGAGCTCACAGGAAGTTGTGTGCTATGTGCATGACTGTTGTCATAAATCTGTGGCTCCAGGATGGTCACTTGGTAAACTCCAGCTTTAAGTTCTGTCTGTCTGTTTGTAATCAAGTCCATTATAGGCTTGGGATAAAGGCCTGGGTAAGGTTTTCTGAAGTGTTTCCATTTTGGAGTGTTGCACTAGGGGCATGTCAGTAGGGCCTCAGGGTCACAGCCTCCAGTACGGGTTCCTGGTCACTCTTCAAGACTGTGCTCCTTTCCTTCTTTTATACATTTTCTTCATTGGGAAGATCATAGATTTGAGTTTCAATTTAACAAATTGCGACTTTGATTAGAACCAGAAAACTCCACTGATGTTCCTGGGTTTGCATAAGAGAGCAGAACTTGACCATATACCACTATCAAATGTAAATAACAGATACTAACAATTGTAGGCATTTTTTGAAAACAGATCCAATATTTTATAATAATATGCACAATAATATGGAGCACTAAAGAAGAATAACCAGCAATATTATACTTTTCAGAACCTCAGATTGTGCTATCAGAGATATTAGAAATTTCTCATCTAATTACAAACAGACTGAAGCTGTTGCTTATTTGACAAGTAGGGCCATGGTCCTGTGTTTTTGGATGACTGTGTACAGGAATACTTTTGATAGGTTTAAGCATGCTTTCCTCTGTGTGATTCTGATTGCCCACTCTTCTTGAAGAGTTTTACTTGATAAAAAATACTGATGGGGCAATAAAACCTCAAAGTAGAATAAAATTGAACTCAGTGCAAATGGTGAAATACTCAGCAGTGGTAGTAAGATAAACTTGAGAACAGAAAACCCTGCAAGTATATTGCTTACAGAGCAACTTTTTCATCACTAGTTTCATCAGAAATGTGCCTGATGAGACAGGTGATGAGAGGTATCCATGGAGCACGGCCATGTACAGTTTGCTTTGAGATGTACCCAAGCACTTAGCAGTCTTTCAACATTTCTTTTTAGCACGTCTGATAGCTGGTGAGGTAGGTGGAATTCCATATGGTGCAATGTGGCATTGAGACTCCACTCATCACTGGCTAGTTCAAGGTCCAAATCTTTGGAGGTCCTTGTTTCTAATTATTTTTTTATTTTATTGACATTAGAAACATTATCAACAATATACCAAACTACCTGAGGATTACATGCATCTGGTGACTTGTGCACAGTAAGGCTTATGTTTTAGACACCAATGGCCTGACCTAAAAAAGACACTTCACTGTGAGGCACAGTCTAGATCACTTACAGTTTAGGAGTAGAATTCATAGATAAATTCAAGTGATTAAATTCTGTGTCAGGAGATAAAGACTTGATACCTGGGAATACATTTCAGCTATGCTGCACGCTGAGGCAAGGAAAAGCTCTGAAAATTAGCTGAAGGAGCTGAGGAGAGGGGTGTTCCACATTGCTTCTCTTCTGAGCATTTCCTAACCTTTGCTCTTACTCTTTGAAGATCTAGCTCTAAGGTCCTGAGACTCAGTTGTGCACTTAGGAGCACTGGGGAAAGGCTGCAGCAGGGAGATGGGAGAAGGAGGGAGTAAAAGAATAAAGGCAGTAACAGATACCTAGGAGACACTAACTACCAATCTAAAATATTCTTTTTGAAACTGGACTGCTGTGCAGCTGGGAAGTCAAAGGAGATTAAGCAAGTCAGTGGTATGGAGTGTTTGAATCCTTTTCAATAAATAAAACAGTCTGAAAAACAGAATAACTATTTCTCAGAACCGTGGCCAGTAAACAATATAGTAATGCTTGGAATGAGTCCTTGTGGGTTTTTACCTCTGGCTGCTTGGTGGCTCGCTTCTTCAGGAGGCACAGTCATTGCACATTAATGCTGACTTGGGGAATGATGACTCTACAACTCATAAAGTTACAGAGAGTTCTGTTAATTCAGTTACAGAGAGCTCTGTTTATGCAGTGCTGGGTGCAGAGGGCATCGCTCCACCACAAACGTGAGCCCCCTGGCTTCTCACAGGCACCAGTTTATTGCAGGGAATCATACACACTCATTAGCAGGGTGGGGAGTTTCAGGAAATCTCATGATTATTATAATTACTTTCGATAACCAAGTCCCTCCTCTCAAAACCTGTGTACTGCTTCCTGGTGGTCGCAACAGAGGGTGTGAGGATGAAGTAAGTAGTCTTCCTCGAAGATGAACTTTTCACCTCTTCTTCCTTGGGCATGCACTCTTCTGCAGTCCGGGTGGATATAGCTGAATTGACCAGGTTTTATCTTAAAGGCCCAGTATGTTCTGCCTCCTTATCTCAAGGTGGTTGTGGTTATCAACTAAGCAAATATTTTTCCCCTGTAAGGTTATGACCACCCCTAAGCAATTACTAGTTTTCTAAACAAACATTCTACATTTATCCTTATATCCTACATTAAGCCTTATATCAATGCTATGCTCAATTAATTGAGGTTTCCAAAAACACGGGCAGGAATTCATGTCTAATTCACAGAGTTGCTTAGGTGGAGTTAGGCACACTCTTCCCCTTATCAGGGTATTTCAGACAGTTCACATTCCAGCTCAAACATTTTGGGCCATCTACTTGTGTTTTAGACTGGTTGCTGCTAATCTTTCTGATGCTTTTTTAACATAGGTGCTTAAATTCTGGTTATCTCCCATTGTAGGAATCATGGTAGTTGTCTGAACCTCATGCACAGCATCTAAAGGCTGATACTCTCACTCAGGAGGGTGAGACTGACTCTTTAGGGAGGAAAGAGGAATGGATCAATCATCTTTGCTTTCCTGAGACATGTATTTTGTTTTCAACATTTAGTGAAGGTGGAAGGTATATGGAGGTGTAGTCATGACAATATTTTTTCCCCAAATATGCCCTCAGACTTGTGAGGCTTTTCATTTCTTTTAATAAGAAATAAACCTGAAGTAGAGACTTCAAATTTTTGTGAAGAGACTAAAATTTGATCACAGTGGCAAGGAAGATGAAACCCTGGCTTAAGTGGAAAGTACCTTTTAGATGTAAATTACAAATACTGATGTTCCTGCTCTTATAAGCCATGATACAAAATGTCCTGTTTACTCTTCTATTATGCATTTATCATCAGTAGCTTCTAAACCTCATTTTCCAATATTTTAAAACAATATATTTAGGGGGTTTGGGGTTTTGTTTGTTTGTTTTCTCTCCAGTTAAGGCAGCTTCCAAGTATTTATTGCTCATCTCTAACCATATCCTGCCATTCACTTCTGTTAGTTTAGAAGCCTTCTGAGATTAATTTCCCTTCCCCGGGTGTTTCTGTATGTTTATTGCATTGTAATTGGGACATATTTTCTTAGAACTACATTGATTTAACCTGTCAACTTCAGAGTCCAAATTGGATACAATTATTTTACTTGGTTCCTGTTGTTAAACATTAGATCTACTGCCACATCATGGCAATGTTATTAGCACTGGATAAATAATAAAACTGACATGTCCTGTAATTTATTTGAAAGTCTCAAGATATTGAATAGTCTATGAATATGGTTCACTAGTGAAAAGGGATTCTGTGGTGATTTAGGGATTTGTTACTAATACAAGCTTTACGAAAATTCCATGGAAGTAAGTTCACTGAAGTTGGCTACCAAGGTGAGATCCCATCACACTTGTCTGAGCACTGGTGTAAAGCTCGTCTTTAGTTTAGCCACTAATGATTTCTGCCAGTGTGTACAGGAAGAATTAACTACCAATCATTAATGATTATGGATCTCTGCTTGCATGTGAAGTGTAGCTGACACATTGCAAAACACACTTTTCATTGGGTAATAATTTGGTAATCTGCCATATCTCCAGTTGGTGTAAATGGCAGGACTCCAATAGTGTTCTGCCAGCTGAGGAGCTATCCGAAAGTTTTATCATGTTATGTTTCCTAGGAGCACATTATCATATCCAGTCTTCCTTGTGTACTGCTTTATTTTGCAATAGCACTGTTATTAGCACTGTAAGAGCAAATATCTGATAAGCATAGACTCTTATCCAGCATAAATCAGGACACTTACTTCAACTAAATTTCCTTTTCTACATTCCCTCTTGTATGTGATTCATGTTTGTTCTAAATAGCCATAGTATCAAACATTGTTTCTATTTATTTCATTTTGATTTATGATACAGCAAATGTCGTAAGTAGAGAGGAAGGGTGAGCTTTTGGTCCCATTTCTGATTTCCCTGAATCCATGCATCCCAAATAGTGAGTCTTGGAAGGAAATCATGGGGTTCTTTGACTTTAACAATGGGACTGTGCCCAGACTGGGATATACATCATGCTTTATGACAGTCTCTTTGCCCTGTGGCTTTCACTATAATTTTTCTGACAGTAGTGGCTAAACCATGTTTTAAAAATTAAATATTTTTCATCAACAATTTGAAAAGAGAAAAAATATTTTAAATGACCGTGATACAATTCTATTATTATCACCTGGCACTTCACTGAGTTCTCATGCAAACTGCATATCCTGCCTTGCTAAATTCCAGTGGGAGAACAGAATTACGTTGCATATTCCATCTTCTCCTACATCATCTTGCAACCCAAAGCAGCCATAGCTTACCCTGCAAATCTGTTTCTCTTCTTGCCTACCTCTGTTAAGAATCTGGGTTAAAGACAGCCCTGTCACTGCCTAAAATTTAAGCCTAAAGAGCATCCTGCTCCTTGCTTTCTTTGCTTTCTAAGGCCCAAGGTGCAAATCTTCCAGTGCTTTGTGTGTTTCCCTATCTGCCAGGCAAGTTGTGTGTGTGGTGCTCCATTGTTTAGGAATTAAGAAGTAGGTGAGTTTCTATGTGTTGTAGTACCTGGACTCATACCCGTCTCTCCATCTTGGGCATCAAAAATGTATTTTTGTCTATTTGCACTGTCTTCTGCAGGAGAATTTAGCTTCCCTGTTTGTTTTACCTGGTAAACTTTCACTGTAAGACCTTAATTAAGTATGGCCACTTATATATGTAATGGTGTAATTTTTATTTAATATGTTTTAACTTAGACCACTGCAAAGGTGCCTCAGGCAGCTGAGCATATTAAATATTTGACAGTATATTATAGCAGAAAAGGAACATTTTAATCAATGCAGTTTATGGTATAATTAAAGACATTTAATTGTTGTGTGTAGACACTGCCTTAACTTAGTAATACTGAGTTTATTCAGTCCTTTAACTAGTCCTGATAGCAAGGTTTGCTGCTAGAGATACCAGTGGAGCTGTAAAGGGGAGTGATAAATCAGTGTTTTTATCATGGCTCCTGTCAGTACCTGCTCTTTGCTGGGAAAATTGATGATTAAACCAGTAGAGAAAATTCAGTGAGCCCCCCTCATTCAGACATTTGCCAAAAAGGCTACTCTGCTTGGTAATCATCCTGGTCTGGGTGCAGCTTTCAACAGTAACAGTGCTTTTGTCAGAACTGCTTATGCCAATTCCCTGAATGAAGCAACTAGCTTTTTTCTCACTGTGACTGCATCTACCCCAGGGCTTTTACTACTGCAAAAATACTCCTAGCTGACATTGGTCAATGGAAAACACGTATATCTGGTGTTAGTCCAACTGATCTTACAAACAGGAGATGATACTTTAGATATAGAGACTTTAGATACAAAGGGAAGTGGGAAATGAGCACTGCTGTGTATCATCACCCGTGTCCTAGTAACATTATGTGGGATGCAGTTGGTGAGATTTTCCTGTAATAATGTCCTGGCAGTCTAAACATGCTGAAGAATTTGTGTTCATCTAATGTCTTTTAACATACATTTATTTAACTGTGGATGCCTCTCATAAGTCAAATCTTAGGTTAGGTGCAACTTTAGCAATTGCAGGGAGATGAACTTGACAGCATTTTCTTGACTTATTGATAGCATGTAATTAACTGCAAATATCTACCTTGTATCTATGAAATAATAACTATTGATAAATAGTAGAAGTTATGTATTTCTTAATGGAGTAAATACACATTTCAGAAAGGAACCAATCACATTTTATAAGCTAACTAAAAGAATATATAAAAGGGTTATTGCATACAGTGGTCTATGATAATTGACAAAGACAATAAACCTGAGCTTTACTGCAGTTGATTTGAAGCAAGCAATTCTACAGGAGAAAAGGAAAGTAATGGACTGAATGGGCATTGCTCTGCATGTCAATATGGCTGATCTGCACATAGAAGGAAGGCTTCACGGAGTTGTTACTACTGTTCCAACAGTTCCAGGATAATACTGTATCACACAGCAGGAAAGGAACAGCATGTATAAATTCCATTACTCAGAAGCTATTCTTCAGAGTCTTTGGTTCAGGTAATTATCTTGGTCCCTAATTTGGCAGCTTGCAACAAACCTCTCTGTCATAATGCTGCTG
The DNA here is from genome assembly GCA_023637945.1 of Phaethornis superciliosus. NCBI lineage: Eukaryota > Metazoa > Chordata > Aves > Apodiformes > Trochilidae > Phaethornis > Phaethornis superciliosus. Next base: position 7,056,231 of record JAJQWJ010000014.1, on the reverse strand, counting down.
CAAAACTGGCCTAGGGTTCTTTCCCTTGGTCTTGGAAGCTGCAGAGAAAAAAAGATTGAGTTAAGAAAGTGTACTTACCTGGGGGACCTATGCTATGTGCTCTGCTATCAGTTTTATTTTGCTTCTGCTAGCAATTTCTTCTCTTTTATTTTCTTTTTTGAAAGCACGTATCTCCAAGAAAAAAAACCCAAACAAAACCTCCCAAGAAGCCCCAACAAGAAAACACAAATGACCCAGAGCTATGGCAAAAAGAGAAAAGACACTACAACCTCCCTAAGTAACCCATTACAGTGTTTCACCCTCCTTACAGGAAAGTTTATTTTTCGTATGTTTAAATAACATTTCCAGCATTGCAGTTTGCAATTGCCTATTGCCTCTTGTCCAGTTACTGAGCACTGCTGGGAAGAGTCTAGTTCCATCTTTCATACTCCCTCCCATCAAGTATTGATACACATTGATAAGAGTGCCCTAAAATTTCTTTTCTTTAGGATAAGCAATGCCAGCCCTCCCAGCCTTTTCTTGCATGTCAGATGCTCCAGGCCCTTACTAGTTGTGTATTTTTGCTGGACTTGCTCTGGTATGTCCATGTCTTACTTTTACTAGGGAGCCCAGCACTCCAGGTGTGGTCTCACTAGTGCTGAGTAGTAGAAATCATGTCCTTTTACCTGTAATTTATTGTCATGAAACTATGGCAAATACCCACTGGTAGAACATCAGTTTTGAGCTTTCTTTCCAGACAAAACTGAGTCCGGTTTTTAAATGTGTTTGTTCAGTGTTCAGGATCTGATTCTTAAGTTGCTCTTATGTATAGGTTGTAAGAATAACTGTAGTAAAATCTTTCCTTCACAAATGCATCAATAACTGCTGAATTTCAGTAGAAAATGGTGGACTACTCTATTAATTTTGGGACTATTCTTTTAATTTGTGAGGCAGCTGAAAGAGGACATAACATGTACCATGAAAAAGGAGAAAGCATTTCTTCGTATGTGTGTTATTTCACTGTTACATAAAAGACAATGCATTTAAGTTTATATAAAAAACTAGAGATTTGTGGACTTCTTGGGGCATATTCCTTAGGAGAATGGCCATAATAGGATCTCTCAACTTCTACCAGAAATCTGTAATTCACACTGTCAGCTGACGTCAAATAGTAGCTGGATGAAGGGATGAAGAACATTTCCTTATTGCTGAGGCAAAGATCTAATAGCAGTGATAGCATCCTACACTGTCTTAGACAACTGAAATAGGGCTTTTTACCATGGTGTCCTGGTTGTTCTAGAAGAATTAAAAGAATTGTTGCTCCAGCCTTGTTAGTACTGTAAGCTTATGCTGGCTTCAGTATTGGTTCCAGTGCCTTTTGTCTCCTGGATACTTAGGATCTGGTAAATGGGCATGCATTGGCTTTTGTGAGATCCTTGAATCACACGATTGCACACCCAGTTTTTGGCAATACCTTCTGTGGAAAGTGCCTTCTTTTCTGCAAAGAAAAAAATATCTGACAGTTCTTTGAAACGTTCACTATGTGTAAACAGATTATTAGTATTCCACAATAAATATTTACTTCCAATTTTAAAACCCTTAGCACAAGTGACTAGTACTCTGATACTGTGTTTTTAAAATCCTTCAGGAGGCAGAAGAGTCTCCTTCAGTGCTAATTTGTATATGTGAATTTTAGTATAAAACGACTCTATTTTTAGTCACATTAAATATTGATGATGCATATTTCACAATTTCATGAAAAAAAGGCTGAAGTTAAGACTCTGTGCTGTGCTCTGCTGTGGAGGTGAAACAGCAGAGGTTGATGCTGGTTTATGAGTCTGTATGGGCCACCTTTGCAGCCACGCTGTGTCACAGTTGGAGCTGTGTCTCAGTGTTGTTTTACCCTGAGGAATGCTGTCTGTTCTCTGGAGTTCCTGTGTGTGCTCTGCTCCCCTTGTTTCCTTATCTCACAACTTCTCTGCTCGTTTTTGACCCCTTCCTGTAAACCCATTATTTTATATTGAAATTGTGTGACTGTGTTTTGTGTACCACAAAGCATTTAACACCTGACATTTTCAGAACTACTCTAATGGAGTGTCTCTGGGTCATTGGGTGGTATAGTTGTGATTTTTTCCCATCCGATACACAGAACAGAGTTATTTGTGGTTTGTCTCTCCTGGTGAGAAGAGCTGCTCTCACTGTTCCCAGGGCCGCTTTGTTGCTCTGGTGTCCATGTTTTGCTAACAAATAACACGCAGTGGGAAAGACTAAAATTCAAGATATGGTGGTGACATTAGCAGTGGCTCTTTTCTCCCTAAGATTTCCCCAAACCATCTGCCATCAACTGATAAGAAAAATTTAAAGAACAGACTTTCCAATTCATTGTTTGCATGACTACAGGAGAGATGAAAAAAATTACAGTACAGTTCTGCCAGGAGGTATGAGCATCAAGGGAGTATCCTTAATAAACTAACAGACTAGATGCAGCGTGCACAAGAGTCACTTTAAGGAAGGCTTGAATGAATGAGAGCAAATTCTTTAGAAAGGTACCTAGATATTATATCTTATGAGAGTGGAGACAAGAAACAGTTCTTTAAAATCCACACCTGTGGCCTTTAGGTCTAATATTTCTGACAGACAGACTGAGCTTTGATTGACCACCCAGTGTCTAATCATTCTGTAAATATCCAGAGCATGCTATGCGCTGGCACTGACCCAGTGGGTGCAGTTTTATTGGAGGCTTTATGCCTGCCTTTGCATGATTATGCTGCTGTGGCCTTTTGAGCATAACATTTAAAATGAATGGACTTCACACTGGGTAGGATTTACCTATAAACTGTCATTTCTGTTTATGCAAACAGTCATGATTCTTAACGAGAATTGACTCAATTGCTGGTAGAATACTGGTGCCTCTCCAGCCAGAAATCACAGGCTTCTAAGTCTAATTTTAGGAATCCAATGATTTTTCACAGGTAGATTAAAGGAAATTTAATTTTGACACATGAAACCAGGTTTTCTAAAGGCTTACATATTTGACATGTCACTCCAATGAATATAGTCCCTATTACATGTATTTTTTATGCATTTCACTCATTGCACAGGCCTTTGAGAATGTGCCACCTGGGGTTTTGATTTTCATAATACAAGCATTTTCCCATGCCAGGCGCATGCATGAAAATCATCTTGTGCAGTCTCGTGACTGTGGGTCTAACCTAACAAAAAACAGTTTTATGCATGAAATTTGCTAACACAGAATCTTAAAAGTCAGCAGAGTCAATTCCCATCATAAACTCTGAAATTCTCAGTTTAAGTCATATTGTGCCATGAAAAGTGACATTTTGTGCCAGGGACAATTTAGAACAGTAGCAGCCAGAGGGATACTCCCAGAGAGGCAGGAGGTCTCCTCTTACTGAGCATATAGGGAGAAAGTGGGCATTCCAATTTCCCACTGAGAATGACATAGCTGGGCTTTTGTTTTCTGGAGCTGGAAAGATCATTTTCTCTTTGGAAAATGGCACACCAAGCAACACTGGCAGTAAAACATTCTGAAATCAATTGGATTTGGAGAATGCAGGGAATAAAAAGGCTGAAACATGGCTGACCCTGTGTGCAGGCAGCAGCTCCATGTAACTGCCCCTCACATATGCTAATTTGGCTTTCGTCTTCTGTTTTATTATTTTTTCTTTTGTTCAATCTGAGCACTGTAGCATAGATTGTAGTCTTGTAACATCCTCCAGCTGCCTTTATTCATTGTCTTGAAAACTGTCTGCTTACCAGACATGCAATTTTCAATTTTAAAAGCCCTCATTATTGCCTAAATCCTGCTATTCTTGAGCTATTTGCCTCTAGGAAGATGATAACAATTCCCCATTGGTCTGCTGATGGCTGAGTGGTTTTCCATTTTTTATGTTTTAATAATTGTATGAATACGGGTAACAAATGAGCCAAAGCCAGTTATTGCTTGCCTTTCTCTCACTGCCAGCTTTATTCTAAATATGAGTTGGACTTATTCTAAGAATTATTAGGAGTGATTCCTTTCACAGGTCTTTAAGTCTTCCAAGTTTGGCAAGCTAAAATTACAAGCTTCAGTTGCCGTGAAGCCAGCTATATTTAATTTGCATGTGATAATTCAAGTCTAAAGTTCTTTGTGCATGGCAGGAGGTCTCCTCTTTGTTTTGTAAACTCTGGATTATAAAACCCCTTTTGTTTTTGCTCATGTAGATTTACAAATTCCAGACCTGGTTTTCACCTGGTGTAAATTAGCATCATTTCACCAAGCTCAGTGAAGCCACGCAGTTTTTTACAATCTGACAATCTAATACATGGAATACATAAAAATACAAAGCCCACAAAATCACCATAATATTTTCTTATGTTATTTGGTTTCCATGGAAAGCTGAAAATTGATCTAAGGTCCGCTTGATTGGTCTGACCTAAGCATGAGATTTGTGACAAAATTAGAAACCAGGCAGTTTTCATCAGATACTGACTTTTTTACTGGTGAATTTTCACCACTATGTAGTTCAGGGCTATCTGATTGGGAGTTGTGTGTTTGCTGAGCTTATTCAGTGTGATTTTTGTCTTAGGACAAGAGGGATGTGAGACCAGATACTTAGCTGGTACTTACTTCGAGTGTTCCCCATGTTAAAAGGTGGGAATGTTAAAACAGGTATGAGGAGACAAATTGTCTCCTTGGCAAAAGCAACTTTGCAGAAAGGCAAGCCCATCAGAGAGAGAAGGGCCCTTGCTTTGTGATGTTCTGCAGCCTTCAGAGGGGCAGCCTTGATTGCTGTTTCAGGAAGGGGGGGAGAACAGCTCTTTTTGTAAATTTGTGTATTACTTGGAAAGTACTGTTAATACTGCCTGGATGGCAGATTGTGAGTCTGTACAGAAGGAATTTCTTTCAGAAGGGGTGGTCACAACAAGAATGGGTTAATAAGTAACTGATTCAAAACAAGGCCATGCCATAATTTAAAATTGGCACTCAAGAGATGGTAAGTGCTTAATTAGTTAAGATTTCTGGGTCTTCTCATTCACATACATTCTAATCATAAACCTCGTCCTCTAGGCTTTCTCTCCCCTCATCTCCCCTTGTCTCCCACCCTTCTGCCCCCACCTTTTTATGCTTGGATACCACTCAGCAGCACAGTAATATTCTGTCTGGAGGCTCTGAACCTCTGCCCCTGCACATCCGCAGAACTGCAATGATTCTTTTCTTATATAGGTTTTGTTAGATTGGAACATGTAGCTCAGAAGCAATTGCTGAACTCCTATCATCCATGTTTAAATTTTGCAAACCTGCTTTTCACTGTGCTAACAGATCAGTGATGTTCTGAGTTATGGAGCATCTCTAACTGCATTTTTGCTAGTAATAATTTTTTGGTGTAGGGTACTGCATTAAGATTTTCAGTCCCTTTCTGGTCATTAAATGGCTTGGCCCAAAGCCTACTAAAAAAACCAAAAGTAATGTCATTAACTTTGGTGGCCTTTGGATCAAGCTGTGTCAGGCTGCATAGGTTGGCTGGAAACAGTCCTTTTGAGAATTATTTTTTTTTTCCCTTGGAAAATGTTAAAAGCTTGGAAAAAACAGCATTTGTGAACTTACTTTAGGAAAAATATTGAAAACAATGTTCTCAAGCTGTGGCATTATTTAATGTGATAATAAGAGAAATGAGAAAAGGAAAGTAGGAAAAAATGACTGTGACACTTAATTTAATTCCTAAATCTCTTGCAATCAGCAGAGAAATTTATCATCATTATTTTTATCAGGCTGGGTATGCATTAGCTTTTCCCAATCCTACTCCACATTTTAAGTCTTTGAAGTTGGGCATCATTTAAGTTACTCAGCTTTACATTCCTTCAAGAGAAATTATATCTTATCTAAGGAAGAATGACAAATGCTAGATGCACTTCTCTACGTGAAGTCCAGCCATTGCCTTGCAAACCAATACCACCGCCTGCTTTGATTTACATTGTATTCCCTCAGCTCACCTCCCACCAGCCTGTTCATTTTATTCACTAGCAGCCAAATATAAGGCTGAAAAAGCTTTTGAGGTTTGTTTCTGTAACAAGTGCCAGATTTTCTATTCTGCTCAGGCTGTTGAATGTCTTTTGTTTGTTTGCACTTCCTCTTGCACTCTTTCTTTTGCTCTCTGGGGTTTATTGTTTTAAATGTTCCCTGATTGTACCACATTTCTCTGTCCATTTATCTGGACTCGGGTTCACTGATAATGTAATGAAAAAGGATTTCTTCTCTATAGGAGCCGTTAAAAACTGATGTAAAGAGCTGCACAGAGGGAAACCATTTGCAGTTCACAATAACAAGTTTTATTGGTCAATAAATCCCAGGAACTATACTGCTTTGTTTTCTTGTAGCATCTTCTGGCCCCTTATTTATTAACTAGCGATTTCAAAAATATAAAGCACTTTTAATCCCAGGGCCAGATCCAAAGCCTCTGGGTAATTCAGTAGATTTGTATTGGCCACTAATACAGATGAGTGCTGCTGCTGAGCCTCTATGGGTGCCAGGAAGGCAAAGATAGCTCTTCCTTGCCTATCATCAATTAACACCCACTAATAAATATGACAAAAAGGCAGGGTTTTCAGGTAGCTGCTCATAGGATTGTTTTATGAATTCTCAGTCCAGCATGAATCTGTGTCTTTAGAAAACAGTGCCCCAGTTCCCACTGAAGCATTACAATGGCTTTCTCTGATTTTGCTACACTCCTCATTGAAAGTGCAGATTCCCTGACTTCGTATTCCTTCAATACGTATCTGCAGTGCTTTTCTGTATGCTTCCAACACCCAGCAAACGGACATTAGAGGCAGCAAACGTTGGTCTGTCCCTGATTGGGAATTTCTCAGTGAAATTTAACTAGATAAAGAGAGGAACAAAAGAAAACGAAACCAAAGTATTATCTGAGAAGCAGTGGCTCTTAAAAAAATACTTGTTTAAAAAGAAAATTGAAGTTTTCAAATGTCCCTTTTCAAATGTCTGATGTCATTGTGATGTATTTTAACTGATTTGATGAAAAATGGGTAAGGCAAGTAGGTTCAGCATTTAAATTTGTAGATTTAGATTGCTACACACATGTTAAGTCTGATGCAATTTCACTGAGACCCCAGGCAGAATGTAGATACAAACCTACACTGCATTACTGCTCTCAGAATATTTAATTAAATTAATGTTTCACAAATAAACTATTAAACCAATCTCAGAGTTATAACTCAGGTAAAATGTCAAATGGCAGAAAGACTTCAGGATGTTATGGGTAGTGTAGCTTATAATTATTTACTGGGGCAACAGCTGTACCATTCAGATCTGCTGTTTATTTGGGTTTTTTAAAGCTTGTTGCCTGGAACATGGCTTTGTAATTACAGGGAATTCTGTTAGTATCATGCTTAGCTTCTCATCTGTGATCTGTCATTTACGCCTTTGCTTTAACCTGCTGTATGACTGATACATGAGTAATGAGATAAATAATCCTTGTCACATTATAAGCTCCTCATCTTTTTCAGGTGTGTTTGTCTTTCCTAGAAAGGAAATAAATTCTTAATTATTTTAGGCTGACATTTACCTTTTCTGAAGAGGATGGAACATATGGAACGATAGCAAATAATGGTGGGGAAGGAATATCACCTTGGGCTTTTTAATTCATCCAGTTCAGACAGAATCTCTGCAGGATACCAGCAGTTACTTATGGGAACCAATTTGTTGTGGTTGTCCTGTATGCCCCTTTTACCACCTAAGTGTCTATTAGGGAATAAAAAAGACATTCCTGAGTGCAGGCAGGGTTTAAAATGCAGACCAAAGTGGCCCTGCCAGATGCATGTCACTGTGAGAAAAGTGGAAGCGTAGAAAATAGTATTTCAAAAAGAAGAGATGTTGCTAGTGAAACATTCACTCCAACGAGTCCGTGTCCTGGCAGAGCTTTCTAGGGGCTGAGTCATCTCAGAGCTGCCTTTACTTTTTTGCTCTTGTGTCATGTATTGTGTTCCAAGGATGATACTTAACTCCCACTGAACAGCACTTTTAGATGAAGTGTTGGAGCAAATTGAGTATTAGGTGGATGAGGACTCTCGGCAAACTATTGTACTTTATCAGCCCATGGTTGCTCAGATCACATGCTGACTTCTGAGTGATTGTAGTGTTTCCTGGAGGCCTCCTGATTTTCTTAAGATTCCTACTGAGGAATAGTTTGGGTTTGGAACAGAAATCCATTGTCCAGGTAGATAGATCACTAGCTCAGTATCTGTCTTGATTTGTAATGACTGAGATGAAAAGCCCATTCCTCTCAGAGAGAATAACCATTTAAACATGTGTCAAACATTGTGGGACCCCAATTTGGCTGCTGAGATGCAAAGGCTTCATCTGTGCATGGTGTGACTTGCTGCCTTCTCCAGATTACTCTTCAGTATGGATTTGTTTGAAGTGTTTTGTTTTTTGAAAATGAACACGCTCAAATATAAAACAGTTTCAAAAAGTCAGAGGCTGACACAAAATGGAGTTGTTACCATCTGATCAGCCTTACCCACAACTGTTTCCCTACCTTTTTAGATAGTTTGGAACAGATTTTCAGAAAGAGAGGAGGAGAGAATTTAATTGCTATTTTGCAATTTTAATGAATAAGTGCCATTTCTGTTCATCTTCTATTTACTTTCACAGTATAAGGCAGAGTTCTAATGCCAAGAATGAACTTCATTAGCAGCAGAAAAAGAGACACTTCATTAGTACTGAACTGTTATTGCTGGCACATGTGCTGGGTGGGTAATGCCTATGAGTATCAGCAGAAAGACAGCTTTTTCAGACACTGGAGGAAGGCTGCCATTTCTAAAGTAACTCAGTGTCACGGATGCTTCCGTTTCTGTAGTTTTGATACAGGCACTTGAAGAAAAGTTAATTTTTTTAGCAGCAAGGTTTGGAATTTTCCATAATTCAGGTCTTCATTGATCTAGGTAAGAGACTAAAACTAAGCCTGTAGCTTCTTACAATTACTGATTGTCCAGATGAGAAGGGGTGGAGGATCAAGATACTTGGAGAATATCTTCATTAAGGACATTAGGTCTATAATTCCATACAACTGGCACAAAGATATTAGAATAAAATAGAGATACTGAATCACAGGAGTGAAAGGCTGCCATGTTCCTATCTAATACATCTGGGATATTAATACTTATAAATGTGAGCTATCTTTGCCTTGAAAACCTGGAATTAAATTTTGCTTGAAAGAAACAAAATCAGGAAAATGATAAGGAGTGTTTTATTGTTGTTTCTTTTAATGAAAAGGTTGAAGATAAAAATTACTTGATAGCTAATTGAAGGCCACAATGAATTTTTGACAAAAATGTTTCTTTTTTAGCTATTTTTAGCAAACAAAAAATTTATAAGCACTGGAAAAATATGACACAGAGTATTTCACAGTAAAATCATAACACAATGAAGTGTCTCAGTAAGGTCACTACACATTAATGTATACACACATACATTAATAAATACACATGTAAGTATTTAAGCATACACTGGCTTGACTACATTAAATGACTCACTATAATCTCTCTGTAAATGCTGCTAGATCCAACCTAGCAAAACCTGCCAATAATCTGATACAAGATAAGCATTTAAATCTGGGGTGTTTTTATAGGGATTTGCACAGAAGTACATGTTTATATGCTCATTTTAATTAAACCAGTGCAATTAAATGAGTAGGCTAGTTTAGTGGTTTTGAAAATACAAGTTTATGTAAAAATTATCTCGTGTACACCAACCCCTATTCTGTTATTAACTTACCAGTAAATAAATGCAGCAGGGATTTGAACCCCAGTTTTGAGTACCACCACGTGGGTCATTACATCCCTCACTTTTGCTTTCTTGCAAAATTTATTATTAGATCCAAGTTGGCATTTAATTTATTTAGCCTTCTGTATTCAGTAAAAGAATCATTGAAAAACATCATTATTGTGTCCATATGTGTTTGTAATACAAGTCCCTGTTCTAAAAACTGAATAACCAACTTTGCTTTAAAGTTCAGGAAGTGACATAATGTAGATTTCAGCTTTAAGACCAGCTCTTACAATAAAACTTGGACGTTGTATTACAGAATCACGACCAGTTAGCCTTGACCTTTTTTCCCCATCATATTGTCCCACTTGGTGCAAATGTTTTATACAACTCTTTCTTTCACTCTCACTATGGATGTCTGATGCGGCTTGGCTGTCTGATTCTATTCTCCCTAATGATTTTTTCTACATGACTTACCTTATAAAAAAGTCACAAAGCCACCAGTCCATCTTTCCAGCTGATCATACGTCTCTTTTTAATTTTTCCCCCCTGATTATTAATAATGACACTATTTTCGGGTTTATTACTGGAATTCAGGTTTCACTTTAGTGAAATTTCTTTACTGCCTGCCCTTTAAGTATCATTTTATTTCTCCACCATAGTTTTCCTGCATAAAAGCTGATTCCAGTCATTTGTCTGAGTTCTGATTCCACGAATGCCTGGCTTTTTGAGAATCTCATGTCCTCGTGCTTACGCTGTGCCATTTGAAAATGCTTCAGACCTATGTCAGATCTGATTGTATCAGATTAACTGGTCATACACATCCAGTTATCTTCAGTCCTCACTTTGCTTAGCATATAGCTGAGTACAGAGAACCTTAGTGCCTGTCCTCAGGTACCCATGCAGCAGCCTCTTTCACCACTGTAAGTATTCACATCTCTCTCCCTTTTCCCCATATCCTTTTGGGTCACCCTGAGTGACCTTTTAGTCCTTCATGTAGGTGCAGGGGATATTGTACATTTCTTCTCTATATTTTTTTTGCCTTCCATATTGACCTCTTAACAGGTTTAATTTTACTCTTTTATTTTTAAGCTAATATTTTCTTGGATGGAATAGGAATGATATATATAAGGAAGTCTATATCCTCAGATGGTGGACGATACAAATGAGAGGAAAGTATGACTCCGTATCCTCTCTGACTTTCAGGAAAACAACCTCAACATATAAAAAACATTGAAAAGCAGAAGTCCAGGGGTTAGTAAGAAGAAAAGTTCTTACAACTAGTAGATAGATAGCTTTAGTCAATTGACAAAGGCAATGGAAAAGAGAATATGCATCTTTTAGTAAACTGGATCAGCCATTTTATGATTGAACAGTATTACACTTTTACTGAAGCTGAAGTCCAAGGATCACAGAACATCAGTCTCCCTTTTTCTTACACTGGTGGGTTCTCTAGACAGCTTCAGCTTGTGTTTTTCTCTGGTCACATACACACTGAAGCATGTGAGGTGTAACACAATGAAAGAAAAGTCTGTGAGTCTTGAGTTATGCCACCCATGTCTAATGACAGCAAAATCTAGTTTGCTTTTATCTAAAAGGAGAAAAATTGCTTTTGCACAACAGAGAGATACAGCAGTCTACATAATTTACAAGAGTATGTTAATTTTAGCAATGTTTATCAGAAATTAAGAGGGATTCTCAAATAGGTGGAATCAGATTCTCTGCAACACCAAGAATTCCTCACTCTTTTGTCTTCCAGTAGCCAAGATCCTGAGCTGCATACAGCAGTCACCTTGTATTGTGCCAGAACCCACAGTGCTGTTGCAGTGCCATGTGTGGGGGGTATGGGAATAAAAAGGCAGAGGTATTTTGTTTCCAGCACTGACAGAAGTCACTGGCATTTTATGCAGCATTTAATTTTAACACAAAACATCATGAAACAGGTCTAGTTTCGCCCCTTTCTGTTGTTCCACATTAATATTTCAGTAAAAATTTGCTCATATAAACATTAGGAAAGCAATGAACAAGTATTTTACATAGGCTGTGTAATTTTGGAAAATTGAAAATTACTATACTTGGCCTGCTTCTCCATCTAAATTTTTCATAGCAGGGTCATACCTTCAACTAGAATAAATCCATACTGAACCCATAAAGGATTTACATCACTTGTTGTGGTCTGCAGATCAGTTTTGTGCCATATTTCCCATATGAAGTTTGCTCACTTGAAAAACACGTGGCAGCACTGCTGTTCATGGGAAGGATGACAACAAATTATTAAAATAAGACAACTTTAATGTTAATTAATACCCTTAATGTGAGGTGCAGTTAGTCTGTACAGTGATTCAGCAAGGCATGGGGGTGCTGCCTTTGGGCATAGGACTTCTGGACTTCTTTGAGCTCACATGCTTGAGAAATTCTTGGCTGAATCAGGGTTTAGTGCTAACACCTTTATAAGCTACTATTAGTGCAGCCTTTCAATTGAAATTTCTACTAGGGGTTAATAGGGAAAACTCACTGCACTATTAGCTTTCTGTGCCACACACCTTATTTTTAATTGAAAAACATACAGTTGCATTTTCTAATCACATTTGTTCGTTTACCTGCTTTTTCCTATGAAGAAAGCACATTTAATTACCATCTGAAGTCCCCAGCAGGCTGCAGCTCACCCATCCACTTTCCTTGAGCAATCACAGCACCCAGATGCCAAGCTTTTAAAATAGCTTTCTAGCTGCAGCATCTGCCTCCAGATTGATCAAGCAGTTGTGTCTGAGTCAGTTATGTGGTTAAAGGGATAATGGACTGTCTGTGCTGTCTGGCCTTCCTGAATGCCAGTTTCTTTTGACTTGCATGTCACAGTAATATATGCATCTTTACCAGTTGCTCAGAAGGCTTTGCTACAGTCCACCTAAACTCATTTCAGTTTGCAGCAATAAACAAGGTCAGAAGCTCCATAACCATTGTGTTCATGGATGGACAGTGTCTACAAGTCAGAATGTGGGTTACTTATTTTTTTTTTTTTTTTTTAGATTCCCTGTTTAAACAATAATGGAGCCTCTTCTCTGCTTTTACAGTTGCAACAGTCCCTTCATAATCAGGATGTCAGACATTTTCTCATGATTCTTGGCCACAGCAGTTCAGGAACCTTTCTAATAGGAATATTCTAATGCTTATAGCTCTGAATAACATACAGACTGTGGGAAAAAAAAAAAAAGCATACCCTTGCCTCCCTCCCAGCTCCTTTTTATAATCTTAGTATTAAATGTTAGGTACTAGAACCTGAGATTTTTTTGTTCTCTTAACTCACCAGTATTGGGAATGAATAAATATGATGAATTCATTTCATGTGAGGAAAGGATTCTGATTTTTATCTTCTCTCTGCATGAAACCAATCTTCTCTGAAAGGATATTTGAATTGAAGAAATAGAAGACAAATATAAATGTGGATGGAGGTTAAAACTCCCAGGAAAGGTGTAAAGTCATAAACCGTTCGACCAAAAAAAAAAAAAAAAGTTTTTTTTTCTGCTGCCAGATTTCTAAGCTGATGCACCAAGATTTCTTGAAAGATAAAGGAAACTGTATGTCAAACAGTGAAAAATTCATAAAGACGACATTTCATGTAGTGCTAATTTTCTTGCATTCTTTTGTAGTGAAGTCACTCTTCAGTGCTTTCATTTTTCCCTCCCAGATTTACGGATAAAAGGACTTTTCTCAGACAAAGAAAAATGCTGTGAGAGTACATGTTGTACTTCTGATTCCACAAGATGTACATATGTATGTGTTTTCAAAGATCACATTGGCTTAATAGCAACAAAGCCTTAGGGGCTTATAGAATGTACATCCTATTTATTCTGAGGTTAAACATTTTCCTGTCAAGCTGCAGGTAGTAGTTAATATACTGTACTAAGTACAGTCTCATGATACATTCCTGTGATTTCAGTTATTAACATGCTAATATTTTCTGGTTTTAAATATTCAAGGTTTGAATGTAAATCATTGTGTGCTTCTGAATAGATTTTTAAATTAATCATTGAACCTTTGTTACTGTACCAGTATTTTATTACATGTGGTTCAATCTTTTTTTGCTAAAAAAGCCCACCAAACCCAACCCACAGAGAAGGAAGCTTTGAGTTTATTCCACCTCTGGTATAACATGCATCCATCTGTTCATACACACAGATTCTTCTATACATATAGCTGATTTTGTAAATAATAACTAAATTTCTAATTTATATTTATTACTGATGAACTAGGAACTGACAGCAGAATTTGTATGATTAGTGTGTGGTGTGTGAGCATGTGAAGCAGACTAATGTTTAGAAACACTTAATGTCTCATTGACTAACAGCCCCCAAAAAAGACGAAAACATGGTACCTCTCAAGAAAGATGACACAAGAGCAGGAGAAAGAAAAAGTCTGAACTGTAGTGTCCCAGATAATACTCTTGAAACATGTAGTAAATTGAGAGCAGGAAAACAGCATAGTAGCTCATGGATACTCTAATTCTGCTAACCTTACCTTTCCCAGTGCATTCAGGTTTGATTTTGCATTGGAACTCATCCTAAAAATCTATTTTTGGAACACTAATTACAGGAGTTCATACAGACAATCATAAACCATAGTAGTCTCTTAAATTAATGGGAAGAAGAAACATCTTCAGGTAATATTCAGATAAATAGATCACAGATCACACTGTGATTATTCTCCTCTCCCTCTCCTCTTCATAAATATCTGAAGCCAATGGAGAACAGAAGAAGGTTAGACATTGGGTTAAGAACAGACCCAGAATTTTTTTAAAAGTTCAAATAAGAAGTAGCCAGATTCCATAGGAAATGTAAACAGGCATGAGCATGTGTAAGTGTAGGTGGTTTCAGCACCTTCTCGTGTGACAGGTTCCTCATACTACACACCAGGAAGCTATCATTTGTGATTTGTATGATGCTACAGAAGTCAGTCTTTGTCCTCTTTGGTTTCTTACCGTGTGCTTGACCCATACCACATTGTCTAATCTCACTGACACCATTTGCCTCTCCTTTTTTGCCTTCTCTCATGTCCTTTATATGTAATGACATTTTTTTTTTCCCTTCAAATCTTAGCAGTTTCTTCTGGGACTATCAAAGACTGAGTAAGAAATAGTATTTGTATGATTTTTCTCTGTGGATCTACTCCAAGAATCTGACTGAATCCAATGAAATTACTTACTTGTCTGAAATACAACACATACCAAAGAGCTTGTATGAGCGGCAGTCAGTCTCTCTTTGCCACCCTTTCTTTTCATTATCTGCTTGTCTTTCTTTTATACAGCTAGCTCTTTAGGACACATAATTCTGGAATTACATATGCTTGATAGTAATTGCAGAAGCAATAAGAGAAGTAATAATAATGTGGTGTTCTAGGTTGTTCATTTTATGCTCATTTAAATTGGAATTTCTATTTAATTAATCTCTGTACATGGATCTCTGAAAAGCTGTGGCGAGAGTCCTTAAACTCCTTAAACAAGGCAGTTACCTGTCACGAGCCCACAGCCATCAGTGCCATCACAGCATCTGAACTGAACCCACAGTCAATCCTCAAAAGTCTTCATCTTATTGTTGATGCAGCTGATGTTTGGATAAAACCCTGTATAGAGTCTCTTTAATTATGCCATAGATTAATTACAATTAGTATGTAAATAGAGACATAAAACTAGGCTTATCACACGTAGCTATCTGTACTAGCAAACAAGCTTTACAAATCCCTCCCTTTTGGAAGTCTCTTGAGTTGCTGGCTTCACGTTTTAGTTTCTCTTTGACTTCAGCTATCAAAATGCCAGCAGTATTCCAAGCACCTTTGGCCTCTTTGTAATTCACACCATTTGAGGAAATTATGAACCATTTGGCTAAGGAGCAAGACAACATAATGCTGGTGTACTTTGCAAGTATCTTTTCCTTCCACTGTATTTTACAGCAATATAAGTTTATAGATTTGTGTAACCAAATCCTTACAGCATTACTAGGAAACAAAGGCTCATAGAGGAAACTTTCTTTAAGTCACCTGCCACGGAAACACCTGACCAGAGCTTGTAGAATGTGCCAGGTCATTTCTGATATCATTTCTGCTAGAAATTTCTTCTTGCACAGCTCTTCTGTAACTCTAGATCAGAACTGATCAAGAGGAAGATTTCCTTTTCCACGGAATAAATAAGCAACTCCAAAATGAACACCCAAAACCTAGCATTTTTGCTGGGCAATGGTAACAGACATAAATCTTAAAACTGTAAAACTGTCCTTCACCCATCTGTATATTATGTTATTTATATGCCACAGAGATCATGGTGGGCATGGTTAAAACCAATGAAGTAAGTAAATGCCATACATAATTAATAATGGTGACAGGCACTTTCTGGCATTGAAAGGCAGACTGCATCCAAACCCTCCACACTTCCAGCCCTGCTGAGCACTGACTCTGAAAGTCAAATGAGCAACTTTATCTGATTGTTGTTATTATTAGGGATGCAGAAAAAGCAGTGAAAAATAGGAGTCAAACAGAGAATTTAAATAAATGTCTCTATGAAAGCTTCTTGCATATAGAGACAGAAAACTCCTAAGAGAGTAAGCATGGTGGTAGCTGGGACATACAGGAGCTGTAGCCATTGCTTATTTATTTAGCTATCATACACTCAGATGACTTTTGTTTCTGCTTGGGCTGGTTTAAATCAGCCTTAGTCTTAGTGTAAATGTTTTTTCCCTATTCATAGTCTCTGGAATACAGTGCTGGATTTCCAGACCACAGTCAGGGATTGCCAGCCTGCCATCTTCACTGACAGATGCCTGTATTTCAACACACTCCAGTATAACCAGGGTTTATAACTCACGTTTTTATGTGTGAACAATGTAATGAATAATTAGGAAAAAAGTGTTTAATAATTTGGAGTACAATATCCAGAGAAGTTTAAGGATGCATATTTTCCGAATATTTTTGAATGCACACATTTCTGTCTAGCTTTAAACATTTAAGTGATCTCTTGGACTATGCAGTTTTCATTTGAAGGACCAGTTTCCTTCAGCTTACTATGAGATCAGAAAGAAAAAGGACCGTAATATTGAAAAATTCATGACTATATGTATTCATGCCACAGTATTTGTCTGCGCTTGCTCAGAGCCTGATCCCATCCTGAAAATTCAATGAATGTCCCTGAATAATCCAAATGCAACAATCTTTCCCAGGCAACATTACTGCAAAGTTGCTACAGCACAATCACCACCACATTTGCTGTCATTCTCACATTTTATAAGAAAAAAATCAAGTATGAAATGGTGCCCAGTTCACAGGGAGGTTCTGTCCTGCATTCAATGATTGCTTACAGTTCTCAGATCAGAGACTCTCCAGTGCAAGGCTGTAGCCTCACAGATCAGAAGGGCTGAAGTATTGTAGTAACTATACAGGTCCTGTCAGTCTCCTTCCAAATTTATTACATTTGGAAAGAATCTATTACAAATACAGATAAGATCATTCTCATCAATGTCTTTTTATTCCAGCACCCTAGTGCCTTTCTTATGCATCAGAATAATGGATCCTTTTTGTGACAAAATGCAAAGCTGAACTATTGTGTTTCTCACTGTAAAGCTGTTGGCAGGTCTGATGTGTGCTGGATTTGAAATATTTATTGTGCTGC
Organism: Phaethornis superciliosus; assembly: GCA_023637945.1. NCBI lineage: Eukaryota > Metazoa > Chordata > Aves > Apodiformes > Trochilidae > Phaethornis > Phaethornis superciliosus. The sequence goes on along the minus strand of JAJQWJ010000014.1, from coordinate 7,038,823 downwards.
CAGAGCAATCCAAAGCCAGTTTTACAGAAAACTATGCCCACTAATTGCAAAATATGCAAAAGGAATCCATTTCTCCTTCAGTGATACTATACACATATGGATCTTATGCTAAGATTAACCAAGTTTACACACATTGATTAAGTAGAGACAGAGCAATGAGCTCATTTCCTCCTTAAAAAAACTGGACAACATCTTTTGCAGATCAAGCTGTTACAAAATTAAAGCACTTCTCTGAAATCATAGTACTTTCTATAACATATGTGAGAATGCAGAAAGCAGTCTGGAAAGAGAGAGACCTAGAGGGACTGGAAGAGAGCCAAGATAATGAAGAACAATGAGTAGGCTTGCTGGTCTGTTGATCTTGGATTCTCCCCAAGTAACATTTATTTCTATGAGTTACATGTTTTTTTCTTTGTTTGTGTTTTTGTGTTGGTTTTTGTTTTTCCTTTTACACACTCACTCCCACAAACCCACACCCTCTTTTTCCTTCTTACAAGAGAAAGAGAGTGAGACAGCACAGCGATTTTGAAAGGAAAATAAACACAAATAAAAAAAGAGGTGTTTGTTAGTACAGGAAATTGGTTTACAGTTTCATAAATTTAAAACAGGTGTATCATATTGCAGGGGTTATGCAGTGCTAGACTGCTGCGTTAAAGAAACTGGACAATTTCCTTTGCAATACAAAATTTACTTATGCAAGTGCATTGTGGATTTAATAGAAAGTCAGGGACTAAAAAACCCAGGTGAGCAAAAGCATAATTCTGAGCTTGGAATAGAACAATCAGTGCTAAAAGCAAGGGTCTGATTAGCTAGAAAGCATCTCTGCAGAAAAGGAATTGCAGTCCTGGTGACAAAAAGGTGCCCAGGAGTCAGCCCTGCATTGCTGTGGCAAAGCCAGCTGACTGTGGGGCTGCAAGTAGGAGCACAGTGTTGCTGTTAGGAACACAGCCTGGGAAGGGGTTATGCTTCTCAGTTCTCAGCATCATCAGAACTGTGTCCATTCTTGCACCCCACAGATGAAAGAGAACATCACAGTAAGTCAAGGAGAAATATAAAATATGGTTTGGGCACTGAAGCACCCAAGACTTAAGGACAGGCTTAAGGGAATCAGTTTGTTCATGGTGAAGAAGAGATAGGTAAGGGTGATTTAACTGCTGTCTTTAACTTCCTAAAGGGAAACTACAGAGAAGATGGATACATATTCTTCTCAAAATGTACAGCAAAAGTGCAAGAAGCAAGATACACCAGACAGAGCAAGAGAAATTCCATAGATAAGATTCCCCTTGGAATGGGTGGTTAAACCTATAGACCAGATTGACATTAGAGATTGCAGAATAACTGTCCTTGATCAAAGCTGGATGTAATCAGACAAAGCCCTGACCTAACAACATTCAAGTTGACATTGCTCTGATGCATCATAGGGACTTTTACTCTCTGGTGTGCTGCTTGTCTCCCTTGGCATTTGAAGATGTCAAAAATTATGCTTTGGAGGACTTGTCAGCTATGTACATTCTTCCCCTGCAGTTTTGCTGCATTGCATCTCTCTTAATTTTCATGTATCCAACTTCTGAACTTTTTTATTTTCATCATTCTAAAATATGGAAGTTATATTAGTGTCATTAAAGCCCCATGGATTTAACAAAAGTTACACTGATTAATGGAGAGAATTACTTCTCTGTTAAAGAGCTAGAGAAATGAACTAAAATGAGATTATTTTACTTTAATTTTTTAGTTCTCCTTTCACATAATACCTGTGCTTCTTCTATGACAGGAGCTAATACAATGAACAAGAAAAAGAAAGAGACATTGCAGGGTACTTTAACAGGGAATATGTTTCAAATTCCCACACTGCTTAAGCTTTACATTGAGTTTATGCATGTGAGTACCTTTGCATTTTCAAATATGGAGACTTACATGAGACTGAATGATACCAATACTAAATAAATACTCCTATATTTTTGTTTTTATATAAACCACATAGCTGACTAAATCTCAGAAGGAAAACTACTTTGTTGTGTGTGTGCAGGGCAAGTCTGGAGAAACTGCTTGGAAATTATAACCAGGCTGGGGTTCACTGCAAAAGTAGTCTTCTAATCTCAGGCGCATAGTCCCTAACACATATCTGGGTAATTCACTAACAGCAGTGTATTAGTCTTCACTCTTGTGAAACAGGGAACCACTATTATCTCCATTTTATGAGTAGGAACCAAGGCAGAGGAATAGCAGCCTCACTGATTGCAGATGACTCTCATGCTTTAGTGTTTTTTCATAGATTTTAAGCTGGACCATAGTCTCAACAAGAAGGATAATCCCCATGCTTCTAGTGCATGAATGATATACCTTTTAATATAATTACAAAAGTATCAGTGGAGCTTTAATCTTACTCCCATTTCAATCATAACTATTTTTTTTGCCATGGTAAAGAATTCCCTCAAATCTCTTTCATAGACACGTAGAGTTGCTTAAAGTAGGAAAAAAGCAATTAGCTACTTATTATTTAATGGATGACTATCAGTGACCTGTGAGAATTAGTGCCTTGATCAGTATCAGCAGTAAGCATAAGTCTGTAACTTCCAGCCAGTAAAAAGGGAGATACTGATGCTTTCTGTGATGAAGTATCTTCCACTTCATGACTGCAATCAGGTACATTAATACAACATCAGTGGGTTTTGCAATGCAAATTCAGTCATCTCTACATAGCGTGTTCAGTGTAAATGTCCTCAAATGCATAAAATGAAGCACACCGAACAACAAATATGCACAATTTGTTACACAGAGCATGGAAGGGGTGTTTGCTCAGACAGACTCTGAGCACCATCTGGGAGACAAGTGTTCAGTTTTGCAACAGATTGCATAATTTTCATGTAGAATCTGGAGAAAAGCTCTAAATGCTTTAATAGATAGTTGATTTAACATGCGTTTAATCTTTGTTTTGTGTCGTCTTATAGGCTATGCATATGTTTTGAATGACTGAAGTGGTCATTAACTTATTACAGTGCTCATCCCTTTGCACAATTTGCTTTCTTCTCTTCTCATTGTGTGTATCTGTGTGCGTGCAGTATTTCACCTTAAAGAGTTCGTTTTCACAGAACATGGTAATTAATCTTAGTAAAAGCCAAGCATCTACTGCATATGCATGCCATTTGATTGATTAGATTAAAAATTTAATGTTACAGTTCATACATTAGCAATATTTCAATATAACATATACCAAGGACTCAACTATCAATAATAAGAATTTTTTCAAGAACAACACAAATTAACACCTGAAGTATAAAGAATGACCTTGAGAGAATGAAATGCTTTACCTAAACCATACTGCTTATTACGTATTTAAGCTGAGCACCATGTTTTATGTGCTAAAAAAGCTGTAGAAAGCACTGCCCTTCAAAATAGAACTTCATGTAAAGAATTTCTCACTTGGAGCATTTCAGAAGTGACAAAATGTTTAGAAGCACTGCATTAAATTTTAGGGTTTTTTTTAGTATTATTCAACTAACTGTATCTAATACTCAGTAGTAAAAAGCTATACTTTAGGACTTCTCTCAATTTCCTTCTTGCACAAGTGAGTAAAGGCATTGGAAGGCATATACTGATGATTCACTTTATTAGGACCAAAACCTGAGAAAGAAATGCAATAAAAATGAGACCATACAGATTGTATAAAAAAGGCATGCTGTATTATTTGACACTGTTATGACAAAATGAAATGCCATCCTTCATTTGGATATGCTCTTCCATATCCAAAAGCAAAATTACATCATAATACTTCTGCACTGACTTGTAAAGCAATTCACTGCAGCATCTTTGAACCTTAAGCAATCATAATGCTTTCAAACCTGCTATAAACTGGGTCATCTGTACAAAGAAATTGTAAAAAATGATGCACTAATTCAATTTAGCACTGTGTGAAAACTGCACAATAGCAGGATTAAAGGATCTGAAAATGAAGACAAGTGTTTCATTATTAACTCCTTAAATTTTGTTCCTTCTGCTTTTCCTGCAATGTCATTTATTTCTAGCTTAGAACTGTAATTTCTGTTTTATGATACAGTGGATGCATTCTATATTGCCTCTCCATATGAGCACACTGAAGTTGCCCCAAAGGCTTAATAAAGTATGAAATAAGTTAGCATACACTATTAATTTTACTCAACAAAATAACAAAATAAATTAGAAAGAAGAAGTATTATAAAATCATATAAAAGCTGTGGTATGTATCAAACATAGTCAACTTTAAAAATCAAAAAGGTTTTTACCTGGCCAAAAAACAATAAAATACCAAAGCTGCAAACGAAAAGCACTTGTATGTAGACAGGAATCCCCTTTTTGTTCCCTGTATAATGCAATCATTTAAAACAGCTGGCCTCTTCTGTAATGTGCTAATTTTATAGGCATTCTTTCTTTTATCTGCCTGAAGAGGTCTTTTTTTTTTTTTTCTCCCTTCCTTTTTTTTCTTGGGCTATTGTGTGTTGTATGTGCATGTGAAAATGTTTCAGATCAGCATGTGGAACTGCCATGGCCATCCTTCCAGCAGGAAGTCCAGTCTCTGTCCCCATGTATAACAATAGCACTCCATGCTGATGATCACCAGAATCCAGTGTTCAATTCACTGGTAACGTCAAAATGAGTAACCATAGAAAAGAAACCATCCTGGAATGATTTAAAGTGTTAGGTAAGACTAAATATATATATATATATATATATAATTTTTTTTAAAAAAAATCTTGCTTCAGGGTAGTAACTGTACTTTTGTATATGATTCTATAAAAACCCTCTGAATTCTTTACTCTGAGAGCTTAGATGGCTTCAATTAAATTCAGTCTGGACATCTAAAAATAACAGACAGAAGTGTACTCTTACTTCTGCTGTGTCTTTATTCTAAACAGTAATATGTTTGATCACGCTCATTTTTTAACTTAATTGGCAGAGGATTTATGTTAAATTCTACTAGGGACTTCGTGTTTGTGCCTAAATTGCAGGGCAGAATGTTCCTAACTGTGTGTCATGGTTCTGGCATGTCATCTGAACCAAGGGATCTGCTGGAGCTGCTCCTCATCTGCCTGAGGCATTCCTGCCAGGGGCAGCTGGGAGTGATGTGCCCTGGGTGTGATTTCAAGGCAGCCATGCAGCCAGGGCAGGTTAACTTTGTTCTGCAGAGCAGTCTCGGGTGCCCTGGATTAAGTATATTCATGGCACTTTCCACAACAGGAACTGTAGTGCTTGGCCATTGCAACAAATAAATTAAAAATTGTCATGGGAGGAATTGTGTAACAATCCAAAATAAAACAGCAACTTGAGTCATGATCAGCACTGATGTTATTTCTAATCAAGAAGTATGAAGCCTAAATTTTGTGGGTCAGCCACAAATTGCAACATGTATTTTGGAGAATTTGCAGTTTCTTTTCCTCTTCTTTCCTTTTTTGTTCAGTTTACCTCAAACAGTAGTAGTAATTATCTGAATTACTACGTCCTTCTGAACTCATGGTTGTATGATCCCAGAGCACAGAAGCTCCACGATGCCTTATATATTTCTGTATCATTTTATTGTGCAGATCTAGTGGTACGTGGGATGTGGCCTGCATCACCTGCTTGTTTCAACTTAAAATTCATAGTAAAATCATTGGTCAAGGAGCTCAATTGCAGTATTAGTGTTGGGGCTGTCATTAAGTTGACATGAGATGAAAGAGAGTAGCAGAGCATAAAGAAGAACATTCATTCACAGAGTCTTCACTCAATGGCACAAATGGATAGCGTAAGTGGAAAATATTTCAAATAAATGTTGTGACAGAGCAGTTTGTTTTGAGAAAAAAGAGAGAAAAGGGATAAAACATTCTAACTGTAAATTATCTTTATGCAGTTAATGATTACTCCACCTGTGGTCCAAAACATAAGTTCTCCTCCTTCAGAAGTGATCATGCATTATGATTGCAGATTTACTTTTATCTCGAGGAATAAGGAAGGATATGCAACTTGCCAATTTTTTTTTAAATTTTTTTTTTTTTTTTTTAATGTTTAATTATGTAGAGAAAGTAGACTGAAGTAGTAAGGAAAACTCTAAAATCAGATTGGGAGAAATTATTTTCCCCTTATAAAAATGATATCGATTATGATTGTGAGATAAATTTATAAACTCCTCATTCTGTTTGCTCACTTTTTGCCATTTTCTCAGCTTGGATGATAGCAAAGATTCAACCTTTTTGTTTGCATATAGTCAATCTTACGTTTAAGTTACTGGAATTTGCAACCTGAGGCTTCATACTCTGAGAGTGTTCTATTTATGGAGGACAAAAATCAATGATCCTATTGCTTTCAGGTTTTTTTTGAAAGGTTTCTTTTGTGTGAGTGTCTCTTTTTCCTTGCTGCACAACTGCAGTTCTGGAACTCCTATAATTTCATAGTGTCTTCACGGTAACTTTCAAAGCATCCAGAAATTCAGTTTCACACTAAGAGAATTTAACTGAATTTGTACTTACGAAACCAATATACATGGTTAGCTTCATGAAAATGAGATGAGCCAAAGCTTCAGATAGAATGCCTACCAGAGCATCAATTTCTATTGTGAGCATGCAGTGGAAAAGACTTCCAGATTTCAGGTTCCTAGTGTGAAAAGGATGTTTGTATTAAAGCACAGAGAGCAGTTCTGCATTGATTGGACCATGTGATCAAATCCCTGCATGGTATGGTACAGGGGGTTTAATTTGGAAAGGTAATCCATACCTTGATCAGCAAAAGATGAAAATACAAGAGAGTAAAATTCAACCAGGTAAAGCAAAATGAGGAATGGAAATTTTTCCTGTTTTTCATAGTTTCCTAAATTTATTCATTTACTCCTCTTGACCTCTGTGCTTCTGAAAGCAAAATGCAGTTTGCTTTTGTACATAGCTTGCTGCATAGAAGTGCTTGTTTCTCAGCAGCAATAATAGTCATTTTAGGTAGATGATCCAATATCTGCTGAAATGAAAAGAGAAGTTTGTATTGCTCTCCAGCTTGTTTGAGACAGGCCCAGACCAGGGAAATAAGTGATAATTCCTGAGCGAAGTGACATGCATCAATTAACTGTGCCACAGTTAATTCTTGGCAGCATCTTTACAAGGTGACTGCCAGCCACTTTTGTCAGGTATGGTTGAAATTAAGACCTTCAGGGCAAAAAAGCATGTACAATCTTTGGGGGTTTTTTATGAAAAAAAAAAATATTTATTTTTTTTTTTTTTTCTTTTTTCATATGGGGCACAATGGCAAAGAAACAGGGCGTTAGAAGTGACATTTCTATGCTAGCACTCTTGATAAATTTAATATAGTAACTGCTATACCATCAGGATAGCCAGCAAAGAAGCCATTATTTGGATGAATCCCTTGGCAAAGTGATAATGGGGGCAGAAAGGGAAAGAAAGTTTCTTTTTTGGGGTGAAGATGGGGTGGCTGTAATCAAAACATAGGTGAGAAATGACAGCATAGCCTTTAACGTGCAGAGGATTAAATCATGAAGTCGCAGAGAAAAAAGTTGGACTTCCAGATTTGTTTGGTAATGTAAGATGTGCAGCTAGAGTAAGCAGAAATTTAAAAGCCAATAAACCCCTAAATAGAAGGCAGACCTGTCTGCTGTGATAAGGTAAGTCATTTAGGCCCACAACAAGTGTCAGTACAGTAATTAGAATACACCAAGAAATCTGATTGGAATTTTTGCATGATGAGAGCACTGCCAGCTGCTTTTGATACTGGCTGATAATGACAGTGACAGGCTGACAACACCTGTTCTGAAAGCTTTACCAGCAAGAGGGGAAGATGCTTTTCTGTGAGTTTATCTTCTAGCATCTTCCCTTTCTTTTCTAGCTTTGTAAGTCCTTTGTAAACAAATAAATGACAATGATATTTTTAGGGGTTAGTTGTGCTAGGTGTTCCTCAAACTTAGGAAGAGCTGCCATTTAAAACTGCATCCTCCGTGTGTGAGCTTCCCCTCCATATTTCATTTGCTGTCAAGTTTTGGATTAACTTTGCAAATTCTCAAAGCAGTATTATTCTGTTCTGATGTTTTTCATAAGCACTGGCAAGGGATTTTGCTGTCCTGCCTCTCTCCTCTGGAGTTTCAGCTTGCTTGAGACAAAAAAAAGATTATCTGCAGTAGATCAATAGTCCCTTAAGATGTAAACGCATCAGCTCTTATAAGTGAAGCAAGATTTGGCCTGGCCAGTAGTGTAATGTTAGATCTCAAAGGATAGCTCAGGGGCTTCAGAAATTGTAATGAGGAATCAATAACTGGAACGAATCTCTCACAAGGCTTATGCAGCCTCTCAGAGTATGTTTTGTTTCTTTGTATGACTGGAAGTAGCTTTCTGCAAATAAGGTGCAAAATGGAGGAATTCAGGAAACTCATGTGTCAGTTTCAGAGCTGGGGAGGACTGTGTCATCCCAGAGGTGAGACTGGGCTCTCAGTAATGATACTCTTCCTGCCTACAGTGCCATTGGAGGAAATACTCTGCTTTTTAACCCCTCTCAGCTGGTATACATCATTTCCTGTTTACTGTTTAAGCAGAGGTTATGTGTCACCCTAGGTATGCCTGAATTACAGGTGGGATTAAATTAATCAATTTTATACAGTGTTTTGGGGTGAAATGAGCAATTTGCCATCCTACACGTGAATGCTGAATATTTTGCTCTCTCTTCCACTGTTCTTGGATATGAACAAGCTGAGCTTTTTTGTGCCCATTTGACATCTCTATATAAAAAATGAATCAGTATTATGCTGTTGGACCATCACAGCCAGTTTGCTGACTGTTAGGGCATAAGGAACTATGCAGATATATGCATTTATTATATATGTGTGTGTGTATATATATATATATAAATCTTGGGCTTTTTTTGTACCACCTTAAATTGAACTGTTCTCAGATGTTTTGCCAGGTTGAAGATCCAGGGCAAGCTCAATGCCTTTGCAGCTGAATAGTGAGTGTATTTATAAGGCAAGCAGGAATCCTGTTGTATTTATTAATAATCTGAGATGCACAGAAATTCTGTAAATAGCTTAATATTCACAAAATGTAAGAAAAGTTCAGGTGCTGCATACTGGGATGTTATGATTCTGTTACAGTAAGGACCTTTTGCCTTTGTTTTGTGGGTTACCTTCTCATTTATAGAGTCCCTCTTTGTTCTTCTCTCCAAGCTATTGTTCTTTTGTGCTAATTAAAACCCAGACAATTAAGTACACAAAGCACACTCAAGATTCTGTGCACACCCAGCTGAAAACAGGGCCAAATGTCCAGAAACATGCTTAGCAGAGATGTGAGCTCTGACACTGGAGTAGAATGACTGAATATGAAATTCATTATTGGGAAGCAAAGTGACATTTAAATTATGCCACTGTTTCTCCTGCAGGCTTGCGACAGGGTATTTTTACAAAGAAAATTAAATTAATTACAGGGCACTTAAATGCAACACTTGAAAATGGTATCTTAATGTGTTTGTTTCTTAAGTGAAATATTATTCCTGGGGTTTTACCACAAATGTGACATGTAAAGCTGACACTACATCTCCTCAAATCTTCAGTGAACTAACTTGCATCCTGTAAGTGCTGACCTTGTGCCATTTCTGTTGATCCCACACAACAGAATTAGTCATCTGGGTAGGGGAACAGCTGGCAAAAAAAAATACAACCAAACAAAAGGAAAGACATGAGCAGCCAACTTCCCATTGTCACAGGTAAAAGACAGAAATGAATCATAGGCAAGTACAAAACTATCAAGGGGAAAAAAGCCAGTAATAAAGGTGATTCAGCTGTAATGTCAGGCTCTCTCAATGAAGTGATCTGCAGATGGATAGAGAGTGGAGAAGCATTGGCTTCAGACAGGTGAAGGCTAATGTTTGATGTTGAAAAGAAAGCTTTATCCTTCTTGTCTCAGTCCCCAGTTTAAAAAGGGCACTTATCTATGGGGAGAGCTTCATCAGCTCCACTAACTGCACTCCAGTGAGAGATAAGAAGATAATTAAGATTACCTCCATGCTTAATCAACTTGCCAGTATAGGGATGCTCTCTTGAATTGGGGCACAATTAAATTAAGCTTAACTTCTTCCAAATATATGCAAGAAGCAGACATCTGGTAACGTCAAGCTGAAAATGCACTAAGTTGCATTATGACAATCTTCAAGGACAAAGGAAATGAAAAGTTGAAAGGGTATGAGAGAGCAAGACCTCTGCCAAGTCCTTTAATCTGTTTTGCAATGCAGACTACCTATCACAAAAAAATACCAGTGATTTAGCTTATTGATTGATACATCACTAACCTAGTGATTTCAGTCATTTACCCACAGATACACATATTTATGAAAATACACATGTACTGTACAACCAATGTACATTATTTAAAATAAACATCTGTAACTGTTGTAGTTCATAGTAATTGATAACTGAAATTAAAAGATCTGAAAGTTATATTAGAGGAAGCAGTCTAATTGTGCCAGTCAGGGACAAGATCAAGGTCCTACTGGTCTGTAAATCTGTAGCTCCATGAATGGCAGTCTTTGAATATTTGCTGAATCTAAGGATATTAATAATTGGCAGTTACAGGTCTATCAAAGGCATCAAAGAATTACTTTTTACAATAAGCCTAAAAGGTAAATAGCAGAATCCCTATTATTTTAGCTGAATCAGAAAGCAGAGAAGACCTGCTAAATCTCCATCTGGAACTAGTCACAGCCAGATTATAAATAGAAAAGTTCCGATTCCTAATCTGTGGGCATCTGCTAAAAGCTCAATGATGACAAAAAGGCTTCTGTTCAGCTTGGGTCTGATAAAAACAGTGTGACTGGCAGCTGTGCTCTCACAGTCAGAATGCTTAAAAAATAATTCAGAACTAAATAATTACCTTTTCTTATTTTTATCTATAGTAGGACTCTTGAAGAACCTTTTCAAACATAAAACCTGCATTTTGGAAGTACTTCAAGAGTACAGTCACTCACTGAGAACTGAAAGCTAGTACCCATGAAGTGCTTTCTCTTTTAAATGATAAATATCTTTATCTTGCAAAGGCATCAACCCATTCCTTTTACTTAACTGTGTGAAGAAAGATAATAATCTTTTTTTTCTTCTCTCCATACTGTAGAAGTTCATTAGTGATGTTTTCTGCTATTCTGTGCTTCTTTCTGTAAGTTGCTATTTTATACACGTGGGAAAGGTTGTAAAATCCTGATGGAGGTTGAAGAAATGACTTGTCTTTTTTCCTTGTTGAGAGAATAATTTGAATGCTGTGGAACTGCACTAAGTCTTCTGATTTCCCAGGCTGTCCTATAGGGCTTGTTCCAGCTGGGCCACAATGCCTGAATATAGTAGAACACAGTTAGAAAGCTCTGCTTTCAGGTCATCCTGATCTTGCTGAGATCTGGTTGTCGATCTTGTCCATGTCTTCTACTTCCTATATTACATACCGGACTTTACAGAATAGTTCAGTGTTCATCCTGGCAAGTGTATCTAGTATCACTGGCATATAAACCACTGTAACACTGCAGTTTTCTGTGCTGGAAGACAGAGTGATTCAACTCCTGAAGCCCCCTACACTGCAAGAATTTGCCACTAATGCCAATTCTTGCACCAGATCTCATCAGGCTTGCTTTGAAGGACGTTGGAGTCCTGAAGCCATAAAGTTCAGTATTAGAAAAAAAGCACCAGTAGGGGGGGGAGTAAAAAAGCAGCAAAATCAAGTTGTTGTCTGAAGTTTAATTCTTTGAGTCCTGAACATGTTCTTACAAAAAATTAAACACACCTGTCTACCTGGACTGCCTCCTGACAGAAAGAACACAGATTCTTTCATTAATAGTAAACCCAGAAAACCATTGTGATTTTCTCATTTTTATTTTCTTTCAGTGCCAATCAAAGAACTGTGATTGAGAGGGAAAGAACATTCAAATATCACCATCATTTTATCCCCTTTCCTTTCAAACTCAAAAAGAGTACATCTCTTCATTTCTGTTGTGTTAAGCAACTCTTTTACAGCAGCGGGTTGTGAAACCAGAACTCCCACTGATGTAGGATCAGAGAGGGGTGCAAGATTTTAGAGGTGGTTCTGAACTCCTGAGAAATCGTTCAAAAGCTGAATGCTTTGAGCCATGCAGAATTGCTGCTGTCTTCACATCTAATCTTTCCAGCAGCTGATTTTCTCTTTATCTTGTGGCCAGACTTCTCCCATAGGAGAAATTATTGTTCCAGATTTCCTAAAATTCTGCAAGTCTTATTCCCAAAGTGGGACAAAAACGGCAGTTTACACTAGCTTCACAACCTTATTCATGGCTTTTATTATGCAGATGGTTGTATGTAAGAACACATATTTGCTAGATGTAAATTTTAGCTGCTTGGGGTCTCTGTCTCTATGTAATATCTAGCCTAATGTCAGTACAGGACATTTATGTTTTCATTTAAAAATAAAGTAAGCAGATGGGACTTCTCGCATCCATAGAGTAGTAAATTAAAAACAAAAGCAACAAGTTTTTTAATGTTGTGCTCTGCTGGGATGAGAGTTTGGCGTTATGGCATCTGGTCTAATCTCAATATTCCAGTAGCTGCCTTTTTGCAGACACCTAACCATGTTCTGTGTGAGTACTGGTCAAACCCAAATTTTTTCATGAAGAATTTTAAATAAAGAGATCTTAGTAAAGAGGAAACACCTGGAATCCTAATGCAAGCATTGACAAGGACCATTTAAAGTTCTTGTCTGGAAACTCGAAGGATCAGGTATGTTTTCTAAAGATTAACACCTCCCTCTGTGGATGGTCTTAAGGTACAGGGAAATGCTAACCTTCATTTAGGATATTTTTGAAAAAAAAAAAAGGATAATTTTTTTATACAGATGGCTAAAAAGTAGATGTTTCTTCTTTTACCCTCCTCTAGGTGAACAGCTAAACTACTCCCTGAAGAGGTAGGGTATGTCAGCTCACAGCTTCTTCTAGCCAGGGAATTGATATTCAAATTTAAATTTAGTTCCTATTCTGCCTTTGCAGACAGTGCTTCCTCACCTCTGCAGGCAGCACCATGGGTGTATCTGTAAGCATGTGAGAGAGCATTTGCCTCAGTTTTTTTAGGGAAATGGTTTATTTTGCATTACATTCTAATTAGGGGGCTGATACACTTCTTTCCAGTCTAGTCATATGATTAGGAAGCTTTCCTGGAAGGGAGGAAAAACAAGAATCCAGTCTTTGCAATTAGCACTCCCATGGTGGTTCCAGAAATATATCTTACTGTCTTTAGGGCAAGAACTAATTGAGAGAAAGGCTCTTTTATTTGCCACCTATGACCTTGACCTAGAGAATTTATCCTTACTGTTGCGTGAGGGGCAATTAAACTTCTGTGAAGCAAAACCTCCCCATCATAGCAAAATATGTCAAGTGTATCAGAGCTCAAACCTTCAACCTAATTCTGTTCCCTTTAAATGTGCCAACCTGACTCACATTAATTTGAATAAACTGAGAACAGCAGTATTTACTGTCTCAGGAACCTGAAACTTTCTTTAATGTCTTTTGGGTTTTAGGGTTTTTTTTTGTTGTTGTTGTTCTTAAGGGGAGAGTAGACAGAGATTTCCAAAATGAGACCCGAGGCTCATCTGTTTATCTGGACTGCACAGGTCTAAGAAGTTCCAGTGCACCAGCTGAATCTTCTGTGCCTTCCCTGCTTGTGAGCCTCTGCAACGTAGGGGAAAGCTCAGAGTAACAGCCTGGTGTATTTTACTGGGACATGGGGACAGGCTGGAGCACACACACATGAACTGTCCTGATAAGGCAGCTCAGCTGATGGGAAGTAATGTATTAAGCTTTGCTGAGATTCAAGCTTAAATATGCCTTGTTTTCTTATGTATCCAAATGAAATGCTTACATCCTTGAAAATGAGGACCTTTGTATTAGGAAGGATGAGGATCCTTGATGCTGAAAATTACATGTAACTCAACTTACAGGTTTGTGGGTTTTTTGGTTGGTTGGTTGGGTTTTTTTTCTTTTCTTTTTTTCTCTCTTTTTTTTTTTTTTTTTTTTTTTTTTTTGTTTTGTTTTGTTTTGTTTTCCTTTAACTAGTTAAAATCAATGCCTCTAGAATACTGGATCCCAAGGTTTTGCAATTCTGCATTGATCTCCTTCACTGTTTCCCCTGAGAGCCTCTGGAATACTGCTAGTGAGTAACGTGCTTGCTAGTATGAAGGGAATAGAGGAGTAACCTTTGCTGCTTGAGTAAAATGCAGAATGACATAAACCATCCAATTCAGCCTCCTTTAGGGCGTTTAAGACACAGAACTCATTTTTCTGGATGAAAAGCAGACAGTGACACTGCCAACAGCAACTGTGTCAGCTCAGGTTCTCCCAGCAGGAGGGACATACAGGGTGGATGGAGAAGCAAACACAACAGATGCCACAAATGGAAGTGCTCATTTGGAGCCCACATTTAGAAGATAAAATGAGATGTGGGGCATGTAGAAGTTAACAGTGACTCTTTGAAACATAACAAAAGTACAGAACAGTTAAGATCTGTTTAAACTGGAAGTCCCAGCTTGCATACAGAGCATCCATAGCTGGGTGTGGATCAGTAATGAAAGGCTTGGTTTGGTATCTTCACCACAAAAACATTAAAGAAAAAAATTAAAACACGTTTTAGGAAATATGAAAGGAAAATGTTTTGAGCAGCAAAACATTTCTGTTCCTCTCAGAATACCTTAATAAATTACACAGTAATTACATTCTAGGTCACTGATTTATCAAAATGTTTCTATCCTTTTTTATATTTATGCCCATTAAAACAATTTTCTATTGTTCCTATTTTTAAAGGAAAACCTACTTAGAAGTTTTTAGCAACTCAAGTATCAGAATAAACAGATATATTTTTTTAAAAGAAAAAACTTTGAAGAGACATGCACAATACAAAATACATTATTTCGAAGTAGACTGCGTTAACATTTTATACTTAATCTGCTTACCACTAACATGATCATAACAGGATAGGACTTGCATCATACTATATGCACTGATAAACTGGAAATAATTTTAGTGAAAGATTATGAAAACCAGAGTTATTAAGTGTTGAGAAAATTACTGCCTTACAGTGGTTAGGATTAACTAAAATAAAATTAAACACATTTTTCCAAAGTAATCCAGGTGTATTTGGATGCTCAAGCCATTAAAATAAGTAATGGCTATTGATAAGAGTTTAGCATTTTCCCAGGTAACTTATTATTGGAATGTCTCTCTGAACAAAGCTGGTTTTGTTAATTTGGGAACAAGTAATAAAGCAGTGCCTGCAATGATCTGCAGATAATCAAACCATTGATTCAGGGGGCTGTTGCCACTTTTCTCTCTGTATGAAGAAGTGATCATTTCTACTGCCTACTAGAGAAACAAAAGTTTACTTACAAACCCTACCTACTATTTAAAGGAAGAGATGCAAACTCTAGGGGCAGGTTGGGTTTTTTGGATTTTTTTTAACTACTTCGTTCTGTTCATCTACTTATAAAGGTGGTAGACCATCCTTACATATTATTCTATAATATATTCTATCATCATAGCTTCTGCTGAAGATCAGAGAAATCTCTAGGTTGACTCAATTGGAAGTATGTCATGTCTACTTACCTGCACTAGAAAAGTGCAGAAATCTATACACAGCAAGAAGTGAAAATGATGGGGAGAGGTCCATGGCCCTGCATTATTGATGGAATACTGTGTAGTGCTAGATCTCCACTGTTTAATAAAGCCCAAAATAGAGAACATGTATTTCAGTCCACTGGCAGATGAAGAGCTGCAGTTAAGCTCCTGTTTTCTCAGGACTGCTATTTCTCAACTCACACCTCTGTTTTTACTTTGAACTCTTGCATGAAGTCAGTCTCTTAAGTGCCTCAGATATTTTTCTCATAAAGCAGTTACCTGATGGCACTTCCATCATCTTATTATGAGCCTTAGAGGTGGCCTGAACAGCAACACACAGTTCCTCAAAGGCTGAGTTTTACTTGGTTTGAGTGCCAGAAGAAATGCTTAAGATGGCTCATGATGATTACAGAGAGCCCTTAAATGCCCATTGTTTCCATGACCTGTTTCAGTACATGAGTGCACTGAGGTTAAACCCCCCTGTTCTGTCTGCTGCACAGGTTTGTGATGGGAGAGACCACGTGTGTTGTCACAGAACTATAGACAAACAGAGCTGGATCACACGTGCCAAGGCTGACTTCCACTGAGCTGCTTCTGCACTGAGCTCACCTGGTGAATCTGTTGGAGTTTCAGACCACCAGTTCCCAGGAAAAGCCTCAGCTGTGGTAGTGAGGATGCATGCACAGCTATTTGGGGTCCTGCATGGGAAATTCTGCTAATTGGGTAAACCCACTCTAGTGTACAGGCACCAACTGGCAGACACAACTTTCACAATGAAAGAGATCCATATTTTTTGCATGTAACTAACAATTTGTGACATTAAAGCAACAACAGGAGCCAAGATGCTGGCACTTATTCTTGTCACCTCTTTCAAGTACGGTAACTAGAATTTGCATTTGTTTCTCTTCCAAAGGCAGTTACTTATTTTATAAAGTAAGCATTTAATGCATGCAGTTTCTTTGGCATGATTTTATTTTAAGCTGAAGTCTCTAAAGAGTTTAGTATTGTCTCTCTTAAGAGAAGAAACCAAACGGTATTTAATTAATACTGTATCAAACTAGAGAAATGTCATCAGTCACACACACATAGCAGAGGAGATGAGAACTCTCTCAAAAAGGGTAAATAACGTAATTGTGATAGAGGAAAATGAAGATAATGGAAGTATACAAAACTATGGGTAACAGGGTAAAACTAAAATTCTTTTGAAAAATTCAAATTTTCTAATAGTGACAAAGGCAGCGCACTTCAGACCCTCAAAAGCTGACAGTTTATCAACACACAGTGTACCTATCCATTGTCATTAAAAATACAGAGTGTTGGTTCAACAGCTACATCTGCATCTCTCTTGTCCAGTGCATATCCTTGGCTCACAGGCCTCCTGCAATGGGAATTTTCTATTGTTTTAGTTTTAGACCAGGTACAATATGCAGGATATCAGTCATTCTTACCCTGGAGGTTGAACTCCACAAAGAAGTCTCTGCATGGAGGAGGGTCAGTGCTAGAGTAACATTTCTTGAAAAAAAAGTTTTCTTTATTTGGCATTTGGCTATGAGCTTAAATCTTTAAGGACAAAAATCAAAAGAAAAAAACAGGGAGAAAATTGGAGGGGAGATTTTTACACGCTGGTTAAAGCATTGGTATGGAGCAGGTAGACTAAGTAGGGGTAGCTTTTTCAGATACCCTAAATTCATTATTCTGGCTCCCCTGCAGCAGACTTGACGAGGAGAGCCAACAGGCAGATGAAGAAATGTTAACCTGAGCTGGTGCTTTCAGACAGCCCTATGTGTTGCCCTATGGAGGACACTTAGTTCAAACAGCTTTACTGCTCTCTCAGCAGCACCCATTAGGCAGCTCAGCACCATGCTGACATAACACACAGCTTTCAGTTCTGCTTTCAAGCAGCTCCTGCATAGTTGCTTTGTGCTCCACTGTGCAGCTCAGACTTGGCCCTCTGTCTCAACAAAAAATTCCTTGTTAAACTTGCCACTTCTTTTTTTTGGGTGGTGGTGGTGTGTTTGTGGTGTTTGTTTTTAGAACAGAGTGCTTAATCATTTCTTGTCAGACCAGGTTTCTTAGGATGTCTGGAAAAAGAGGTAGAACATTAAATCTAGCAGTTCTGAGGCTGCTTCTTAACAGCTCCTAAGTGTCACTTGATGGATGGCTGTCTGGAACTATATCCTCCTTCCTGCTGATATTTCCAACCAAACCCAAGTAATACAACTTGGTTGTAATACAGCTCAGAATCCCAGCAATCATATATTAGCAATAAATTATTACACAGCACTCCAAATCTTTTGCACTCAGCTACAACACACTTTACCCCATATAGCATTTGGATTAGACATTGTATAGATAGTATGCACATTTGCTACTTTCGTCAGATATGACAGGGAAAGAGACTCTGAAACCAAGATTCTCTGACAGGGGTTAGAATAAAATTTCCCTTTTCAGTGGATTATTGGGGCAGGGTGATGGACTACGTCGCCTCTTTAAAGCCGTTTTCAGGTTTAGGGCTTTGCCCATGCCAGTCCCTCCCATCCTTGCCCTGGTTTTTATAAGAAACAGGGTTTTAAAACTTTTGTGAAGCTCCAGTTAGTGTCCATTGCCAGAGGTAATAAAATGCAGAAGCTGAACTGCAGGTCCAACCACCTCAGTAATTCCTATGTTCTTTTTGGTCATTTGAATAAAGCAAGGAAATGGAGAACTCACTGGGAACTTTCCCATATGCCAAGAAAACATTTAATTTTAAAAAGAGAACTTGAATTTTATGAGGATAATTCATATCAAATATTATATAGGCAGAAGCTGCTCTATTTCATTCAGCTTCTGGAGAAAAATAATTATTCTCTTTACAATTTGAAGTGCATTTGTATTCCTTCCAAACAGTTCTATTACAACAAATAAAGTACTTACTATACATCTTTTTCCTGCTGCTTTTCAACTTAAATTTAATTTTCACATAGATTTATTTAAAACAATTCACAATGTGACTCAGCCAAATGATGAATTTATGGAAGGTTTAGTAACTGTGTAATCTAGTTGAAGTTAAAAATGGCTACTTTATAACTCTGTGCCTAAATCAAATCACCCGCTACAGCCCGCTATTATGCATCCATTTAAATCCTCTTTCTTGGCACACATGTTCAATCTTTAACTGAAAGAAAGCATGGTGCAAATATGCTTCTAAATGAAAAGTGTATATATACATATATAGTATTGCTATTAGGCAAATGTTTTAATTTCTTCTGTTCTCTGAGCCTGCTTGAGCACTTAATACATTTATGTGTGTGTATACATTATGTATCTGCAGAGAACACACTGTAAATATCGATGTCTTGTTTTCTATTGCTTACAATACAAGACTGCCTCTATGCAAATAGTTCAAATTTAACAAGAAAAGTTAAATTAAATTTTCAGTGCATAAAAATATTTGTAGTGAGATCTCACTACAGAAAAGGTTTGTGACTTGTGTTGATAATAGAAAAGACTGGGAGAGAACTTTCCCTCAGGCAAAATACAAGTCTGTTTTCTGTTCCATTGTTGGCACAAAATCAGCAATTACAGCAGAGTTGTCTAAAATCAGCCTATACCTGATAAAAAAACTTGACTTCAGCATGAGACTTTTATAAATTTGCTATTTGGATAAGAAGTGGCCCCCAAAATTTTATGAATAGAGAATGTGTTGCTGAGATTTCAAATGGCTACCCAGGATGGAGTTATACTCTTTTTAATTTTTTCAGGAGTTTTGACCAAGTTTTCTAACTAAATTTGGTCAAAATAAAGTTCAGTTCTCTCACCCAAATATACCCAAACTGAGCTACTAAACTGTCTATCAGTATCCCCCCCAACTATGTATGAATTGCAGACTTAGTGTCTAATCCAAAATACAACATATACAACTGAGGCAAAACTTCCATTTTCCTCAGAGTTTTGGAGGATGCCTCTATTCCTATTGCTGTAGTTTTGCTATTTATTTGGTAATGTTCTGATCCAGACAGATTCATCACCATCTTTGCAAGAATAAGGAGATACACAGGAAGATGTAATTCCACATCCTCAGAGATACATAGGCTCCCCAAGTTGGACTGAGATACTCTGTGGTTTGCATTGCAGCCCATCCAGCATGCAAATTAAAACTACAGCTGTATAAATTACCAAGAGTGAGACTTCATTCTTTCTTTAAACAAGACCCAAAAAAATCACAAATTGTTTCATCTTCTTTTCCCACTATTTCCATTTTTGACGCTGACAGCTGCACACTAAGGAGACAGGCTTACAGTGGAATTACAGCAAGGTAAGTGAGTGAACATGCCAGCTCTTGAGGCAGCTGTCTGTGTGTGTGTGTGTGCCTTTACTCCCCAGCACCTCAAGAGAAAGGCAGCAGAGCTTAGCCAGCCTCTGCTGTGGGGCTACCCAAAGCACCTGCATTGAAGGGAAGATGCTGAACTCTGTTATCACAGACTGTTTAACTAAATCTAAGATCATACCCTGCTTTATAATAACTTCTTCATAATTGTGATATTACTTTTTCATACAGGATAATGGAGTGCAGCAAATACTTTGATATTGATTAGAAGGACTCATTTTTCATTGTTAGAATCTTCTGCCTACTATTAACCTATACAGCACTGTAAAGTCTGGAATTCAGAACAGCACCATGTTAAAAAACTAGAATTCAGAACAGTCTTGTTTCTTGTTGCTTTGCTTACTTTAAACCACAGAGAATGTACTGAGGAAAAGTTAAAAGGTTTTGTCTTGTGATTAAGCCATGGGTTTTAACCAGATCCTGTTTTACAATCCTTTAATCTGCGTATCAGAAGTTTCCAACAAATGTATTTCATTCCAACACCAGTCCATCAAAAGAGTGGCTTTACGTCACACACTCAGCGTTTCCTGAACAATGCTGTGAAGGTAGAGGTCACAGCAGTGTAACTACTGACTTTCTCAAATTTGGCTATATTCCCCACATGGCAGCACAAGGGGTTGCTTTCTTTGGAGAATTGAATACTTATGATGTACCATTCCAAAATAATACTGAAGCCTGGACTTGTATGAAAGCCTCCCGAGTTTCTGGATTCTTCAAAAGGCTCATAAAATCTTTGAAGTTGATAGCACCTTCTGTTTTGTCTTCTCTATTCAGTGAACTGGAAGGTAGAGAAGGTGTTTGGGTTTTTGTGGTGTATTTTTCTAAAAATGAGCTACTAAAAAGCTCTGCAATAAACAAAGCTTATGAATAGAGGAATGTATCTGACAAAGAAGTTAATGATCACATGGACTGAGACCAAATTCTTGATCAATGAATCATGTAGGCTGCTTTGTTTAGACTTTGGCAAATCAATATTAATTTTGTTACACAAGTAAAAGAGATTTTTTGTGGGGGAGCTCTGGATTAATTTTTAAATACAAAGAATATGTGAAAGGGTACTTGAGAGTATTTGTGGAGCTTTAAAAATTATTTTGCTTCTTTGTATTTATTGTCTTGTTATGCTTCTTCCCAGTGACAACACACAGCAGATGACCAGTTACAGGGAAGAAATGTAAAACTTAGAAGACTTGACTCATGGCTTTTCAGACTTATTAGTATGGTATAATTAATATATCTTATCTATCAAAGGTACAAATACCAGATTCTCTTCTGATTCTTGCCCCCAAAGAATTTTCAAAATGGGCAGAGATTAGGCAAAATAAACTCCTGCTGAAAGGGAAAGAATCCCACCACCCAGCTTACATTCTACTCAAATAGTTCTGTAGATCACACCAGCCTTATATGCACTTTGAATGCCATCATAATTCCCCAGTTCTGGCCTCAAAATGCTGGGTCAGATCTGGTACCATAAAGCATGGCAGAATTGCTGAGTTTGGACCTGTCCTCTTGATATAGCAAACAACTGAAATTCTAGGCTCTAGGGCTCAATGAGTGAAAAAACCCTACGACTTGGGAAGAGAACAGAAAGTTTCTAACCTCGTCAAGTAAATGACAGTGTCCTGCACTTGATATTGCCTGAACAATATTCCTGAAACATTGCTGCTAGACAGATCTAAGTAGAGACAAAATGCCAAATCTGATTACGTAGATCAAAGTGGTCTGCTTCTACAAAGCTCTGAGTGCCTACAGCTCACATTTTCAAAATCAGATTTGTGGCTAAGTGGAATTTTTCATCATCCTAGCAATTTGTTTTGGGTACTTAAAAATGAATTTAGGGGCCTAACTTTAAGTAGCCAACACTGAAAGCTTTGGTTTTCTATGAAAAGCTACTGCTGCTCAGATTCTCAGTTATTTATTACCTTCAGTGACATATCTTCCTAAGGAAAGTGTTCAGAACTGACTTCCAGCAGGAAAAGCCTTCAGCATTGAGATGTGGATAAGAAATGACCCCTTCCCCTAGCCCTGTTGGTTACTGTTCTTTCATCAGGCTTATATATGCAAATGCTGCCTTGTCAGAAAATGACATTGTGACTTTTAATAAGAAAACTGAACAAGAAACTGCTGTCTGAACTATGAATTAAGCATTCTGTATGGTCACTGCATTGAGTCAGAAAGAAAAGAGATCAAATGTTCTGCAAAAGATAAATTATTATCCCTTGAAATGGTTTATGTTCCCTTGGTTATTTGTAGCAAGTGATTGAAAGTCAGGTAGAGGACAGAAGCTATTGAACAGATCACTGGGGACTCTTTCAGGTTTGGTCTGTTAAAAATCTTCATGAGTATATCAGAAAATTCTGTACAGAATAGGACAAAATGGAGCAAAATAGAACAAATCCAAATCAAGGATTATACCTTGTGAGAGTGTGCAAGCTTGAAGATTGTTAAAGGACCTAAATTCTGTGTGATTTGTTATTTTAAAGCCAGAGCTGGGTTATTGGAATGCTAAAAATTACTCATTCATAGAAGAGAAAACAAAACAAAAAGCTGCCAACAAGTTAAAAATAAGCTTACTCAAAAAAGTACAGTATGTATTCTGCAATGCTGTTGACTTGATATTCTTAGACTAAGACCACCCAGAGGCTAACATAACATTCTTTCCATTTAAACTGAAAATAAGTCTTAGCATTTCTTAAGCTCAGATATTTTTCCTATTCTAACATTCTCCCTTAACACAGACTCACACAATCGCTGAAGATCTTTTTAAAATCCAAGTAGAGCTCAATATTAACAGTGGCACAGTTACTGTCCTTCTCTTTATCAACTTGGGATCAGGTACTCCAATGAAAACTAATACAGTATTTCCCTATTGTATCTCTGAAAGCAAGAACAAATAAATGCATCAGATAAAATACCAATGTCACAAGCCATTAGTATGATTCAAGTGATACACTACTAAAGTAACATAGAATCAGTGTTTTCTAGAAGAGCATTTAACTTTCTCTTTCATTCATCTACAAATACCTTTGTTTGTTAAAGAAGATGCACTCTTACTCATGCAGTGCAGTATTGCTTAGTAGACTCAAGCACAATCTGTTGTGGTAGCTGGAAGTTCAAAGCACAAATTTCCCCATGTCTAATTCAGTCATTAGTATGCAGAATTTTTTTTTTGTATTTAAGAACAAAATGACATATCAAAGATGTCCATAAATAAAGTACTAAGTCATACAGAAAACACAACAGAATTAAACTGAAATCCATAGAGAAATTATGGATCTTAAGCAGTAAAAAGCCTGAATTTGTTAACAGTTTGGGTGGCTGAGTTGGAACATATCAGATATTTTAATTTCTCTAGTGTAAGGTTAATCTATGAGTGTGACCTGTTTTGACCTTTTCAAGCTTGCAAAATGGACTATCAATGACCCTATTTTTACCTGATTTTAAAGTTGGTGAAAATCCTCTCTATTGCACAGCTCCCCACCCAAGGTGGTACATTAACCACAACCATGATTTCTATAGTCATATATAAATACTGTGTTTTAATTTTAATTTTTCTATGATGTTCGAGAAAGGTCAAGAGGCAGCACAATGTTTCATTGGATATTTTACCAATACTCCCACTAAAGGTGATCTAGAACCAAAGCAGTGTAAATTTGTGTTGCATTTCCAAAAACAGGGAGCAGACAAACCTTAATTTTATACTTATGCATTTAATGTTCCTGTTCTCATGCAGATACAAAGACTGAAAAGCTCCACAGAGTAGTCAGTAGAGAAAGCATGCTCCTGGGAACTGTGGGCTCAAGACATCGCATGCAAAGAAATAAACTGGGATTAGTCTCTTGTTTCTTAGGTAATTGTAAAAAAAAAGCCACTGTTGATTGGACCTTAAAATCAATAAAAAAGGGCATTGCATGCTGTGGGGCAGGTCTAAAGAGAGGTGACAACTGTAAGAGACATAATAGTATTCATAGTATTAGTAAAGAAAATAAAAATGTCTTTGAATTAAAGGTAATGATGCTTTGACTCACTCAAGTAGTCTTTGTGACAGTGTGGAGTGAGAGCTGTGGATGGCCCTAGCAAGAGAGACAGACATGGAAATCTCCAGTTAAGCTGGAAGTTTAATAGAAAGCAAGTTGGCTGCATCTGTACCCAAGACAGAGATTTCACTCATCATTGTTACAGAATGAAAAATTTAAGAAAGCCCCAAGAGGAGAATTTTCTTATTTTATTCAAAGGAAGCTTCCATCTGAAGGCACATATGCCACCATATGGGATCCATTTCAGGCATTCATTAGGAGAAGAATAATTAGTCTAGCATCATACCAGGAAGAAAGGAAGAGGCCCAGAGGATAATTACTTTAGAAACAGAAATAAAAGACCTTGAAACTAAATTTGCCAGGGACAAGTCTATGAAAAAAAAAAAAAATAAAAAAGACCAAAAAAAAAAAAGCAAAAAAAAGGACCTTATTTATAGGAATTTTGAATTCAGTTATCAAGGAAAAGAGGAAAAGGGGCATGCCTTTGACAGGATTATTTTTATCTTGGGGAGAAGCTGGTACACTATTGTTTTAATGATTACAGAAAACATGTCTCATATTTCAGCCATTCAACCACAAGCAAGAAGCTGCTTCTCCAGTACAAAAGAGATGAAACACTTCCACATGATACAAGGAAGTACTGCTCTGTATGTCCTCTCTTTGCAAATGCACCATTATTACTGCTGCTGGTCATAGGCTTCAAATACAGCTGTGAACATTTAAAGGCTGTCAAATGGGATTATTGCTTTGTAGAGCTTACTATGAGAGGACCTGCGAGAAAGAGAAATATCTGTGTTATGTAAATAAAGCATAGATTGAATAACATGAGAAGACTGAAAAGTATGTCAGATTTAGGGATTTTTCTATGAGCAATTAAGCATACTGAGATAGTGCTCTGTTTGTTTTACATCAACTTAATCCTAACCATGCATTTAGCCAATGTATCTCTGCTTTACCTTCTGGAAGGTAACAGACAGACACATCATATTGAATAAAAGACATGTATTGTATAGTGCACCACAGTCTGTCTGCAAAGCCTCAGGCCCTAAGTAACTGCCCTTTAATTAACTGCTGAGTTTGGAGTTTCTGTGCTACTCAAAAGGCCCATAGGAAGTGAACAGTGACAAGATTTGGTCCTTAAAAAAAGCTCCTCCTCTTCATATAGGAAACACCTGAGATTCTGCAGCACTACAGTCATAATGGGAAGTAACGATGTGTCTAGGTAAAAACCTTTGATTGAGATAGTGGTCAAAGGGACAGTCCTTTGATGTCTGGAGCTCTTTGTAACAAAGAATAAAATGAGGTCTCACATCACTGCGTGTGAAACAGATGGTACGGGTTATGACAGTGGCTCATTCATATTGGGAACACTTGTTACAATGCATTATCTGTTAAAGATACAGAGAAAGCTATCTAGCATTTTGTGACTCACCTATAGTATAAACAGGATAATTACCTGGTTCACCTGCTAGAAGAGGGAGATCAATTACAGAAGCTAATTAGAGACCTGTTTTAAGCAGATATGAACTCATGGGTTTTCATTATGGGTTCTTCTCCTCTTAACACACCACAGAGAAAACCATGGAACAACAGTGATTAGCCTTATTTCATTTTTATGGCTTCTCCCATTCAGAGTAAAACCACAGAAAGTCAAAAGTGAGCTAATTTACTTTAGCAAGCCAGCAAACATAAGTTAATTTCCTAGCTTTACTACTTAGAAAGCTCTGCCAGAGCATTAATGTCAAAGGAAAACAACGAAAAAACACATACCCATACGGAATAGGAATGCAACTCATGGTAGCTTGACAAACACTGTGAGAGAAACCTGTCACATTTGCAAGGAGGTAACAAGATTCTGGTAGTGAGCATTTCCTTATTTATATGTCAGAAGTGCAGCACAGATATACCTGGTTGTGATGTTTTGTCTTACTTTTCTGGCACTGGAGAACACTTGCAATTCCTTCAAGTAGCAGTCTTGCTTAAATGCTGTTGTTCCCAAAAGCAGAACATCTATAGCAGTGTCCATGAATTTCTAATTGCTCATATTTAAATACATCACGTGTCTATGGTCTGCAGTTTTTTCCCAGTCCCACGTGATCAGTCCTACTCCAGAAAGGATTACTTTACAATCTGTTCAGTCTGTGCATTTTAGTCCATACATTTTCTGGGAACACAGCTACCTATCTTGGGAGATGAAAGTTTCTCTGTGGCAAGGGGCCAGGTTGAGGGATGGGTAATGGTTAGAAGAGCTTAGGCTGGACTTATATTCATTATTGAAACTGGCATTAAATACTTGACTTAACGTTTGCATTTATGCTACCAGAATGATGCATATAATACCAGAACTACCCTGCAGTCACAGAAGGATACACAAGATACATTATTTGAAAAAGGTCACAGTGCATCTTCTCCATGCACTTCTTAATCTCCTATTAAAAAGTTAGCACCTCAGATAAAAAGACTGAAAGACACAAGAAACATAATAGAAAATGAGAAGAGCATATGCAGTGTCTTAAGCTCTGTGAGGATAGTGGAGTTGTTAAACTGGGGTGTAATGGTTCTTTTCCCATTGAACACAGCAATGGTAACAAAATCTACCAGTAAAAATAATATTACACTTTGAAGCAGGCAAATAAATACACTTTAAAGCTGGCACCAAGATCAAACTATGCTTGTATTTTATGGTCATCCATATCTGCTAAAAAAAACCTGATAGTTTTCTCATTTGGCTTAAGAGATCCAGTGAAAGTGTTGACAAAAGCTAGAACAAGACTATCAGCTTTACAGTACAAGATGCCAATCAAACCTCTTACAAAACCTAAGTGTGGGGGGGCTGGGGAAGAAACTCCCCCTAAACTCAACCCAACAGCACAGATTTGAGGGGTGAAGGGGGAAGAATATGATTTTTAAGAAACCAGAGTTAAAGTAAGATGAATGTGTTATGTAGTGGCTCTTTATCAATCATATAAAGGCTGGATTTTTACCTTAGCTCCTTAAATACCCTATCCAATAATTAATTTAATTGATATGGGGACAGCTATCCCATCCCTGAATAAAGTGATTTGTGTAGATCTAAAAGCAAATGCCTCAGCAGAAAGACAGGGGTGATCATTATTTCAAAGCTCTCTTTTATTTTCCTCCTACTCTTAAGACTTGTGAAATTATTTATTTGACAATCTGAAAATAAAACCTGAGCTGTATTAGCATGTAGGCTGCTCTATAAAAGGGAAAAAAGGGAGAGAGAGGATTAATAAATTACATGCTAGAAATGGGAAACAAGATTAGAGGTGACGTTTTGGCAATATCTTCTTCACAGTAAAGGAAAAAAATGAAACAAGATTAGTTGGAGGGGAAAGAGGGAATCAATCAGTAAGAAAAATGAAATTAGAAAATGTGAAAAGAATGGAAAATGGAAGATTTGATAAAAATGGAAGGTGTGATAAAAATGGTTCCATAGCAAAAAGAGACACAGACAATGAACCAGAGAGCTAGAAGGTAGGTTGGAGAATAACGT
This sequence comes from Phaethornis superciliosus, assembly GCA_023637945.1. Classification (NCBI taxonomy): domain Eukaryota; kingdom Metazoa; phylum Chordata; class Aves; order Apodiformes; family Trochilidae; genus Phaethornis; species Phaethornis superciliosus. The sequence goes on along the minus strand of JAJQWJ010000014.1, from coordinate 7,011,309 downwards.
GCTGGTAGGAGTAAGAAAGCACAATGGAGAGGAGGACCAAAAAGGAACAAGGTGAAAAAAATGTAAGTTACTGGTGCTTCAAACATAAGAGGAGTGAGATTCTCCAAGGCCCATGTTTGTGTCCCTCCTTTCTTAACCTCTCCTCTGATAAAATGGATAAATGGCAGCTGTACACAATCAGACAAGAAACAATAGTTCCATGTGGATTCACAGATACAGGCAAGACTCTTTGTTTCCATGGGTCAACATAGCCAGTACCCTACAGCAAATCTCAAATATGTATATTTGGTTGCTTCCTTCATCACAGTACTGCAACAACAACTCTTCAATCACTGGTACTTGACATCACTCGGGCTTCTGCTTCTTTGTTTTCAAGAGCAAACTAAAACAATCTCCCAGCATTGTGTTAGCTTCCCTGCAAGGCCCACAATCCTCTTTCTTCTTCAGCTTCTTCAACATGAATCGTTATGTCCTTAGAACCTACTATCTCCCTGTTCCTCAGCCTCATCTGTCTCTGTTAAGAGCTCCACTTTTTTTTATCTGTCTTCCCTTCTTTTTATACCCTGACACTTTCAGTGGCTGTTTGAAAACCTTTTCAAACAAAATGAGAGCATGTGCAGGACAAGCAGGGAATCCCCATGCTGTAAATAACACTGGATAAATCACTCCAGATTGGCTGTAGCCTGAGCCTTTGATTAACCAGATCCTCCTTTTCTGGTATATTTGATAATGAGCTAAACAGATAGGGAGGGAGTAGAGTCCACTACCATGAGACAGTGGAGAGGTGTTTGCTTCCCTCTCCATTTGCTGGCGCTCTGCCATCAGCACTCAGTCTGATAAAAAAGCCAAAACACTTGTTGGTTTTGAGTACAATTAGAGTGAAGACAGTATGCATAGATGGTTTGGTGTCTTCTCACAGATATGACTTCCGTATGGAAATCATTCCAATGCACATCTTGTTTGAAACCCAGCTGGCATAAAACAGGAAACTGGAGGGAGCACAAGACCACAGCTTTGACTGTGCATGAGCCTCGCGAGGCTCTAAGGATTTGTCCAAGCAAAGCCTCTCCTAAGGATGAACACACTGGCAGTTTTAAGAAGCTGCCTTTTAACTGGTAAACCCAGATTATCATCTGAAACTGATAACAGTTGCTAACCGTGTGAGGTTAGGACAGGATTAAAATACCCAAATATTTCCATGAAGGTAAGGTTTGCATGGCAGGCATGCTGTGAAGAGCCTCGGATTAAGTGCAAAAGTCACCATAGCTACAAAATCAGACCTCTTTGGGACAAGTGTCACAAGAGTGATTTATGTGGTCACTCTTTAGTGACAGTTTTCATTACTGAGTGGGACCTGAATTTGGTTTTCATCCTACAAAGGGATCTTAAAGAAAAAAAGCAAACAAAAAACCCACCCAAAACCAAAAAGCGCTTTTGATTGATCCTATTAAAATTTACAGGAATCCTTCCATTCCTACCTTAGTAAAAGCTTTCTCAAGGATGAGAACATGGGCTCAGTGCAGGACTCAGAATGGTGGATTCTGCTGTAATTCATCTTTACATGAGTGATCATCTGAAAAAGATGATTCCCCCAGGCAGCAGCTCATCTTACTTCCCTTGCATGAATCAGTAACACGACAATTGATTTCTTGCAGTCTTCCACAACATGCAGGTTACTGGAAGATGTCTTCTGTACGTGGTAGCAATTTTCATCCCCTAAAATGCTCATGTTCCAGTAGCAATTAGTCCAAAGCTTCTAAGTCTAAGAAACAAGGCAGGTGTTTCTTTACTGTATTTACATGTAGGATTTAACTATTAACTGACTGCCATACGTTGAAATAGTGACTTTTCAAATCTTAATTCCTGTAACTATGACTGCATCGACAAGTTACATCAATTTGTCAACAAAATTGAGAGTAGTTAATGTAATAAAGGGTAAGTTTTGATGTTCCAAGTCAGCAGAAATATTACTCTGGTAAAAAAAATGTATTAACCTTGGGAATTTGAAAAGAAAGCATGCTTTGCTTGTGCTATTAATGGGACATCATTTCACCTAAACACAAAATGCAGGTAGATGTATAATATTATTTTTTTAATTTACCAGCAGCCTATTAAGATAATTTTACTCTTTCAAGCATATTTTATTTTTAATGATAATTCATTTCTAGATTGTTTCACAACCCACTTTTAATTAGGATGACAAATTAAAATTTGCCTTTATTTTCCTTTCTCACAAAGTGTTCTTTATTTCCTATTAGTTTCCCACAGAGAATTTTTTAATTTCAGAGGTTTTGCTTCAGAATCTGTAATCTCCTGAACAGACTTTATAATAATGAAAAATAAGTATCTTTCTCACAGCAACCTGCTGCTTTTCTTAGCTGTGTTTGGAAAGCTTCACATGAAGCAAGAAGTTAAGTAAATCTCAGGTTCCCTAGGGGTCAGTGTGCAGAACATGCAGATACATACCTATACTTTCCATAATCTCTTAAAACTCTGTGCAAACATTGCTTATGCTCTTGGCCTGCTTGTTTTTTAGTTGTGGGGAAAACCTACTCAAAGAAGCAACAGTATGCAAGAAGAGATATCAGCCAGTTCTTTACCAAATGCAAAATATGGTGATTACTTAGAAGTGCTTATTAGAAGGTAACCTCCAGATTGATGAACTGCCATTAAAGACCCTGTTAACACACCTACAAATTTGCTATTTGTTAATTAAAAAAAAAATCTTAGATTTTTTAATCCATGTTGATCAAATACGTTAATGCAGGATTCTGCATTCAGAGCTGATAAAACATTTTTTATGTAATGCAGAAGAAACACAGTTTAATCTGGACATCACCATTTGAAAGTTTCACATTAACCAAAAAAAAAGATCATAGAGGTAACATTCATGATTTCAACCCTAAATGACTTTGCATGTGTATTAGGTGAATGACACTTATAGACTTCTATCAGTAAGTTTTCCAAATACCAGGCAAAATGTCTACAGTAATTTATTTTTATAGACCTTAAAAAATCTTAATACTTATTGTGACTCAGCCAAAAATGTACCTGATACAATATTGCCTTCATATCTAGAAAAAAGACAAGAATGCTCTGTTCTGAAGATAGCAGAGTGTTGTACAGATCTTAATATGTTAAATGAGAACACTGTAAGATGCAAAAAAAAAAATTAAGTTTGAAATGTACACCAGGTAATGTCTAGCATTATGGACATACAGCTTGAATATGGAATTAAAGGTAACAAAGGAAAAACTTGATAGGGGCCAAGAATTTCAACACATCTGATCTAATATTAATCAAAACCAAGTAATGCAGATGTGAAAGCACAGTTACTGATCACAGTTTTCAGTCCATTTGATAAAAAGTCTGAAGAGGAAGGAATAATTCATGTATGGCATAGTTTTATTAGTAAGATTTGCACACAATGTAATAAAAATGAAAACCTAAAAGAGAATCAATGAAATTTGGCAGAAAGCCAGTCATGATGAAGTCACTAGTCTTCACAGTCCCATTATTTTTCATTTTTTAACTTAAAAGTGGAAGAAGGATATTGAACTGGAGCTTCAGAAAAGACATGTGCGTGCTGGATAGGAGGAAATGGTATAAAAAATGAAGAAATAAGATATAGAAGAAAAATAATTTCTGGACATTAACATTATGACCTAGAGGGTAGTACAAAGCATAGCATTTGTCAGCCAATACCATCATAAAATGTCTAACTACAAAAAGTAATCAAAGGTTAAGGAGCAAAAACATAAACACAGTTAAAACTGTAACAATGGTAACAGAAAAAGGGATCTGCTGAAATTGTATATGGGATTGTTTTTGCTATATGCATAAGAAAGTAAAAAATGTTTGTAAGGGCTGAAAGGAATGCTATAATGAGGAAAAGAGATACAGAACGTAAACATTTTTTCCAGGGAATGACACCAACAGAAAATAAAACTATATAAAAAAAATGCCAGATAGGTATCAAAGGGAATCAGTTTCATATAAAAGAGGATCAAGATATAACAGTACCTGAAGATTGACACAGCTTTAGCGTGAGCTGAGAGCTGTCCTAGAATTCCAAATAAAATGACAGTTGGTCAGGTAAGCCTCTCAGAGAGATGCACAGATAAAACTGCTTTAGGAAATAATTGTAAGGAACCCAGCATCTGTTTTCTAAGGGAGAACTTGGTCAAATTCAGTCCTATACAGAGGATCTTTGCACGCTCCCTGCAGTATTTCAGATTTCAAAGTTAAAAATTAAGAGTTTCCAAACTCTTGTAATAGAGCAACTTGTAAATCAGATGAACAGTGAGAAGATAAAATTTGCAGAGATCACAGTTGCTTAGGATGTACAAGATGAGAAGAGAATTTCAAGGAGAATGATTATGAATGAAGTCACATCACACAACACAAAGTTCAGTGACAGAGTATTTGAAAGTATTATTTGAGCATCTGTTATTAATCACTAAGTTTAAATGAACTTATAATAAACGGGGAAAAGATTCTCATAAACTTAAACTTTTTGGCTCTCCAATGGAAATTTAGTAAAGAGGAGAGAAACAGTCCTGCAATCTCTTCAAATTGCCGCACATTAAGAGAGACTAAAGAGTTGTAAAGATATGTAGTTAGGTGTGTCTGGGGCTATTTGTGATAACTGCCAGGTTTTCTTACAAAATTATTGTGATGAGACTAATATGATATGGCCAGATCAACTTTGTATCTAGCTGCATGCTAGGAAGTAAGGAAAAAGAAGAGATGATGGAGAAAAGGAAAGTTTCTCCAATGTGAATAACTAAATTATAAGAAGCATAAAAAGCAGTGAGGACACAGTAAGTCCTAGACTGCTGCACCATGAAACCAGGCCTGTAATTACACAGTAGAACTTAAAAGTCAAAAACCTATTGAAAATATGGTATTTGTGAGCCACCAAATCTGACATGGGAAAAGTTTTAATCATCAGAATGTACTGGCAACATGATTATCCAAAGGCAGCTTGGGTGTAAACATCTGTACCCTCACAGTTGCCAGAGTGGGGCCCTTTAAAGACAAAACAAAGCTCTTTGTTAAATCTCAACACAGTTCTGAACACAAGCAATGCCTGCTGTTGTTGAAGGCAGAGCAAACTGAAGGTATCAATATTATTAAAATTACTCTATTTTAGAAAGAAAAAAATTAATGGTAAAAAAGCTTTATATGTTTATTACAGTGATGGCTCCTTGGCTTGTCTCCATGATATATAAGCACTTGTCTTTATCTTCTGTGGAGTGTGAGGGCACTGGAGGGTACTGCAACTGCCAGATCAAATTACTGCATTTGATGTTTAATTTACTGCACAACAGAATGCTTTGGAAAACAAAATTATGTTTAAATAATTGTCCCTCTTCCACTGCATTCTTAGTAATATTTTATGATTTGTCATATAGCATTTAGGGATATTTTCCTACAGAGGTTGTGATTATAAAGATAGTACTGAAATGAAATACCTGTATGGTGTTCTTCACTCACAGTACACCGTGAGTGGTGGCAGATAAGGCTCTATGCAAATCTTAATATCTCATTTTGTGTTTTTCCATTTTTGTAATAAGGAGTAAAATAAATGCAAAGAAGAAAACAAGCATTTAGACACAAGAAAACATTGATTTAGGACTTCAGAGAAAAATAAAGCTACTTTATAATATTTTCCCATCTGTTTTACAAATCTGAATATGCTTATAACATTGATCTCAACTGCGTAAATCAATAATACCCAGAGCATCCCATTCCCACACAGGTAGTCTGCAGATAATAAGTGGTGGTTACAAAAGTATAATCAGAGTGAAATACTATCAAATCTCATATTCTACACATGTTGTAATTCAAAAAAAGAAGCAGTTAACTTGGAACTTGGAGTTCTGATGTTTTAATGAGACCACTTTTTTTTTTTTTTTTGGTGAAGCAGCACAACCAATTAAATTGAGCATCCAGTCTTTTGCTGAAGGAACAGTCTGCAGTTTCTGAACGATTGCAATTCTCTCTTTTGCATTAAAAGAAAATCCTTTTATCCTGTCACTAAGCTTGGTGCACTCAGAAGGTATAAAGTAGCTGACATCTAACATTAGTAGTATTCAATACAATCAGATTGGGTTGTGTATCTGACACAAGGAGCCACTAAGAGATGTGGAAATATGAGAACATATTTTAAAATTAAACCTTTTATTGCAGGGTAAAAAGCAATGTTTCATAGTCTTTTCAGGACTTGACCATATCAAAATTAACCTTTTGAAACTGTGCTTATTAAAAAATTAAAGCAGGTTTCAACAGATTCTGTTCCTGCATTTTTAAGAGCTATGAATCTGGAGCACCCCTGCCTCCTTATCCATGCAGAAGTATTTGATTAGGAATATGAAGTAGGGAAGCTTCACTAAAGAAAAACCAGAAAGATTTATCCTAAAGTGAGCATAAAGGATGGAAGAGAGTCAAATCTGCTTAATCAGAGAAGAATTTTTTTTCTAGATCTGTTGAAGTAACCTCTACAGTGCTAGGTATAAGCCCTATTAAAAAAAGCAAAAAACAAAAAAACAAACAAAACCAAAAAACTGCCAACCAAACAAAAAACCCCTTCTATTCCTCCTCCTGATGTATGTTGCCAGACCTAATCTGGTAGAAGTTTAGGCTTTCACTTTACAAAGACTGACCCGTTTGTGAATACCAAGAGTGTAACAAACGTGTCCTGCCTACTGAGCATTTTAAAAATCTAAAGGTTCCTAGAGAACCTCACTGCTAGAAACTTTAAAGTTTAACAATTTCAACAGTCTTCCAGACTTAGTCTTTATTTTTAGTATCTGGAGTTTTCATTTGGATTTAGTCCTAGCTCATTTGTCTGCATTTCTAAAGAAAGGCTGAACTGAGACTTTGGACCCACATCTCTCCAAGCTCCAGCTTCTTTTCCCAGCTATCAGTTTGATTTTACCACTGAGTTCAAATAAATTTTTATCAGAACTGGCCAGTTAAAGTAAGTCTAACATCATTCTCTGTTTTCAGAGGAGAAAGTAGTACTTGATTCCCTTCCCTTACCCCACATTCCTCGGATTATGTAGAGAAAGAAAGATGAAGGTTACGTTTCTCCTTCTGCTCTTCAAAGAACTTTGTGTCTGGCATCAGAAATGGAGCAGTGATATTACCAGGTAATTAATACTGCGAGTAAGAAGTTAGCAGTTTGGATGTTGCAGACAAACTCAAGAGATTGTCATGCTTTGGGAAGTGATAGGCAGATATAATGAAGATCACCATAAACAAAATAAATCTTAGTGAGAAACATAGATTAGTTAATATTTTTACACCAGACCACTAAGGAGTAATTCTTGGTGCCTTCTTACATAAAGGCAATAATACTGACAGCAATTAACATTTGTTCATTGTAATTTAAAAGGACTAATTTGAATTTTTGCTTGTTACAGGAAATAGAGCATATATGGGAAGGCTGGTTTTGATGGTAATAGGGCAACTATTTTACTGATTCATTAGCAGCATTTGAACAGTATAGTAAAAATTTTGGTTTATAGTTTTGCCACAAACAAGCTTTATGTTAAAAGGTACACTTTCTCCCAGAATTACAACCAGCAAGTTGTTTGGGGTTTTTTTTGATGCTGAAACCACACAGAATGATATAGTCTTGGAAGACATGAGCCTGACAGATTCCATCAATAACTCAGGAAACAGATGTTGCAGTGTTTGTTTAGGATTTCCGAAGTGGTCTGGAAATTACTTTTCTGACTGTGGTTTAAGGACTTGTTTTCCATGTTCATGTGTTTATTTTGTTCAAAAGGGACACTTTTTTCTCCTAGGGGAAGAAAGCAAACTAAACCCCACCACACCTAAAATGCATGTGTACTTGTTTCAATGACTCCAGAGGTGACCCTGGCTTTGTGCTGTTGTTCTTATGTGCATCTATTGTAATAGTTTGTGAGTTGCTCACACCTTTTAATGAAGCTGTCCTCACAGTAACCCCATGGGTAGGTAAATGCTATTACATCCATTTTACAGACAGAGAGATGAAGCACATGGGGACTAAGTGATTTGTTGAAGTTCACACACAGTGTATAGCAGAACAGGGACTTGAAATCACCTTAGAAATACAGGGCTTGAACTTCTGCTTGAGGTACTGCAGTCCTTTCTCTTTGCCAGCCATCCCAGAGTCTCCTTTCCACAGCCACCTGCCTGCTACAAGACTCTGCTCCATCATGTACTCTGTCCCATTTCCTTCTGGGCATAAGGCCAACTAAATCATTTAAATCACCTGGGACTTCTCAAAAAGTTAGGTGTAAGAAGGCACATTATGCATAAACTATTCCTGACATTCCACATACCAGTCTGTGAGACTCAGTCTCTCAGAGGGTCCATGGAAAGTGAGTTCAGAAAGAAGAAACTGGAACTGTCACAAATACATTTTTCCACTTTTTCTGGCTTATTCACAGAGCTGAACAGTGTGCTCTGGGCATATGGTGGATGCTATCAGCTATGTCTCCTGGAACCAAGAGACCTGATTCACTAGGCAAGATGGAGAAGTCTTTTTTTAGTGTAAAGATACTTATGATGTAATCATCAGGGTATTATATTATAAACAATATATATTCTATAGCATTATAGAATTACATAAACTAATATATAAATTCAACAGGATCACAGCCCCTCAGATTAGGGGTATGGCTTGCAATTAATGTACCTATGAGGAAAATAATAGCTTTTTTTTTGGAAGCATGACTTTATTGTAAGTTGGCTTTATGTAATTCTTTATCAAACTAGGTCCTTGCTTCATAAGCACAATGAAAACGTCTCTTGTGTTTCATACAGAGAGCCAATAATTGGCCTTATTTAGTTTAGATGAAATAAATAATTTCACAGCCACTTCTCATTTAATAAGGTTGGCTACAGCCTGTCTTTTTTCTCCTCAGCTTGTGTATTTTTGTTTGGAGTGAACATAAAAGCATATTTTCTTGCCTGCTGAGTATTCATTAAAACCACTTCCAAATCTTTGCGGCTATTAGAGTCTTTACTATGTTCTGATTTTACTGGCATATTGATTTAACTGTAAAAACATTTCTTTCTTCAAATAATAATAGTAAAGATACTAACTGAAAGTTATGAAGGGCAGCTCTTCATCTCAAGGCCTAAACTACTTGCAAAGGTTTCAAAAAAGGAAAAGAGAAAACAAAGAAAAACCAGGAGGTCTCTGAAGAAAGAGTCATAAGAATATAAGTTCTACACTTGCTGATGAAATGTAGAAAAATTTATTTCAGGTAATTTTGTTTCCTGGCTAGAGTCTGCCCAGGATAACTGGCTGTGCAAAACTTGCCAGGAGCAAAAACCAAGACAGAAGGAAATCATCATCTACGGCTCCAAGTTCTGGACTGCTCCCCCATACCCACCCCACCCCCATTCATCTAATTGAATATCTTCATTGACAATTATCTCCTCAAACTGGAACGAGAGAAGAAACCACCCCAGTGTACGTCTACATCTGAGGCCCTGAAGTTGCCCTTTTTACCGCTGTACTCAGGTCACTCCCCACAAGCTTCTGTGGATAATGTGGTGGTCTCTATGCTTACCTTGACCTTAAAAAGGTCCAATGAAGTTCTGAGACTATTTTTCTATTTCCTATTTTGGTACTTGTAAGCAACTGTATAAATCACAGTCTCTCTCCTAGAAGTCAGAGTTTCAAAATGGGCATTACCTACTTGGGGACTTTTTATCTATTTGTTATTGTGGTATGCAACTTTTGAGTTGAGGAAATCACAGAATCATAGAATGTTTTAGGTTGGAAGGGGTCTTAAAGATCATCTACTTCCATCCTCCCTGCCATGGACAGGGACAGCTCCCACCAGACCAGGTTGCTCAACCTGGCCATTGAATCATCCAACCTGGCTTTGAATACTTCCAGGGATGGGGCAGCCACAACTTCCCCAGGCAACCAGGGCCACTGTTTCATCACCCTAACAGAAAAGAATTTCTGCCTAATATTTATCTAAGTCCAGCCTCTTTCATCTTGAAACTGTTGCCCTTCATCCCATCACTACATGCAGTGGCAGAAGTCCATCTCCAGCTTTCTGGTAGCCCCTTCAGCTACTTGAAGGCTATCACGTCTGCTATGAGTGATACAAACAGCCCCTGATAATGGCATTGATAACAAGTGTGATTATCTTGTAGACAAATGGGGAACTCCAGAGCTCTAGTTACAAAGGAGGTGCTACTAGAAACAGGTAAGAAAAATATATAACTAAACACAGACAAAATATCCAAGATTCCACTGAAGCCTATGAAGTGCTTTCTTTGTGAAATTAGAATTCAGTGTGCTTTTGGGTCAGGAGTCTGAGCAAAATTACTGATCAGCTTTTTAGTAGGCAGACTGTGTGAGAAGGTCTTCCTCTGGCTAAGGTGACAAATTGCACAAAATGCAGTATATAAAACAGCTAAATTAAAAGCCTACTTAAGCTCTTCATTACACCAGAATTCTGTAAATAACTTTGCTTTTTAATTACTGAAGATTTTGCATGCATAAAAGCCTCAGACTATATAGACAGAGCAACAATGCTCTGCAGCAGCTACAGGGAACAAATACTAGATGATGTTATTTTAAAATTCTGGTTTCCAGATAGTGTTTATATTGACACTCAGCCAACACCCTGACAAAAGTACATAAGTGATTAAAGCTACCTAACAGGGAAATACTGAGGACAGGCATTCAGACTGGCTATTTATCTGTCTATCTGTCCTAGAATCTTCTGTACTAATTGCCATTAGTTGTAGCCATGCTGTGCAGAGGACAGAATCATGATAAAGTCATAGGTAAAAAGTCATAGTTTCCTATTGCTATTAGTAAGTTAATAAAAATTCTCTGTCCATACCTCACTTCTGCTTTGATTGGATACTGATGATTATTTCTCAGAGAATGAGTTAAGAACAATTACAGTAAAATTACAGAATAATTTTAATGTCAGACATACTACAGTACACGCCACTGCAATAAATGTTAAGCTGTTGTCAAGAAAGAACTAGATAAATGATAAAATCCATTCTCCAGATTTTACTGAACATAGGAAGCTGTAACTTTGTATTATGCTTGTCTAGGCTGACAAATTGTATGCTAATGTCTAAAACCTTAATCATACAAACATGAGCATGAAAATCATTCAGTTTAGATAAGATGCTTCATAATTACCAATTTCTCTTGCATTTGTCCATTGTTGGGATTGGTAGTTGGTATTAGAAGTTCAGTCACACACCTTGCTGTTCTTTAGAATCTCAGCAACCTGCTTGCAACTCCTGTGTTAAATTTTTCTTTTAACTTCAGTTTACTACACATGCCTCTCTAAAGTGTTTTGTATTACTATACATTAAGACCATCCTATAAAAACACAATTTATTTTACTACATTATAAGAGAATGCCGGTTACCCTGACACATCTGTGTTATTGGCAGGGTCTCACAGGAAATACTTAGTGCAGTAAAAGGGAATATGTTACAATTTGTTTGGAAACATGTTTACAATTGCCAGGTGAGCAAGTAATTGCTCACATAAAAACGGTTATCTCAATGCATTATCTCAAAGATGCAGATTACAGTGTATGCACTGAGTATCAGTAACTGCTATCAAATTTCTTTGGCCAATCTAGCTAAATAACTAGCTACATAAGGGATGGAAATGGGAGTGTTCATATTTAAGGTAAGCTGGTAAATTTTCACTAGGAAATGGCACTGTGAGCAGCTGATTCTGAGATAGTTAAATTACCCTACCCTGAATTTACCAGGGCTTTGTACACAGAGGAGGCAGAAGCCATTTATACTTAACCTTCTATCAGCTGGACTCTGCTAGAGCCTGACTACACTGACTGCAGAATCAGGACTCCTCAAATTTAAGACTTGTCAAGGTTGTGATCTAAATTACCATAGTCTTCTGAGGATGACTGAGATGTAATGAGAGACTGAGGGAAGCCAAGTGTCCCTTAATGAGAGAAGGCAAGTGTACAGGAACCTGGAGAAGAATTTTCCTTGTTGAAAGCAAGATATCACTCATGATTTTGGAAAAAGTGGATAGTACAATACAGGCGAATGCTTTGAGCAGCTTTCTCTACCCCCTGCTGATCTGCCTGGGAGGGTTTTGCTCTCTCAGTCTCACTCTGAACTGCAAAGTCTTCTTGAGGCTTCCAGCTAGGAAGTAGGAGAAGGACTTAACTTACTCTTTTCTTACATGTTAACATAACATGCTTACAGGCTGTTAGTGCTTGGCTTCAAGAGGTAGCATGCTGTACCTAGGGTTTTACTGCCCGAACTCATACACACCGAGGATCACAGCTTTATTTAAATGTAGGACTGAGTGGATTTTCCTAGTAGAAAAATTCTAATACAAAGCTAAAATGAAAATATTCAAACAAAAATGGCTTTTTGCTAAAACTTTTTGAAAAAGAAAACAAAAAAAGATTAGAATTATGTTTTTTTCCCTGCCAAGCAAAACAGCAAAGCTATTTTGAAAAACATTTTCAGAAATATACATGCAACAGACATCTCCCTGAAAAAAAGGATCTGTTGGAAAATGTCAGTTATCTCGATGTGGAATCAAAGGAGTTTACTCTCCGCTACTTGCACATGCAATGCTCTTAAAAGAACCTTTTTTTCTTTTCTTTTCTTTTTTTTTTTTTTTTTTTTTTTTTTTTTTTTGGTTGATTTTATTTCTTGTCTTAGACAATTTTCAAGAAATCTTAAGCATTCCTTCCTTTTCCCAGGTCTAATTATTATGCATATAGTTGTGATGTATCTAGAACTACATTTCTACAGCCCTCTGTTTCTAACTATATTCTCTTCACAACTGCTGATCAGCCTAAAGTTTGTAAGGCTATGAATAAAAGTTAAGAAGCAAAGCACATCCCTATTGTTATGATGTGCTGAACAAACAAAAGGCATTATTTTGTATTCTGTAAATGGATTATTATCTTGTCCTTCAATACTCAGATGGTTTCCCTTAGTAAAAAAAAAAATTAATAGATCATTTTACAGCTGAATAACGTTTGACCTTGGAACTGCTCAGTGAAATCAATGAGGCAAGCTGATTTTTATGCAGCATCTATGTACTAAAAAGGCACTCTAGGCAATTCCAAACATGATAAAGCACAGCAACAGGAAACACTGCTTACTTGAAACATGAAAAAGCTCATATGCTCTACAAGGCTCATAGTTACTTTTATGTTAACTTCTAAATACATACATTTTGTCACAATGACACTCATATAGAAAGCTTCCACAATTTTTGCACTAATAAGATGTTGTGATCCTATGAGTTTCATCACAGCAGAGTATTTTGAGCAGTTTTGGTATTTTTTTTAATTTAAAAACTCTCCAATGACTATCAGCATAGAGGTTTTTTAAGCCAGCAACTTTTAAACAGATTTGTCTTCAGAAAAGCACAGGTTAAGCCTGCTATGATAGTCTAATATTACTATAGTAATATTACTAAAATTACTATAGATTACTAATCTTAACTCTCAAGCTTTAGAGCTTAGAAATCCAAATCCAGACCACACTATTAATGTGTGAGCTGGAAGAACATCTTTTATACATATTATCTGTAAGTTGATTCTGCCCTGTCACTTGAAACTACAGTGCTACACCAAAAAGCAAAATCACTGAGACAATTATTGAACTTGAATTCTAATGATTCTAATAAAATACTATATAAAAGTGTGCTAGTTTGTTTAATGGACAGATGAAGAATTTCTGATCTGCCAGGGAAATCTGGTCTGAATGAATGTATAAAAGTGTGAAACTAAATTCAAACCCGCCTGTAGCTTGAAATCAAAATAGAAATTCCTGTCTGGGGAAGAATCAATATGTAGTTCTAGTGAACTCCTGGTCCTCCTTTGCAGGCAGGCATTTAGTATAACGAATTCCAGCAATCTCCTTTTTTCTTTATTTTTTCTTTTCCTCAAACATTTAGAGATCCATCTCCTGCTGCCCCCTCCCCCCAGTCCATGACAGGCTTCTCATATTTGCATTTATTACACATTGTTCAACCACAACCATATCATTATCTTCAGTTCTGACATGATAATAGCTACTGGGTAGTTCACAGCAATGTGCTCAAAGACAGAAGAAATTCCGAATGATCAGGGCTAAAAGCCAGATGTCCCTCTACCATGACATAAAAGAGTCAATACAGAACACCCATGGATTTCACCTGAGATAACAAAAGGATTGGAAATCAAAGATCTCAGCATTTTTCCAAACCCTGTAATAATCTGTAAAAATGTTTTCAGCCAGGGAAAACAAACACAAACTTGATCCCTGCTACCTGAGGTCTACTGAAAGGTCAGTAAAGGCTGCTATTTCAGTTTTGAAAGACAAAGTTCTGTAACATGAAACAATTACCCCCTACATGATATAAAATACAAATTAATTTTTGCTGATTATTATACACTGAATTCATTTTAGAGAACAACTCACTAGAGCATAAATGTCAATTTCATTATTATTTTTCTAAAACTAGGATTCAATTTTGCATTTCTATCATATTAAAAAAAATAATTTTCTATATAACTCAGTGGGATATTCATATGTGCTCAGAAACTAATGAGGTATGGGAAATAGACACACTATCATAAAAGGAAAATTACTAAATGAGGAAAAAGATTTTAAAAGGATCTCTTAGAGTAAAAAGAACAATTTCATCACCAAATGGGACTGCTTCTTCACTGTATCTCTGTACTTTACCATCCCAAGTGGCCTGTTCATTTCTGTAACTATTTTAGAACATTCTCCTGCTTTTACTGATTGCAAGAATCCTGTTCATTAAACATCTTTGTAAAGCAGTGTTAAAAAGAAAGATGAAGTAAAGAAGTTTATAAAGCCCATCTTAAAAATGAAACTGTGCTCATTTGTTTTTGACTGCAGTAAATAAAATGGTATTTATAAACCACAAACGAAATAAGGGGAGCACACAGCTGCACTGGTAAGTAACACCCCCTCATTATTTTTAACTAAACTAATATCTTTGTGACCTTGCAGGCTGAGTGCCCCTTTTCATTTGATGCACTTCAGATAAAACTGGATGGTTAGTGCTCTCACATAGCTGCTTGCCATATTCCAATTCTTAATGAAATCTGTGAATGATTTAGATTTGTCTGCTTTCAAACTTAATTTTGGCAACTGCAAAAGTATCAAGTGATTTATATGAGCTCATTCAAAGGTATTCAAGGTTAACACATGCCCTGAAGTAGTGATGGTTGGTGATGTCAGCCTGGACACAAGTGTAAGGTGTGACCCTCGAACAAGCTGGCAACAGTTGCTATAAAAATGCTGTTACAGACAAATTTAAAATCCTCTTTTTAATTAAGAGCTACATGTTCAGAGAAAGTTAGTGAAAGATGTCTCTAAGCAGAGTGAGAAAAATACATATTCATATTCTGATAAGGCAATCAAGATGTTGATGTTAATATTAGAGCAATAACTTTAATTGTATTTCAGCAAACGAATGGCAATTAGAAAACAAATTATCTCTGAGAAGCATGTCTGCTGCACAGCTTAGCCCCGAAGGCAAGCCAAAAGCTAAACCTTTTTCTTGAATTTTAATGCAGAAGATAAATAGACACACCTCTGGAATTATTCTAAATAGAAATACCATCAACTGTTTAAAGTTACTCTGAGACACAAATGTAAAAATTGCCTTTCCTCTTGAAGTGTTTTTTTGCTGCCATAACAAACGTTAGCATGCAAGAGCAAATTATTACTTTGTGCTTTAAAGATGGGTGAAACATAAAAGATGTTGGCCATGCTAATTAAAGCGCATATGTGTATAGTAAATGATTTCCAGTTGGGTAATATTTAGTACATAAATGCAATATTAAAGATTCAAGGTGAATTTTCTTGATACTTCTCAGTGCTATGCTGTTTACAGTGACTGACCACAACAGCAGCCATATTGTTTTCTGAAAGAAAGTAACATTTCCCCTGCTTTGTATCTGACCATACTGGCTCTAACAAAAGAGCTGGTAAGGTTGCTTGAATCCTCTGTCACCCAGAATGAGTGGACAGCCAGTATATATGGCTCCATATGCCACAGGGTACCAAGAGATACACTGGATTTTCACCAATGCAATTGAGAGCTAAAATGAGCTAAATACCACCAGATGTAAAATTACCTTCTGTGATAAAAATGTCTCCTTCCGATAAAAATATATTTCCAGCCATCAGTGTTCTTTCCTCTTCCCTGGAGACAATATGCCCCATCAGTCAAGATGAAAGTCTGTTCTTACAACCCATTCACCCCACTGCTGCAGACCATTTTGTTTTGTATGATTTAGCATGGAATGCAATTTTCTGAAACAGTGGTGGTATAAAATGCTTTACTCAGGCATTGCTCAGTGCTCCATGGTTTGTCGTACTGTTCAGAAAATTTAAAATATCTTCTGATCAAGTTTGAATGGTTTTAATGATGTTATAACTGAATCCTCCCAGGTTGCAACAGAACATTACAATTTTCAAACATCAAATTATGCATAAGTGGTAAAAAGATGGACTGCAACTGAGATCTTCATCCTTAAAAATCTCCTCACTCAGAAAGGAAATCGGTGACAATTTCTTGTTGTACCTGCAATGCAACAGTCCATCTTGGTTTTACAAAGCAATTAAGTACCTCATTAACTTTAAGCACCTGCTTAATTCCCATGGCTTTGAAATCAGTGGGAGTTAGATGCTTGTTCCTGAATGTGTGCAGGAACAACATCCTTGTTAAAACTTGCAAAAGAAGATTACAGATGCTAAACTTGTTATAGACTGGTTTAATAAACCTTATGGTATTTAACCTTCAGCTTCTGTTACATGGAAAATCAAACTAGTGTCTGATTATGTGACATGTGATGACATACAGGCTGTATCTTCAAACAATGCACCAGACATTAAGTGACTGCAACAGTCTTATTTATGACTTGGAATTATAATAATCTACTCAACTGATGACTATTGCCAAAGGAGGGAAAAAAATCTAGGGAAAAAAGGAACAGGAATCTTCTTGACAAAGCTTCAGCTTTTGGTAGACTGACCATAACATTGTTATTGAACATGGTATTTTTTCTTTTTAGTATGAGTTTCAAACTAATGGCTCCAAGATTTGCATAAATGAAACCCTGACACTTTTTGAGGTTTGACAAAGTCAAAATGGCAGTGGCTGGGTGTCTTACAGCATTTTAAATACATTCACATATGATATGATGGCCTCACTGTATCTGTGTTCTCAGTGAGAAAACAGTTGATGAAATGCAGATGTAGACTGCAAAGATGTAACAGTCTTCCAAAAAGTGTCATTTAAATCCTGTGCTGAAACAATGGAAGACAGGACTGTTACACGTGGGTTGGATACAACTTTATAGCATTCTCTACCAGTACCTACCAAGGAGAAATGGAGGGGTTACAGTAAGCCTAAGAGAAATTACTATAAATTTTCAGCAATGAGACACATATCTCTTTGGCAAGATGAAGTAGGGGAGAAGTTGTGAGAGCAGCCACAGCCTGAGTATTCTTGCCTGCAGAGACAAGAAACAGCACTGTGATGTATTTTGCAGAAAATAAAACCTATGGTGCTAACTCCCAAGAAATATTTTCTGCTGAGATGGTAAGGAACAGAATTGTAAGCTCACTAAACTACCCACCATCACCTCTACATTAACAAATGTATCGAAAGTTTTTATTTTACATTGTAAGAGCCACTGTGATGCAGCAAAAAAATTTAAAATCAATACACAAAAGCAACCTGGTCTAGTGGGAGCTGTCCCTGTCCATGGCAGGGGGGTTGGAACTGGATGATCTTCAGGGTCCCTTCCAACCCAAACCATTTGGTTATTCTGTGAATGGGGAATCAATGGGTCTTACCACCAGGAAGTGAGATTTTTATGTCATATACAATTTTATAAAGAGTGATTTTTCAACTGTTCTTTGTTTAGCTTTCAAAATGTAAATTAAATTTTCCAGTAAACTTTTCAAGCAGTACATTCTTTCCAAATGTGTTGTGAAAACTACTTCTCGTATCTGTCTGCATTGCTTTAACAGCAAGAGACAGGAAAAAGCTGGTGAGGACAATCCAAAAGGCTATTGCATTAAAATTCATGAAGGGTAGTTTCTCCCTTCAGTGTCAGAAATAATTGCATATACACTGAACATCAGAGCAGTTCCAGAAACTGCAAACATTATAGGAAGCAATTCCAATGTGTTACAATTCTTTGCATCTGCTAATATATTTCTGAAACTTGGCCAGTGTTGTTCTATCCTTAAAGTTGTGACTGAAGTGGTCATATGATTTAGGTATCAGTCTAGATCAGAAAATCTTAATTATTTCCAATGTTAGAGATGCTGTGAGAAATGCATCTGATAAAAACTTAAGTATTGGACCTACTGATCTCATGTGGAAACATATCAACTGAAATAAATTCCTATAGGGATTCCTGAGCTCTAAGTTAAATAGTAAAATATATTAAATACACACATATAACTGACATTTTTCCATTTATCTTTGCAGTTTTAGTGAATTTTAAAAGTTGACAATAATCTATATTGAGGACATCAATCTCTACTTAGCCTCTTGGCATGGAAGCTTCTTACATTTACATTATAGCGTGTTAAAATTGAGAGGGAAGCTTCAGTGAAGAGCACATTTCATCTTATCCCTATTTTTAAAAACATTTCAAAAACAAATCTATCATGTTTAGCATTTGGACACGGTAGTCAACTGACAGGCCTAAATGTTACTGAGCAACAAAACTGGTACAAAATACATTGCAGCACTACCTACTGCATCAATTTTGAAGTCAAGGGAGCTTCTAGTGTGGGAGAAAGTAAGACTTTTTTTTTTTTTCCCTAAAAGAAACAAGCCAATTTCTTTTACTACATTTGCCAACAAGCATAACATTTAGAGGTCAAACACCATGGGTCTATTTTTAATATACGGAAACTACCATACAGGATACAAATTATCTATACAATCTATACATCCCTGTGTACATCCACACACATTTGTGTGCAGCACAGCACATAAGCCCTGGTGATGAAGAAATATAAATGCAGAGTTCCCAGCTCACAGGTAGAAGACATTCCTACTTTTTCTGAAAGTGAAAGGTGGTAACTGACACGAGTTTCACGCTGCTGTTTCACAGTGGAGGAGAAGGCACCTCTAGCCTACCTATTTGAATTAGGTACTTTAATTAAATTAAATGATCTTTGAGGAATTGAGTACAAAGAGAACAAAAGAGAGGGAAAAAGATAAATGAGGAAGTGGAATTTAACAGCATTTTATTGCACATATCATTATGTCCTTTGCCTTCATAATATCTACCAGTAAAATGCTTTCTGAAAGTGAAAATGAATTATTTTTTTCAGAGTTTATTAATTAATCACATCCTTTTTTTTATGAGGGACTGATTATTTAATTTTAGTGGAATAATGGAAATGTTGAGCTTCTTAATATCAGACTGAAGTCAGGTAAGAAAAGAGCATTAATTAGTTTCTTTCCAAAAAGCAGGTAGAAAAGGCAATTTAATGATCTAATGTAGGCAGGTATAGACCCTGATCTCAGGTGAAATCTCATTACTGTCTTTCTTTTGAATGACTGTTAGTTAAAATTCTACTATTCTGAAAGTTACTTTGTGGCCTACATGAAACCACTATTTAGGTGCTTACATCACAAGGTTACTGTCAGAGCTGTCAGTCTCTGACATAAATGTTGACAGGTTTATCAGATAACAAAGTTTTAATGGGCACTGAAACCGAATGCAACACCTGACCCTATGGGGAGCGCTCCCTGAAGCACACACAGGGAGCATTGCATGAAGACTTTAATTTGCAATAACATCTAATAGACTTGTTCTGTGGAGAAACCAGATGATCTCCTTTCTTGTTATTTTCTCCCTATTTATTACACAAGTATTCTGCAAAGTTTTCAGAGAAAAAAACCCAAACCTTGCTTCTCTGGGAAGGTTAAGATGAGAATTAGAAGTGTGGGGGTGTGGTTGTCTGAGAGGAGAGAGATGTGCTGGCATGCATAAATGTGTGTGCATAACACAGCAACAAAGAATGTTGGCAGAACACAGCACAGATTAGATGTTTGTGTGTGCAGAAAACTGCTGAAAGAATTAAAAAAAAAACAACACAAAACTGAGAGGGGGGTCTGCAACATTACAGGGCACGTCGCCAGAAGAAAGGTTTCCTACAATGTCTATCCCTTTTTTACATGTTAGGCAAAAGGAAAGTCTGGTAATGTCATAGACCTGTTATTAACATGTGATAATACTTTGAAATAATCATGCTAAAGCTTCAGTACATATATCTGAAGCATTTAAACAGAAATGGGAGTCAAGTCCTTGAGTCATACAAACCCCCCACATTATTTTCACAAATATGCATCCATAGTGACAAAACTTGCCAATTAATTATGAAAAGTGTAAAGCACCTTCTCAGGTCACTTAAAAGTGAATTTAGTGCCCCTAGTGTACTATAATTAAGGCAGATAACATCATCAAAGGTTGAGATGTTGAAGGCAAAATACTGAGTCTTTCTTCCAGTAATTGAGTTTTATAAATCAGAAAATTCAGTTAATATAATAGGACAAATTTTAGCTTCTGGTACTGTTCCATCACAGAATGATCCTGCATTATACTTTCTGAAAATTATGTTTTAGCAGCTAGAAGCTGAAATATTTTACACATTTCAAACTTAAATAAAGAATATGAAGATCAAAGAACAAGCAGGAAAAGTTGTTGCCTGTTCATTAGAGAAGTAAGCGAAGTCCTGCAATGACTAATTCAGAAATCTCTCCAGCCAGCATTATCCATGGAACCACACCATGGGAAGCAGCCATACAGACAGATGTTGATGTTGACTAAGTACATTTATTCTAAAGAGTGACATCCATCTTCTGCCAAGCATAAGAGGTATGTGACTACATCTGTTCACTACACTAAGGGAGCATACAGGCATAGGACAGAAGAAAGGACTGACATAAAATAAAATGTTAATTAGTGCAGAGTCCCAGCTGAACCATTAGGAAGCCTGTATTTCACAAGCCTTTAGTATTCCTGTATCACAGGTCCCCCTGAAGGTGATGAGGGCTGTGCTCTTGGTGTTAATGAGAGAAAAAACAGATCATAGAATCACAGAATCATTTTGGTTGAAAAACACCCTTAAGCTCATGAAGTCCAACTGTTGACCTAGCACTGCTAACTACACTTCCAAACCAAGTCCCTCAACATTGCATCTGCATGTCTTTTAAGTATCTGCATGGATGGTGGCTCTGCCACTTCCCTGATCAGCCTGTTCAGTGCCTGACAACCCTTTCAGTAAAGACATTTTTTCCTAACAGCCAATCTAAATCTCCTCTGGCACCACTTGAGGCCATTTCCTCTTATTCTACTGCTTGTTACTTGGGAGAAGTGACCAGACCCCACCTCACTACAACCTCCTTTCAAGTAGAATATTATAAGGTCTCCCACGAACCTCCTTTTCTCCCGGCTAAACAACCCAACCCCGGCTCCCTCAGACACTTCTCGGAAGACTTGTGCTCCAGACCCTCCACCAGCTTTGTTGCCCTTTGTATACACTCCTGCACCTCAGTGTCATTGTAGTGATGGGCCCAAATTGAACACAGTATTTGAGGTGTGGCCTCACCAGTGCCAATTAGAGGGACAATCACTTCCCTAGTCCTGCTTGCCACACTGTTTCTGATGCAAGCCAGGATGCTGTTGACCTTCTTGTCCACCTGTGCATAGTGCTGGCTCATAATTCATCTGCTGTCAAGCAACACTCCCAGTACAAATAATGCACCTTATTTGAAATTTTCATGGTGCTTACTAGCTGGTAACGTAGAAGTTAGTAAAGTGACACTAGCCATCTGTGTGCTTTGTGAATAGGCAAAAGTACAAATTTGTGTTTTGAAGGCAGAGATTTCCTGGCTAATATAAAGCATGCATGAGATTTGCTTTCAGTAACTTTAGGCTGATGGTCTTGGTAGTACAGCCAACTCGCACTGTATGCTTTCTACCATCCATAGCTACAGGCAAAAGTGTGCTGTAAGATACCAGGTACAATCATCTACTGGATTTGCAACGGGGACACTGATAAAGACACCTCCAAGAGACAATAAATTAGTAATTCTATTATTATATCCCCAAAGTAAAAGTAAGAATAACTTTTTTTGCCAGGAGGGTATATGCAGTAAGCGAAGCATCATAAGCTTGCTCTGATAAATTGACATTTTAATAGCAGTTTCTATACATTTTGTCTGGATTGCATGACCTGCCAGTTACCTACAGTCTTTGCTTCAGTATTTTGTGACTTTTATCCAAATATTTGATATCAATAGTTTTTTTTTTTCTTGGTTTGCTTTGTATGCTTTTGCTGAGTTGCATTATGCAGTCATTAAAAATGAATAGCTAAAATAAAAATACTTCATATAAGAAACCATACTTAAAAATTAATGGTGTTTTAGCAAAGGCTGTTACCCATAACTTCACAAACACAGCAGAAACTTCATAAAGGAATGGTTAATTAGCTGAAGATAGCATTTGTCTGTGCTCTTCATATATTTTGTGCATTTGGAAAAAATTCTTGTAGTTGCTTCATCTATACAGGACTGCACACACAGACCAGACAGGATAAGAGGTGGCTTAGGGCTACTTTGCCCTCTGGGCAGCATGCTGCCTGCTGGAGGAACAAGCACAATTTTGCCTCCGGTCACAGTGCTTATGAGAACAGGAAATAACTCTCTACAAATTCATGTGCTTTGGATAAATTAAGTTTTGCAGTTTTGTCTGGATAAAAACAGTGAATTTCACTAAAAAAGCTACTGGGGATATCCACCAGAGAACAGAAGAATACTGAGTCTTGTTTCAAGAAAACAAAAGGAAAACCCCATAGATTGTAGTAACTGGATTTACATGAGGCACAGAGCCACAACAGCCTGATACCTCACTGTTTCTCTTTTATGTATGGACTACAAATCCATCAGCCTCCTACAGTCAGAGGAACCAGTCACAATAGGACCACCTCACTGATGATGTTAAAAAGTATTTAAGAGATGCACTGTGTGCTTAAACTAGTGTATGTTTGAAAACAAAATATATTAAAAAAAATCATGTACTTACAAGGTGCACAGATGCAAACAATTACTCAACATACTGGAAAATAAATAGTGAAATAATATAGGCAGTGATTATGCCTTTTTTGATTTTATATTCTTTACTGCTCAGAGGTTTCTCTAAGTTAGTACACGCAAGACTTCATAGTGACAGGGAGAGAAAAGGAAAGAGAACATAAACAGAGAAATCACCATGAAAAGAAATGGATATGGAGATATGGCAAAAGCAATTGAAGATGGCAGTACTGATGCCATACTTGTAGTGGAAAAGGTTTTACTGGTTATTTTCTCCTGCCATCATCATGAGTGCATTTTTCATCACTTAAATTACATTGAGCTCAGCAGACAAAATGGCAGCTGAGATTCTACTCATGAGTAGGTTTAAATTAGGCAAATTATTCATCCTCGTATTTTTACAGAAGATCAGCTTCAAATTCATTCCACTATATGATTTTGAGTGACTTTAACATATGATTATGAAAGTTTAGCTATTCCATTTTGGAAACAGTCCAATTTACATTCCTCGTATTTGCACATAGTTCTGCTTTGCAGTCTCATACATTTCACTGAGTTGGACTTCTTTGCATCTGCAAATCAGAATTGCAGTGATTGATTACTGAAAGTCTCTCAAGTACACAGTGAACATCACAGAAGTGCGTAGCCTGTTGGTATTGATTTAGAACTGATGAGCTCATTAGAAAGCCCTAATTCTCAACATAGCTTTGGTTTACACAATCTTTAATTTATTTCTTAAAAGCTGGTTGGCTAGGTATTTCAGCCTCATGACTGTCTTCTCATCTTACTAGACATCTGCTATAGTCTTTGAGCATTTACAAAGTCATTAATCCAAATGCTAATGTAATCAATACTATATTAAATAAACTATTAAAAGTAAATTAATATTAGGTAACCTGATGCATTGTTCCATAAGGTTTTAAAACATGCTTATTATCAGCACATCTAAAGGGATAAATTTAAACAGTGTGCCTTTCAAAAAGTAACACCAGAAAGTTTTAAAAATTACTTTCTCTGCTATTTAAACATTGTTTTATGGTGAAAACTCTACGGAAAATATATTATTATTTACTTTTTGGTTGAGCTAGCTTCTATACTGATGCTATTTTTCACAAAGCCATATATGTATGTAAAATTAAATTTTAAGCACAGGTGGAGATTTGGGAATTGAATTAATCTGGCCTTAGAAATAGAACACATCTCGTGTTGTGGGTGGAGGTTGATGCCCCATTAGCTGAAGCTGTAGAAGGCAAAGGAGATAATACTTGGTACATATGTCTACTTCAGACTATGAAATTCCACAGATTATATACAAGTAGGTATTTATTTTCTATTATTTATTTATTTCTATTTATTTATTTTCTGAGAATATAAACCTCCTTACATCTATCTTATCTAAGCTGGCCCAGTTAGCCTTCATATTGATATCTCTCATATTTATTCCATGCTCTTAAATACTGAATGTTTTGTTGTTTCTGCATATGTAAACACAGGTCCTGATCCTGAGCTGCCAAGATGCACTACTCTACTAATTTATCTCTCAGAGATGGTGGCATAAAATCAGCATTTGCTGAAAATTTTGGAAAGAGTATCTGCATTTTGAAAGGCATTTATTTAACAGGCTGTCAAATAAAAAAGCTATTTGAGAAGTCTATGTAGGCATGAGAAAAAGTTTACTCATTAAAAAAAAATAATGAAAAATAATGAAATCTGAGCTCTTGCAGCGACACTGTTAAAGCTTTCTCCCTTCTATCATGACTGGGAAATCCTGAGTACCTTCAGTGCTTGCATTTGCAGTCTCTGTGCTATTTACCTTTCTTCTCAGAGTTTCTTTCTGTATCCAGGTCATTGTCTAAATAGCTACATTCTGCACCTTTGTCTTGAATATTAAAACTTTATGTGGACTTTGTTATACCACAATTCCTTTAAAATACCTCCAGTAGCTGACACTGCTAATTTTCAGTCTAATGGCCGGTTTCTGGGAGAGAGAGGAAAAAAAAAAAAAAAAAAAAGACTGCCTTTTTATGGCAATGGTATTATCCCTGGCATTCACTTCTCATTCACTTGCTGTACCAGCTTTTTAGGCTTTTTGTGCTCACCTTCCAGGCCCATCATCAGCCTGGATTTCTTCTGTTCTGCCGTCTGCTAACAAATCTGTCAACCTAAACTGCCAACTGAAGTGTTCGGCTGCGGAAGCTTTTGGGAGGAAAACAAAATCAAACCCCAAAAGGTCACATAAATATCGGTCAGAATTTGTATCCACAAAATGTAGAGTTGCACTTTTGCTACTGTAAAAATGAATGGAGTGTCCAAACTTCAGTATTTGGCTCTTCAGCTACTAACTTTGCACAAAACAGCTGCAGCTGCACCAAAATACAGTCTTGAGCATATTATTTGGAAGAAATTGTTAAGGAAAGCAAATTGTATCTGATAAAGCTGAAAGGACCCTGGAGAAAACAATGTTGCAGAGATTATTCCTATATAATGATAACAATCTTTAAAAATTGCAGCTAGTAATACAACAGAAGTGAACCTGGTTCAGCCAAAAGAAAGAACAAAATACAGATTGATGAGAAAATCACTTGTTAGAGAAAACTAGTATTTGTTTACAGAATCTGAACCTTATGTACTGTTTCAATTTGCTGGTTGTTGATCTTTCCCTTGTAATCATTAGGAAAACACATTTTTAGAAGGCCAAAAGCATGGAAATGAAGGGTTGTGGAAGGAGTAGAAAGCAAGGGTCAAGGTTGGTTTCAATTTATACACTAATGGAAACAGCCCAAAATAAGCTGTTCTAGTGCTCAGACAGTTTGGCTGAAGAAAGACTATTTTAATGGATCAAAGCTAGACTGCAGTGGATTAGCCTCTGACCAGTTGGCAGCTAATATGAAGACTGCAACCAGTCTTCCTCTCACCTTCAGTGCAGGTGAATATTCATGGCTCAGCTATGATTGATTCAACCCCAGCCTGTACTGGTGTTTTGTTCTGTAGAGTATAAAGACCTAGGAACTTTTTCTAATTTAGGAAAGTATGAAAACAAAAGGAGTAACTGGACAGTTCTGTGTTCTTTCTGGTAGGATTGAGAAGTGAGTACAACCTATAGTAACAAGGCTCATGAGAAAAGCAAAACTATGGCGAGTAGTGAGCCTCCAGCAGCAGCACTGCAGAGGCTCAACAGACAGAGCTCACAGCATGAAGTGATGAAATGGTTCCTGCTGCTCAGAGGCAGTATCCCCACAGCAGTGATTCTTCATGTGGTATAAAACAGCTTGGTAGTTTTTTAACTGAACTGATAAATGATGACAACCAGGGGGCTTTAAAAATAATTTCCTCGATGGAAAAATGTCAATATAAAGCCAATCATACTTTGGTCTGAAAACATTTTCTTTCACTTCATTTTACTTTTTTCATTGAATTTTTAAGTTCCTCAGTGTCTTAAGTATCTTGTGTATTTTGCTATGCTGTCCACAAGGGGTGACATAATGAGTACAAGGAGAGAGTAACTAAGTGATGTGTAACAAAGTAGTGCTCTTTTGTAGGGTGAATCATAAAAAGAAATTTTTAGAATAATATTGCACAGAGTACAGAGGATCTAAAATGACAGGGCAGAGAAGAGTGTAGTAGTGAGAATATTAAGAGATTAGAAAATATAAGTATCTCAATTTTGAAGAGGTTAATATCAGAGCACTCAAGTATTGCTAGTCATACCATGCTGAGCACTGGGGTAAACAGCAAATGCAAATCACCATGGAAACATCCTTAGGTCACCAAGAAGTAAATGCTGGGAAAGAGCTACCACGTGATTCAAGGCTGCTTAAAGTTGCAAAGGGATGCTATTTGATTCACTTCAGAAACAAAATAGTCAACCTGATCTCTCCAAAGTACCATCTTGCATCATACTTATAGCCAGAGTAAAAACAAATTACTAAAAAAATTCTTTGCAAATTCTTTGCAAATTTTTATCAGTATTTTTAAAACAGGTTGCTGCACAGTTGAGTTCCCTAATTGCTGAAAGTCTGCAGTGGTGAAGACTTCAAACAGTTAATGCATTTACAGCATTTTTTCAGTAAAATTACTCAAAATGAAGAAAGCGTGCTTCTAAAATGAAGTACGGATGCAGGGTAGTATTTCATTATGCATGTATTGCTGCACAGTGTTCTCAGTTAAAAACAAGTTTCTCTGGGACAACAGTGCATCTATTTGCAGTGACTAAGAAATATATTTGCTAACAATTGTCAAAACTGTTACGCACGAATGCATCCTCACTTGTTGCAAGCTCCATGTGCTTCTTTCTTCTGGCATAAAATTAAGATTACTCTGATATGAATGCAGTTATTCTTTTTTCATTTACATTAGAACTACCACAATCTAATAATGAGTGTATTTTGATTTTTTTTTAATGGATGTTGTTGGTAAAGGATGAAATCCCTTCCCTAAAGTGTTTCCAACACTGTGGTTTTGCTGCCTAATCAGTACCAGAACAACACAACAGTTGAAAGAATATATTCACTTTGCTTCTTCCTAAAAATAAACTGACATCTCAAACCATAAAGAAACCCTTAGCACTCTCTAAGAGATGATAAACATCAAAGAAACATACGCAAAGCTTTGTTCTTTTTATGTCCTTAAAAAGTGCCTATTGTTCACATGGTATTTGGGTCAGCTACCCCATCTCACAAACAGGAGGATCAGAGCAAAAGCAACCCATAAACGAAACCACTTGCTCTATAGTGTTAAGCAAACATTACAAACATCTATCATTATCTTCACCTTTCATGGAACACCAAAGGCTAAAAGATATAAGTAACTTCTGTTTATTGAGGACAAAGTTCAAATCTGCAAGGGATAAAAATGTCCCAACCAATGTTTTTCATTTCTGATTCTCTTCTACTGAGGACATAATATCAGAAATATTGTGGCATCACAAAAAAGATTAATTTTATTTTTAAAATTAGTTTAAAACCTTGCTTTTTAGTACATTTACTATACTATTCCAATCCCAGTTGTAACTTACTACTACATCTTGTGTATAACAAGAGAGCAATGGAATAGAATTGGAGAAATAATAACAGACAACAGAATAGAGCGATGTTGGCATTGTCTGATACTAGATTTTGAGAATCTCTGGTAACACTGGTTTTCAAGTTTGTTTAATAAAGACACTTTTCTTATTAGTTCTTCAGCTCTACGAGGGCAATGTTATTTTAATGAAACAGAAAGACCCTAGGATTGATAGTTCCTTGCACTCCTTTGGATGTATTATGTTCTCTGAAGAATGTATCTTAGTATTTACCTCCTGCCCAGAATACAGGGTTCTCTCTGATTTCAGCAGCATCACAAACATATCAGGGTGTATTTGCATCCTTTTCTATCTCCTACTACGCATAAATAAAACAGCTAGGAAGAATATGGCCCTGAGTGATTTTTAACCCCATTCATGAAATGCCAGGTTCACATCCAAGTTTTATGCTACATTAATATCCTAACTGACAAATTTAAGAGAAAGCCTTTACTGTGAGTTTGTCTTGAAATTTGTGAGTTTGTCTTGAAGGATTAATTTTGTCATTCTTCAAAAGAAAGAGAGTAAAGTTTCTAATATGCTCTTGGTGAGATGAAGAGGAAAGCAAGCATACCACACATTACAATGACTTGAATGACTTGACAGCTGTTAGCTAAACAATACAACATTAATTTTCAACATTTTTGCACATGGCTGGGTGAGAGATCCCTTAATCCCAGTTCCTATTCTACTTCTGCCTCATTGTTGCTGTCTCTTTTTGTATCACTTATTATAATCAGTTTCTGCTGCGTACTCCCTTTCACCTTATTATTGTTGCAAAACTAAGGTACTAGGTTAATTCAGATTTGTTTCCCTGGGGTACATTAAGATGGATTTAAGTACTTTATTGAGACAGTCTGACTTCAAAAGCTGCTTTATCAGTTACTACCAGAGAGAGACCCATCCATGACAGCAGTAAACTAACCATAAATTCTCATATTCTATATGCTGAGTGACTTTCAAAAGAAGAACTATTGATTTTGTCATTTATGAATGGATTTAGTCAAATTAGTCTTTTCATTGTGCACAATAAGACAGCATTGTGATTAGGAATTAGAGGATAAAACTGTGTGGAACAAATGGAACTGCCATTTTTGGAACTCTCAGCACAAATTCAATAAGCTTTAGTTATGCCACCCTGATCATTTTGTTCATGACCAGCTACTCTCCATATTTTGATTCTCCTCAAAGGAAAGGAAAAGCAGCCTCTGCCTTCAAGAGGCACTTTCCTCTCCAGAAGACTTAACCTTTCAAAGAGCTCTCATGTCTTTACATTTGAAAGTGCTAATAACTTGTTTGCCAAAATGGCATTAGTATTTACAGATGTACTTGAAATCAGACAAAGATTACACAGTGAAATAAACAGAGACTATCACTGTCAACACTGAATTAAGGTTGTACTGAAAACGTAAAATGTTTATAGAGTGTGGCAGACATCAGTAAGCATTATTCTACTCAAGGCCTCTGAACTTTTCCAAACACAATAAGCACTGATAGGGCCTGGGTACCTTTTCCTGAAGAGCCACTCCAGATGGTTATTTCAGTAGCTGGGCTGTATTGCTGGAAACAATAAAGCTAACACTTGTGTCCTGATTTTCATCCCCTTTGTGTGGTGTCTGGCATGAATATACCATCTCACAGATACACAACGAACAGAGAGTCAAATGAAAAGCCACCAGGGAGGATAAGCTGGGTGCCAATATTGTGTAGCCTGTGTATTTAGGTGTTTGTGCATCCAAATGCATGCACAAATGGGTATGCAAAGAAATCTTAGAATGAAAAAATGAAGTACGTCAACCAGCCCAGGATTTGGTACCTAATAATTATTGAAAAGTTTCTGTATCTAAATTCGACTTAGGAATGTAAAAAAGCCTAGATTTTTTAGTTTCCTTCACAAATGCAATGTTATTTTCTAGCCATTCCTGTGTCAAATTTTATTTCATATTTTTCATGCTACAAGAGAAATTACAAGGCACATGCTACATGTACACTCTGAAGAGGGCTCCTATGCATTCATATGCTTTCTTGGAAATTCAGATTTGTTATATTTTTAAAACTTTACTACTATTTCCACATTTATTATAGTCCTAAAAGATTAATGTCCTTGACCTGCTGTGCTATATTCAGAGATGCCAGAAACAAAGTGAAAACAAACATGCAAGGTGTCTCTGCTCATGACAGGGGAGCTGGAACTACATCTTTAACATGTTTTCAACCGAAACCATGCTATGATTCTATGACTGTAGTGAATTTCTAAATATTAACTATTTCAGTGACACCCCCCCCTTCACTTTACAGAGGAAACTGTGCATATCTTACATAGCTCATGTATGTCTGTAATGTAGGTCTAGTGCTTCAGGCTGGCTTCTATAAGAACAGTTATGAGAGTAATTCCAAGAAGCTGAAACACCATAGGAGCTGCAGTGCTTCCTTCTGCAGTGTGTAATGAATCCACTGTATCCTAAAGGCATCAGTCAGTGCAGGTAGAAGAAGCTGAACAGGATGCACACAAGTTACATGCTTCCCAAAAGCTTTGGTCTTACTGCATGTGTAATATGCAACACATCTTTCAGAGTAGGAAATCATCATTAGTGCCCTGTAGATATGCCACAGTTTTACAAAATATATTTAAAAGAATCTCTTTAGAAAAATTCAACACAAATCAAACCAAAATCCAGATACTCATAACGCAATTAATTTCTTTAAAAATTATTATTATTCCCCCCCTTTTTTACAGGCAAGTGTTAGATGCAGCTATTGTCCTCTTTCCAGAGATGGGTAAACTTAAATTTGTGCCAATGTGTTCAAGCTTAACTACTGATTGTTCCATGGAATTAAGTGAGGAGGGAACAGAGCCAGAAAAATTGATGGCTTGATGAGCTATGGCTGCTGGGTACTTGGACCCTTCACAATACCACGAACATTTACTCAGGTTCCTGACTTTTTTTTTAGTTTCAGTGCTGGTTATATGACTTGGGCAAGCTTATGACAGAGCCAGAAAGCTGCTTTGGCCCAAACTTTTAAAAATCAATAACCACTATGTTCCAAGTACATTGCAAACTTGCCCTACGATACTGTGAGTTTAACAAGCCTGATTAGAAGAATACACATTGGTTATTTCATAGCTAAGTAAGAAACATGCTGACTATAAAATTTATAATCTGCTAAACACAGCAGATTATTCAATATCATATTCCCTGTACAAAACATGAATGAAATATAGCAATTCCCACCAAAGGATAATAGGATCCTTAAATATCTTAAATAAATTGATTGGGATGTGACATGGAAAAAATATTGGTATGGAGGTATTAACCTGTCTAAAGTCACTAGGAGTTTTACCATTTAATAGTATAGGAAAGGAGGAACTTAACTGAAGATGAGCAATCTTTTGTAAGAAATAAGTAACTTCCCTGGCAACAGTACCAAATATAATATCAGATTAAGAAAAGGAAAAAAAAAACCCAAACCAGAAAAACCACTGATGCATATCCATGCTTATGCAAAACAGGTATATAGTGCAGGCTTAATTATAATTATATCCTTGGGCACTGAGTCTAATGCAGATGCAAGAAGTTAAAGATTATCCACGTGCTACACTTGGTAAGAATAAACAGGAAAAAAGCAGCCAAGGTATAAAGCAAAGGTGAGAAAACACCAGTGATTTGAGGTTAAGTATGGCATCATACAAATATTTATTGGGCTCAGCTCTATTTTCAGTATATTAATAGTGTAAAATAAGCAAAAGAAAACCCATCCTGTCTTTGTCTCCTGTCTTCTAACATATCATTACTTAGATGCTTTAAAATAGGGCATTAATGACTTCTGAGACATAACATAATTATGGAGAATAATAATAAACTATCCTGAAATTTGTGTAATTTAAGCAGAAATATATGATATGACTTCAGCTGGTTCATCAGAACAATGCTTAATTTTAACATCTACATGGAAAGAGAGCATCTACTTCAGTGACCAGCTTTCATTTATGTAAATTCTAACATGTCATCTGTGTAAGAAAGATATGTAGAATGTCCTTGAGCCCTTCTGCAAGTCAGGACATACTAGGAATGTATAGTTGAGAACATTTTCAGGAAGCTTTTTTGTCAGGTTCCTACGAGAAATTGTTCCTGAAAGACCACTTCTTTAGTTGCTGAATAAAAGTAGCTTTTTAGCTACACAACACAAATCTCTTTGACAGTCTAGGACTTATTGTGCAAATGCCTAAGCCAAAGGGATTTTAATCATCAAGTTTAATGTGTTTAAGAACTTAGCCCTAAATAATTCTGCCATTACTATGGCTGGTTAACTGTGTAAGCTCAACTGTTGTGTTATTCAAAAACAACTCTGCAAAAAAATAAATCACACGATCTCTAGCATCATCATTTGGAATATGAAAGGCATTTGTGTAACAGGTTTGTTTATGCAGCAGTAATTTTGCTCTTTTTCCCTTGCTATTAACTAATAATGCAAAGCAAAATGTTCTCACTGAGAAAAAGCGCCTGCTGTAAACAAATGTTACACCCTTGGAGGCTTATGCTTTCCAGTATACAAAGCAATGAGTTGCATGATGTTATATATTTGAAATAAAAGGCACCCTAAAATATCACTGCATTTGACTTTATTTAGAAGGGAAATTCAGATGATCTGAAAATGTGCATACGGGTGTGATAAAAATGGTACCCTGAAAAATGATGATTTGCTGAATATGAAAATCGATTAAGAGTTAGGGAACGAAATGACAGGTCTGAGGTACAGGGTATTATCCACATTATTATTTTAACACCAGAGTTTAAATTCTGGTTTATTTATGTCGTTATCTTAGTCTATGTAAGACTATTTACAGCCTGACACATCTGAAAACTGATACAGTGAAAATGAAACCTTTTCTTTGACTTTTATGGTAATTTCTGCTTTTTTCTTACGTGCTATCCTTCCCAAAATAATTCACTCACTGACAAAAAAGCCATTTGAATAATCTTTATATATACAAGTTTCTGCAGAATGGAAACTCACGAATAAAGAAGCAAGCTGAATACCTAAGTGCAGTCTGCAACCTAAGGATGCTGCACAAGTTTCCACCATTAGAAAGAATTCCTCATCAGGGAACATTGTTCCTGAGACTAAAATGCTACACATTGTGTATAAGACATTTATCATCAGAAGTCTATGAATATATTAGACATTAGAAACAAAAGCAATTACTGAATCTTAATTAAGGATAAACACTGGTAGGCATATGTTATCTAGAAGAATAGCTATATGTCTGAATATGACTAGATCTAATCTAAAATGAGTGCTGAGATTATCCAAAATCCTCTGGAGATTATCTCTGTGTAGGACTGTTTTTATAATCTTGTTCTAAGGCTAAGATCAATGAAACCTTAAAGAAGGATTTAGTGATGCTGATAGGATTTTCTCTTCTTGATAGATTGTTAGGTGAAAAAAACAGCTATATTAATATGAATACATTAAAAAGTTTCTTGATGGTGCACACACACTATGTAATATCCCTACTATAAAAAGGAGTTGTAAAACAATCCTTTATTAATGTATGAAACACTTTTTCATATTGGTAGTGCAGCTTCAGGTGCTCAAGAAATGTGAATCTTTCTAAGATGCCAAATTTAAATTGCAAAGAAAGGAGATTTGGGCAAAGATTAAAGCTAATGAATATACTGAAATCTGTCCTGGATGGGTGAATCTTTTATCTAAAGATAGTGTGTTGCTTCACATGCTTTCAAACATCCCAATGTGTTAGTCACACTTCTATCTCCTGATGGGGTGTTCTCCTTAGCAAATGGGTTATATATATAATTATTGTCCACATACCATAAAATTCTGCTGAAATATACTCTATTCAGTTATCTCAGAGAATAAATATTCCTGTCATTTCTCAAAGTTTTATAATCCCAAATAATCCAGGAATAAAAGAGAACCTGCAAACAATTTAACTGTCATTGAAAAACAGGGAACTATTAGTATGAAATAAAATGCCAAGCTCCCTCTTTTTTCTTGCAATATATAAAAGACCTATTCAACAGCAGTACTTTTACAAAACATTCATGTCTGTACAACTATCAACTGTTTTTATTTCTAATTTCAGCAATACCAAATAATTACTATAAATTAATACTACAAATAATTACTACTGTCAAAACAAACTGTACACCTGCTTTTAGAATCTGATGCATTTCTTTTCCTAGAGAGCAACTACAATGAGACAGAGTTTACCTTTCTAGGAACTGCTGTATGTTGTCCAAACAGAAAGGAAGAGGAGAACTGGTTCAAGAACAAACAGACATACAGCAATAGGTGAAGTGGAGAAAAGAGATAAAGATGTGGATGGGAATAAGAGATAAAAAGAGCAGGTAAGAAAAGAACAAAGACCAGGCAGAAGAGAATGAGGGGGTAAGTTGAAGACAGCTGAAAACTGGTTAAGAGGCCAACTACATAGAGTACAGTAGGCTATGGCCCATTTTAACAAAGATCTAGCAAAAGAGCAAGGTAGGGGAGTTGAAATATAACAGGATTGGAAAGCAGTTTAATGACAGTGAGCAAGGTGGAAGTGGCAAAAAGAATATGCAGGAACTAGATGTTATATAAAGCTTTTATGCAAAATATGTACATTTGGCAGTGATTTTAATGGGAGGCAGTGTTTACAGTGAAACCACCAGCTCTTGCCTTTAAAGACAAGAATTTGAGTGCTAGGGTTGCAGCTGCCATCACAGACTATATTGGGACCAAAGTGAGCTACCTAAAGGAAACCATTGTGGGTACCTCATGCAATAACTAAAAAGCTGGTTATTTTTAGTAAACAAATTTCCCAGTTCAGTAATTCAGTTTCTGTAGTGCCACCAGGCAAAGGAGAAGGAAAATTCAGCAGTCTGCAAGATATGTGATACTCATATTGGACACTTCTGAATTTTTCTGTGAATGCAGAACAGCAGTGAACTGAGGAACTACACAAATGCAAACTGAAGTAAGAGATGCTGTACATAGGAAGATAATTAAGCGCTAATTAGTACAAATTGGCTGAAAGTAATGTGCTAGGTTTTTACTAGGCGATAGGGATATAATTCCACAAGTCAAAAAGCTTGCTTTCTTTTTATCTACATCCCAAGGTGTTTACCTATCTCCAACCATGGTGTGCCTTTTAAAAATCCCGCCGAAGATATAAGCCACATTCTCAGTTCAATCGAACAGTAATGTTTTACATCTGAGGCATTTCAGAGGGTGATTCAAGTGAAGAAACATTACTATAAACAGATTTTATGAGAAAATATGTATTAGTGTCCCACAGAGCACTGAGATTTCAAAACCCTCCCACTCTGCACTGAAACAGAAATCTTGGGAAACCAAGAGGAGGAAACAATTAAAAAGGAAAAAAACTGGGAAACCTTATGAAAACTGTCCACTTGCAGTCTGCTTATCATAGCGCTGCTCTAAAGTGTGAAAGAAATGGGTTCAACTCCTGCTTCGATTTTCACACAGCAACTGAAATTCGGAAAATGCTTTTCCAATCCAAAAAAGCTTCTTTGAAATTTTGTGTGTTTCAGCAAAGCTCTGCTTTTGACAGGCTTGCATTTTCTGATGAAAAAGCACGTGTCACAAATTTCTGACACAGAATATTTCTGCATACAAGATACATTCAAAAACCAGTCACTCACAGACAACATACAGTGTTACGGTAATGGTAAACTCTTCCCAGCTCCTAATCCTCAGTGGTCTCAAAAGAGAGTCTTAATTGTGCAAAAAAAGGTTATCAAATTTCCTGCTTGTTACAGAAGGTCTGGGCTCAGCAATTTATAAAGACACAATGTGGATAAACTAACAGTCACAGCAAAACACGTAAGAAGTTTTAAAGTGTTGATTGTAAAAAGGTGAGGTATACTACAATTGCTGAAGAATGTGCTGTCATATTTACTAGAAATATAGATCTAAGAAAAACCTTGCCAGGGGTAACTGGTAATTTTTGAGCATTTAGTTAATTATTTTTAATTATTTCATCTTTCCTATGTCCTCCATTCTCTTTCAAAGAAAATACAATGACAATGTTGATACCACACCTAGATTTCAACACAGGAGCTAATCCACCCGACTGTGGTTTAATTACAGGAATAAAATGGCTCTCGCAGATTAAGTAATATTTTAGTGGTCATTTTCAGAAAAATTATATGTTTGTAGAGTTTTCAGAGTGTGTAGTATCTGCCAGAGAGACTGGAATTTCTATGAAGAAACAATTTCTTGCCTTGCCTTGGTAAGTAACGTATTTGAATAGGAGTTCTATGTCTATTATGTGCAGACTGCCTCTGAGGGAACTGTTGGAGTCTGATAGCTAAATACCTATTTATAGATGCTTTGAAATACCTATTGAAGACCACCAAAGTGGTATTGGTTCTTCCAGGAATGGTTCCAGGCTCTTGTGCAAATATCTATTTAAGATGCATATACATAAAACAAGAATACACAAAAAATCCCTTCAGGAAAAGACAAGTAACATGCTCTAGATTTGGTCTGACATGCACTACAGTCTTTGCCCAAAATTATTACTTTCCATTCCCTTTGATCTGAAAGCACTCAACATCATTTAGCAAATACTCAGAACCCATCAGAATAGCAGGACAGAAAAAGATTATAAGGTGCCCTGGTTTGGGCCAGGATAAAGGTAATTTTCTATCTTGTACTTTTGCTTTCAGCTAAGTCTCCAGGGTGTCACCACAGCTGAATATAAGCAAAAGTTGTTGTATATACACATCTTCTCCCTTGATCTGCTGTTCTTGCTGTTTAGGCTGAGACTCAGAACAGCAGTTCATACACTCTGAACATGTGCAAATCAACCATTTCTGTTTGAAAGATCCAAGAAAGTACACTCAACATTTTCTAGGCAGGAAATGAGATGTTAATACTTGTATTGTTAAAAAACTTAATACAGGTTTAATTATAAAAAATCAAAACAAAACAAAACAAAAAATCACCCTGGCTTCAGTTGAATTTCCTTTAGAACACAAAACCCGCAAAAAACCAAATCCAAACATTTGCCACAACTAACTATCTATCTATCTATCTATCTATCTATCTCTAAGTATCTTTGAGCTGAGCCATGCACTTCAGAAGAAGGAAATAAAATTTCTGTCTACACTTTTGACCTTGTTTAAAGAGATGTTTCCATCTTAGCTCCATTCCCACTTTAACCTCACTGGACTAACCTCTCAAGGCAGCACTAAGCCCACTTCAAAAGATGTCTCAAAGAAGGAATTCTGAATTCAAGGGACAGAAGTCCTATTTACATATCCTGGGCTAGAGATAGAATCACATTTCAGTGGGGCTTTAGTCTTTACTTACTCTCTAAATAAACCCATTCAATATTCTTCCAATTCTTATTCATTCAAAAGCTGAGAGATGGTCAGTAACTGCTACTCTCAATGGTTTTCAACAGGATTTTCAAGTAATCTTGATTCTATTTAAGGGCAAAGTGCTGTTTACTTTAATGGGCCAGACTTTAGTCTGATGCAAATAAAGTACCTGGGTAAAGATTAGAAAATTAGGTCATCAGCTTGCAAGCCTTTTGAGGGTAGGGGAAGTGGGGTATTCCTCAGTGCCACTAAGTCTACACACAAATAATTGCACTTAAGACAGCTGTGCTCTGTGTGGAAATTTTCAAGCTGTAAATAGACTCAAATGTTTGCCTTTGTATCTGAGTGAAGTGCTTGGTCCTGAAAGCAATTTGACACATTTTACTCAGTTATCAGCTGCTGCTAACATAAATAGTTTTGAAAATCTCAACTAAAATACATCTGTGATCATTTGGGCTGGATGGATCAGAATGGTATGTGGCTATTTGGGAAAACAGTGTTCAATGATCATTCACTGAAGTTCAGAATTTAATATTATTCAGATGAATCAGTGAAAACATTGGGCATACTGCTATTTAAGAGAGATAGAGTGAAAGCACACTCTTCATCCTTATTAGCAAAGTGCAGTTCTTTTTCTACATAGTATGAGGCCTGCAGTTTTCTCTTTTTTGTATGTACATTGTGCATCTTCTGGTTTTACAGTTCATAGGGGGGGTAAAATCCTGAGAGATGATGAGTGACTGCTATGCATACAGAGTTAAATAGGCATTCCAGAAAACCTGTCTCCATTAAGATTCAGTTGTTTTTACACAGTGTTTACATCAACCTCACTGCCAGGATTTTTTGACATGGGGAAAGCAATTTCCTTGAATAACATATTACTTCCTACTGTGTACATAAGTTGGAAAGCGTTCTGCTTCCTTTATGCTGCAAAAAGATTTGTCTATAGTCAGTTATTATACCTACTAAGCCTTGTAAATCTAGTGCAGAAAACATACTCAAGGAACATTAGTTCTTTCTCAGATGGATAACAATTTAGGACATCTGTTCTAAAAAATTACTAAGTAAAACAGAAGGGGCAAAAGCCAGGAGTCACAGTTATTCCTGGATTTGGAATAACTATGAGATTCTAGAATTGCCTGTAAGGTATTAATGAAACTTGGGATTTAGAAAGCATAGAATATAGAATGCTTAACTCCAACTTCATGACATTTCATGTCCTTCAGTTAGTTTAGATGATTGAATCCATGTAAGCTGACTCTGCATTCTACACTCTTATTCTGATTTATTTGATGTAAATAGTGACATATATAGTTGGACAGTGCAGCAAGTAAACTGTGTAAAAGGAGTGGAATCTACACACGGGTGTACTTTACCAACTTTTTTTTTGAGTAAGCTTTCCTGGTAAAAAGGGCTTAATCCTTAGTATTTTTCCATTCTGGTTTACACAGTGAGAAGTACTGAGGGAGAACACTGTCTTGTTCATATTTTGCCCAGAAATTTCCTATTATTTGCAGGCAGTCTGTCTTTGAGGTTTTAGCATGGAAAATTTCATACCCATGCATCCATCTAGAATATCAGCATTATTTGCATGGTATCTCTGCACTCTTCAGCTACTAAAGTATTTTGCATGATACCTGCTCCTAGAGTTGTATTATCACATGCTCTTATCTTGACTCATATTTATCCTTAGAAGTTGTGGCTTTGCCAACAGGCTCCCTGAGGCTTTAATCATGCCTTGGTAGAGGAACTGACTCTATCAGTGAAAACTGTACAATGATGCATACTGAAAAGAATGATAGTTATAAATAATGCCACTACCAATTGAGATATGCTGTAGTTTTTTTAAGAGGCAGAATAATATTCTCTAAGGATGGCAGAAATGTTAGCAACTGTCTCAGATTTTAACCATTAAATTGAGTATTAACTTCAATGACAGGAACACATGGATAAGTAAGTGTTTCTGTCTAAATAGCATGGAAGACTCAGCATCAGGGGCCATTATTAGTTTTCTGGTCAGTTACTGAACTATGAAGTACAATCAGAGTACAAAGCAACACTTAGTGTTACACAAACCTTGCTGCTGAAAGAGCTCCTTCCACTCTCAGTAGTACCTCCTGCAGAGAAGATTGGCTGTGCATCCTCAGACTGGGGCACATTTCTCCAGCACACAAGAGAACTTCTTACAGCTGCAGAGAAATAGGAAGAGAATAATCATTAGATCACAGTTGTGATTACATTTTAGTAGCAGAGTTCCAGGGGCCAGAGCCAAAAAGGGTAGAGAAGGTAATGTGATGAGAAACTAATTTGAAGTTCTAAGGATCCACAAACTTAGAAATCATATCATATGCTACCACACCTAGTTTTAAATAATATAACAACTTACACTTTAATTTCTTCTGGTTTTGAAAACCTTATCTCCAACTACTTAACTTGCACATGCTACACTCTACATAGTATACAACTTGTGATCTTGTTTGGAACTGAACTATATTTTAAGGGTGAAGTTTCAGAACAATAGTGTTGCTATCAACACCTGAGCACAAGTCCTGCTGTTGCACAAATTTTGCTTCTGCTTTCCTAGCTCTTGATGAGCAGGATATGCCAGTGTAGTTCATAATTCAATTCTTCCTTTCTGCCTTAGAAGAAATGATCATAACAACATTATATCCATGGAAGAATTATCAAAACAATGTGCAGATTCCTTTTTACATTTGTCACTTAAGAGTCCCTCTAGGACTGCTGTTGAACCACTTGGTCTGGGAAATAGCTATAAAGCACAGAATCCCCCAGTATACAGGCCTCCTCAGGCATCTCTAAATATATTTACACTGAGGAATAAATTAACCTAGTGGAACGTTGGTCATCACTAAAAAAAAAAACAGATCAGAAATACTTGAGTTAAATGTAGACTGTTTTCCTTGCTGTATGTAGTTAAGATGTATCAAACATTGCTTGAATTCCCTATAGCTTCTATCAGCATCATCACAATAACCACTAGGTACCATTCAACACATGAAAATAAAAATGCTCCTCCTGAAAAAACTAACCAGTCCAACAGCCACCTCAGGCAATTGCAAATCTAACTGAAAAACAAGGCACACATTCCCACCCATCTCCTTCCTCTGGTTTTCGCATTTCCCTTCTCTATATTCCTGTTTCATTTGAGAAATCTCATTAAGTTAGCACTTCTATTTATTCATTTACTTTTTAAACCCCTAGTGTGTAAATAATAAGTTGAATTTGTGCCCTTTCGGTGGTACACACCTATTTCCAGAGTTATCTGTATTACATTCCATGATGAGGTACAACTCACACAACAATGCTGTGAAGCCAGCATGGTGGGATTTGGCTGTTGAGAATGGTATGACCTTTGAAACTACATTGGCTATTTAACATTTGGAGCATCTCTGGGAGTTCTCCACCCACAGGACAGCAAACCTCTCCTTCAAGCTTGGGAAGTTCAGTGCTATCAAGCCAGATACATTAATCAGCTGGGTCACAGTGCAGGACTTCAGCTGGACGAAGTTATAGTAAAGCAGATGTGCCTCCATTTGGTACTCCCTTCAGATTGGGAATCTTGCAAACTTCAGAGATTTCCTATCTGTTCAGCTGCCAAATATATCCACTGGTGTTTGTGCGAACTGGCTTATTTCAGTTTTGTTTGGATGAATGGTTAGCATTTGAAATTTATTCCAGACAAGGTCCTTGGCAAACTACATTCAGTGAT
Organism: Phaethornis superciliosus; assembly: GCA_023637945.1. NCBI lineage: Eukaryota > Metazoa > Chordata > Aves > Apodiformes > Trochilidae > Phaethornis > Phaethornis superciliosus. Next base: position 6,970,015 of record JAJQWJ010000014.1, on the reverse strand, counting down.
GTCTGCTTTGATTTTTAACATTTCTAATGGCATATCCTCCCCCTTACTTTTCTGCTACAGCTCAAGTTTCACAGGCAGTTTGTATGTTGGTCATTCACCCCCATTTTCTTCCCTGCTGTCCCTGAACTCATTAGCCTTTTCCATAAATCCTAAATCCAGCATGACTTAAGATAACCACTTAATGTTTATTAGCGTAGTGCCTAGAATTAAACTTCAGTGTTGAAGCTCATACACAGAGCACCATAGCCAATGCAATTTCTGACAGAACTGCATCATATCATGCAAGCTGCACAAAAGATTTTCCACATTTCTGTATAATAGAACAGGTAATCAGATCTACACAAACTTGCTTTCAATAATCCTGTGTGGATGTCTGTGTTAATAATAATGTAGCTAAAAACCCATATAGACAAATAAGAACAAGAAGAGTATATGAAGGCACAGATGTATTTTGCATTAAGTGTTAGGGGTCAGGTGAGAAGTTCAATAGAAACATAATGTTACTGTTGGTGATGTACAAAGGTTCTGCTGTGTACCTTTTTTTAAAACTGTCTTCAGAGGGAAGTTCATCTGAGAGGTTTTGACTTGGGGCTTATGTAGTATTCTTAGTGTAGTCACCTAAGGTCATGCAGCAAATCAGCAGTTTAATTAGCATCTGATCTCAGAATTTTCCTGGCTTTTGGCTGTTTGCTCTAACAAGCAGCTGGTACAACCTTCTAAAGATATTTTAGATGGTCAGTGGCCAAGAATGAAACCTGTTCCAGGCAGCTGTGTTCACCACTTTACTCACTATGTTATTCAGAAATACAGATAAATCACTGAATAATGAATTTGTTGGACAGCAGTTTCATACAAAGTGATTTAGGAGTTGCAGTGGATTGCACACTGAACATGAATCACCACTTAAGTGTTGCACAAAGGGAAACACTGTACTGGGTTTATGAACAAAAAGCTTGATGGATACAAAAAGAAAACTCTCAGCTCAGCATTCACAGGTCCTCATCTTATTTTAGTTCACTTTTGTGCAAAACACTTGGAGGATCATTACATCCCATGTGCAGAACGGTGCTTTTGTCTTTACTGAACCTCATGGAAGTTTCTGTCAGCTCATGTCTTCATCCTGATCATTTCTTTTTGAGTCACAGCCCTGTTCTGCTATGATGGTGATCAACTGTTCCACCCCACATGGTGTCATCCAACTTGCTGAGGATTTCATACCAACAAACAGGTCATTACTGAATGCTTAAACGACAGCAGCCTAACTACAGTTAGTATTGACTCCTGATGAGCATAACTTAGAACTGGACACCAACTGGATTTTGAACTAGTTCCTGTAATGTTACTGGATGCCACAGTATCCATATTTTCTTAAGGTACCAACACTGGAGAGAGTGCAAAGGAACCTCATGGAATTAGACATTCACTGTCACTTACCCAGAACTGTGTGTGCTCCCAGCTGCTTTCCCTAAGCCTTGTCCCCACACAAACACATCTTTTGAGGGTGAAGGGACCAAACCATAGCTTTAGTAAGATGAACAGCTTTGGAGTGGGAAAATATACAAAACATCAAATCAAATGTCCATAAATAAAGACGAATTAGGCTTCAAGTGATATTCTGCAAAGGTGTTGACACACAGTATGCCTTGACAGCCCATCTGGTAAATGTGGATGTCATTCAATATTCTGAATCTTCCCAGTGAATGGCATGCCAAAATCTCACTAGAATAAGAAATTGTACACCAAATGCCAATCATTCATTATTTTCTAATTCTCTAAGGAGTATTTTTCATTCTGTTTGGCATTTATAAAGGAAAAAATGCTGTGCCAGTATAAACGAAAATTCTGCACTTTCATATCAAGCCAAGGGCTGACACAATCCATGCAGCAATGCTTCTCTGAGGGATGACCAGGTACAAAATATGGAAATGGTAATGCTATGAAAAAAAAAAGGGCCTCATTCATGTACTATTGAATTTAAAAAGAGAAATTAAAATAGAACCAAGACTATGCTCTTATTTTTCTCTGTTCATTTTAATTTTCTAGATTATCATTCTAGTTCAGAGAAGAAAAAAAATACACCTTAGAATGCCATAATCAATAACTCAAACTGACTGGAATGAACAATGCTGTATCTTGCCTAGATTTTACATCTGTTATAGGCTGCTTAAAGTAATGCATTCTGAAGTACAGAAGGACATTAACAAACTCTGTGTGAGTGTTATGACTATGTTAGAAAATATAACTGAAGAACATATTAGGGATTTTTTCCTAAAAATAGTTGGGTCTCCAATTTTTCATCTTGTTTAAAGTCATCAAAATGACTTTTGGTATCAATATATTTTACACCTTCAGGTCCTGCTGACGTGCTGCAATGCATACATGCAATCTTCCTGCCACTCACATCAAAGCCAGACAATTTCACCTATTTAATGTTTTGTTTTAAATCAGGTGTTGTGTAGAACTGGACTTCAATAATAATGCCAATGTTACTAAGTACTCAGAGTGGACCACATACTGTGTTAGAGCTGATTTTTTTTCCTTTTTAGACTGAAAAGAGCAGTTGGATATTGTACTGCTCTATGAATTAATATTAATCATACAAAGTTTTTGCAAAGTGGATTCTAGCTTACGTGTTTATTTTATGTTCTGCGCTTTTCACTTCTAGACACAGTAAGATTTAAAATAATCTCAATCTTGTAACATGCAAATAGGAAATAAAATGGGCAAGTCAGGTCAAGAGAAAAGAAGACCAATGTGAAAGGTGTCTAATCTTATATGACTGCTTGTTTCACTGAGATTTCAGCCTCCTCTCAAACTGCAGTGCATGTCTCTGAACTGAAGAAGATAAGCAAGCTGTATATTATCCTGAAGGACGTGCTAAGGACATATAATGCTCCAGGCACTATCACTGAACACAAGGTATGTCTTGAAAAATGTCAGAAGATAAGCGATGAATGAAGGTGCATGTGACCTTCATTGTTCAAGGGCTTGAAACAGGGAAAAACTCAAAAAAAAGCATTGATTTCTCCCTCCCCCCCTCATTTGCATGTTAAACTTGCTTCTCACAGAGGCAAGATGAAGATCCATTTTCTGAAAAAAAGTCTAATTCTGCCATGGACTTTTTTTTTTTTTTTTTTTTTTAATACCTATTTAAATCAATATCCATGGATATGACTCATAACAAGGATATGCTATTTTCACCCAAAGCAGTGGTTATCTCAGCATAATACAATACCAAAATCAACTCCAGCCTATTCTGTTCTGATTTAGTGAGATACTTAAGCATGTCAACAAACCCAGTAAAGTCAGTGTATGTATAGACATAAGGACTAGTCATATTGTTGAATTCTAACAGCAACCATTTGACTATTTCCACATTCACTGTGCACAGATAACCACATAACTAAAAAAAAAAAAAATATCAATTTTGCTTCATTTGCTGACCTGAAAAAAAAAGAAACAAGATATTCTTTTCTTTTGGATCAACTGGATCTTAAATAATTTGGGTTTTTTTTTCATTCAGATCACAATTAATGCAACAAATACCTTTAACCCTACATGCAACATTCCATTCCTAAAACAAAGTGGTAAAGTAATAACTTAAAAAAAGCTTAAAAAAAAAAAAAAAAAAAAAAAAAAAAAAGAGGCTAAAGACACAGAGTATTTCCAGGTAAGTTACTTATCCAATTATATATCTATATATAAAAAAAAAAATAGTGCATGGCTAAAGTACACAGGAGCACAAGAAACCCATAGCTACCTCTACTGCTAGAAGAAAATGGCATTAATTTCTTCTAGCTCCTAATGCCCTCAACACAAAAGCTATACTTAAGCAAAGTTCTCCCTAAATATCTGTCAATACCAAAAACAAGACAGTGGGAGACAGGTAATCAGAAAGCTTGCCTGGAGCTCATTTAATCTCTGCACAGTAAGAATATCCTGGGACCTGGTGGTTAGGTCATTTCCTTGGAAGGTTAGAAATTTGAACTGAAGCTGTTCCAGGTAGGAGGATCTCAAACTTGCCATACTGCAGGTGAGTCCTGTAACAGGACTCAGCACTCTAAGAAAAAGGCCATTCACAAACATGTCCATCCATGACATCTAGGGCAGACAACAATTTTTCCTTTCCCCTGAAATTATTTAGTAAACTTGGCCAACTTTGTAAGGAGGAAACCTATGTAGTTCTTTCCTTGCAAATAAATAATGAGAGGGATAAAACAATCGCAACCAGCTAGCTTAGTTCTTAGTTTTGTGACCTACTTTTGTGAGACTCGTGTAAGACGTAGCCCTCTGTACCAACAAATCCGATTTTCTCTCATCAGCTAACCCATAAAAGAAAGCAGATGGATTCACAATCATGCAGAAGTACTTGTCATTACAGAACTTAAGATGCCCTTTACAGAATTAAATTGTGAAAAATACTGCAGTGATATGTTCATAAGTAGCTTTCCAGGAGCAGTGGCTCCTCCTTTCTGTTTCCAAGACCTGTATGTAGTAAGCTGCATGACTTAAATGTCTCTGTGGCCTCCATCACTGTGGTACTGGCATGACTAAAAAGTGTTAATTCATAGTTATGGATTTTAAGGCCAGAATGAACTATTGGGACAGTCTAGACTGACCTTCCTCATGATGCAGACCACTAATTTTTGCATCAAGTCTACCACTTCTGCTGAGCTCCAAAATAACTTTCAGAAAACTGTTTAAGCTTCATTAAAAGATTACACCTTATAAAAATTCTGATCTGTCCATGATGATTACCTTTCTGCCCTTTTAAAAAAATTCCCTTTATTTCCACTCTGAATTGGTCTATTTTTGGATTTCACTCACTTGATCTGCTTATCCTTTTTTCACAATTAAAGAGCAGAAATACCTTGAACATCAAGACAAGGTAAAACTTAGTCTCCTTTTTTCAGAAGTTAAACAATTTGGCTTTTTCCTGCCTTCCCTGCTATGATCTTTTTATCAAATTTCTGAACAGGTTTCTCTTTCAACTGTTTGCTGAGTTTTTACACTTTTTTATTTCATCTTTCCAACCTTCTTTTCTTTCTTTCTTTCTTTTTTTTTTTACTTCAGATGGGCTAATACTGAAAAATCATTGTCTTCACAGTTCCACATTCAGTGGAAATAAAATTACTCCATAATTGTTCACTAAAAAAATAGAGTAAGATATGATATTTGCTCTTGAGAGGAAAAGAACCAATTTTCAAACAAAAAATAGAGATAAAAGCTTTTTGATTAACATTATAAAGGAAGCATGTGGCAGAATCAGGACTCAAATACCTACACAGTTCCATCCTAGCCATAAAGACATGATTATCCTACCCCCCAATTAAGAACAGAGCAACTTTCAGCATTTAGAAAAGGAGACTAATGGAAGTTCTTAGATCTGCTTGTATCTTTTAATATTAATTGTAATCAGCAGTGATGGAATTTACGGATTTTGACATACTGTGTGCCAGGTATACATATTTTCATTATCAAAACAAGATGCTGCTCAGTTTCTTACATTTTCTATGAAAATAATTTTTTAAAAAGAAATTGGGCTTTAATTTCTCTGCTCTTCTTTGAGGGAACACAAAGCCATATATGCCATTTACTGACATCTATACTATCACCATAACACATTTTGTTTCATACATTCCACATTCAGAGTCTGTCACCTCCAGACTAAGATGCCATAGTATTTTTCAAAGTGCACTACCACCTTCATGGCTTACATCAGCTGAAGTGCCTGGGTCTTTCTTTATTGTTAGCTTCTGTTGTTGCTGCTCCAAAAGCTGACACAGAAGACTTATCTTCCAATTTGATGAGTAATAGAAACCTACCGGCTAAAGAGATGTCCCTGCATTTTTCATTTTATGTTTGGGGTTTTGAGATTTATTTTTGTTCCATAGCCTTCTATTAAATGAAATCCTTTTTCTTTTTTTTCAGAGAGTTCCTGTTTGTCAGAAATAGAAATGTTCAGCACCTTGTATTAAAACACAGAAATCATGTTTCCTGTGACAATAAACACTTAGAAAACATCATCTGTTCATGACCAGTAAGACTCCATAGTAATGGTAAGACACTGGTAATAGCATGGATGAGCAATTTTCTTCTCATTGTTTTAGGGTCACGCTATTCTTTCAAATAAAGGAAGATTTATTGTAACAGAAATGATAGATGGATCATCTTCCTCCCACACACATTTAACCTTCTGTAGACTTCCTCCACCTTTTCAATTTCTTGTCCTTCTGTACATGTTATCTCTAGCAATGCAATAGTTGCTCCTGTTACACCCTGATAATGAGCATTTGAAAAAGTAGCTTTTCTTAAAAAAAAAAAGTTACTCATACATTCCAATTATTCTGATACTCGAGACAATTTTTTACTTATTTTCAAAGGTTTATCTACAATGTGTTGAAGTGATTTTAATTCTTCTATTTTATTATCATCCAGTATGCTCATGCAGTGTACTAATCCTTCTTATACTGTTATAAAGTCAAAGGAAAACTATCATAGCAATTTTGTTTTTATTCCCAGTATATGAGCTAAGCCTTCAGCTTCAATAGAAATGCATTTTTAGTATTTTTCTTTTTAACCATGATAGAAAAGGGATTGCTTCTGTGACAGTTCAGGGAATGTTCTTATGTGCAGCGTCCTAAACTGTATGACAAAATGTGCCACCATATGTAGAACTGGCTCTGTATAAGATCTGGATCAAAGACAACAGAGGTCATTACACTTCATGGCTCCCTCTCAGTGATGATAATATTAGGGGAAAAATAATCTGGATGAACATCAAAGAAACCACTCCAGCCCAATATGTCTTTAAGGAGAGCTTGTGAGTAAGTTTCTCCAAAGGCAGAATCAAGTAAGAATTAATTTTATTAATATTGTCTGATTTTGACCATTATCTCTAAGTTAAAATGTTGTCTGGGATAACATAAAGGGATAGCAAATCTCAAAAAAATGTAGTCAGGATACATGAAGAAAACTAAATGGACAAAGAGGGAAAGCAAGACAGACTCCACAACTGGAGAGGGAGCAGATCAGTCAAGATTTCCTTTATAAGCTCAAGTCATTTTTAATTTAAGTTTCCATGATTACCTCCTTCCAAAAATCCAAAGCCTCTATTTTTCATGAGTTAAATGTTCTTGTGTTGTTTGTTTGTTTGTTTTCCAAAGTGTCTTCTCATGCTATTACTAACTTCTAGTCAGCACAATGTTTTCCATCTTCTTTCTTTTATGTATTTAGACATGACTGCCTGCTAACAACAGCTAAATGGCTGCCCTGGAGAAAAGACAATATTATATTATTCCCATCTCCAGTCTTATAGGGAGGAAATCCAAAATTCTGACAAAAAATTAATGAGGAAAATGTCTACATTCCCCATGATTTGCCTCTGTGCAATTATGTCATTTTTAGTTTGTTTCAAAAGACATACTTCTAAATTACAGAAACAGATTTCCATCCTTAAAAGGAAATATTAGAATTAAAGATTTTCTTATTGAGATTATTAAATTCAGATAAAGACTGAATGGGTTTTATTTTAAATCGCCACAAATTATGATTATTTTTTTTTAATTTTTAAACAGAATCATACCTCTTTAAGAACTTCCAAAAAATCATTCTTTTCAAAACACAGCTGTTTAAACACTGAATAAAACCAGAACTAGAATGAGTCAAATTTCACTTTCTGATCTATGTTTAGTCTGAAGAACACAAAAAATTGATAGCTTAAAAAAAAACAGCTATGACATCTTAATGAACAATTTGCAGTCTGTGAAGGAAAGGAGAAACCTTCACTGTCTTCCACTGATTGTTCCATTGTTCCAAAACTAAGCCAAAACAAGTAGAAAGATTCAATCTTGTTTCTCTCCCTATTATGCCTTACAGGGGAATATATGGTTTGCAAAATACTCTTGTTCAAAACAATGTCATTGAAGGCTTAGATTTAACTTCCATAAGCTTGTGCATGAATCTTCTTAGTGAAATGATTCATCCTTAGGTCACAAACTAAATTCAAGTAACATTTTTAAGTTGATAAAATGTTGAATGTTGTAAATATATAAGAAAAATAGCTAATCTACATCATGAAATGTTTGAATTCTTTCAAAAAAGCATCACAATGAGTAGCAATTAAACTCTTTTACAGACACTTTAATGTATTAATGTTACAGAAACAGAGCAACACTAATCAACTTACTAGTTTCAACCATATATCAATGAAAGAAGTACTAGTATGGAAATAAGATTTATATTTTGCGTCTCACCATATATTTAAAGTATTACACTGCTACGCTGTGCAAATCAGACTTCCAGGTTCCAATTGGAACTTACCCTCAACTAGTTGTGATTTTGCCAGTTTAGTGCTGAGTAAGATGTACATTTATCTGTAAATGACATTTCCTTCTTAAAATTTGCCTTAAAATAATCTTACTTTTGGATAATTGCATGGGATGTGACAGGGAGATCTATTTATTTTTCCCATGTTTCGCAGGGTATGACACATACTATAAAAAAAATTTGGTTTAATGTTACTATTATTATTATTATTTCATATTAAACTAAACATTTTTACTGGGTGTCCAATATTGGTTCATCATAGATTTCACCCTCTGAAGGTTATAGAAACTGCTTTTTTACACAATTTCAGATAGAAAGATTATTTCTTCTATGGAACGAAACATTTTTCCTATTTTTAAGCCATTCTCTCATTATCTCAGTTTAAACTCCTCAACATATTTCCACTGCAGTTCTGTGAATGGAGGACACTCAGGAGGCACTGTTGAAAACTGCTGAAGATCCCTTTACAGAAGAGGAAATGTAAGTGTTCTGCCCTTCTGATAACAGTGATCCATAAGAAAGTTCTTTGCACAGTCCCCAGTTCACTCTTGTGTCAGGGTTCATTAGAAGTATACTTTCTTGTCCAGTGTTTTAAAAGAGATTTAAGTGAGGACCCCAAAAGCACAAGCTCAAGGATTTAAATTGGCACATGTCCATCGTAGCTGGATAAGCTACAATTTACACCATTTTGAGACTAATGCTGAAGGTGAATCAGTGACTGAAACTTAAATACTTGCCTTTCACGATGATTCTTTTTTCCTATACTTTCCCTATCTGCATCTTTCTTCTCCATGTACTAACTTTGATTAGATAAAAAAGAGAAGTGATTTTCTTAAGGAAACACGAGTCTTGTTCAACACTTAGCCAAATCTGAGAATTTTTCATCAACACGTGTGTGTGTGTGTGTGTGAGTATATATACATATGAATATATATGTGTATTAAAATAAGCAAGGCCTTCTTCCAATTCAAGTTGAGGTGTAGTATTCATATAGAAAGTAGGAAAACCTGATTTAAATCAAACCTAACTCAGAAAAAACACTTGAACGTTGATCTGCTGCAGTCCACAAAAGTGACCATTGCATTATTATTCTCTGCTGGTCCCCTTACCTCGAATGAAAATTCTCATCTTTACTTTTCCACCAAAGTTTTCAAGACTGTCAAACTCAATTTTTTTATTTTTTATTTGTTTAAAGGCGAGCTTATCAATCACTATGGTTTTGATGAGAAAACATTCTTGATCAGACCAAGTAACATTTTTTATTTTCTCTGCCATCTGCCTGTATCCATCTGTTATCTGTTTTAGATCAAGAGTGATTCAGGACAGGGAGTGTCTTGTTGTGTTTGCAAAATACATAGCCCAAGAAGTTTATGGTCTAAGCCACAAAGATAGTACAGTTTCTTCTCAACTCAAAATTATAAATACAATGATCTACACCAACAATTTCCCTAGTGAGGAAGTGCAGAATGAAGGCAGCATGCTAAGGTCTCCTATAGAACCTTCCCTTTAAACTCAACATTCTGGTCCCAAGCATTAAATGAAATTTTGCTAATGAATGGCTTAGTCCTGACTCTAAATGATTACTTAAATTTTAATTATTTTCTGTTAAAAGTTTTTTCCTAATTCTACTAAATTTTCATTTGGGGCAAAATATGTGCAGGACATGACCATGCCTCTGATGTATCCTTCATTTAGGAAAGCTGTAATTTTAAGACAGCTCTTTTTGGGGTGTGACAGTAATTTTGTGTTTGCTTGCTTTGCCGTTTTCATCAAGCAGCTTCTTTTCTTTTACACATAGCAGCTGAATACAGGATAAGTCTTTTTCAGTAGGTGCAATGCTAGCTTTTAAGCAGCCTCCAGGGAGTGCAAGGAGTTAGCTCTGTACTGCATTGACATTTTACATTTCCCCAGTCCCAGTGAGTATATTGCTTTTGTGACACCGGTGGCCCATTCAGCAATACTGGCTAATTCCAGCTCCACAGTCCTTTATTAAGTGTTTTGTTTTGTTTGGCCTCACATCACAGGATCATCTTGTCTACCTCTGACTTTTTCATTACCTTTCATTACTTCTCATTTCAGCTTTCCCTACATTATATGGTCATCTTCAGAGACTTGTACTCATAACACTTGGAATAATTAAGAGAGCCACATAAAGCTGCACAGCAGTAGTACTGCTGCCCTCAAAAATGCCATGCCACCACCTTTTAACTAAGAATGACAGAAATCCAGCCCTGAGGCAGCAAAGGGAACAGCTTAAATTCTAAAAAGTTTCTCCTGGAATCTTAAAAGGTTTACACCAGAAAGGAGAGAGGCGATAATGATGGTGTTAGGATAGTATTTTCAGTGAATGTATATGAGTAAATACTTACTATTTAATCTTGCAGTCTTGCAGAAAGATGGAAAGGAATTAGGCCTCATATTTTCTTCACCTTTTCTATCTCTCTCTTGGCATGCAAGTCAATATTAAATGTTATATTCTTGTATTAGTTCTTCCTATTGTTCAGGTGTTGCTCTCAGCCTCTTCCCAAATGTGTCACTCATCACTGGCATCTATTGCTTTGAAAGGAAAGGCAACTGAGGCAAAGTGGCCTGCTGAATCACTCTTGAGGTGCACTTCAAGCAGAATGTCAGGAGAGCAGACCTTTCAGTTTACACAAAAAGAATGATCCACCTTCTGATCAGCCCTCACATCCAGTGCCAGTCTAGGACTCACCCACCAGTTTAGGGTCAGGAGACTGAAAGGACCAGCTGACCCTGCTTCCTAGTTGTCTAATAAAGTCACATGGTTTTCAGACACTGATCATAGAATCATAGAATCATAGAATCCTAGGGGTTGGAAGGGACCTCGAAAGATCATCTAGTCCAACCCCCCCTGCCAGAGCAGGGCCACCTAGAGTACATCGCCCAGGAACGTGTCCAGGCGGGTTTTGAATGTCTCCAGTGAAGGAGACTCCACAACCCCCCTGGGCAGCCTGTTCCAGGGCTCTGTCACCCTTACAGTAAAAAATTTTTTTCTGATATTCAACTTGAACCTCCTATGCTTCAATTTACACCCATTATCCCTTGTCCTATCACTGGTCACCACTGAGAAAAGCCTAACTCCATCTCCCTGGCACTCACCCCTCACATATTTGAAAACATTGATGAGGTCACCCCTCAGTCTCCTTTCTCAGTCTGATACCATCCCAGAACATACTCTGACATGTTCTGGTGCATTTGAGAAGTCTGCTTTTGTGATGTGCACTATTGCAAAATGCTTCGTTACTCATGCTTTTTAAATGAAAACAATTAAATTGAAATACAAGAGAAAAACCTTGAGAAAACAAATTACTTTTTACAGTTGCTTATGGGATGGAATGGAAATCCCTTACACTTTGTAACCCTTACACTTTGTAACAGTTGCATTCTTCAGAACAGTTTTCTCAGGATATTTGTTTTAACCTTTTTCTCCACTACAAGATAAACTACCAATTTGACTGCAGTAGGCTAAAGTATTATGGTATATTTCTGGTTTTGACATAAACTGTACTGCGATTCAGCCTTTCCCCACACCCCTCATTCCTCCCAAACAACTCTGAGTATTCCAAGTTACTGTTGTGCTCTTCATCTGTTTAACACACAGCAGTGCATGTCACACTCTCCTGATGTCGTTACCAATTAAGGAGGCTGTAATTCAGACATTTACTTGCAGCATCTCCATTTGTCACCAAAATATCTTCCACAGTCCTGCATGTTACTTGAGCTATTTAGAATGGAGACTGTGACTGTTCCAAAAATTGAAGTTAAAATAAGAAAACTTGAATCTCAGGTAGACACAATTAACATGATTACCCACGAAAGGTCAGAAGAGCTATTTACTCTCCTTAACTTAAATAATTGCTATTCCTATAAGGATAGGATCCTATAAGGATCCTATATATATCCATTCTCCTATTCTATAATAATTCAGCCCTGCTGGATGAGGGCACCATACCCATTTTTTCCTCCCCATTGTTTTTCTGTGTACTGAAATCACAATTTCTTAGTGTCTTTGAAGTTGTCCCTATTTCTTTTCTCAACTTTACCGCTTCAGTTAAAGCACTTCAGGCTTCTGAGCTCTACAAATTGTTTTCTCCAGGAACTTTGCAATGCATATTGCTTACATGCTTTCATGCCAAGTGTTTAGTTTACAATCCAGTCCATTTTAGCATTGTTCAGTCTCTAGTAGAATTATACTGATACAAAGAAGAAAAATAAAATTAACAAAACAAACCAAATGAAAAAGCAAGCAAACTTTCACTAGTCAAATTCCTGATCCAAATAATAAAAATATTTTCTCTAACCCTTCCCAGAGCAATGAACATTTTGTTCAGGCTTAGCTACAAATGAATATTTAGGGATCATAATGCCATGTACTAAAATCCATAAAGTAGGTCACTAATAAAGAAAAAAAAGAAAATAAAGAAAAATCCATAAAGAAAGGCCACTGTGCTACTTAGTGACAGTGTCTTCCATTCAGTGGAATGTACCAAGAACCAAGAACTGTTTCTCAAGGCTTGCTTTAGAATGTGTGATCCTATCTTCTTGACTGAGCCTAATGTTAAAAAAGCTTGTTTGTTTGCTTGTTTTAGGTTTTCTGAAGATATTTCAAGGGTGTGCCTGGCACCTCTTTGCAGACTTTTCCCACATGCAATTGAGAATTTCATTATTAAAGTTGGATAAATTTTTCACAAAATGCCATGATTCCAGTGGCTAATATTTTGGGAAGGATAAACAAACAGAAATCAAAGTTGCAAGAATCCTAGTAACACTCCAGAAAACAGCAACAATGCCAAGATGTGGAAATCATTCAATGACAGCAGTACAGGATTTATCTCAAAGTCAACAGAAGCTCATAACAGTCCATGAAAACAAGTAAACAGCTATATTAACACAGAAGAGTAACACTTGCAACAGGAAATTGAATTCTGTAATCAATGAACACCGAAGAATTGCCAGAATATCTTAATGTGGATTTTCTTAGGAGTTTGATTCCAGAAATTATGAATAGGAATTAGGGATAGAAATGTTTCTGGGAAAACATAATGGCAAAATGGTTCCATCGTATTGCTTAGGAAAAAAAAAAATCCCTACACATCTGTAAATAACTTTAAACCAAGCTGTGTTTTGTTTTGGTTTTGGCTTAGTTTTTTGGGTTTTTTTTTTCCACAGCTGGGATACTAGTTTTTATTACAGCTCAACTGGCACTGCAAATTAAAATCCATCTCTGTTTGTTAAACTGCTACTTAAAATGGCTTCCACCAACTGTTACAGTTGGATATTATGTTGTCATTTATGCATTAAGTGGGAATGGTTCAATAGCATGAATATTTAAAAACAAGTACATGGTAAGTATTTTAATTGGGTTTCCATTGCCAACTGCTGAGTTAAGATTCCCAGGATTTGGTCAAAGCTTTCTTAATTTTTCATTACCTTTGAAGCAGCATCCACTGAATTAATGGAATCAGGGTCCTTTGTAGAGGCATCTCAGGGTGTCTGATCATAGCAGAACAGCTTTGCACTTCTAATGGACATCAATTAAAATACTCTGCAGATTTCTACCCTGCTGCTTAGTCTGAACCAATGACTGAACAAGTTATTTGGTGAATTCTTCCTTAGCGATGTTAATTGTGAGAAAACCCCCATCACCTTATCATGAACAAAGGTACTACAGACTGACTGTAAGCACACTAGAACTTCTGGCAGAGATTTCCGAAGGTTTGCACTGGCACTATGCATGAAAAATTGCATTTTCATGGCATACAACATCTATAGAGGCCCAACATCCATGGAAGCTAAGGTGAATTTCAAAACAGATAATTATATGAGGATATAAAACTAATTTAATTTAAAGGATACAATAGTCAGTTGTTAGAGGTTACCAGATTATTTACATGGGAGTTAGCAGTTTTGAAAAATTACAGTAAGTCTTCACCATCATGTTTCTAAATAGCTCTTAATGGTGGGCTGTGACTTCTCAAACATCATCACAAACTCTTTTCTGTTTAACCCATACGTAACATCCTGTAAGTGGCACAAATATCAGCCTTATCTGTCACTCAGAGAGAGTCATATACAAGATACTTTTGCTAAGGCTGTTCATGAATATTCCCAGAGACTTTGTAACTTCAGAAAAATCCCCAGGATCCATATACTGAAGTTACTACTTTTATGATAGTCAAGTTATGATACATATGGTTAAGGACTTGACTGAAGAGCTATCAATTACTTAACATTAATGAAAAAAAAATCAGAACACTTACTTAGAAACCAAATAAAGCTTTTATAAATGTCAAATGATTCTGAAATTATAAGTAAAGTTCAATAGGACCTGGACACCTAAAATACATTCAATAATATGTTGAAAATTATCTCCACTTATCTATATGCCTTTGAAATACTTATTTTTTTTTCCTGATTTGATTCATATATTAACTCTAAAACAGATACACTGAAATGCCTTGTACTTAACAACTACACTGAAATCAGCTGTTTAGATGGACTCCATTTTCTCACTTCAGGACATCAGCGTAATATTGATTGGATTTTTAAAAATCTGTTCTGTTTCATTAAAAAGAATTTTTTCCTACTTCAGGATTCTAGAATGTTTCATTTTAAATAAAAGTGTAAAAATAACATTTATTATTGTATCTTTCAGAATACTTCTACCTGAGAATATATTAATTTCTTTTTCTACTTTAGGACAAAACCAACCATTGATTACTTCCAAATTGCTTTAAGATCTAATTCTTAACTACTAGGTTTTAGGGAACCTGTATCTAGGGGCCCAAAAGTGGCAGTGCTGAGATCTGTCTGTAATATTAGCAGAAGGGTTTCCATCCTTTATTACAGAAAACGAAAGCTAACTGCATGGAATATTTATGTCCAAACAACAAACTGGTGTCTTTCTTCACCACATACCTAGCTACATCATCTTTTAACTACTTACTTCCCCAAATCAAACTGTTGTTGCAACTGAGAAGCTTCTCCTTCTGCCCCTTGCCCCCTCCCTGCCTGCCTCTCTATCTAGTAACCTCTATTGTTCAACATCTGTTTCTCTTGGCAAGGAAAAATGTCCTTTACCTTGCAGGGATAAACCTATTTTGAAAGACCTGATATTTATGGAAAAGAGTAAGATATTGTATGAAGATGCAATGGATCATGACTGATACAAGAGTTTTTCCTAATGACAGTGCACTATGCTTCAGGGTTTCTGTCTTCACAATGATAATGACAAAGTTCTCCATTCAGCTGGATGGAGAATTTTATGGAGCTTTCTCTCTATAAGGAAGAAAGAGAAGTTGACTGCATTTCAAGAAGACAAATTAAAGACAGAATCAGGGGTTAGTGTGTTAGAAGAAACAAAACAAAACAAGGATAAAAAAAAAAGGACAGAAATTATCAGTACTCAATTGTAAGAGTTACTCAGAGGAAGGAGCTTCTACCATGGTGGGGGCTTTTTTCATGCAACCATGAAGATGACATTTCTATGAATATTACTGAGTTACAAGGTTAATTTTAAGTGTGGTCCTTTCTCTGGTACTCAAGCATAAGGAAAGTGACAAGGATGACTTTCTTGCATTTTTCCACAGAAGTGCCTTTTAGATGGAAAATCTCTGAAATACTCAGTAAAAGGAGACAATATGAACGGGTTAGAACATCAGATAAGTTAACTACAAACTTATGTAATTTTAATTTTCTTTCCTGTCAGGCTTGTTTCAAACTGGCCTCATCTGCACTGGACAAGAATAAGTGATAAAACCTAAAAAAACAAAAGCAGGAATATGATATTCAGGAGGTCTAAAAAACCCCCAAACAATGAAAACCAACCAACCAGCAACAACAATACTAAAACCAAAAAAGTCTGTTTCACATGCAGCAATGTCATATGTTATTACATTTTGTTGCTTAAATGGACAATTTCCCAACTAAGTTAGGCCTTGGAAAGCTCTTCAAATGCAAACCTAATCAGGAAACTTGCAACTCCATAGATTGCACTTGATGAAATACACTGCTCTCCACCTGACCTTCAGGAAATGCAGCATCAGTTGGAAGCATGCCTTACTCCAGGTCTGTGACTCAGAGTTTAATTACATTAGAGAAGGGTATGATGTGAAAAGCTGATGCTGTTTTTATTCCAACAACTGAGTTTCTTGCCAGCTTAGCTATCAACCTCCATCCAGCTGAGTGGTCACTTGGGAATCTGTAGTGGCAGTGTTAATATGAAGCTTGCAAGTACTATTCTTCCTGCAGTGGCTGCCCTTCTGTTTTGATGGGATAGGTAAAGAGGGATGTCCAGTAATTTGATTCAGTCAGGTAGGACCTAACTTGCAAACTGTTGTCTAAATAAATCTTAAAATGTTGGAGAGACAAAACTACTTGATTTATACCTAAAAAACAAAACTGACCCTATACATTTCACATACTGTTAAGCCTTATTACAGGTAAATGATTGTAAAAGAAATCCAGAATTATCATTGCCAACATTTCTGGCTAACGGGAGACATAACATCAAAAAGAGATCTGCAGATTGTTTGGTGTGGATATCAATTTTTTAGTCTCATAAAATGGGATAGCTAGAAATGAAATTAAGAAAAAAAAAAGGTTTCCGTATTAGAAGTCAATACCAGTGCAGAACATTCAATGTCCCTTCTATCCAGAAAGGAAGGCTGCTCAGTTTGCATTTGAGAGTTGAAGCTACCTGCAAAACACACTAGTATCTACTATGCAACACCTGTGATCTCCTACAAGAACAGTATTTGCTCACTTATGCCCCAAATCAAAATCAGGATTTTCATTATTCCAGTCTTTCCAAGAGAGTGGAGCAGATTACATTGTATTGCTATTTATATAAATATTATTTTAACCAGAACTTTTTTTAAACAAGTAAGGTCTTTCTCCTAGCAAGGAACTCTGAGTTACTTACCAAAACAAAAGTATATAGAATGAAAAAATGAACCATATAATGGAAGCCCTCTTCTGACACTTCCCTGACAGATGTGTAAGACAAAATGCTGCAAAGCTGAACTGAATGTTCTACTGTCCTACTCTGACCAAAGTCCATCTGGTCCAGACTTCTACCTCCAACCAATACAATGCTTCAGGGAGAACATTTTAATAAACAGCTGCAAGCTAATTTACACCCACTTGATACTGACACTCTCTTACCACACACCAAGTTTCATCTCAACAGTAATTTTACAAATACATTCATCTAAACAACTTAATCCCAGGATATGAGGTTGCTCCCAGTTCACATACCTGTATACTTTAAAGGGCTGCAACTTTACAGATCAGTTCATATTAATATATGAATGATACTTAAAAATTCAGAAATGAGAAAGCCTAGCCAACATCTGATTGACAGACCCCAGGATTCCTTCAATTAAACCCTGCTTAAATCTGGATTTTCAAAATTCCTTTAACAAGTTCAATCTGAGCCAAAAAAGAACCCAAAATACCCAAGTGACAGAGAATGCAATAGTTGCCTTCACATCTTGTTACTCAATTAAAATTGACAAGCTTCAAGATACAGCCACTGTGGCTTCTTGTATCTTTGTCTCCTAGACTAGTGAGCCAACACCACTTCTAGATACTTATACTCTGACCAAGACCTTTAGTATCTTGATTTAGTTAAATAAAAAGAATTCAGACCTCAGAGAACAAGAGATTACAGTAATGCACAGCCAATGACAGAAATAATAGAGGATGAAAATTTGAAAGGATTTAGCTGCTAAAGCAGGAATGAAAATTTAGGAACTTCATTACTGGAGACATCTTACTGGCAATACAGAAATCTCTTACTTCACAGAAACCTGAACTATTTACTTTCACTGATGCCCTTTGTGTATTTCTAAAATTAAGCAATTTGATTCCTAGGTAACTCGTAAACTTGATCTAGACACAAAAGCAAGGCTTTCCTTCACCTAAACTGCCAGTGGGCCTTACTTTGGAAGGGTTCATAAATCACTCCTTCCCTCCAAAAAAACAGGACAAATCCCACAGAGAACACAGTGACAGCTGCCATTCTTTTAAAATAGTAGGTAGAGCAGAGAAAGGATGGGAGAGTGGGTCCTGTTTCTCCTTCCTTTTCTGAGCACACACCCAACACGCAGCAGATTTGGGTTCCCTTTGCCTCAGTGATTTCAAAACCACATTTTCACCTTCTACAAAATACATACACCAAGATTAAACTTGTATCTTACCAGCAGTAAAAAAACTTGTAAATCCTCCTTCACCCCTATGATTTCCTAGTGACTAGATCACCCAGCTCTCCACTTAGAGCTTGGTTGCTGTCAGTGTCTTTCTGAAAGAGCAACCCACTTTCACACTGGGAGGAACGAGCATTGGGCTTAGAACAAAAGATTCCACTAGAAAATGAGGTGCTAAGAAGATATGTTCTCTCACGTATTCTATTTCAGTGTTGTCTGACAAACCTAGAGGCTGTTTATCCTGATCAAGAACCCTCTGGTCGTTTTACCTTCCTGTTGCATGGACGTCCGTGTTGCACTGATTTTGTAGTATGATCTTTAAGATTTTCAGAGCCTCTTTTTCTGAGCTGGAAGTCTCTCATACCGAAAGCATATTGAAACTCCTCTGCTCAAAAGTGAAAAACAAACTGTTTTTACCTACACTGCCAAATGACCCATGTTGTTTTGGAAACATGCCCATCTTATTCACTCATCTTTTTCAGCATGTCCAAACTTTTTCACTACAGATTTTATGCATTTCCAAATGGTTAAGTTAAAAAAGAAAACAAAACAAACCCAAAACCAAGTAAAGTAGAAGCCAAAATCTGTACTTTCAAGGCTCCAGGAAAATTCAGCTTAGTAGTAAGGAACACCTCAGTTACAATTGCCTTACTGGACAGTTTAAATCCATTTGGAAGGTCCCATATTAACTCCATAGCTTCAGGAGTCTTGACTCCAGAACAGCTCCTGCTTGAACTGTAGCTATTCACATATGTTTTAAGTCAAGTCTGTGAGTTGTTTTTTACCTGGAGAGCTTGTATATCAAGATAGGCATTTCAGGAACATATGGCAGGAATCAGATAGCACAGACACTGATGCCCATACTTAAGACAGGTCAGTGGGTACTGCAGCTCAGTTAGAAGGGCAGAGGAGCTTCCTGAAACCACCCCAATGGTTACACAGCAAGCTAAACACAACCCCCATATATATTACAGCTTTAACCTCCATTACTAAAACTAAATGAGTGAACTTATAATTATTTTTTCCTGTAAGGCTAAAACACTCATGGAACATTTTTAAACCGTCCTTTGATTTGAAACAGCAGTTCATTAAATCCTAGAACAGGTCTGATATTCCAGTGTGTTTCATCTGATCATACTTGTCACATTTACAGAAAGGGTCCAGGCTTTTTGAAAAAAGAAAAAAAAATATATACATTTACAAGATAATTTTTTGCAAACAAGTTTGGAAGCTACAGTTGGTATACAAGTCCATGTCCTCTCATGAAGCCAATGGGAGAAGGAACAGGTCAGCTTAGGTGATGAATGGTGCTGAGAATTATGCAAAAGGAAGGTTCCTTTTATTCCCAGGCTGGCCTTTATCATCACACTCCTAAAGTTTCACTTGTACATCCCCAACTGCATTTGTCATCCTTGACTCCAGTAGTTTCATCGTTTTGATGAGGAGCATGGAAAGGGCATCCTCCATTCCTGAACAAAGAACACTGAAAGCAAATCAAAACAATTTCAAAATAAATGTCTGTGGTGTGCAAATAGAGTCAAGAACTGGAGCTCTGTTCATTTTCTTCAATCTTGTTAGCTAGTCATATATTCAGGAATTCCTGTTTAATTGTCAAGCTATTATATACTCAAACAGTGGTTCAATCAGGAAAAAATGCACGGTTTATAGTGATGTTTACTGCAGCACAGCAGTTTTAGTTGGAGAGATCCCAGTTTAAACATAGCACAAGCTACATCTGGAAATGAGGGCATGGGGCTCAGGGTCAACTCAACATTGAGGCAAATTAATTTCAAAACCACATTATGAAATGAACTGTTCCAAGGTTTCAATTATTTTCATAAAAGCTCCACACCAGACTATCTGGGATCCTGCACAATAGAATTCAGTTCAACCATTCTACCACAGTGCCTGCCCACAGCCCATTCACTCTCAACAGTGTTTCCACTGATCACAAACATTATAATCAATGCCCAAAACAAATTAAAAAGAGGGATAAAGAGTCATCTGCCACCATTTGTATATTCTTTATCTTTTAAAGGCTTATAGCAACTAATTTGTTGGAAGTTTTATTGTTATCAAGTGAACACTTAATTTTGTAGGACACTATGGGTAAAAGATGCTATAATACAAACAAACAATGGCAATCTGTTATTATGCTACAAATCTGCTTCCAAAACTGACCTAAGCACTCAGGGTTTAGGATCTCTCCAAAGTAACATATTTGTTTATTTGCAAGGGGAAAATGTCCTTCTGTATGTATGGTATAGATTAAAATTTAATATGAATAAAGATGGTATTCTTTGCAAAGTATCATTATGAACAGACTGATCTGTGGTTTCATAATTAAGGAAGAATTATTTAAAGACTTACTGATGGATGAATATAGAAATGCTAGCAACCATCAGTGGGTCCTTCACACTCATGGGAGGCAACATAGAAGTGCAAAGAGAAGCAATAAGGCCAGTATGGATCATCTTCCACAGATCTCATACATCTATCACACAGTAAGAGATCACACCTCCAACTAGTTTGTTTTTCCTTTCATTTTATTAACTTCTTTGAATGTTCTGCATCAGCCAACAGTCACTGGTTATTTCAAACGGGTTAGGTGCCACTTCAGAGCCTCCTTGAAATACTTATAAGGACAATTTCACCTCCATACTTGACATGTGTGTATACATGTGAGTATTTGGCTGTGGGCATACACAGAGCTAAATAAATAGAACAAAAAAAATCTCATGGAATATGTTTTGATACATATAATGGACATATTTTCATTTGAAAATGAGCAACAGAAAAAGAGATGCTGCTGCAAGTGTGTTGCTACCACTGCCGCATGAATCAAAAGTTGGGAAAAAAGGGAGTGGAAAAAATTCCTCTCTCTTTGGATGTGGCAATGAGAAATGAATGTTAACCAGCTGGCATAATCACACCTGCTTTAAACTGTCTCTTCCCTTTTAGGGGAAATTATTAACTTCACAGACTGTTCAGATTAAAGCATGAAATAGAGCAATGCAGTTTCTCACAGCACCTGTAAGCAGGTTTGTATTGTATAAGTAATTATGATTTGAATGGATGTTGCATAGATGTTATCATCCTCTATTACAGCTGCCGTTTCCATAATGCCATTTCCATGTGAATGAAGAGTAAAGTCTGTTAGAAAAGTGTTGATCCTCCTAAGTAATAATACACTTCTGATTTTGATAATAGTGGAGCTTCTGTGCTCTGTAAAAAGCAGTTGTGTATCAAGGACAATTTAATAACAAAAATCAAAAACCAACCTTATGTGGTCAGTGGTCGTTGTGCAAAGAATATGTTAGAAATTAAAAATTTTCAAAGAAACTGCAACATTGGAACTTCATTCTTTGAGATGATTTACTAATCCACATCCCCATTATTATTGCTCAAATGGTGCAAACTCTTTCCAGACCTAGCACAGAATTAATAACAAGTGTGCGATGCATAAATTTTCTTACAGAAATAATAGATTTTGCCCTTTTTCCATTAGAGCTTGTGGCAAAACTCCAATAATAATGAGCAAATGCTTAATAATACTTAACTGTCATATGATAACTATGTAGTAATTCCACTAGCAATTAAAACTAAATGGCATTTATCAAATCATGTATTAAACCTTAACCTTTCCTAATACCTGGCCTTTCAAATTAAGGGTCAAATTAATGTCAGTGTATGTCAAAAATACTTAAACGGGAGAAAGGGATGTTTTCTGTCTATTTATCCCTATAAAAATGCAACCAAAGCCATTCAATTCCTGTAAACAAAATGTATAATCAGGGTGAGAACCAGAACAACCTCTAACCTCAAGAAAATTGATTTAGTGAAAATGGAAGTTCCAGATCCTCTTCTTTTTCTACATCTGCTCTTACATCTAAATTGCTAACCAGCAGGCATGCACAAAGTTTTCTACAGTGTGGTATCTTGATAGATTGCTTCTGGGTAGAGTCACTCCTGACTTCCATTTTACCATTCAGCTCAGCCCGGGTTCCAGCAGCCCCACTGAATCTGAGTTCCAGTGTGCAGCATAAATTAAGTCTCAGAATCATCCATGAAAATCCAGAAGCAAAGCAAAATATATGCATTTAAGCCATGTCAAATTATATCTGCCTCAGTTTTTGTTGCACTTTTGAGTGAGCTCCCATCTACTGTATGCCATCCTGGGAATGATACCAGTTTCTGCTTTGAAATATCTTTTTTTTCTGCAAATTGTTTTGACTTTAAAAAAAAAAAAAATCAATAGCTGTCTCTCAATCTCAATATTGCACAATTAAAAGTAATCCAACTTTAAGTATAAATCTTCAAATGTAAGTGCAGTAATACTGAATTAAGTGACAAGCTGAATTTTAATACACAGTAAACACTTAGCTACTAGTACCTATCTAGCCAAGCCACTACTAGTAATTTATTACTGCACTGTTCCAAACTTATCACAAAAAGCAACTAAAGTTTAAGACTCATGACACTTGTTACTAATGCCAGACATTTTTCTCCTTTTTCCCAAAAGGCAAGTATGAAAACAGATATTTTACAAGTGATTTCTGACAATATTTTTTCAAAGAATGACAGGAACCCAGGAAAAATTCTAACCTCACATGAATATAGTGGTTATTGCATATGATATTCTGTTAAAATGTTGCAACAATCCCCATTAAAAAATTGTAAGTTTTGGATATCAGTGCACCATTGCAACCAGGCAGGTTTAACTGCAATGACAAACTTCCTGAGTCTGGATGACCAGAATCAAGACATACTAAAAGTGTAAATCAACGTTAACATTCATAACAATGATATCAGAGCACAGTTTAAACACCTTAAGAAAAGTATTTATCAAGTATTTATTACAGATCTCTTTGGATGCACCAAACTCCTGTGCCAATACCTGCTAGAAATAAAAATGCACATTGTAATGGAAAGCTTTGGCTATGTATTATTGTAAAAAAAGTATATTATATAAACAGACACAAAAAAAAGGAAAGAAAGAAAGAAAGTAAGAAAAAGAAAAACTAAAGTTCAAAATCTGTTCTAGTTGAGAGTGAAACTTAATCAGTGGTATTTTGATCAAAGATTGGTCCTACCAATTAGAACACAATGTGCTGGCTGGACTTTATTTTTCCCATTTAGCCAGCTTGCTCTGGAGACTCCTCCTCAACCACTCAGGCATAAATGTGCTCAGGAAGGGGGACAATCCAACTCCAGATGTTAAGAGACCCAGCAGACCTTCAGTTAGCATGAATCTGCATAGTTCCACAGAGGAGCAAACTGGACCATGGCTGAGTTGAATCGACTTAACCATCATTTTAAACTTTTGCCAATTAAAGACAATTGCAAAAGTGGAAGCACTAGATTTCCTTTTTTAAAAAAGCTTTATTTTAATATCTTACTTAAGTATTTTAATATTTGTGTCTAGCCTTTTCTTTCAATTTTATTCTTCCAGTAAACAAAGGAGAAATAATTATAAGCTCAATGCTGTCTCATCCTTTTCCTTTCTTCATTCTTTCCTAACTTACCTAGCATCCTGAAATCTGATATGGACAAAGTACTACAAGGAACTGTAAAAACCTCACACCATATGCAGAACAAGAAGGTGCACAGACTTTGTATCATTTCTTTAGTTGCTTCCAAACAAATGAACAAAAAATAAAAAGTCCTCTGCTCTCCTTACAAGCCTACATTAAACCTGATAAAAGGCTTTCCTTTGATGCTATTGCTCTACACAAATTGTTTTTTAAAGTTTGACTGCATGAAGAAACTATTCCAATTCTGACAGACGTGGTCTCCTCCCACTTGGCCTCTACTGTTATTACTGAGCTCCTGGTAGATTATAAATCATGACTTTTATGTAGAAGTTTGCAGACATATTTTCTTTGCAAAGATGAAGCAAGCCCTTATTATAGGTACTTTCATGTACGCCCATACAGTAAAATAAAATCACTGCTTTTATAATACCCTATACATTCCAGGCACTTGACCCAAATGTATTTAAACAACACAGTATTATTTTCGTATGTGAAAAATCTCTTCCCCCACCTCACACCTCTTGTCTTTTCTTAGGGTCTTTTTATAGCTCAAAATAGCCACGCTTATCTCCCTGCCAGCATCCTCAGCTCATCTCAGTGTTCGGAGAGATAAGATTAGAGGCCTTGATCCTCCTGCTGTTAGAACAAGACCTCAATCTCTCACTGTCTCTATTTAATCAGGTTCCTATTTCAGCTGCCACAAAGCTGTCAACAAAAGAAAATAAGCTATACCCCATCAAGGGGTTAAATTGGATTTCACAATGTGCAAATGCTAGTCTGAACAAAATTCCACCTGCACCCTCCATCAGACAAATTACTTCTGACTTTTAATTTATTTCTCTAGGAAATGGAAAGGTATGGCGTACTCAAAGTCAATGGGGAATAAAGAACGAGGTGTAATCAGCCTGCTCACCAATTCAGAGTCCTCTTTTCTGTCAGATTTAATAGATTCTCAGACCACACAATTTAGAGAATGTAAGATGTATCTTTCTGGTCTGTGTTTTATTTTGGACTTGTCTAGTTAATGGTCCTAACAAGTGACAACTGATGTTTGGTTGATGTAATGGTGCCTGTGAGACATATATGTTGCTCAGGCAGATTTTGGACAGTCTGCTCGCCTGCTCTGGGCTGTAACAAAACAGGATTTCAGATGTGCTGATCTGCAGTACCAGAATTCTGCTATGATTTTGCTCAGGAAGAAAGCTGATGAGTTTTTTATTCAGATCTACTATGTAGGCCTGAAAAAACCCAGCAATTAATCACTTGAAACTTAAATAATATTTTCACTACTTTGCTCAAAATTATTGGTTAGTAGTATGTTACCAAAAAAAGGTTTCCTCTTCTTGGATACTGATTATAGTGTAGTTATCAAATAGTCATTTCACAATCTTTCAAATTATTTCTCCTATTTTACCTTCTCCTTAATATTTCAGTTTTCTTAATTTCACTTGGCCAAATCCCAAACCTAGTGAAATTGCTGTCTCTCCTTGTTCTTCTCCTTCTCCTAGAGGAAGGAACAGCATCCATCAAGTTGAAGTATCTCTCAGGTAATGAAAGGAGGAGGCTCAGTCTAATAATCACCCAATATGAAAATTTTGCTGGCCTTGTAGCCATATTCACTTTTTTTGTTTGTCACTCCTATAGCAAAGTGGGATTGGATGTGCAATGGAGGCATCATTAAAAAAGAAATAATAAAATATAAAATCGAACAATAAAAACCTTAGAATTCACATCTGAAGAAAATGTTTCAGTCTCAATTTTCAAAGTAGGATTAGAAAAGCTGCACCTTACAACATCCTCACACAAGGGATAAAGGTTCTTTTTTTGCTAAAGCAAAGAAGAGTATCTTTCACATCTTCAGTTTATTTTCTAATCCCATGTTATGAAACGTGTACTTGCCTCCAGTGTTTATTGCTGTCTAGTAGGACATCTGCTACCTTGCTGCTAACATCTGTCTACCTACAATCATGTTGTGTTGGGCATAATTTTGGCCTTAATAGGCCTTCTCAGGTTTTGTCTCTTTAACTCTGATAGCCTGTGTTTTGTAATTTTAAAAATAAAACTACTTTATTTTTGGTCTAATTAAGATACACAAGTCCTCATAATTGCAAAAGTAATAGCTTTGGATTCTAGATAAAAAAAATTAATCATGATGATAATAAAGGTCCCAGGAACATGCCATAAAATCATGAGAAAGGAAAAGTAATGAAGAGATTACAGAATGCCAACAAGCTAGAAGGGACTTCAAGAACCATTGTGTCCAACCA
Source organism: Phaethornis superciliosus (assembly GCA_023637945.1). Lineage (NCBI taxonomy): Eukaryota > Metazoa > Chordata > Aves > Apodiformes > Trochilidae > Phaethornis > Phaethornis superciliosus. The sequence continues at coordinate 6,943,657 of JAJQWJ010000014.1, read as the reverse complement.
TTCTAAATGTGACAGACCAGATGAACTTTTAAACTGTCCAGTGCTGGGGAATCCACCACTTTTCTGTGGACATCATTCATTCCAATTGGGATCTCCCTTAGAGCAACTTGCACCCATTACCTTTAAGTTTAGCAATTTAAAAACCCAAAACTTCAGTCTTTCTTCTACCTCTCTCAGAACAAATATTCAATCTTTCAGCCAAAAGAAAGTGCATTACCAGCACACTGTGGAGCAACAGCACAGAAAAAAACCCCAACAAATACTGCAGTTCACTATTTCTTATTCACAACCTAAAAGATTTAGGACTTTTTATTATTATATTTCAAACAACAGTTTGAACATCACTTAACAAGAGCTAAATGCTAGGATATGTAATATGCTCTGTATTACAACCTCATCTAAAGGTTTCTGAATTAATACATATGTTCTGAACGGGCATATCTTGAATTAGTTTCTATTTGAAGCCAAAACAATACATTGAGGATATAATATCTTATCTGTCTTGTTTACTTTGAATAGGTGAGAAAATGCTTCCCCAGAAGCCAAATCACATAAAATCTGATTACATGTGTTAATAAAAAAAAAATCAATGCAGAAATAGCTTTTGAAGTCAGTATTTTATCTGAAATAAATTTCAGAAATCTGAAATGTTTGAAATTCACCTAATTTATCTTAGCTTACATACCTGAAATATAACCTTCAGCTAAATTTAGTTCAGAAGTATTTATTTTTTAAAGAAGTTACAGACCAATTGAAACAATGTGCAACATCAGTAAATAGGGGTTTTGCTTTTCCAAAGGACCATGTGTCATTTTAAAATCTGTAAATGGTTTCCCAGCTCCAGTACTAACACAAACAATCTGCACAACAAATACGTTACTGATTTCAGGGAATGATGGAAATATCTGTATGTTGAGTAAGAATTACTGGGGATTTATCGTATGAAAACATAAAGCTAGGGAACAATTATTATTAGCATAACCAAATGCAAGCACTGGAGTTCTCAGACTATGAGACCTGCTAATCACACAGGATCCCAGACCATTTTGTAGTAAGCTGAAAAGCTGAACTATCCTCACAGTTTGAGAAAAGCAGCTGTCTGACAGATACTGCCTAGTTAAGTATGAATTATTATTACCACTTCCACAACATATTATTAGACGCTCCATAAGCAGTCATGTATTTTGGAGAGGCACCAGCCAGAGTATCTTCAGCAAATATAAGTTAACACATTGCCTTTTTGTTTTATAAATTCAAAATATTTCTAAAAGCAAAAAAATCTATTCCAGCTCAGTGGACTGATTGAGATGTTAGCCTCTGAAAATATGAAGGGTTTTTTTTGTGTGTGTGTGTGTTAAAAATACAGATATGTTCATCAGGACCCTGAAGGACTCACTCATCAGCACCCTAAATACTGACAAGTATTACAGTATTAAGGCATTGTCTATTCACTCTGAATCACGATTGGAACAATGTTATTAAAACTGCTACAACTTTGCATCCACACTTCAGAAAGCTCTCGTGTTCCACTGCAGGAGAGAAAAACCATATGCCTGCATACAAAAACGACTCAGAAAGCCGAATCTTTTCCCCAGGAAAAACAGATAAACTTGTGCTTAAGTTCCTATAATGGCAGTGCATTCAACTGTAACCTAATAGAGCCTGATGTTGGATCACTGAATATTCCCTGGAATTTAACATCTCTGCATGCAGCTCTTTCAGCAAATAACCCAGTCCAGGTGGCAGAAGGAAGAAGTCTGATGCAAGAATCAATCAAACAAACAAACAAACCCTTTGATCTCAGTAATGACTAGCAAGTCAGTCAAACTTCCCTAATGCTTTGTCTCATATATCAAAGCTTGAAATGCAGAGTTTGAAGCCAAATACCAGTCACTGTGTTGAGCCAGTTGCAAATGCATACCACTTGTGACAACGCATCTGCTTACAGGACACTGGTATAAAGCCTCTGTAGTGCCTTGCTAATTACAAGCACAGCAGTCATAAAGCATCAGCTGCAGCTCCTGTAAAAAAAAGGACTGTTGTATAAAGGGAACCACACATTACTAGCACTTCACTCCCAAACCCCACAGAGTCCAGAAGCATGTAGGAACAAAAGACAAAAGATTTCATTTTCCAAAAGTGCCAGTCAATGCAAGGGCAAAAAGAAAAAAAAAAATAAATAAACACATACATACATACATACATACATACGTAAGCCATCTTATTGTTTCACCTGAAAATGACTCTGGGATGAGACCTTTATCTCATCCCACTGCAAGGTAGCTCTCAACTGAAATGCAATTTCCCAGTTTACAACAAAAAGATAAACAAGCAAGCCACGATTCTACATCTGCAAATATGGACTGCATCCTTGGCATCACTATTTTTTTCAATTTAATCTAATAGGATTTTTATAGCTTGGTTATTCATACTTCCACATACCCATTTCACCACTCCTTCCAAGGTATTTGTTTTGCTTCTTTGATTTTGGAATCAACACCACCATCAAGAGTCATCTCCTGCACACTGGTGACTCTCTAGCACCATGTACAGAGGGTGGAAAACTAGTCTGTCAGTACCCACATCCCTCAAATTAAAGTCCCTGCACTGTCATACAATACTAAGATTAATTCGGTATCTTCTTCCCTACCATCCCTTTCAAAGCTTTTTTCTTTCTCTTTTTTTTTTTTTTAAGCACGCTAACTTTTAGCAGTTTAGCACCTCCCATGTTTAATCTCTATGCTACTGCTCATTCAATGGGCTGGTGTAATACGTTCACAGTTCTAAAGGGCAGCACAAAGAAAAGTAATTTTCCCTAGTAATAAGATATATACACACAGAAGCTAGGCAGGGAAGGCACAAGTAAAGCCAGATTATCTTGCAAAGTATGTGGCTGCTCCTTAATGCTAATTTAAGTTTCCATCAATAGGCAGCTCCTACAACATGACACTTCAATACTGACTCACAGCATAATGTAGGAAGTGGTAAACTGAATCTTCCAAATTAAATTTTCACTATCAGGAAAAGCAAAGCCAAGGCTTCAAGCTCTTTCTCTTCACCACACTTCTGTCTTTGCTATTTATCTGATATGTACAGTATGATTCTAAGGACATACAACACGTAAGGCCCAGCCACCTACACTTGCTGCCCTTCTGGCCTAGAGTGGTAAAAACTGTAGCTAACTAATCAAGTTTTGGTTCCAGAGACTCATCAGAGATTTAATTTTTTTATGAGCTTTCTGCATTTTTTTTCTCTTTTCAGAAATTTCCATAGGATTTGCTCACTTTTCTGACTGGCCCAGAAGTTCTTTGTCTTCTCATTTGGATTGTGCCCAAACAGCTGACTCAAGACCTGGCAACGTGGAGGGGTGTGAGAACTACTCACAGTGCGTAAAACACCTCTGGAGTAGCAACTTGCCCACCTCATTGCCAAACCACACCACATGCTTATTTTTATCCTGCGTGGCACCGAGGACAACATAAACTGAAGCTTCCAGAAGGAAGGCAGGAGTTATTAACTTTTATTTTGCACAAAGTATTCTCAGCCATGCTGTCAAAACTGACAATCCTGCTCTGGCTGGCTTCTGAGACAAGTGAGGATGCACAGCAGTCAGAAGAATATTATCCATCTCTCATAAGCTTATAGGTATCTTACATCATGCCACATTTTTTTTTTTTTTTTTTTAATTATAGGAAAGGATGGAATAATGATATTCTTAGATAAAAGGAAATAATCCCACATAAAGCATAGATCCTTGTTCAGGTCCAGACATTCAGAAGTGCTTAAGAGCCGTGGAAATCAAAGCCAGACTTAGCAGGTCTTGAGGAGTGTAAAGTCCCCAGCAGTGCTTGTTGAGACATGGCCAGTGTTTCAGAAGCTCTCAGAACACAAGGTTCTTCTGAACTCTTTTGAGAATCTAGATCTAAGTATCACATTAGGAGCTGCTGTGTGCTTAGCATACTTAAGTACCACATCTCTATTGTGGGCTCTTCTCAGCCCTTTTCAAAATCTGGTCTGCACTCTAAACATCCAGCTTCACACATTGTTTCAGTCCTTGGAGGATTCAAGAGCTTTATAATGAATTTTTAAAACTGAGAAACTTGAACGAAAAGTGCCTTTTAGCAGCTATATAAAGTAGGTTATCTCAGGCAACACGTTTGTTATTGTTACTGCAGGAGGTATATACCAACTATAAATACCATTTATTAGCAGTGAATGATAAAGCCTCAGTGTAACTGAAGGCTTAATAGCAGAATGAATTAACTCCTCCTCATAGTGCTGCAACGTTAATTCTATCTTGAGGCACCATGGGGAAAAAACCCTACAGTTTCTAATGCATTTCACAAATAAAGAGCCAAATGAAAACATTAGCTAAAATAAAATAGCCAGTGGCTACTGGTCATTAGTATTTAGCAGTGAGTAGCTGCTCTAGCCCTTTATATTTTTTACTGAAAATGTAAAGACTCGATGTTAATATTTCACTTTTCTTAGCTGCTTTACCTCTTCATTTGGATTACCTAGGCCAAAGCCTGCCCCCTGTTTTTAAAATTTTTAACACAGCAGACAGAAGGAAGCAAAGCAGCTAATGCAGCTTAAATAGGTTTCTAGACCATGGGAGAAGAAAACTTTTTTTCTTTTCTTTTTTTTTTTTTTTTTTTTTTTGTGAATATAAGTATTGGGGAGGAAGACTGACAATGACAACAAAAAGCTAAAAAAACATTTGCCCTTCCTATTTACCCAAGTCCTGAAAGCCACAACTCCCCCTTCCCTGGAAGCCAGGAGTATGTGCAGGGAAGGTAGTAAGCTGCTAGAAAGGAATCATGACAGGTCTTTAAACATCCTGAGGTCACCAAGTACCCCAAATTGTCTTACACAGTAACTCAGTGAAAAAAACAAAAAAAAAGTTTTTAATTTTTCCCATAGTTATCTGCAAAACTCTAAAAGCTACAGCCTATTTCTTGTACCTTTTTACCACCACTCTTAATACTCCTTCAAGAGAGATCTTCTGTCTGCAGCCCTCAAAAGAGCTACTGGAGCAAAGATTCAACTGTATGAAATAAACTTTGTCTGAAGGTATAGGAAAAGAATAACAGAAGGTATTTTGAATCAAGTAATGCTTGTGTGTTTTGCAATATAGTGAGTTCTATACAAAGTTGTTCTGTTCACATTCTGAAAGTGACATGTTAGGAATAAACATGAGAATTAACATTCTCTTCCATGAGAAACAAAGATAGAGACCAAGTGTATATAACAAAACACACACCCATCAGATCACTTGTTAGTCTCTCCCATAAACATAATTTAGAGTTCAGCAGTTGCTCTTTACTTTATAGTCATTGAACTGCCAGAAACATTTGAGAAAGAGGCTTAGATCCTCCCTACTTCTCTCTGCAGAAGCCCTTCCTGCAAAGCTTAAGAAATGCATTCCCTATCTTCCTTGCACCCCTAGTATCATTTGCAAACATGAAGATTAACTGCATTTGTAAATCAGATCTCTTGCATTTGCTATGATACTGATTTATGGCTTTGTAATCCTCATAGCCCAAATTGCAGGGAAGGAAAAATGGATACTGGAAGAAGTCATAGCAGATGTGTTCACTTCTAAAAAAGAATGCACAGCATGTGCTGCAAAATAAAAGCGCCATTTGGCAACATAAAATATCTTGGCATCTGTGTGAATTTCTAACTGCAGTAAAATATTGATATGGCTGATAAAGCTGAAGTTCCATTTTCCTCTGTCTGTGCATGTGTATGCCTTCAGAGAAAGTCTTCTTTTCATACTGTGGGATTGACTATTCTAGATTTTTTTTAATCACCTGATGAAGTGGTGAAAAAAAGTTCTAGTAACTTTTCTCTGGTCTTGCTCCACTGGGAAAATATGTGCCTGTTTTTTCCTAAACCTAGTGAATTTTCATGCTTAATCTTAAATACAATATGAAATTAGTGTATTAATTTTTCTTAACAGCCAACATACCTCCTTTTAACTGAACTGAGAAATTTCCTACAGACTATAAATGGTCACCAATGTCCAAATGTCCTTAGCAGATACACATTTTCTTTGGGAGTGAGTTAAAAACAAACCAAAAAGGAATCATATATTTATGTGCGCAGGGCCAACTCCATTTTAGACTATTATTTACAGAAACCATTAAGTTCACATCTGTTCCTCTTCCTTCCCCAGATTTGAGGCTAATCATTCACACTTTGCAAGAAGTTCAAGATAATAGGTTATTGGATGTTTGAAGCTACAAAGATCCGTGAATCTGTGATTTTTTTTCATACTTACAGAGGGAATTTCTGTTCTGAGATAACTTAAGCATGAAAGAAAATCCTTCAGAAACCATGTCTCAAGAGCATTTGACCTCTGATGTACCTGGCTGAAAAAGAACAAGCCCATAAAAAAATGAAAACGAATGAGCATTACTGCATTAAATATTTCTTCTATTAACGAAAACTGTCACTTCACCCCCACAAGGCCTTAATCTCCATTTCAAAATCAGCTTTATCACTTCTGGATCTCTGACAAACCAATTTTACCTCCTCCACACAACCAATCACTGAGCACCATTAAAATAACACTGAACCCAGGTTTTGAGAGAGCCTAAGAGATTATGAATATTGAGAGTACTTCAAATGCAATTTCCTTCTCATAAAAAACTTTTGTGTCTGTTCTGAGTGCTGATATAATATGTGGAGGCTGCACACTTGTTCCTTTAATCTATAACAATTAGTTTCTAGCAGGATATACTCCCACTGTCTGGATAAGCTCTATAAACTTTGGGAATAGGGAGTGTTTGAGGAAATTTTAGCTTCTTAAATCAGAACAAAAAGAGCCATAAGACTCTTGTGGGTCTGTAACAGACTGTAAAAGTCTACTGCAACCGTATTTACTGCCGCTGTATTATCTACTCTGTGCAGAAAGTTTTTTTTTCCTATTCAAGGTCCTTTTTCTAATGTGCTTACACTCCTGTTAAGCCTATGAAATTACTAAGCATCACCCTTCCCACAGCTGAAAGTATGAGGAAGAGTAATGGACATGTGAGGAAAACTGGCAGTATATACTTGTAATACAGGTTTACAGTCAGTTCTGGAAACAAGTCTGAAGAGGAGCTAATACGGACTAAAAGAATTTCACTTGCAACAGCAACTTAATTTCTGTAATACACAGTGTTCAATTTAGCATTTCCTACCTAGCTTTCATGTTATTGCAATGAGATAATTTGCTTGGTTTTTTTTCGATATTCAGTTTTATTATTCTAAATTAAAACATGTTACTTTCAAACCTTTCATAAGACCTTCAACAGCTGCACAGGTAGCTATTCTTGGAAATCAGTAGCAAAATGTGAAATAAACAATGTTTCTCTAGTGCAGTACCACTTTCTCTATGGACATGTGTGCAGATGAAATACAAGTCTGCTACAAGTAAAAGAAGAAGAAATAGTTTGAATTCAAGAAAAAAAAAAACAAAACAAACCACAAACAAGTTTTAACAAACAAGTTTGTTTTATGTCTAGGAGAGCGTTATTGTGGTATGTTCTACTTTGCTAGGAAAAAATCCCTTCCATGAAATATTAGAAGTATTTAATTTAAGAAACAATCCAATTTCATGTCCAGAATTAATGCCCTTCTTTATGTAAGGGTTGGATGCCTTCCTTAAATAACTGGCTAACAGCAATCAAGTTACTGATACATTCCTTGGTTGTTTTCAACAAAAACTAAGTCAATAATAAATCTATCTGTCCACAAGCACTACATTACAAACATGAGGCCTCTAGCAAGTTATTGAATTGGCTCATGTAACGGATCCCAAAAAATGTTTTAGCTGGGAAACTCATTATCAGTGAGGTTTTATTAAAATAACACCATTTAGTGGAAAAAATCATTTGTCTGTACCTGAATTTACAGCTTTCTACACAATATTCAAGCTCTGGGCAGAACACGCTTAACATAAACAAACAAAACAAACTTTCAATTATGGATACAATTTAAAATACATCTGATCTCACTCCCATCCCCTTTTTTTTCCTGAGAGCTTTCTTCCTTAGGTAGTCAGTTGATAAGACTTTTGACTCCAAATGAAGCTGATGTTTTATCTTATCTTACCAGAGAACAGGTAACTCCCAACTATCACAAAGTATGAATATTACTTTTAGTCCCCATTACTCTATAACAAAGGCTAAAATCAAGAAAGAAACAGTTGAATAAATATAACAAAAGAAGGCTGTATTTGTGCTATAGAACACAGTACAATGTGATGCAAATACCCTGCTGAAGCTAGCATGAGTGTAACAAGCAGTACTGATGCATTTGCTCTACATCCCTGTGCTGAGCACTTACACAGCTACACAGCCTGCAAGCTGACTCACCCTGAGTTACTTTGGCTTTCTTCACTGCACACTGAAATGTGCCACAAGGACAAAATCAAAGAAGCAGGTCTAATACAGTCTAGAACTAGGCAACTGGTTTGACCCTTTCCATACTCAAGGTCTGTGTACCTGATGAACAGAAACACACTAAGCAAAAAGCTTTTGGACATATTCACTGCACAAATGACTCATCATCAGGTTAAAAAGCAGATCCATCCTGACTACTCAACAAAAGCATGTGGCTATTGTCTTAACAGACACCAAAGCAATAAAGGTTTGACAGGTGGAGTAGATGTAGGTTTAGAGGCAAAATAAAGCCCTCATCAAGCTTTTCAAGCCTTTGTTGCTGTGGCTTTTTTAGCTTGGTTTTTGTTTACTTTCTATATTTTAGCCTGTGGCTGAACAAAAGAGCAGCTGCTGAATCTAACAATACTGTTCAGCCTCAGCATGGCTTAGCAAGTCAGAATATTGTTAAACAGCTCTGCTCCATTAGACTGCAGATTTGCATTCCTCAGTCTGTATTTCATTGTGTACCTGTAGATGTCTATACATTTGGTTTTTAATATGCAAACATTTATTGAAATATGTACATATTTTAGAGCAAAGAATTATTGGCTACTAAAAAACAGAAGAAAGCAATGAGATCTACTGTCAGGAACAGGGGTTATGAAATCAGGATGTGTAGGTTTAGATCCCAGCTCTGCTACTGGCTCAGTATACAAAATTCATTACTTAATAAATTACAATGTCAAATAAAAGAGCATTTAATTTAGAACTACAGTGTAAGGGCTCTAAAGTTCCCCAGGTAAGTCAGGTCTTACTAGGAATGCCACTATTCTAAGGTTCTAGCTACTTATTAATTGCATTTAAATACACTACAAGGATGTCTGTATAACATAGGAAATTAAAATAATCTGACTTCAATTTCTAGATGTATAGAATCTTGGTTTTAACTATTTTTCATTTTTATAAGAGTCTCTGTCTATAAAGCCAGAGTCTGTAATGCTGCAACAGGAACCTTAAGTTGTAGAAACCCATCCTGCCCCTTCCCTGGCAATGTTCAAGGCCAGGTTGGGACCTTGAGTAACTTGGTTTAGTGGACAGCGTCTCTGTCCGTATCAGGGGGATTGGAACTATATGAACTTTAAGGTCCCTTCCAACCCAAACCATTCTATGATTCTATGAAATGCACAGCATCTCTTGAGCTCATCCACTCCTAATCATTTGGAGGCTAGGCAGAGATATTAGCCATTCAGTGGAACCTGACTGTTTAACAAAAACTTGGCCTGCAGCCAAAAAAGGGTACTTAAACAGAAATCTACTTCTTAAAGATTAAAACTCTCCTACAAACTCACAGCGACAGCATGCAGCCTGGAGAGCTTTCAGAATGTTTGTATTCAAAGAACGGTTACTGCTGAGAAGCACCTTTCAGGTCAGAAAGACAAAGCAGAGGAAGTAACAAAGTGCACTGATAGCAAATTGCCTCGGCATGCAGTGAAAATAGAGCATGTAGTCAAAAATCTGTGCTAACCTGTCACATGTATCTGACAAGGGAAGAAAAAACCAAAACAACACAGTACAACTCTTACCTACAGAGAAGCTGCTACAGAATGTCTGGATCTACTGTAAAAGTGACAAAGATGTGTCCCATACTGGAGTCCCTGAGAGACTATGATCAGGAAAACTGGAACAACAAGTACAAATGAAGCTGTGAGCCTGATGAATTGCTTTGATGCCTGGGCTTGGGTTCAATTCTCATCATCACACTGGTAAAACAGCTCTGTCATTTTAAGTGCCTTAATTTTCCTGTGAATTATCAGACAATTCTAGAATTTAAATGACATGGACATTTTCAGCTATATTCACTATGTCAGCCAAAAATTATGCCATTTTTAGCTTGGATAAGCCTGAGCATCTTTATTCACTGCAATTCCAAGTATATTCAAATGACTCAGAGGTACAACATCACAGTCATATTTTAATTTTTGACCCCAATTAATTCATGACATTCAAAACTATTCTCATCTGAAACTTGTTCTTAGCATTTCAACCTCTGCATTATAGCTTTAACTTTAATGTCAAAATGAGAATCTTGGCTCCCTCACCTTTTTCATTATGATTATTAAAGTTTTCTGGAATTTTTTCCACTTCCACAAACAGCTTCTTTTGCCTTTTGAAACATACAGAAGTTGAGAGAAAGCCAGCTTCTACTAGTAACTGAACTGGAAGAAGGCTAATGCTGAACAAATTAACAGCAGACATTTTGTCTTGAATTAAATTAGTATCGCTATTAGCACAGTAACAGGTAGTGTTTCTCAGTGCAAAAGTACTTACTTTCAAATACTAAGAATACAAAGTGCAGCATGAACACTTCGCTTGACACCCAAAGAGATTAGATGAAACCCGTTTAACAAAGGTCAGACACAACTGAAAAGCCTTCCAGGTCAGAGAGTTTCAGTTAAACTGTATGGATACCAGGATGCTTGTCCCCTAGTCCTTTTAATTGTGAAGGCCTTCAATGAACAGCAAACAAATTAAAAAAAAAAAAAAAAAAAAAAAAAAAAGGTGAAAAAGCAGTACTCCCTCTTTTCATATTTGTGCCAGGGCTGCTGTGACTTTTCTTTTGCAGAGTACTTCCCTGGTCCTTTGCTTGTGTTGTCATAGCAGATTCTCAGCAAGTGGGTCAGAGAACACACAGAGAATCCACTGGATTGCTGACACAAGGCAAATAATCCTCTGCTCGCCGGGGGCAGAACTACTGGTGCAGAAGATAATTAAACACTGGCTATTGCTTTTTTCTCAAAACACTTGGAAAGAAGATTAGAAGAATGGGCTTGGAACTAAATCCAAGACTGCACCATTGCCTTGATGTAAATTATAAATGTACAGAAGGCAACTAAGAGTATCAGTGAAGATGCATTTTGCATGTTTTGAGAGCATTTGAAAGAATTTTTAGGTTTGCATCAAAAATACTTGTCTGAAATTAATTGAGCAGGTAATGACATCAGAGCAGTTTCACTGTAGCAGCTGAGTAACTGAAATGCTAGATGAGTACTGCCTGGTTTGTGTTTAACCACCAGCAAGATTTTTCTAAATGAAGGATCTCTCAGAAGAGTATTTTCTTTGTGAGGAAATATTTCATGAGATCTCTCAATTTGATAGCATACCACAGATCAGAAAACATTCAGTTTTATGTATGACCATCACACTAGTAATTATCTGTTTCTTATCAGGCTCAAAGAAAAACCTAATTTTAAAATTTCAACAGGTTACTTGCCAATTTAGTTCTATGATACACTTTAAACTGGCTCTATTTCACTCTTAGTATGCAAAAAATGTATGAATATTTCTGCCATACAGATAATATCACATAAGCTTTTATTCCAAGGATATCAAGTGGATAAAATAGTTATGAGTAGTAAATTATCATGCAGGGAAACAGTTAAATAACTGTAACACATCTACAACACCTAAGCAGAGCAGGTTAGTGCCATTTTGCATGTCTGGGGGGTTTATGTTTGTTTCCCAAATCAGATGAAGAAATAAAACAAACAACATCTAGTATTTTTAAAAATCCTGAATCATATCTTCAGACTGTGGATGAGCAAATAAGGCAGGAAGGCTTAAATTTAAGAGTGCTGAAAGAGAAAAAATCCTCTTCAGCTACAGATCACGGGGAACTATTTAGGTAGAGCAACTTGTAGAGGCCTGTACAAAATGAGTCCATTCTGCTGTTAACAAATTTCAACTAATTCTTAAAGCAGAGAAGTTAGCTGTCTTGTCTGGCAAGTTATATTACTATAAGAGTATCTTCTTAATTCTGACGCTACAGCCACTGGAAAACAGAAGGCAAAGTGACAGAAATAAGTCTGAGGATAATTCATGTAAGTGAAGAATAAATCACAGGAATTCTGATGTCATCGGTCTCTTATTTTTAATTACAAAATTGCAAAATAGAAAAAACATCCTCCTCCAGATTATGTCAAACCTCTACTATTCCACAAACATTGGTATAGTTACTACTCATTCTGAGTAGTTTTTCTTCACTCCTATGTATTGTGCATCTTTGCTCTGACATTCTCTGACATCGCTGTTTAAGAAGCAGAGAGACTTTTTGGCTTTCAGATACAGTTGCTGTGAAAGGCCACCAAATAAAATGATTTTGCTACATTGTCCCAGCAATGACCTCAGTCCTGACTGAGGAATTAATTCAATTCCAAGGACTCTCACTATCAAATGCTGTCAATTTGTCCCCCTTTTTTAATATAATAATATCTAATATGGAATAGAGTTACTAGGAGGTGAGCTGAGATCAGCAAAACTCACTTCAATTAGGGGATAAGATAGCACTGAAATTTCTCCCCTGGAGGAAAAGAGACCAGTGCTTTTCATTCACATTACCTGTGAAGGTTGTCAGTATATGAAGCACCATTGCATAAGTTAAATTTATGCTTGCAGTTCTCAAAAAAATATTTTATGTATGTTAACTTCATATACTGGCAAAGAAATTTAAAAAGAATTTTGAATTAATGTATAATAGTAAACTTCCAGTTCAATTTCTCATTTCCTCTTGTAAAAATTTCCTCTTGTTCTTAGAAGAAAGAAAAATGTTTGGGGAATTTACATTATTCCCATGTGAAAGAAGCTAAAGAAACTCCATATGATTTCCACACACAATAAACCTTGCTTTCTGAGTTGTAATGTTTTTCTGTGCACAGGTATTCAAGGTTCCACTTTGCAAATAAGTCTCAAACCAAATAAATTTGAACTTCTACAAAGTCCATAAACACTTTCACTACATATGCTGGATCTGTTACTCTTTTCTCTACTGTCAATACCTCTCCATTCAGGGATTTATCCTTGCCATTGTAGGGATATGTTCATATATAATGCAGTTTGATACCTCCAATTAGCACCATGCTCTCTGGTCTATGATAACCAGGAAGTACCATAAGCTGTACCCAACCTCACTGAACTTAGATGGGTAGGATGGAGCCCTACAAAGTTGTTGTGCAGATGCATACTTCAAAAGAGTCTTACTATCTGATTTGCAGTACCACAACTACCACAGAAACTGTACATTTTACTATTATGAAACAGAAGTCCTTTGGCTCTGAATGTATTACAGTGAACAGCGATATTAGTGCAGCATGCTGGAGACTGAAGGCTTCCAATCCTCAGGCAGAAGGTTTAGAAACTGTGCCAAGACAGAGGCTGCCAGGCAAAGGTTTGTCTCTGTACATGTGAAGCACTGAGGGATAGTCTTCAAAAAGTTTCCAGCAGCACAAAAACTAGACAAGTATTTACACTCTGCACTACATATAACTGACATACCTAGTATACTGTTTCTTCATATCCAGAAAGAGCAAAGGGCAAGTTGTAAGAAGCTAAATGATACTGCTTTGATTTTTTTAATTTTTTGAGTATTTAAGTATTTAGAAACCTAGAAATAAAAACATGCTTAGCTTCAGGCCTCTGGGGTATTTTATAAACTGCTCTATATTCATGTGTTGTTACTTGCTTTCCAGTACACCTTTGTTATTCTCCAGTAGAATAAACTGGTGAAAACCTGAAGGATAATGGCATATTCACAGTCATTGTCCTAATTAGGAAACATGTTTAAATTCTGTGGAGAAATGAGAATAACACCGTAAGAGTTGTATCAGCCATTAGAGACTCACTTCAGTATCATCACTGAAACACCTAACTAGTGTAACAAAGTTTAAACTATTTATGAAAAGGCTGACAGTGATTCTCAGGTTGGCACAAGATTTAACACATCATTAGCATGATGTGGGAAGGAAATATCCCTCACCTACAACACAAGCTCCTGATTATGTACACAAAAAGGAACTGGAAGTCTGTGAAAAGGAAGAAATCTGTGAACAACGCTTAACAAACCTAAGCAAATATTAACAGGGGACAGGAAAATATAGAAGTATGGATTATAGTCTACCAGTTTAGAAACTAGTAGCCCTAATCAGTTGATGGGTACTTTTATTACAGCAGTATTTAGAAACTCTCTCAAATTAGAGTAGGATTATAGTTCAGGTACCTCACAAATTCCTAAAGCAAATCCTGGCACAGAGTAGGACGTAGGTTTTAGCTGCTTATTATATGGTCAGTAAAAACTTACTCTCAACTAAGGTCTAGCCTGAAATATTCAAGCTGGGTAGTCTACCACCTTTAGGAAAATTTTTGATCTAGAAAATGAAAAACAAAAAATCAAACAAACTAAGATAGCAACAAAGAAAAAAAAAAATTATTTTTACTCATTTCAAAATCTGCCTGAGACCTGCAGGAAACATGTCCAAGTTCAGGGAAAGTCTGCAGGCACTGGAAGAGAAGGAACACCAATTACAGGCTTGTAACAGTGGTTCTGAAGCTGCCACTCAGGCTTGCATTCTCTGCAATGAGAAGACAGGGTTTGGGTGCCTAAGTTCCAAACCTCAACATTTATATCCATCTATCATTTGCAAGTTTCTTTTCTAATCCTGACAGTAATAAAGTTCCCCAGAGTTTGTCGACACAGTCACGTGAGCTTATTGTTTAAATTGGTCAATTTTTACTCGAAAAAACCTTTTACCAGTGCAGATATATTGGCTCAGGTGCCTCAGCTGCTTTACTGCTGATGAAAACTAAAATAGTTCCATTGACAGACAAAGGCTTAACAAGCTAAATTCTGGCACTGTCCAGCTGCTAGGACCTTCCAGCACTATATATACTCAACCTTGTCAACTATGGGTTTCAACCAGATGGTAAGCTGAGTGCATGCCTAAAGCCTCACTTAAGAAGGCTAATAAGGCCTACTAAAAGTAGTGGTATAGTAGCTAAAATGTTAGCTACAGAAGATCCCTGTGTGCATCCACCTTCTGAATAGTTGAACTGTTCATTTCCAACTTCCCTTAAAAATATTCTAGATCTTAATGAAGCACAAGGGAGTCAAGTTCTCCCCTGCTGCCAGTCTTCTACTTTGGTTTAAATAATTGTACATCAGAACAGATAAGTGGCTCTAATAAAAATAGTCACACTGTTTCATTACACTGGTTTTACACGAAATGGGTTTGTGGCCCAAGTCTATACATATTCTTCTTAGATACCCTTCCTCCCTGAAAAACACAGCAAAGTCTCCATGTTCTGGTGCTAGCCACCAGAATTCCTAAATTGTTAGTAATCAAACAACCATTTCACAGTGTCTGAGCCTTCAGTTGAAAATGGTTTCTGCAACAGTTGGAAGCAATCAATAAACTAATGAAAGTTGAAGTGGCTGTGAGGCAGCAAGACTTCCGCGTACCTGGAGCTGAAGCTGTTCTTTTGGCACAAAACTACGCTTTGAACTAACAGGAATGATTTTGTCTTTTTCTGCACTTCTCTGATTCAATACATCAAAAAACATTGCCTTTGTGAATGACTTCATTACAGAATATCTTTCAAGGAGAACAACACAGGAACACAGCTGTATTGGGTCAAATGAAAGAACCAGTTAGGTTGGAACCTCTCAAAAAAGGATAAGAGGGATATACGTGGTGCCTGCTTTAGACTTTCAGGCTGCAACCATTTGTGCAGTTCATGGGACTCTGTGGCTCCTGTGTACTTAGTAATCTGTCATTAATCTGTCCAGCTCTGCCATGCAGCATTTTCTGTAGGACACATTTAACACCAGTTAAGTTATGCATTTTAAACACTTGGATTTGAAACTCTCTAGGCACAGCCCATCTATTTGTTCCTGATTGCTCATTGTTCAGCACATTGATCCACGACTAATGCTACTGGGTTCTACAGCAATACAGCACAGCTTGCTAACAAATGAGACTAACCTCAACAGACAACACAGAAATGAAATAGATGAGAAAACTCCAGCAAGTTCAATAACTTTGGAATCAACCCAGAAATGGCTCAGTGGAGTATTTCCAGTTCTTTCTAGTTTGGAGATGTTAGGGTGGTATCAGAAGGTAACAGCTGTTTCTACAGCAACAGTAGCAAAAGGGACATAAGAACATTTTTACACTGATTTAGATTTGTAGCTAAACAGTAATTTGCTCAGTCCAAATAATTTCCAAATTTACTAACATAGGATTGCTGGAATTCTTGATGATTTTGTTTTGGTTTTGTTTTTTAAAGATTTCTGCTTCATTCCACCAAACTAGATATTCACTATTTTAACTATCAGGTTTGACCCTTCCACGGTAATTGGTCCAGGGAACAATTAATTTAAAGATATTTCCCTTAAGCATTCAAGCCACCTATATGAAGCCTCAAAGTCTACGCACTATTCTAAAGGGAAGACTGAAGATGACAGACAATACAACACACTGAAAACTTGCTACTGATGATAATTCATTATTTTATAGACTAATTCTACAATTGATCCAAAGGTGTAATTTCTTACTCAGTTTTATGCTTTGCCCAAATGCAAGGTTCTAAAGCATACTGGTGCTGTTTATCTCTGCTGCTGAAGAAGAATTTAACTTGTTTGTGACAGGTGATATCAATATTTGTACATAAGTTAAAGATTTTTTTTTTGTTTTTCTGTCAAGCTTCTCAAGTGCAGTTCTCCATCAAAAAAGTACAGGAATACATTGTAAACCCAAATGCCCAGAGAAAAATATGTAGATGAGTGGGTTGAACTGCTATGCACACTTCTGTGCAAATATCCATCAGCAATATATAAGCAAGATATGACAACTCTTTTTCTTTTCTTTTTTTTTAAATATATGTTCATTTAATATCTGCCACAAAAGGCTTAGCCTCAGACCACATATGAATGAAAAGACTGACTATAACAAAAAATGGTATTGAATGCTAATGTAGAATTATTGCCTCTAGACATCTTATCTAGCTTTGTCCATTTTCAGATCTCTAAAGCAAGGGATTCCATTCAAATTCCTTGGAGAACTGGATCTATTGCTTTCATCACTAGCATCAAAGACTTATTTTCAGTGTCTGGTTGGGCATATATAGTGCTAGACATCTTGAAGTGTTTAGTTTTCTTTACTAAGTTTCCATTTTTCACTTACATAATAAGTTCTGATTTTAGGGCTAGATAAAGATCTTACCTATAATCATTAATAAATCTTTAGTATCACTTGAAATTATGACAAAATCAATGACTTTAAGTGTTATTTACTAAGTCAGTATTTCCTTTTCACCAAGTCCAAGGAAATTATACTGTAATAGAGCATTTGCCAAAGTAACATTTTCATCATAACTAACACAGGCTAATATTCTGTGTAAAATTACTACCATGAATTAACTTTATGTCTATAGAAAATGAGATTGTATGTAATTACTGATTTTCATTCACAATAAACTAAGCAAATTATCTTCACAAACATAAATGCACCATAAATTTGTTTTGAGGCATAATGAAGAAATAAATTTGTGAAAGAAATATGGACTGAATATGCCAAATTATTGTAAATGATAGCTTCTTTAAAATTAAGGCATGTAATTGCAATTGGAAAATGTTATCCTCTTAATGGTTGCATTATTATTTAGGTAGACCAATAATCCTCTTTGCTGATGCCTCATTTCTAAACTATTGGCAGATTTTATGCATTTTAATATCAAAATGCCATGCAATCTATAAATAGAATGATTTACCATTTGCAGGATTAGGTTTGTCCTAATGAATTTTAGAGGATTTTTAAAATGGAGATAAAAATGCATAGAAGAAACTCTCACATTTTTTCTGCTCATATTATTTAGCTGAATGTACTCATTCAATAGACAAGATTGTTTTAACATATGGTTCCCTGAGTTTAATGCTAATGAGTGAAAATCATCATACTGAATATGACATTTCAAATCAAATAAAGCAATCAGTTTGATGATGTTTTAACAATTGCACATTACATCTTGCAATAAAATTGCAAAGTTACCTTCTTTAAAATGCCACAGAAATTAAAACACTCATATTGTTAAAAGGCATGAGCGTTATCTGACATTTCAGAAGCATTAAATCATATCTGATACACCCTCTACCTTGTTGATGACCATGCATTTTAAGAAGTTAAAAATTTCAACTGCTTAAGTGGCCAAGCTTGTAATAATCTTTCCGGTTTGAGGATATTTGCTAATGTTAGTAACCCCACAGAATTCTCAGTATACTGTTCATAAAAATGTGGACTACTTCTCTCTTAAAATACATAAAAATAGAACAACAACAAAAAAACCCATATCCAACTCATCATTCAAAGTAATTAGCAGTCAAACCAGTACAAATTACTATAGACAATTGTAAGAGATGGCTTTTGCTGCTGTTACAATGTCTAACAGCTTTCCAGAACATCTAAGCAACTACTGCACATAGTGAGAATTTAAAAAGCTATCTGAAAATACAGTTGTTTCTGTGTCTCACTGCTAGATATTGAGACAATTGGGAGTCATACTCAAAATTTCCTCCTCAGCAGATACTTTTTTTAGAGAAGCAGGTATCATAGCTGGCCAAACAACTCCTCTCCCTCAGATGAGGACTCTCATGGTTGCTGCCATACTTGTGGCCACCCTGTCCCATCCTGCACATGGTGATCCTCCTCTTTCTTTCTTTTTTATCTGCCACAACTTTACTATTTAGAAAGGGAACCTAGCAAAGCCAAACTGCAAGAAAGACATAGCAAAAGCTATCTTTGAAAGACTGTATTTCTCAGACAGATTCGGGTTGGAATTAAAATAGATCAAATCTCAGAAAATCTATGCTTTATCCAAACAAGAAAGGGAAAGATGTAGCACTCTTTGTTTGTACTCCCCATACATTTAAACTAGCTGAGACCAAAGCAACTACTTCATTACTGAATTATGGGAATTTTGCTTTCTACTGGGTATGTTAGCATCACACTGATGAGATGGGAGAAGCTTTGCTCACTGCCCATGCTGGGAAAACAAAGCTATAGTGAAGCAGCAGCTTCAAAGTATGTTCAAAGCACTTACTTCTATGTAGGCTAAGGCAACCTTACCACATTTTTTATGCAAAATGAAACAGAGCTACGTTGTGGTAGGGAAGAATTAGCTTTGCTTTACACTACATTTATAGAGAGTACAGTTTTTTCAAGTAAGCAGAAGTACAGCAACCTAAAAGTTACTACATCTCTGTTGGCAATAGAATCCAAGGTGAAGAAAAAAACATTTCGTATGATAAACCATCGTCTGATGTTACTACGATGGTCTAGAAACATTTTTAAAAGTCAATTTTATTTATGAAGTGGGCTCAAAATCAATATTAAGTGAACCTTTCCTGTTTGACAGCAGAGTCAATATTCATTCACTATTTTCTTTCCAAACTTAAAGATGTCCAAGTTTGGGTCTCACACTAAGGCTTTGGATAGTGAAAGTACAGAGTAGAAAACAGAGGCCTTAAATTTTTTGCCTGAAAAAACACAAACGCCTATAAAGGTGGAATGCGATTTTGACAATAGCCCGTTTGTTAAAAGCCAGCTGAAATTCCTAACATTATAAAAAACGCTAACTAAAAAAATGCTGAACTAAACAGAAATTTAATGCTAAATATTGTGAATTTTAAAATAAGTCTTTTTCAGGGATGGTTCATGAGTGCTGTAAGAAATTGTAGGATCCAGCTGTTTGCTCCTCCTGTCTTCTATGGACAATCTGCATCAGACCTCTTCTCTATTAGGTGCAAATACAGAAAATTCCTCACAGCCCAAACTACTATTTGGGCTGCAGTATCTCAGGGCACAGAGCTGAGCTCTGCTCCTAGCACTGAATGACTACCTTTATCAATGAGTCAAGCACCTCAAGTGTCAACAGCAGAGTTAATGCTCCTGCCAACTATCACATAAGGCAGTAAACCAGAGTATGTCTGATATTCTAGAATAGTAAATTAGTCTGTAATAAAAAAGTGATTCTCAGTCATCCAGATAATCCAGAGATATCTTGTTCTTTGCTGAGTGCCCTAGGCACAAAGATTGAACAAAGTTTGAATCCTAATATGAAATCATTAAGCAAGTTTGGTTTGATTTTTGTCAGACAGTGCTGGCAGAACACAACAGGTAACTGGACATACCTGTAATTAATGAGTAATAATGAACAGTAACTGCAAATAATCTACAAAGGATGGGAAACAGACAAAAATGTACCATAGAGTAGAATCCACACAGTTTAAGTTTATTGTTTACTGAAAGCACACAGAAAGCTCACTAACTCTGCGAGAAAAGTGGATTCAACATGCAAGTCTTTACTGTCTTCATGTTAACCATCCCACTAGGTGCTTACTAACAGTTTGGCTTCTCCCATCACATGCACTGAAATCAGAATTCTCATGTTCCTGCTGATATGAAAGAGGTCTGTGATGTGACAAATAGCCCTGTTTTATCAAAAGAATGAAGAGGCAACTCTTTACATTAGGCATCTTGCTTTGGTTTTGTGAATAAACCACTCCAATGAAAATATCAAACTTCTTTATACAAAGTAAATCCATATGTTATAAACACTGAAATCAATCTGTGATTCAGTATCAAAATCACCGAGTAGTGTGGGATGAAGATCAAAAGGTTAAAAACAGCTTAATGTCTCATGTGTCGTCAGAGAGGAAAAGGCACTCAGTATTCAATTTCTCACTGCCTTGTGCTCTGTTGAACATTCAAGTACAAGGGATTTAGCCCCAATAAAGGTGGCTAAGGGCTCATTCTGCATAGAAAAGAAAACTTTTAATTTAGCAAATGTTTTAAGAGGATTTAAGATGACCATGAGCCAGCAATGTGCCCTTGTGGCCAAGAAGGCCAATGGCATCCTGGGGTGCATTAGAAAGGGTGTGGTTAGTAGGTCAAGAGAGGTTCTCCTCCCCCTCTATTCTGCATTGGTGAGGCCGCACCTGGAGTATTGTGTCCAGTTCTGGGCCCCTCAGTTCAAGAAGGACAGGGAAGTGCTTGAAAGAGTCCAGCGCAGAGCTACTAAGATGATTAAGGGAGTGGAACATCTCCCTTATGAGGATAGGCTGAGGGAGCTGGGTCTCTTTAGTTTGGAGAAAAGGAGACTGAGGGGTGACCTCATCAATGTTTTCAAATATGTAAGGGGTGAGTGCCAGGGAGATGGAGTTAGGCTTTTCTCAGTGGTGACCAGTGATAGGACAAGGGATAATGGGTGTAAATTGAAGCATAGGAGGTTCAAGTTGAATATCAGAAAAAATTTCTTTACTGTGAGGGTGACAGAGCCCTGGAACAGGCTGCCCAGGGGGGTTGTGGAGTCTCCTTCACTGGAGACATTCAAAACCCGCCTGGACACGTTCCTGGGCGATGTACTCTAGGTGGCCCTGCTCTGGCAGGGGGGGTTGGACTAGATGATCTTTCGAGGTCCCTTCCAACCCCTAGGATTCTATGATTCTATGATTCTATGATTGTACAGATTAATTAATGAATTATTTCCATTGGCTTTGGAATCTGAAATGAAGGGAAATATTTTTAAATAGAGCTACTGCTCATACATATGGATGTCTCCCCAAGCAGTTTAGTGCCAGACCCAGTATTTTCTGTTCCATATGTAGGAAATAGACACAGAAGATGTCTTTGAGACCTTGTAGAAAATCTCAGCCTTCGAGGGCTTCACTGCACACAACCATAAATTACCACAGTCCTAAAGTTCTAAGTCAGGGACTGCACAGAACCACAAATACTTCCATAATTAGAAAATGAGACAAAAATTTACTTTCAATGAGATATGTGTGAGGATAGCTTAGCCAGAACTGATTTATGAGTCAATGTCTCTTACCTTCCTTTTCCTCATGTATAAAATGTGGAAAAAATATTTTGTGTGATATATGAGTATCAGGGGACTGATTAATTCATTAGTGTACACAGAGAACTGTATTCTGAGCATTAGAAGTATCCCAAGAGTAGCTATCCCTCTGTAGTTATTATTTATTGTGTGTATGGGGGAAGGATGAAAGCAATATGCTGCTGGTTGAAATAAGAGAATCTTGACCCAGCTCTATCATGCTGCTGTGCTTATTTCTTATTTCAGGCTACTACAGAACAGGACGGCAAGTGAAGAAGTGAGTGGAAAATTGTATTACTCAAAAAAATTTGAATGCTTTCTTAGAAGTCTAAGAGCTGGAGTTCCGTATGAAACAATTCTAGAGAAAAGGCTAGAGGGGAAAAAAAATACAACAGTTTCAAGACACAAAATGCATCTCTTCTGTGAAACAATGAACAAAGTGGTATTTGCTGAAGAACACCACTATAGTAACATATGTCTGGCACTCAGGGACTTTTCTTCTTCCATAGAAAATACAATAAAAAAGATGAGAATTTCTGGAGCTGTTAGTTTAAAAAAACAAACAAAACCAAGAAGAACCAAAACTCTCACACAAAAATCTTGTAAAATACAAGAAATGTCAGAAAAAGCCACCATATCAGCAGCACCTGCCAAGGAGCACTTCCTCTGTTTACTATAGAGCAATCATTGCAGTTTGTACGGATAGCCACAGATAGAGTGAGGAATCAGTGCAACACCACAGAATGTAATCCAAGGACTGCACAATGAATTACACACAAAAGTAAATCCTACTTGTATTAACAGTGATTTTCATACAAAGGTCAATGGAAATAAGTCAGGTATAAAAGAAGAGCCATTTATCTGCTTTGTTGAAGAATTTGCCCAAGGAAATTTGCCTTCTTGAATGGAAAACTGGACTTTTATCCACAATAGCTTATATATATGGTGCAATGTTTTATCTGTCTATCCTACTCTCCTGCATATACATAATTCAATTTTAAAAGACAAAAAAAATAAAGTTTGAGGGAAAGATGTCAGAAAATTAATTCTAGAACATTATGCTCATCATGCAGACCGTGATTTCGTGATCATTTATTTATCTCCTCAGTATCTGAGGCTCACCATCCTGATCAAGTCAATTCCTAAATAAGTCAAAGGTAGAGCTAAAAAAACTTGAAAAAAATAATATTATCAAGTAAGCAAGTCAGGAGTATTAACATGAAATGGGTTTCACAGATCATCACATCTGCTTCAAATTATAGCCCAAATCTGTCAAAAAGCAACTGACAGAGATGTATTGACTCATATCTATAGGCATTCTGGCTTTAACAGGAATTCTGAAAAGTTGGTGTCTTGTAATTTTCAGGCTTGGGAATGGCTCTAGCCAAACTTGCATTCAGGATATAGAAGAGTTGAAGTATAGTCAAGGAACCAGGCATGGCTCATTTCATGCTGGATTCTATTTAGTCAATGAATCAGGGTTCTGGTAATAGAGCTTGAGAATGAAAGAAACAATGAGCCATGTTTCCAGCTGGTCAGTGGAGTACAAACTTGAGTGATTCTCACTTAAGTAAGCACCTGGACCAAATGCATACATTCACTCTGATGTCTTGAATTCCTACTTATCATGCAGGAAGGAGAAATACTTTTTCTTAGAGGAATAACAAAATTCCCAATTTAGCAGGAATGCTACAAAGAACTAATTCCAATACAGTAATGTTAGGGAGATTTGACTATGATAACAAAAAAGGTTTTGAAAATTTTAAAAATGTGGTTAGTCATTACAATGTCAAATGAAAGCTGAGAGAAAGAAAATGACTCTTCCATTTACTGCATACCTGGGATTATTTCCCTTCCAACTTCATAAAGACACTGGAGTCACAAAACAAAATAAGCTTTAAGAATAGGACAGTTTATACACACAAAACATCCCTTTGTGGTAAGTGCCAACAAAGAACACATTGTACATTAATTGCTGGTCTCTCAGTCCAGACCATCTGTCTCTGCAGTGTAATGAAGGCTGGCAGCATTGCTGCTATTTGCTCAATAACTAAAATTGTGTCTGAACTAAACCCTCATCACTGCCTTGTTACACTACCAACTTGACTTTTGTGAACTGAGATACAAATTCAATGCACAGCAACCTTTTAATAGCAATGGCTGAGCCTGCTGTAATGTACCTGCAGTTGAGAACAGAGGGTATTAGCAGGGATAACGAGAAAGAAGTGAAACCACCAAACACACCTGAAAGCAGAGTGCATTATAACTATGTGCTTTCACATGGTGAGCATGTTCAGTACATGTGGTGGTAGCTGCCCCTGAGT
The DNA here is from genome assembly GCA_023637945.1 of Phaethornis superciliosus. Classification (NCBI taxonomy): domain Eukaryota; kingdom Metazoa; phylum Chordata; class Aves; order Apodiformes; family Trochilidae; genus Phaethornis; species Phaethornis superciliosus. The sequence goes on along the minus strand of JAJQWJ010000014.1, from coordinate 6,919,242 downwards.
ATTGCTGAGACACTGTGGGGACTGAGACTCATTCCAGCACTAGAATTTGGAAATATATTTCTACTTACATAGATGACATCTGCAAGAACTCTTATTGGACTAATGTTTGTTAGCAGCTCTGAAAGTCTGTAGTCTCAGCCTAAATACAAGGCTAATGAAATACCAGAAAGTTGGGTAGCAGCATCTGGTATTAAATTAGCAGTAAGTCATATCATCTGCTCTGCAGGAACATAAATGTAATCAACAGAGGGACTGCCTTTACAATTTAATGTTGATACACAAAAGCAAAATCATGAAAGCAGATCTCTGGAATTTACACTCCACCATCTATGGAAGTGACATGCCATATTCAAAAAACTCACGAAGAAATTTTCTTGCTTGGGAGTTCTTGAGGAGACATGCAGTCCTCAGTACACTGCAAATTCTTCTCTGTGGTGCCCATCTGGCTCCAGAGGTATGGTGTGTAAGCAATGATTTTAATGCTCACTCTCTGTGGCCAAGATAATGCTCAGCCAGTCGGCTGCTGAAGAGGAAGGTATGAGTTACCTTTAATTTATGCCTTCCCTCCAGAGAAAACATACACTGCTTAAAAGGCAACAAGATCTATGGAGGATCTGTTGGTTACTGGAGACAAAACTCACAACAATCCTGTGGCAGTAGCCCAGTAACTGGACTGCTAAAACACTAGACATTTTTTCTATACCTAATTCACACAGCTCAGTGAAACAATGCGGCTACGTTGCTACAAACCTTCTCTTTGGAACACTGGAGTGATCAGTTTGTAGCCTGTTGAGGAAGACTGATGACTGATTTGTCATTATTTGCTGGCTTTAAGATAAAACTAGAGGTTCTACTGCTTTCCAGATTTTGCCCCAGGAAATCCTCATCTTGGAGGTTTCTGAGGTTTTTTTTGTATTGCCAGAATGTTATGAAGCACTCAGGTATTTGGGATTCTCAACAACTCATTGACAAGGAGAGCAAACAAATTTCACCATTAGTTAAAATCTTGCAAAGAAATTCAGACAGATGGAAGCGATTGAATGTATTGCTACAGGGAAAGGTCAATTCCATTACAATGATTTTCACTCAAATATTAAATTAATGGCTGTTGAAGATACCACTGGAGAGTCTGAAGAGGATTTTTTCCCCAAAGTCAGAACAACTGTTCAAAGAGCTCCTATCAAATGAAAATGGCATGACTGTACTCAGACCAAAAAGGCAGAGATTAATAGCTCTGCTCATTCTATATGCCTAGAAAAGTGCTAAAGCTTCTTTCATTGATTGAAACTTATCTGTTATAACATCAAATGATTATCAAATTGCAGAGAGTTCCCTTCTAGTAGGGGCACAGGTTTTATAAAAATGGGGATTTTTGCCTTTATATAAACCAGTTTTTATTTAGAAAGGTTCAGTGCTCAAGCTAGAGTTAGTTTGGGTTATCTGTTTCCAAATCCCCTTAACAAACATTGTATGTTCTTGAAAACCGTGGACTCACTGACCGTTTTCCATGGGGATATTTAGATTTTTTCCTTAAAACAGTGGGTGTGTGTCTGTGTACCTCAGAAAACAATTTTATATTTGTAACATATATGCAAACAACAATCACAAAGATGAGAATTACACCGGTGAATCCAGTATAAATACCTAAAGGAAAGGTATAAAAAAAGTTGGGGCTAAGCCGTTCCCAGTGGAGCTCACTGACAGGACAAAAGGCAACAGACACGAACTAAAAGACAGGAGGTTCCACCTGAACATCAGGAACCACTTTTTCAACTATGAGGGTGACCTAGCACTGGCACAAGTTGCCCAGGGAGGTTGTGGAGATTCCAAACTTTGGAGAAATTTAAAAGCCATCTGCTTCTGGGCAGCCTTCTCTAGGTGACCCTGCTTGAACAGGGAGCCTCCAGAAGCCCCTCTTTACCTCAATCATTTGATGATTCTGTGATCCAAGGTGGTGTTTCTAAACTACTCTCCTTCAAATATTGCAGCCATTAGAGACCAGGTCTCTCTCTATGCTTGGCTGTATACATTCAGAGAATATAAGCAGTGGACACGTGTGTTTGTCTTCAGGGCAGAGGTGAGCTTCACTCAAGTGATTAATCCCAGTAGTGTGCACTGCCATGTTACACACAGCTTCCATGCTCTCTAGAACAGCCCATCCCCAACATAGTCTTTCAATATATACCAAGAGTAGTGTTCTCCTTACCTTCCAATTATATCACAAAGTCTAGTGGAAATGGGGACTCAGAAGAAAACTAGTATTCAACTTCATCCATATAAATACATTTTCCAAGCAGACAACTTATATGTCAAGGATAATACCTCACGTCCCTCTAGGATAACGTCCCTCTAAAAGTAGGCAGATTCTGACTCCTGTCACTATATCAAAACAAATGCTGTCCTGCCTCAAGAACTCTTGAATATGAGAACTTTATGCTGAATCACCTCTATTCCAATGGGAAAGAAAGATTTCCTCCTCCCCACATCTCTCTTGACATCTGATGTAATGGTCTAGAAAATGCCAAAAGGAGAGCACTCATTCACTTCTAGCAAGATCAACAAAAACAGTGGGTCAAAAGTTCCCAGAGAAATTGACAAAACTGTCATTTGCCAGTGGACAAAACAAAACCATTTTTCTACGCTGCCTGTTCTTCCATGGTGTGATTTAAATGAAATCCAAAAAAAGCCAACATTTTTAGATGTCTGTATGATCAAAATGATACAGCCTCCTTCTTCCAGCCTTGGGACTATAATAGCTGATAATGGAGTCAACAGTATAATAACAACTCCAGATATATGTGTGCATTGTCTGAAAGCTGATTGTGCGTGACTTCCAGAGAGCATAAGCCATGAAAAGTACGTTTGATGCAGCCTAAAACTCACAATCTTTTTTATTTTTATAGTTTCATAGTCTTGTAAGCTTGAAAATTTCTGAGTGTGTGGTAAAAGAAAAAAATAAATATAAGTAACATTCCTGCAATTGGTTCCAGTCCAGTGGGACCGAAAATCTGTTGTGCAAAGATATAGGGAAGTGAACAACATTACAAGAATATTCTTTCAGAAAGTTATAAGCTCAACATCTCTGCAAGAGTCAATGAAAAAGCAAGATGAAATATATGAAGTTATGTAATGTATCCATGAAATCTTCAGCTCAACCCAAAGACCAGTCTCATTTACTTCATGACATTTTAAACTTTCCACTAACAAAGAAATAAACAAGAAGGATGTGAATTTGTACCCAAAACTGTTCTGAAACATTCTGGAAGAAAAGTGACATATTTCATCATTTCTTAATCTCCTAAAAATTTGGCCTGCTGTCAAAAGTAGAGTCCTGGTTTCCAGAACTATGATTCATACATCTAACTGACAACTAGTCCTAAAACATGAGGTTTTTAGTTGCACTCATTTTTATCTGATTCCACAAACCAGGAATTCATACAATTACAGCAATGTGGTTTGAAGAGAAAACTGGAGATCAGATAACCACCCTTTTGGTAGCACCTTGCAGCTAGGTCAGTAATGCAAAGCTACACATAATCTACAGTTTAAGACTTTACAGTGACCAAAGGAGAGAAGACATCTGATTCTACATAAAGCAAGAGTCTTGGCATTTTCGATGTAGGCTGAAAGTCCAAACTGGATTTTTACTATATCTTTTATAATGTAACTAATTAATTTATACAATTAGAAGGTGGATTGTTTAGAAATGTTTTGAAAACTTTATAAAGGAATAAAGTGCATGAGATTTTTAAAAAGCCACTATATATTATAAAAAAAAAACAACATTAACCTAAATTTGGAATCTTCTACCTTGTATTGGGACAGAAGGAGCACTATCACAGAAGCTGCACCAACTTAGCTGTTTATGTTGTTGAAATAGAACAAACTGACCTTGTTTGTGGTCAGTTCTACATATTACTTCTGAATGAGTTCTTGATATAGAAAGGCAGAAGAATAGTCAAACATACTTCTGCAGAAGCAAATACTCAAATAATTTTCCTATTATAATCTTAATTATAATATTACTCTTAATGATAGAAATGCATATTTTGGAAAGATTTCAAGCCATCTCCAACAAGGTAACTTCTAAATGGAATAATGGAAATGAAATACACCCATATCAGTTTTCTGGCAGTCAGCGTATGTTTTTTACACAGGGCAAAGAAGTAGCTGGTCCTTACTTGAACAACAATGGAGGCAATAAAGGCAAAGAGACATTTCAACCTATCTTTTACACCCTGCTAAGATGGTTTTCAGAAACCACAGGATATTTCTCAAAAAAACCTTGCTCTGTAGCATCTTTTTTTGTTGACTGTTAGCAGAAAAGTATGAGGCAGCTGAACTACCCTACTAACATGTAGGACCAGCAAAAAAGAGGCAGTAACGTAAAAAAAAGTAAGGCATTCTTCCTTTTTTTAAAGAAGGATGCAATGGATGTATTCCTACTGCATGCCAGATTGTTCGTTCAGGCAATGCCTTCAGAGCAATGTCTCCTGTTCAGTGGAGCAGTGAAGTCTGTGCTATGAGGTAACAATTAGCAGTTACAATATGGCTCAAAGTAAAAACTCAGCAAAGCTCATGCAAGAAGGAAGGAATAAAACTGCTTCACTTTCCTCCAGATTAATTTTCAGCTATACTCTATATTACATTAAAAAATTTTGTTCAGTGATTCTTCCACCGCCCACCAAAAGTGTGCTGACAGCATTTTTATCTAGAGTCCCAAAACTCAACCAACCATACCTATCGAAGGTAAAAAAAAGAAATTGAGATTTTCCATAGCAGTGTACTCAAAGCTGTAAATAAAATGTTCCACAGTATTTGGTACAGTTATAGCTTAGTGAATAAAGCTAACAAAGTGTAGGTAATTCTACAATTGTATATGGTTGATTTCAATCTAACTGGAAGAATCTTAATTATATTTACATACTGTGTCATATTAATGAAAACACCTGTACATTATGAAATTCTGGCATTATGTAACATTAATCTTAAATTGTTAATATCAATAAGTATTTGAAATAAATATACTTTGTTTGCAAAGTTATGGGGACTAGAAAAAACATGACAAACTCTAGTTTGCAAATGAACCTTTGACTAGTAAACATTTCCACAAGCACTCAAAGATGTGGTACACATAAATGTACTCACATATTCATTAAAGTTCACTTTTGTTCATTAATACCCTGCCATTTTTTTTAAAAATGAGGTTTATACAAGTTCTTCTCATTTGCTATACATTTTATACTTTATATTTTATATAAATAGCTTCCTGCATTATTTACATGATCATTACTATTGATATCACTAAGAATTTATATAGACTGACCAGGAGTTCACCATAATACCCTCTAGCTATTAGGTGCACCTGTAAAATGTAGATAGTTCAGTGCTCACTTCACCTTTGCTTCTGACTATCGGGATGTAAGACTGTTCCTCTCAAAAAAACCGACAAAAGCCACTGCTGAAACATGTGACAGTGATGGGAAACATTCATTCATGTCTGTCATACTGCTATATAGATGTGACTTTGGACCAGATCTGTCCTGTGATCTCCTAGAGAAAAGGTAGAGCTGCAATACAACTATTTATAGTGCCCTGGGCAGATAATACACTCAAACAGTCCATATATTTCCTCACATGAAGCCCAAGCTACATGTATGTCGCACGCACTCCATGTACATTTTTCTTCTCTTTCACACAAGCTACCCATCCATGTTTAATCTTTTTTACCATAATCTTTACTACAAGCTTTTAGGAAAGCTGCTCAGTAGTGTGATGGATAATCTACCAGTTTTGTACTGTCTGTTGATGAATAAATATTGCACCTATGTTCTGGCATTTCCATGATGTACAGTCCTCAGATTGGCTGAAACCAACAAGAGCCTTTTATTGCAGTCAATCTGAAGGTAGCTGTTTAACAACGCTACAGTGAACAACTGACATACAAGTGCACTAAAAGAATTATTACACTCAGCATGCATCAATCACTTGGCAAAATAGAAATACAGACTCATTGTAATAGAACAATATCACATGATAAATACTTTCCCCCTTGAAATCCTTGTGCCTCAGCATTTAGATGATATATGGCCAGATTTCACCTTGACATTTTTTCCCTAGCAGCGGACTATTGTCCTGTGACATTTTCCTTTGAAGAGTCATAAAAGTTTTTTAGGAAGAATCTGAATAAACTTATACACTAATGAAAGAAAAGAAACAGCTGCTATTTAAATGAGAAAGTTCAGTTTGGGAATACCTTGTTCTTCTAGGTATTTTAATAAGAGGATGGGTATAGCTTCCTTTTCTGAAGTAACGTTTACCAGTATTTTCTAAGACCCTGCTTTAGTGTATTCTTTTCCCCTTTTCCTCTCCTTGTCCTCAAGACCCCTTCTGCTAGATCTCTGTTATCAGAGATGATTACTCCCAGGACAGGGCAAGTAGTTCTTAGTAGAACTCTGCAGCTGGTTGATTCTTGTGTAGGGGGAAAAAAACCTACTTATTCACTCCACATCTTCTTTGGACTGTTTACTGCCACAGAGTTGGTTGTGAGGGAAGGAAAAAGCTACCTCATTAAAGTAGCTTCAGCAGCTTACAGAAGACAGAGCCTCAAGGAACCTTAGGATTTATGCCTGCAGAGGCATCTTTTCAAAAATTATGACTCCAATGCCTACCACATTCTCATCTGCAGTATACAAAATGTCAGTGAACACTATGATATTGTGACATAAGGCTAAGGTTGTGAATTTTGTTCTTTTTTTTTTATGAGGCACAGGCAAACAATGGCAAAAAAGCCCCACCACAGAGCACTGTTATATATTTATGGGCTGGAAACAAATTACTGCAGTGATTTGACATAAAAGTTTTAAGCAGTTATATGCAAGCAGTAAAGTGGAGACTAATGAGATACTCTCAGAAGTATATTAATGAAACTTTCATATGGCTTCACAACTTCATAAGTTTTTGTGACTTGCTTCACAGAGAAACTAAAAAGAGGCATTTTTAAAAAACAGCATTAATGATATTTTTCATTTCTCACCTGCAAAACTATCCTGACTTACTGTTCAAGGTTCAAAAGCTTATGGACTGATAAGGTAGCAAAGAATAAACACCTTTTAGAAGTCTTGAAAAGAACGTAGTACAACTTAATGCTTCTCTCACTGTATTGTGAGGCCAATGAGTTGCTATTCTTTACAATGCAAGCTCCAGATCTAAGCTGGAGTTGAAGTGGTATGCATTGAAAAAGTAGGTTATGGACAAGCACTCTGTTCTGTGGCATGAACACTTACACTAAATGAAAGGTAATCCTGAAATATGTAGTATATGTTAATATTTTTTAAATTCAGAGGGGCTTAAGATATGAAGAAAAGCACTGAAGAATTTTAAAGACATTTAAGAAAAAATCCCCACAAACAAAAGCAACTGAAACTTTTACACCCTTGGTAAGTTGGTATCACTGGCGATACAATTGCATTTCACAAAACCAGTTCATAAATAACTGCATGTGAACTGTAAATGGGTGCTCACAGTTTAATGGTAGAGATGTCCATACAATGTGCTCAACTTATCCAATAGTTGTAAATGTTTGTAAATGGATTATATATATATAATATACTCTATTATATATAGTGTTATACTATATATATACGTATATATATAGTATACTTAATCCCATTTGGTTAAATGTACTTGGTAAATATTCTTCAGTTTTGAATCCAAGCAGTGTACCCTGTGAGGCTTTTCTATAGATCAGTACTCATACCTCTTCTGCTGCCTTCCGACTCACTTGCTTTTCATGTTTTTTTTCTTATCTGTGTCTTTGTTTTGTTTGGTCTAATCAAAAATCTATTAGAGTCAATGGAGAGATTCACATCAGTACGCTATGTATCAGGCTATTACAATATAAACTGGTTACACTAATAAGTACATAAAATTCACATCTATTTACAGCGGCAGATACATGAACTTTATCATGTCCTACTGCAGTGGTACAAAGAGAAGGGGAAAGACTGCCTCTTGTTCTATGTTGCATACTGGTGATGGGAGAACTGCCAGGGGTTTGAACACAGGTTCAAGTAACCAGTCACTCTGACAGTTCTCAGGAAGATCTGTTCAAAATGCATTGTGCTTTTCATACCTCTTTTGCTTGTCACATTAGGCTGCAAACTGCTCCATTACAGCCTCTTTCAAGGCTACTGAAGCTGCCTTTTCTAGACTCAGATGACACTATCATGAAGCTCTCCAGAACACTCAGTACTTTTCCATCACTGATTGCAGCATTATGGCAACCAGACATAGAACCCACCCAAGTCTTTCATGAGATTTCTGCTAGCTCAGGGTGCTGTCTGACCTTACGACAGTCATTAGACCAGGTAACAACACCTGTAACACCTCAGGCATGTATAACGAAAGTTTCACCAACAAAGCATTTGAAGGGAAAAAAAAAAAAAAAAGCAGTCATGAATTTTGTTCTAAATGGAACAGGGCAACACAAAGGTTCTTGGTTTTGCTGGTGGTTTTTTTTTTTTTGCACAAGAATTAAAAAATTCAGAAGATAAATAAAGGCACAACAAGCAAGGATGATTTGGTAACAAGTTACTGATCTGCACAGACAGCATAAATCTACACCTCAGATGGTAGTAGATGGGGTGCAAGGGAGGGAAGATGTCTTCCTTAATGGATAAAGCATTGTTTTTGACTTACTTTGCTTTTCAAATCACCAATGAGAACAGTTTTCTGAAGTGCAGAGAGAACTGCAGTCCTAAAAGAATGCTTATTAGAGGTAGATTTAAATGAAAAAAAAATTCTTTTGTCTCCCCCTCAATTTTCTTTATCCACATAATTAGCAAAAAATCTCAACATTAGTTCCATCACATCACAAAACAAAAAGACAGATGACTCCAGAGTTAGTTGCATAGCCTCAAAGGTTCTTTGTGTTGCTTAATAACATCTCTGTTGAGTGCCATTGGATCATTTTAGATTCACAATCCTGTTTTTAGCACATTCAAAGCTATCAACATTTTTTCAAAGCAAGAAAGTCTGTGACTTACTGCTATGCTTAATATCATGAATGATAATAAAGGTCATTTCAAGACTACAGCTGCAACCATAATTCCTCTGAACTTAATGAAGTTATGCCTGTTTATACCAGCTTAGAACTTCATTGAGAATTATGTTTTTGAGAAGCAACTTCACAGTATGCTTGGCAGCTGCCTTCCAGTCATGCAAAGAATTTGGTCATTATTATATTTGAATAATTATTTTTTAACAGGGAGAATAATTAATTAGAAAAAAATCTCACTTTCAGATACACTAGAAAATATTCTTGCTAAAAATGATAAAGAATTTTGCTATTAATTATTTCTGCTGAGACCAATGCAGTAACAGAAAGCCAAGCATAAATTATTAGTTTAAAGTAACTTGCACAATTATTAAAGATCATTCTTACAATAAGTTTCACGTGTCCTGAAATTCACACCTTTTATCTTGTACAGTCATTACTTGTATGTTTTATACAAAGTTTTGTTATTAAAACTGTACATCAATAAAGTAATATTCTTCTTTAAATTTGCCTTGTGACCCCTCGTTGAATTAGTTGAAAATGTAGATTTATTTTGAAAGGCCTGAATGAATAGGAAACACTGAGGAAATGTGTGGGGGGAAATGTTCCTTTTGAACACAGTTACAGATTCTGGGTAGTGCAGAATTTGCTAATTATTCTGAGCAAGACACCTAGGTTCTCTACACTGGTTACCCAGACACCACCTTGAATCTGAAAATGACTTGACTACTTTTTCAACTGATAATCTGGGGCATGGATATCTCTCTTCCTCAAGTAATAACGTATTAAGGATATGTATACTTCATGCTTTTTCTTCTTTACCATCCCTTAAAGGCAAAATTCAGTTGCCAGTGTTTAAGAAAGAAATTAGGGAGGGAGAAGAGAGAAGGGTATTACCAATAAGGCAGACAATAGGTAGATCCTGGAGGATTTAAGAGACTGGAGACCAAACAAAACAATAACCAACCAACAAAACTAAAACCCCCCTAAAACAAAGAAAAGAGCAGAATTTAGTCATTGCAAGCTGCAAATATTTATTATATTATTTATTTTTGTGCAGCACACTCAAACCAGTACAACACATAAAAAAGCAAACAAGATTTTATGATTTACAGTTGAGATTCTCACTGAACCCACTTAATCTGTTAATTCTATCTAGGCTTACTTGGTTACAAATTCAACAGCTAGCCCATACTGCAAGGATTAAGCATCCACAGCTCCCAAACTAGTATTTTCTAAGGAATTTCTGCTCAGTCGAGCAGATTTTTGTCCTCTTCTAGCTGGTCCACAGAAGGCAGGTTCCTACTACAACATGCTGGTGCCTCAGGTGTCTGGCTCAATCTCCTTGGTTCATTCCACAAGTTATTCTATAACAAACAAATCCCTTGTGCCTAGCACACCGACTTTTCAAAATTAGGGGACATTTTGAACCATCTAACTTCCAAATCAAAAAGGTGTGGCAGTGGTAAAAACAGTAGGCAATAGCTGAGTACTGTGCAGGTAAAAAACCGTAGCTTTAAATGGAGGTTACAGTCACCAGAGAGCAGTGCAAGTCAAAAAAATGAACACATTTTGGCCGAGAAGCATGCTGGATACATGGATTTGTGACACACCAATTCACTACTTGAGGAGATAGCATTCTTCCTCTCATCAAATATGAACGATCATTTCAGGAAGTTTAAAAAATTGTCTCAGAAAGCTTCTTGCAGCTATTAATTAAGATAATGAGTACTATAATATTGAAGTGTAATCTACATGTCCTCAAGTGTTTGCCTAGAAGTCTCTTTCTTCGGGAGGCAAAAAAAAAAAAAAAAAAATCTGAAAGCACAGTAAATTAAGAAGTTGATACTTGTATTACTGCTGGCCAAACCTATGATTCCTATCTGACAAATATGAAATTGATTTGTTATGTTCTTCTGTCAAAATGCTACAAAACTATTGTTTTCCTCAGTGTGTCACAAGTATCCTAACTCCCTGACCCAATATATACATACACTATGTTTTTCATCACTGTGCTTATCAGAGGACATACACAATCCACCTGTTGTGATTCAGAAGTGCTGTACTTTAGGAGAGACGTTCAGTGTTAAGGATGACATTGAGCAGCATGCGACACAAATGGAAAAGTGTTCTGCAGTCACATTTGGGTACCTCAAAAGATTTGTGTCTGTTGCTATTTCACCTTTCCCCACAAGCATTCAGAAGACAGGAAGGCTGAGGACAGATGACATAAAGGCATGCAAAACTCCCCACATATTAATTAAGTTTTAAGTCTGTAAGTACAAGGACTTAGAGAACAATCTAATCAAGGATGCTAAGATAGCAACATATGTCTACTTGTAACATTCATGGGGTTTTTTTCATTTAATGAACACACCAAAACATATCTTTTCCGTTATCTGGACTTTTAATAGGATTTTCAGTTTGCTATTTAGTTTTGGTTCTTTTGAAAAGACACTTGAGAACGAATATAGGAGCTCTAGATTCATTTCCTTCCTCTTTCAAAGGATATCTTTCATCAAGATACTTGTGCAGAGCTCCCAGAAGCCTGTTTGAGGAAACTCTTAGCACAATTAGTTCTCACTGCAAAACTCTCCCCCTATTCTGTTAGCACTGTTAAAAATGAGCCTGTGACAGCACCTGGTAGAGCTGCTGCTTCCCAATGTCTACAGCTTTGGGTAAAACTGGATCCACACATGCATCACCACATTACTTTTTGTGGAAATGATAATCAAGAGGGCAAATAAACCTATGTATCATAGAATACTTGTAATTTACAGTGATTTGAAGCAGAGCACAGGAAGATCTTTCAAACTCTTCTTTAACAGAGGTCAACTTTCATCTCACATATTCCTTGCAAAAACAACCCACATGAGTAACTAAACGAGATCACATTTGCAAGCCCTGGTGGGTGAAATATTCTTCTCACATACTGTCATTGGTATGTGAGTCCTCTTAGCTAAAGCATGAAATTGAATTTTAGTCATTTCCTGGAAACCCGAGAGAGCCTTTCTTTGTCTTTCTTAATAGAAATGCTTCGAAGAAGACCTTTAAGATCATCAAGTCCAACTTGCTCTCTACCAAGTCCACCACTAAACCATGTCCATAAAAATTGTATCTACACATCAGCTCTAGGATGGCTAAGTCATTTTAAGGCTATTACCCTTAAAGCTGCAAGTGCAGCTTGTAATTGTAACTCCATTTCTGCTGGCTACTGCTGATGTAGCTAAGGAGAGACCTTCATTTTCCAAAGTTTGTTCTGAAAGTGTTGTGCTACAGTAAGGCTACTTAAAACAGTACACTACATTTAAGTTTTGTCATTTAACTCAGTTTGGCTAGTTACAGCACAGTAAGCTGCTCAGTACTATTCCTAACTCTCACAAGTATTGCTCCATTTAAATTGCATTTTAAGTATTTTAATTAATATTTTTTCTGCCTTAATAATAATGTATAACATTTTAAATAGAAGAAAATAAAATTAAGTAGCTGTCTGCATTAATATCACCTAGAGTGTCAGCAAGTATCTATATTATTCCAATGAGAAAATTAAAGAGAAATTTTTTGGCTTTTTTTTTTTTGTTGGATCTTTGTTGTTACTAGTTTTAAAAAACCTGTTATGAAAATTACTGAATTACCATAACTAAGCATCACCTGCTACTGAACCAAAGATGATCTTTTACAAGGCAGGCTGGATGGGGCCTTGAGCAACTTGGCCTAGTGGAAGGTGTGTCTGCCCATGTAGGGGGTTGGAACTAGATGCTATTTGATGTCCCTTCCAACCTGAGCCCTTCTATGATTTTCAGAAGAGCAATGACAGGCAGAGGTCCCAAGCCAGGCAAAAGATAATTCTGAGAGGAAGTGAAAGGGAAAAGTCAACTCACAACATAATGATATATAAAAGGTCATTTTAGGTAGAATTGATAGCAGTTATTAAAAAAAAAAAAAAAAAAACAAAAAACAAAAAAAACAAATGTTTCAGCCCCTGGCTAAACTGAACATGCTAGCTGTGAATGAAGCTCAGACTCAGGAGAAAAATTAAGGTATGATGAAAAGTTCTGTGCCATCAGATAAGAAAGCAGTTTTATTTTCACTTTTAGTCATAATCATGAAATGCCCACAAATTACTAAAGATAAGTCATCATTCTAATTCAAACATAATCAGAATCATCTGGCTTCAGTGTTTGAATTTATTTTGTACACTGATAAATAAACACAGATGACTATAAACTCTATCAAACAAAAAACCAACTATGTGATTTCCAGTGCTCTTTGCTAAAAATGTCAATGTACTCAGCTTCAAAATTTGAGTGGTTTCTGAGGTTTGGAGGTTTTTTGTTTTGTTTTGATGTTGTGGCTTGTCTTTTTTTTTTTTTACATTTAACCTAGTCATACATTATTAGACTGTCTATACATCAATGTGGTGTTGCAGGATTCACTGTTGAAATTTTGCCAAAAACACAAAACACTTTATTTCAAATTTCACTTGGGAATGTCTTAATCACTTAGTATACTCATCTTGGAGGAGAAATAGAATGTAACGTGACAGTTTAGTAACAGTACAGGCACACATAGTGTAACTTGAGTGAGCAGAGCCAATAGAGGCTGATAACAGACTACAACATAATAAAAGCAAACCCAGAAAGGGCAAAATAAATAAATAAATACATACATAAATCCACTTATAGGTCAAGAAGGAACTCCAGTTGTAAAGAGGGAAGTTTATGACTAACGATGCAGCCTGTTGAGAAACACAGAACACTCCCTGAAAAATTAATGACCTGCAACAGGCACAGAAGATAATATTTGAGTGGTTTGATACTGAAAGCAAATGGATGGAATCATTCACAAGTCTGAAACCAATACTTACACTTCTAAATATTATATTATATTATCTCAGCTGTGACCCTTTCCTCTTGCCATGAAAGTCATAATGTGTTGATCTTATGAACCTTAATACTATTATCACATTAACAGAAAGGCTGATTTTAAGGTACATGCAGGGTTCCTGGGACCACAAGTACAGTTGACAACAATCTTGAGATTTCTGATAAACAACTTGGCGTCTATGTTTATGTTCTTAACACTTTTTAAAACTAACCCCTGGACTGCATAGTAAGAGAAGCAGGCATGAGAAATGAAGTCTGTGGAAGAGGGCTTTTGAACTACAGTATCATCGATGATCTGACTTGTCTTCTATCTCAAGATATGTGCAATTCGGATTTTTTTCTTTACAGTCATGTACCTTCTGTAAAGAGGCTGAAGCTGAGAGCCTCTAACCAGTAAAGTGCTGACTGGTTACTATATTGATGTGTACAAACTCAATTATCCTTAAGTAGAAAGCAATGAACTCAGGATCCCACTGCCTGGATCCATGTGCTCATCAGCACAACCACCTGTATTTGCATAGCCTTGTAAAAGGCTGTTATTCATAGGCGTCTATCTTCAAAAGCATATAAAAAGCTACAAATCTGTAATACCAGTACCTGCAGTTCTGGTCATGGAATGAAAATGTTAGAAATGGGTGATTTACGAGACAGAATAGAGTTCACAGAATTTACTACTCACGTACTCAAATTATTCCCATTTTCTGTGAATGAGAATTTCGTTTTGATGCAACTGACTCCAGAGAAAGGGGACAGACACAAAGGGTTCTGGATTCTATCTCACAGCCTGGTTCACATTCTTTAGTAAATTCAAATCTTTACGAGTTGCACATATAGAATCTCATTCAGAAAATAACAGCAATTCTTAATCACAAAAGTATTCTGCTTTCAGGGAACCCAGAACGTACTTTTGGAATCATACCTCACAGTCTTAGCAAGTTACAACTTTGTATTTTATTCTCCTACCTTCTCTGGGAATCAAGAAGATATCTCTGGAGTTACCAAGTGCAAAGTGAATAAATTCTGTATCTATATGCACAACTGACAGCTACTAGGGACAAGGAATGATGGGGGAAACGTTTTCTGAAGAGTTTATAATGAAAGTACATGTATACTGTCCAACTCAGACACAGAAGAATTACTCAACTAAATTCTGGTCACATTCTAGCTGTAGGTGGGTGTACTGCATATTTTACAGATTCATGAACAACACAGTAGCAGGCATCATTTCTGTATTTTTATAGAAGGACAGTTAGCAGAGCAAAACAAGGGAAGAGAAGCAATCATTAGATAAATACTAATCTGCTTTGACTGTCCCTAGCCTTGATTAAGTGAGCTGCCTAGGTATCACTATCTGAGATCACCAAGACCAGATAAAACCCAGTCTTATAGCAGGACAGAGGCCAGGCTCCATCTGCCTTTTGATGAATCAACATTCAGACTATGGCTCTTTATTGTGCATGCAGATCTTTCTAGTTTTCACTGATTACATACTCTCAAGCAAAACCAGCAGACTGGGACAGGTACATATATGTCTGCATGTGTTTATACAGACATACACACACACACACACATATATTTCTATGTAATAAAGGGTTTGCCAAAGTAGGTTTTTGCAATGGAAGTAGAGGCAATTTGAAAATTCCCCAAGTGGTAGGTGTTTGGTTTTGCACAGTGAGAAACATTCTCTGGTGGGTACAGGTGATTCAAATAAAAGCTGCTGTACTGAGCTAGCAAGTATTTTCAAAACTGTTCCTTGTGACTTGCAATTTTTATCATTTACAAAAATAAGGTTTCAGGAGTCTGTACCTCAGGTCTCTTCAGCAAAGCCCCTCAAGGTTGAAAGTTATCTACAATTTAATAAATACTTTCAAACTATGTAAACAAAATTAAACACATTATTTTCCATAAACGACTGCCTGATTTGATGTCCAATGCTTGCTCTGGTCACTAATGAGGTACTTAAAAAAGATTTTAAATGCAGTGTCACAAGTAGTGAAGAGTATTTCCATTATTCTGACAGCCCACAAAAATCTATTCTTCTTTTACGTAGCTTCTCCAAACTCATATTTCTCTTCTGCCACTTGGACTACTGGAAAAAAAACAACTTATATCCTGTGTTGATTTGAAGTATTTCAAGCATGACTGAGAACAATGGACCACTGCTATAGATCTTCACCAGTATTAGTCTCCCTAAAGAAAACCTCACACAACAAATAGTTGGTGAAAATAATAACGACTGTATTGATTTTGACTGAGTATCCATCTGGCTCAGTATTATTTCCCCATCAAGGACTACAAGCAGATATATAGTAAAACATAAGCACAATCATATTACACCTTCCTTAATATTCCTTTCCCTCCCAGCCTCAGACCCTTCTTTGACTCAGGAAGTCATTTGGGTCTGTTGTCATTTGCTGACTTAGTAATCCACAAAAAATCTCTTTCAGTTTCTGTCTAGGCTCTTGCACCCACATGAACATTTTGCATCCACTACACCATTTCTACTACAGTATTCCCATATTTGAACTAGTTGAGATGTGGAAAACTATTTTGTCCTGTTTGAATCCAGTTTCCCTTAAGCTCTCTAGTTAGTTCTAGTTAGAAAAGAAAGCAAATATTGGTCTTTACGACATTTCAGTCATGCCCCTTGAGTAATGGATTTTTTTCTTTAGGCTGAACAGTCTCTACTTGCTCAGCAGTACCGTGTATGGTAGCCACTTCATATCTTCAATCACATCCACTTATTTGAAATACTTTCAGTTTTAATAAATCCTTTCTGGAGGGAGGAACCATAGTTGCACGCTCACTCAAGACATAAATGACCTCATGCACTTATCCAATCATGGTCTGTCCCATTTTGTACATAGAGCAAGCTTTAAGCAGTTCCTAACATGTGCTTCACTTTTTTGACTGCTGCCAAATATTAGGGTGATATTTTCCTTATACTATTCAGCATAACCTCATTTTGTCATGAGAATTTTGTTTATTTCATCTGATTTCCTTTAATAGTGAGTTACTGTGGAACTTGCCATGCAGAAAACTTGTGTATATTTCAGCAGCTATGAAAAGAAACACTGTGGATCTTGGCAGTTCTAACATTTCAGTGGTAGGATAAGAGAATGATGGGAATCCAACCCAAGATTTCCCAAAGACAGAGCTTTCTTTGCTTTTCTACAATGTGTTTATGTTCAGTTTTACTTACTATCTTTGTTTCACTTAGTAATTCTGGAGCTGATAATAGAATCAAAGTCAAATTTTCAACTAAAAACTGCTAACTGCACCCAAGGGAACTGAACTAATGAAGCATTACATTTAGAAGCTCTCTGTGAAAGAATTTTTAAGATGATTACCCAGAGATTAGAAAGTTATAAACCAAGTATCTTACACTAAAACAGAAAAATAAGTTACCATGGATTTCCTATGAATGTGCAATTCCATGGCAGTTAAATTCAATACATTTAAGTCAATATAACTCAATGTCTTGTCATCTCCTTCTCTAAGTCATGTCTGACCATTCCAGGTCCCAATACTGAAACAGCAGAAACAGATACTTCTCTATACAGCAACTAAATTCACATAGTGCTGAGAACTGCTTCGGTACTCAGCCAGCTTGTTCTAAACAGAACCCTGAGTTGCTCCTAATTCACATCACTTTCTGGAGGCATGGTGCTGTGATTCCCTTCTGAATCAAAGCCTAGTCACAGGAGTTATGTAACTCTATCAGGCCAGAAAATTAAGAAATGTCTCTCCCTGAATCACATTGCTTACACTGAATCCTCTCTAACACAAGGCTTTTTGGATGTTACTGCCCTTGTTTAAGGCTGTGAGATGCCACGTACTTTAAACTGGGAAATGACAGCTTTCTGTAAGAAAAAAGTAATCTTTTTTTTTTTTTTTAAAGAACAATTAAAAAAGCAAAGAATAGTTATTTAGAAAACAAATAAACAACAAAAATAATGCCAAAAAAACCCTGCAATGAACAGAACACATAGACGTCTTTAAGAAGCTTGTGAGCTTCCACTGCTGCTAAGAACAACTATAAGCAGTTTCCATTAATAGCATTTAAAGATTCAGTTCAGTTGATTTCTTGAGAATGGGTCCACTTTCCACAAGTGCATACCTGAGCTGATATTTCTAAACCATTATGGACCCCAAATTTTAATCACCATTTCTTCCACACAAAGCTTTTTCTCCAGCTAAACTAGGTTGACTCCAAAAGTATATTTTAAAATTATAATTAATTCAATGCCAAATGTGCCTGCAGTAAAAATACCTTTAGGGAATGAACACATAATAGTGTGTGTAGCTTTTAAATAAGCTGTCCACAGGGCTATGCCAATTTAAACAAATTAAAATAATTGTCAGTATGCTGGGTACGGAAATACTCTTATTGTAAAACCGATGTGAAATGCCCTGGAGGCTTGGGTGGCATAGCAAGACTGCCCGATGGATTCAGGCACTTACATTGTCTCTGCCCAACTTGACAGAAATACCCTGAGGTGTTAGGGTGCATTCACTAGTGCTGATATAATAGAATAATCCAGTTTTCTCCAGGCAGATGTATGTTGATTCAAACAAACCCCTAGAAAGGGAGGGAATCCATACTGGAGTACTGAAACACAGAAGACTTCTTCCACTGCTCTGTCTGGTTACCTGGCTTACAAGTGTATGCTCAATTTTTCCACACAGAAAAGCAGACTCAAAAAGGAAGATGGGAAAAATAACCCTCCACGTGTTTGTAAGTGACAACAGATGCAGACCCTATGCTGCACCTGAATTTCACTTGAATCTGCTTAATTGGATCAGTGTGTTTGAGGTGGCATCAATACACTTTGT
The DNA here is from genome assembly GCA_023637945.1 of Phaethornis superciliosus. NCBI lineage: Eukaryota > Metazoa > Chordata > Aves > Apodiformes > Trochilidae > Phaethornis > Phaethornis superciliosus. The sequence continues at coordinate 6,900,462 of JAJQWJ010000014.1, read as the reverse complement.
TCACCCACCGCCGCTCTCAGGGCCATCTGGGATAGTTCCAGGTTCAGCAGTCTCACAGATGCTTGGTACTCTTAGATGCTCTAAGGGCTCTTCTAATAAGCAGCGATTTTTACGCCACTGGAACATCACGATCTTATGCTGCTTTTTTGAGCACTGGCATTAAGACTGGTTTCACCGCTTTAATCAATAGCCCACAAACATACACACATATTCTTGTAAGGTGGAAAACTTGACTTCCATGCAGGTTTTCATACAGCAGACAGGAAATAGGAGTCTGTGCCAGTCTACTGGATTGGCTTTTCAAAGGTTAAAACAACACATATTAAGACTGCCCTCCCACAAGCACTCAATTTTTTTCCTGACCATACTCAGGTCATTGTGTAATTTTGTGCAGACCTCACCTGGGTTCATGTAAAACAGACACATAAATAAGTAAGAGAAAAAATTTCTGCATGTTTCAACCACCACCACAGATCATCAGTGCCATCCTTAATTTGCTTAACAAGTTCAGAGGCCATCAGTAGACTAATATGAGCATTTTTTCACCTGCTGCTGGTAGAAGCAATAGCATTTAAACCACAGACAGGTGAAGCAACAGCTTCCAGAAAAGAAATTCTTTGAGAGAGGATGGAAAATACCATGCTAATCTAATATGTTTTGCTGTATACCAGATTATGTAACGAGCTCCAACCTAGTGTAGACTAACATTAATTTCATACCCTGACTGGAATACATTAGTCCTCTTATTAATTTCCAATTCTAATGCAAGAAAAAGAGGAATTTTTATTATATTGTACATTAACATTATTAGAAAAATATAAACTAGAAGTTAATTACAACACTATCAAATGAGGGCACTGAATTGCCTCCACATCTTGAGAAAAACAAAGAAAAAATATGTTAATAAAATCTCATTGAGAAAGAATATCTACAAAGCTAGTATTTCTACCTCAGATATACTGAAGAAGGTACTATATTTCACAAGTCAAGATATCCTGAAGGGAAATGAGAAATCATCTAAAAAGTAAGAACAGATTTGACCACCAGCTCCCAAGTGCTCTAGCATTCATCTTTGATCATCTGCACTGACACATATTTCTAAATATAAACCCAGAAATCACTGTACTACAAATTCTAGTCTTCTGTATCTCAGAATGCTTCTAGTGACGAATTCCTGTTTCAATTCATTTATATTCATATTAGAATACTTCTAGACATTACTTTTGATTAAGTGCTACACTATTATTATGTATTTCAATAAAGAGCACTTCATAGCCAGTATTCCCATTGTGTCACACATCCATGATTCTTTCCTTTCAGCTCATGGAGATCTGCTGCCTGGTCTTATACAGATGTTTTCATGCCATATGAGACACAGATTTATTTCAATGCCCCAATGTTTTAAACCCTGTTTGAAGTCCTCTACAAGGGACTCCAGGATTTAAAAGATTTAAACCCTGTATAAAGGAAAAATGTGGCAAACGTGCTTAATGTTTGGTTACTGAAAAAATATATATGCATTTTTATTCACTATATATATACAATAGTCTCAGATCATAAAAAGACCTACAAACAGGCATATGAAAGGCTTTAGTTATATTCTGGAAGAACTCTTGACAAAATCTATTGCACAATCAAAATTTTTCTAGCCAAAAGATACTGACATTTTAGACACTAAAATCTTCTCACCTTTCTTAATGAAACTAGATGTAGAGTAACATGCAGCAAAACCTCTGAAAGGTTTCCACTTCCCTCCTCCAAAATATTTTCCATCAGAAGACCATCAACAGATGTTGTAAAAAAGTTGAGGAAGAGCGTGAAAATAACATTTCAACTGTCTTTACATTTAAGCAACCTGAAGAGCAGACTATAACCCAGAGCTAAAGAATAAAAAAATATTTCTTTGTTTTATTCCTTATACTCCTATGCAGGGGCATGTGTCATCTGAGATAATTTTTATTATCTTTGCCAGTATTAGTCTTACTCTAGAAATACAGAAAGTAGTATGTATTTGCCATGGCTTATCCTACTTTTGGAGGGTGTGGGCAATTAGACATTTAACAATATCTCTGAAGTCAAGCCTTGTAAAAAGGTATCAGCTGTGAGTCTTGGCAGAAAAAACTGGCAGCAAATAATGCAAAGGGGAATTATTTCCTAAGATATCTTTAAAATATACTATGTGATATATTCTTTGTTTAGAAGAACAAGCTTACGTGCAAAACTAAAGTAGAAAGATCAGAAGAGATACAAAACCTGATAGCTCTAATTCAAATTGCTTTTCTTTGAAAACTGGAAAGCAAATTGACTTCTGTGACAAAGTACTCTGCAGGTGTTTTGCATCAGACTGCACAGAAAAATGCCCTGTCTGTCCCACTTACAATCAAATGGTACTGACAGAATGTCCTTCACAAAATCTCTTGGTTTTTCTTTTTGCTTTTTTTTTTTTGTACCCCTTCCCTCAGGAAAGTGGCATCCATGCAGTGATCATAACAGTGTCCTGGCAGGTTGTGAATAAATTTCATTAGCTAGGAATCCAATCCTTAACCAGCTGGTAAATAGTTCCTAATAAAGGAACAATAATAACAAATAAATTCCTAATAAGGGAAGAAACAGGGTTTTTTTGCCTTCTATCATGTTAAAATATTTGATAAAAAAGCTGACTTGAAGGAGATCCTGAAATCCCTGTTTTTAATGGGATGAAATCATCATCTTATTGACAACAGTGGGAATATTGCTTTTTCAGTTCAGTGTATTGACGATTCCACACAACTTATTTCTTTAGAATATGTTACACTTCTTGTAAATTGAATTATGTTACATTTATCTTATTGTATTACACTTTCTGATCTCAGAGAACTGACATTGCTATATCATAACAGAATTATTTCTTTTAATACAAGTAAGATTACAAACTTTATGCAGGTTATTAACATCTCTCATTCACAAAGAGGTTAATAAATTCAATTTAAAATAAAAAAAATAACTCCTATCCAAAAAGGAAGTTCCAGTGAGTTTCCACAGAAGAAAAACCATTTTCTGCAATATTTTCTTCACTGAAAGTGCTTTTTTAAAAAGCAAACATTCAGATTTTTTTCGTTCGCTAGAAACATCCTTCCCAGCCTTCTCCATGCATTATCCTTCATGCTGAAAAAGGTCAAAGCTAATCCTCTCCCATGGATTGTTCTCTTTACTATGGAGGTGGCCATCTGTGCAAAAAGCTCTAACTTCTGCTCTGGCTTTGCTTTTTCCTAGTGTTCTTCCTGAAGGACTATTCTGCCTAGCCCATCTATAACTGTGAAAGAAACCGTAGCGCCTATAGGTTCAAAGGAGTCTTCTGCATGTCTTTTACTTAAAGTTATCATGAATGGGTAGTGTTTCCTGGCCCTAAAATGTACCACATTAGAAGAACCTTTGCCCTCTAACCAACCTTCAGATTCAGGCAAGCTGATCTACAGAATTATCCTAATAGAGTCTGCAGTACTGAAAACCTTACACTTTCATCCATATGCTGTGTGCTTAATTTTGATACTGATTTGGAAGGATAGTAGGCTTTCTTTCCCTTCCTCATCTACAGTAAACAGATGTGATTTCTTTTGCCTGATTTCTGGATGCATTTTTTTTCCTCAGTATCTTACAATTTTAATGTTGTACTAAAAATAAGATTTTTCTCATATAGATAGGGTTCTACATTTGTCATCTCTGGTGGTCCTCAAAATGCATTAAAAATGGCTTAGAAAAGTGGTTTCTGCTGGAGAACACACAAGTCTGAGTAAACATCTATGTATACGTAGTATTTCTGGAAATAAAAGTAGATGAATAAAATACACTATAAAGAAAGAGAAATTGAAAGGGGATTAGCAGCAACCTTTTAGCTGTGAAGCTTTGGGATGCTGGAAAATTAAGGTTAGACCAAAAATCCTGCTGAGTTAATATGTATGGAAAGATGAAAGAGAGAGGAGAAAGGGAGTGTGGCAAATGGAAGGGGGAGAAAAGCTGCAAAAGGTCAAGTTGCATGGAGAAGAGGTGAGCACAAAATCAAAGGCTAGGAACCATATGAGCCGAATCAAAGTAGAAAGAAACCAAGGCTTGAAATAAGAACACTGATCATTTTGGAGATAAGTTATTGGATTAAATTGGAACACTGTTATCACCTTGTCCAAGGAACAAGAAATGAATTAAAAAACATTTCATACAGGAGACTGTTGAGCTATATATTTCTTTTTATATTTTTTCATAAGTGAGGTGCCTGCTTCTTTTGACTAATTTCTTCAGCTTTATTTGATAGAACAATAGGGCTTTTCTTTTCATTCATGTTGATTTCCAGGACTGTTTAATTTATTCAGTGAATCATCATCTATATAATTAATCACAAAAGAAAGTCACGTTACTTTGACTATCTGAATCTGACTGATATTATGGCTAAATTTTTCAGAGGCAACCGTGTGCTAAAAGATGAAATTGATTAGTGCTAGACCTAGCTCTCCAAGGAGAATTTGTGGCAGATGTCCTATTTTAGAAGTCTCCTCAGCATAGAAGAGGCAATGCTAAATTGACATGGGAATGATTAAAGATTAACTAATCTCTTAGCTTTTCTTGCAATGCAGCCACACTCGAGAATTATGTTGCTTATTTCTTTAAAATACACTTTGAAAACCCTTCTGTATACCACACAAACTATTTCTAATTGCTTCCTTTTAAAGACTGCATCATCAATCGTATTTTCACTTCCATACCCACTTTGGTGATGGAAAAAAAAAAGAAAAAAGTTAAAAGTCCTCAGGTATTTAAAAAAAAAAACAACAAAACAGTAACTGATCTTTGGAAAAACCAGTGCTCCAAAGAGCACTACTACTATCTTGGTAGTAAGTGATTCTCAAGTCCCAAGTCCCACTTAAACTCAGACAGTAAGCAAAAGACTTCAAAAGGAATTGAACCAGGATATGGATAACCAATATCCATTTTCTGAAAATTATACTAGTTGCATTTGTAAAGAGAACAAAAATTAGGACAAGTCTATAATACCTAGCCTTTATTGTCTGAAACCCACTAATTACTTCACTTTAATCTCTCCAGATTTATACAGAAAATACTTTCCATTGGAAGGGACCTTTAAAGGTCACCTAGTCAAATCCTACTGAAGTGAGCAAGGACATCTTCACCTAGATCAGGTTGCTCAGAGTCCCATCTAACCTGACCTTGAACTTTTCCAGGGATGGGGCATCTACCATCTTTCTGGGCAACATGCTCCAGTGTTTCACCACCCTCATTTGCTAAAAATTTCTTTACTTACATCTAGTCTAAAATTACCCTCTTTCAGTTTGAAACTGTTATCCCTTGGCAATACACAGTTATTCAACTGTACCTTTTCTTAAGCTATGTAAAAAACTCATCAATTATCAAATATTCAGTTCTGACATTAGCTTCACTGAAAAGGTCTAGCATTTTATGTACTATAACTGTTACAATTGCTCACTAGGGTTTCAGAAACAAAAGAAGACCTGCTCTTCACTATGCTTGTTTTAAAATTATGATCAGCGTCTGCCATGTGATGCCGCTACGGATATTTCTTGTGAATGTGCTCCTCTGGTCACAGTTCTGGTATGTTGGTCTGTCTGAGAAAGTATGGCAGCATAATTCTCAGAAACACTGAACCTTATTCACCACTTGCAGTCTCACTGATTAGAGCAATGTGTATGATGGCTGTTAGTCAGCAGCCCTTCAAGCAATTGCTTTTGATTCCACTTAGAAAATTTTGTAAAATCTCCCCTTAAAAGCAGGCCCATCCGAATCATTCTCTCAAATCCATCACTAGTTCCTTCCTTCTACGTGATGCTCTAAAGCTTTAAAGTCAGAGAAATAGTAAAAAAAAAAGTAGGTGTACAAGCTTACTAGTAAAAAAAAAGTAGGTGTACAAGCTTACTAAATCAGATTATTATCCTTATTCCACATAAATATGTAGTAATTGGACTGAAGAAAAAAAGTCTCTGAGAGACTGTCATCAACAGCTGAGCTATACAACAGACCTAAGCCCTTGGGAATCACTGCCATTTCTAAGGCAAGAAATATTTTTTCCTTTCAACTTAAATGTCCTACTTCACTGCTAGTTGACACCAGTAGAAGGTCAGTTTCTGTTTCCCCATTCACCACAGTGTCAGTTCCAGACAAAGACAGCTAACTAACTTCTTGCAGCCCTCCACTCAGCTGGGCTACAAAACAACACTAATGGCCAGCTCTCGGCCCAGTGGAACAACACTGCTGAACAAAGCACATACAAGGCAATGTCCTCCAGGAATGGTTTTGGTGTTGACAGGACACACCTCAGAGATGTGACACCCGTCAGCAGGACACACAGATGCTCTTTGACACCAGTGTCAGTAATGGAGAACGATTAACATTGGCCCTAATAATTAATTAAATTCGCCTAATATCAAAACCACTCTTTTCCTCGAGAGTGGGGTCTCAATCTTTTTCTAAAGATACTATCGCTTTGCAAATAAAATCTGCAGAGCTATCTACCTCTTCGCTACTCAAAAAAACACCTTAGCTTAAATTAAATTGAGCTATGTTTACTTTGAAGAAAGCAACAATACAAATGAACTCCTAAAGAACAAACCCAGAGCAGTAGCACCTCAGGAACTGCTCTCCCCACAGCCGCAAACAGCAGTACCAGGCGCACTGTCCACCCCGTCCAACGGGACCTGGGCCCACGTCGGTACCACGCTGGGGTACCGCCAGGCCGCGCATGGCTCGAGGCCCGCCCCAGCTCCTCAGGAGAGCCCCGTTTCGCCGAACGATTGCCTGCCCTCGCTGTACCCTTACCTGGGGCTGACAGACGGACCGACCCCCGCCTCCACCGCCTCGCCTCCGCTTCGTCCCCGCCGCCGCCGCCGCCTCAGGCTCCCGCCTCGCGCTCCCTCACAGCCCGGCACGTGACGCTCCCTTCCCGCCGTGCCCCGGGCGGCTCCTCACAGAGAGCGGCCCGCGCGCTTCCCGCCTTTTCCTGTCAGGAGCGGGGCCGCTGCTGCCCGGCGGCTGCGGAGAGGTAGGGCCCGGCTTGAGTCGGAAGGAGCTGAGGGGAAGGGAAACGGAGTCATTGTATTTTGAAACGTAATGCAGCCTCGTGGAAGGTGGTTTGTTGGTTTTGGTTTGGTTTTTTCTCCGTTCTGACAAATTAAGTCTGGTAGTAGTTTGCAGTACTGTACACTACATATCCCAAGTGAGATTACAGCATCTGCATCTCTACATTTGATATGTCAAAATAAACTAATACCTCCTGGTTATTTGGTGCAGTAGTAAGTGGTTGCTGCTCAATTATCTTGGATAAGGTGAACTGATTTGGATGCTTCAGGAAATGTTCTTGTAAAGCTATAAAAAAAAAAGTACTGATTCAATTTATTACTAAATACTAATACTGTATCATAATAAATTAAAGTGCTAGAGACACCTTTGATGGCTGGTTCTACTGAATAATTTGTATATAAGAAAAAAATTCTACCCAAACAATCAGGCATCAATGAATTTTAGATCTTGATTTTGATCTTTAGATAAAGCAAATCTCAACTACCTGTAGTTCAGGGCAGGACTGCATCTAAAATAAGAAAACTGTTTTGTAATGAAGCCTACAAAACATATGCCCATACACATTATCATGCTCTATGGTTTTTGTTTTTCCAGTCATCACCTTGAATTACTATTTAGTAAGAAACTTCAGAATTACAAAGTCTTTGAAAACTTGGCATGATACTGACCTTGTGTGATGAACACTTACAAATTTGAGTTATCTTTTCAATGTTTTTGTGCCTTCCATTGCAAAACAAAATTCTAACCTTCAGTGTGATGGTTGTTCTTGTGCTTGTATAGTCAAAATCTCAGAACTTACTACATGATATCATGGTTTGTAGACCATAGAGACAAATGGAAGGCAAATACATTTTTTAATCTTTCAGTACTTCATGATGCAAGGCAACATTTTTCCTTCTACAGTCAAATACTGGCATTGATAGGATCTACTTTGTATTGTTTACTATGAAAAATAAAAGATATTTAGAAACAGTTTTGAAATGCCATCTTTCTGAGTGTAAGCACACATGTAAAATCAATTCAAATTCAACGCCCTTCTTTTTTGCAATTCAATAATAATATTGAAATCGTCTTTAAATGTCAAGGATGTTGTAAAAATTAAAGATAAAATTATAACAGCAATTCCACTGTGAAATAGTAATTCTTTTAGTAATCCTCTAAACAAAAGCTCTTCTGTTCTAGAATTACTTTATGACAAAGATATCTGTGTGATAAGAATTAATTAAAACTAACCATCAGTTTGAAAAAAGAAATTTTCAAATGAAAAATATATATAGCAAACCCACAGGGGAAAGGGCTTTTCACAGTAAAGTCATTAGAACTTAATTTGAACAGGATTCAGGTTTAGTGATTCCTATAGTGTTTGGGAGTATAACAGTGTGTACTGAAAGGGTCATTGAAAGTACCAAAGTTGATAGTAGTAATGTAGTTCTTTGTTTATTTTAGATTTTAGGCTAAAAATAATCTCTGACAATAAAAAAATCCACAAATGGCAGAACCACAAATGAACTCTAGGCATGTAGGCCAGAAGGGGCTCTGTAAATGTATACTCCTTTACTTTCTTATTCTTCACTGAATATCAGTTACCCAGTTCTAACCAGAAGACCTGCCATTAAATATATGGTGTGTATATCCTCACATATTATGTAATATATGGTATGTATATTTTACATATTTTACATAAAGGAAGTGCAGTTCCCCTTAGAATGAGATTGCAACATAAATACAATTTTAAGTTACAACTCTGAAAGAATTGTTTTTGGGACCTGCATGTCCCATAAATAAATAAAAAGTATTTTTATTTTGCATCTTTGCTGACTCCTACGATTTTCAGTTTGAAGGCAGACAAACAGTTTCCAATTTCTTCTGTTTGACAGGTTTTTTTAGTCTGCTACAAGGATAACTATCACAAATAAAAGATATAAAATAAAAAGATTTGTATCGCCCCCAAAATATATTACATTACAAGTAATGTAATATATTTCATATTTATTTGTAATGTAATATATATTCATATTTATTTCATAGATATTTCTTTCATAGATATTTCATATCTATTCATATAGATATGAAATACTTTTACTATTAAAACCAAATAATGCAGTATTTCTGCATTTCTGGCAATAAAACTGTATTTTCACCGCTTTTTCAGCATCATGATTGGAATGAACTTCAAAATGTTTTAAAACTTTTTTAATTATAGGCTATGGATGACTACTGGCCAAGCTATGCATATGTGTTTAAGAGAAACAGAATTATCAGCTGTGTGATTTTCCTTTTATATTAAGAAGATGGAAATAGAGCAGGATGAAATTTATAGACTCTCTCTTAGATACAATGCCCCCTTTTCATTGTTCACACTTTCTATAAGGCCATTGGTGACAGACTTGACATTTTGTTTTTCAGGCAGATTTTCGACAGAAAACAACATGAGTTCTACAGATGGAGTAGCTGATTTGGGCCATAAGTGCATTGCTCACAAGGGGAAATTAATAATTACAAGAGAACACTCTACCATAATGTTCTCTCAGCTATAAAGCTGCTCTACTGGAGATAGGTTGGCATTTTCCAAGTCCTCATTAATACTAGTCAGAATCCAAATGCTTTTCAGATTCTCCTGTTTCATATATATTTATTCTGAAATTATGAAAAGTACCTTTGAAGCAGCAATTGTATGAACTGAGTGACCAGAACAACTCAAATGGAGAAGTATCATCATCTTGATATATTGCATTTCAAAACACTCTACCTTGGGCAATACCACACTTGAGGATGTTACTGCACATTAATTTTGAGAATGTTAGAATCTGCCCACCACTATTTCAGCAGTAAATGCCATGGCAATAAAGAATAATCGCTGCAGCAGTCACACTATTACAGTTAGAGCTCTGTTGGAGTTTCCATTATAAGTTGTAAATGCTCTTTTTGAAGGATTTGCAAGTTGGTGCTTTTGAATTCTCATTGGGCTGCAACTTCACATTGTGAAGGATTAGTGTATATAATTGCTTAGGTTTTGTTTGATGTTTGGGTATACGGGCTGACAGAAAAATAGCCCAGTTCATTGAAATACCAGGCTTGTGTGCACACTGCTTTTTGCCCTAACTTTTTTATTAGAGTACAATTTTATACTAGGATAATTACACTAGAACAAGTTTTCATGTGGCCCCAGTGTAAAGGTGTTATACAAGTATAGCTCATTCCTTTAAATTTAGCAGAATGTACTTTTTTTGATTTCGTACCATTAAATTCTTAAATCCTAATCATAAGTCTTTTCTACCGTGTTTTAGCTGTGTTTGCTTCTAAATCAGCAGGATTAGAGAAAAAAAAAAAACTTATGGAGAAAAGCACTAAGATGCTGTGTTTAATTGTTTAAAGCAAGTGAGCAGACTGATACTTCTTGTCTTATTTGTTTCATTGCAAAAAAACCCTATGCTTTTCTATCTTCATATTTTGATTGGTTTACTTTAGAGGGCTATTTGGGAAAAGTAGCTTTTCTCACTCTTAATTTTGTTCATTTTCTCTTTGTAACCCTTTGGTTTTAAGTCTTTAGATTCTTCTGCTAAACATGTCTTACCACCTTAATAAAGTTTCATCACTTTGAGTAACACATTACATCGTTGACTATTTACAAGCACACAGGATCCAGGGATGTGAAAGAACTTGATATATGTACAGGTATTTGGCAGTGAGGATGAGCTTGCATTGGAAAATATGAAAAAAACAGTAACTGGCCTGGAAGTACACATTTGACTTCATTTGATTTGTTAATATTTCCAAGTAAAATAAAAAATCTTAATAGGAGAGTTTGCTGTGCAAAGTATTCAGAAGTACACTATAATTACAAAAAGAAAGTCAAGACATACTAACAAATACTGAGAAAAAATGGTTGAAATACTCTTATTTTTGGCAAGTTTCACCAAAAATAGAAAAGCAGTATCATTATTTTATGACCAAAACTCCAGCTTCAGTGCAAAGCTTGTCACATCTAATATAAAAAACTAAAACTGATGCAGGAAGTCATGACCCTACATCTCAACTGCCACACTAGGCTTCTCCCACCCAAAAGAACAATTTATACAAAAGAATTAATTATATTAATCTGGAGGATGCTCTCCAGTTTTTTAATTAATAACATGTAAGTCCACCACATTTACACACTGTTGAAACAGTATGTAAAATTATGAGTAAAAGTAAATTATGGTGGATTTATTTTCAAGAACTGGCTGATAGACATCGCAGTCAACTTTTAAAACTTTTTAAAACTAAGCTTTATACACTAAGGGAAGAATACCAAAAAAAAATTACAGACCAACAAACACCAGTGAATTGTTTAAATGACTTCACTGGTGGTAGGCCAGAGTTTAGTGTTTCATTACCTTTCTTATGTACAATGATGAATTGAAAGATGGACATTTCTTCACAAGGTTATAATCTCTTTTGCAAGAATATACTATCCTTCCAGTATTTGCAGACAGTAACATTTTTGTTACTGAACTCACAGGGAACAGGCATAGGAATCATGAACCCTTATCTGGCAGAAGAGAGGAGCATCTTCTCTCAAACTGCTTTGTTTGAGATACCTGATTCACAAATATGGATGAATCAATACCCCTCCCATCTACCTCCTCACACACAGATTATATTAGAATATAGGCACAGACTATGCTTTAAGAGGTAAGCTTTCATGAAATTACTGGTATTCTTAAGAAGATGAAAAAAAGAGGTTTGGGGACTAAAGCATTAACAAAAAGCAGTATCGTTACAGAGCTGAGAGATATACAGCATCCTATTCTGTTAAACAAGTTACTAGAAGACTCTGTTTGGTTTATTACAGTATTGCAGAAGAAAAAATGTGTTTTAGCAATAGGGACGAGAAAGAAGACACAAATAAGAAAATCATTTTTACTCAGAGGTAAGAAAGTATAGGCTGTATGAGCTAATTTTATTGAATTCTATTATTCTGACTCAAATTTGGGAGCTAGAGTGTTAAAGGAGTATTGTGTTGGAAAATGTCTGCTTATCTATTACTTTTCAAAGTTCATCCTCAAGGAGAAAACTGGTTTTGTGTGCATCATTCTTGGAGAAATGAAGCTGCCTAAAGCATTTTAAGTTCCCACCACTAACACCCCATATGCTTATATTGGCATGTCTTCAAATTGTCATTATCTGTTGTGCATTCTGCTCACACAAGAAAAATTATCTAAAAGGCATTTAACATATTTTAGCTTTTATAGAGTTTAGCAGGTGTAATAAAAATCAGAGTAAATTCCAGGCACCAAAATGTTCCTAAAACTTAGCAAGTGTTCTGCTTAATAACTGCAGCTCTACGGTGTTGTCAGGATAGCTCTGTTTTCAAACAATGACACATGTAAGTTCTCACACTATGTATTACTGACTACCCAACTGCAAATATTATTCTGGTGCTCTTTTGAAAATACTGAAGCATCACAGGTGAAACATGAAGAGAGTAAATTTTGTACTCAGAGGTCAAACTTAAGGCAAAATGGATAAACTTTTTAGTAATAAAAATTCTGAAACCAAAATTAATGGTTTTAGTTTGGGCCAAACTAATTTAAAAATTTTTGATCCCTTTACAAACTTCTAAAAATTTTTTTTCATAGCAGAAATTTAACAAGATTAAACATATTTTTTAAAGTTTTAAACATTTTTTTGTATACTTTCAAATTCTTCCCCTTTTTACCATCAACATTATATCCGAATCAGCTTACTATGAATGTTCTTTCCTTTCAAAACCACATTAATATTTGTGTCAGTTTTCCCATAGCGATTCCAAGACTCATACCAAAATCTTTGTTTTCTCATGCTGTGACAGTTTACCATATGGCTGTATGTTGCATCTGTGCCATGTTTTTATCTGTACATATAAGAGAATCTACAATGCCTTAAATAAGGTATCTGCTGTAACCAAATACCAAAGCTGTGATATTTTACTAAATATTATAGTAGTGTGTTAAAGCCCTTTCTACCTGAAGAAAAACATGGAAATACCTCTGTTTATAGAGTTCTACATGAAAATTCCAAGGAGAGGAAAATTAGATTGAAAGAAAGGCTCAGGCTTGAGTTTCACTGAAATCACTGGGATATTCCAAAACTTCCATTCCTTTCTACAAAGCAAGTTGTGTTTTAACAGTTTTCATCTTGCCCACTGGTGTGTTGTCCACATACAGCATCCAATGATAAACTGCATTTCATTGGCTGAGTTATTTTCCTTTACTAAAGGAAGATTTCTAAACAAGATGAGTACTTACAAACAGCCTGCCTTCATGGCATTCATGTGTAAGCCTCTTCTCATCACTTTGTTTATACACATTCTGTACGTGGCAATCCATCAGCAAATGTTAAATATGAAGACTTCAAAACAGAAACAGCAGTAGGCTGTTTATTCAAACTTCAGCAAATGAGCTCCACCAGGCATCTCTTGGAAAAGCTATGAGAATTACTTATTTTCTTGCTTAAGATGAAAAGCCCCCTATTGGTTGCCAATATTTGTATATTTTTACATTTGGATTATCTGTGCAAAATTCAGTTGGTCCAAGAGAAATAACAGATTTGTGTGCCCAGAAACACACATTTGGAGCACTGATAGCCTTTTTCTACCCTACTGTGGAAACTTTACTGGGAAGAGAATGCATGAGTGTACAGGAAAGGCTTCACAAGTATAATGCTCCCTCTGGAAAGGTCTGAATATCTGTATAGCCTGGTTTGAAAGTATCCAGTCATATCCTGCTGTGTCTGAGACTACATTAATTGTCTGCCTTTCAAGATAGCATTGCAGGGGCTTTGCAGCCAACATTGTTCATAACTTAAGAGTACTGCCTTTTACTCTTAAATCAGCTCATCTGGGAAAAGATTCTACTAGAGAGACATGTGCTTTACAAGAGTATTAACTCCCAGCATTGCTTTCTTAAGCCATGATCTGACAGACTGTGGGGCAAACACAATGTGAAATTTGGGCTTAGGAGGCAGACATTTGGTTAATGCTCTCCAATCTGTGCTTGTTTCCTTGAGTCAGCTAAGTTTGTTTGTGTTTTTGTTTTTTCTGGCAGGGTAGATGTTGCTGTATTCTGAGTCAGAAAAGCTAACTGATTTATGCTGCTAGAAAGGCCCAAGAGGAAGCTTGGGGGAAAAAAGCCAGTAAAAACCCAGCACAAAGCTGAATTTTCGTTATGATTTGACTTTAATTAACTCTAGTTTTACACGATTAGGCTAACTAGACAGGTGCCCTGTGCCCATCTGAAGGATCAAGCTATCAAAGCCCTTGCTTAGAGGGACAGTCTTCATCTATGTAAATTGTCACACTGGTTTGAAAGGCCCCCTCATGTCAGTAAAACTTGGTAGGCCTGGTCCTAAATTGATATTCTCAGAATGTATTTACCATGATTAAGATTTTCGCATTATTATTTGATCAATTAATTGATGCATACGGCATATTTTCATTCCTAAGATAAAAGGAGATAATAAAGAATTACTGATGAATGAGTGATTACACAGGTTTTTTTACATCAGGAATTTTTATCAAGTACTTAGAGCTGTATATAAGCCAATGTTAGTTATATACAATCTTCATTAAAAAATATGTTGCTGGAAATGCATTTAAGTTATCAACACTACCATATCTAATTTTAGCAATGCTATTTAGATTATTATATGTAGTCTGGACAACATACTACATCAGATCAGATTCTCAGAGAGACTTTTATAATAAATGGGTGGCAGTAAAATTTCCGTCTTAACATAAAGACTTACTGCTTGGCTGTATGGATTCTGTAATCCCAAGATCATTGTTATACATTGATTTACTACATTTAATCTTTACTGCAGCAGGAAGGCAGATATAAACAGATCATTGAAACTGTAATATGATTGTGGATTATTCACACTAATATCTACTTTATTTTTCTTAAAGATGGGTCTTTCAGTGCTGGTACAGTGTATGCTATACAAATACAGTATTTCATTCCCATGCAGCTGCAGTACAATATATCATTTAAGATCATAGTGTCAGAGCCTGACATAACTTTGCATTCTGAAGACGATTGGAAGTGTTTCTTTGGTTTTTTTCAATTAAACTAAATAACCTGGTACAACTGTACTTATACAGAATTTCGGACACTTTAAAAATTCTAGGCATGAAAAAGCCCTGAAAAATGACAGAGCACACCACTCACATACATAGCTTGAATTTTCCTAATTCTTGTTTTATGCCTTCACATGCCCAAATACTGTAGTGAATTGCAAGCTCTCACTGTGTGCTTTGATAGTAAAACTACTTCAGTTTTCCAAACAATTTGTTAACAAAATTTACCCTGCAAAAATTGGTCTGGCTTCATGAAGAGAGGTGTTTCTTGGAACTGATATTATAGGGATGGCAGGTAGGGTATATTACTATTATATTAATTAGTATGGACCACTGGCAGCAGAGTCACTGAGATGTTTTCCCTCAGTGTTGTACTGTATCACTTGTAACTAGGTCCTCAGGCAGGCCACAGGGAAACCTCCCAGTAAGATACACAGCAGTTGTGAGGGTTTCTTTTTAATAAAAAGTTAACCTCTAGCTCTACTCACTAACATAGTGCTGTGATTCTTATAGGAGTTGTTCATTCCAGACTAAATTTTACCTGCTAAGAGGGGGGGGTTTCTTCTGTAATGTAATGAAGTAATGACTGAGAAGGAACACAGAATACAGGAACTGAGAGAAACACAAGCACATGGGACATGTTGAGATGGAAATGCATTTGCCATATCTGTCTCTAAAATCCAGAGCTATATTGTTACAGCTTTCTTGGGGGTGTACTTGGTACAGTAAGGAGATACGATCGCTCTCAGTGAATGCACTTTTCTATCAGAAGTGCTGGTTAGAGCAGAAATAACAAGCCTGGTGGTCTGGGCTTTTCTCTCTGCTTCTGTGGCCCTTATGTGATTCCTGTAACCTCCTCTCCTTTCTGTGGCAGGTGGGACCTGGGCTACGTCAAGCCCTGTCTCTTCATCTGTGGTATCTGAAAGCTTTATAACCCCTCCTACCAGCAGAGAGCCTGCATCCTTTTATGTCTATGTAGCTATTTACATGTGGCTATATAACTTTCCATTTTGTTAGTTTTTAGATTATTCCCCATTCTAGTTGATCCAAATATTTTCTCCATTCATCTGTACACCAGTAATTTTTTTTCCAATGGGATCCATTTACCTCATATTTGCTCAATAGATTCAATTGTCTGTTTAATACATTTATCTCAGATTTGAGACATGTCATACTCTTTCAGAAAGTACTTGGCTTTCCTTACAAATGTGTAATTTTCAGCTTAAAGAAACACTTGTTCTTCAGGGAGCAATGTATTCTCTTTTCCCAGTGGCTTTTCATTTTGTTTACTTTCTCAAGTACCAACAAGAATATGCTATAGGACTGTAACAGTTTCTTGTCAGATCCAAAGAATATACTTTTACCAAGCCAGAGCTTTCAGTTTGCTATGGAAATCCACTATGGTGCAATTGGTCTAATATATGCTTTAACTGTCAGTAACATTATAGAAACAATCTCCCTCAGAAAAAAAAGAAAAATAATGTGGGATTCCAATAAATTGTTCTCCATATATTTGAACTCTGAGATGCCTGTTTAGATCGCCTAATAAATCCAGGACCAACCATATGTTCATTTGCTCATTAGGTACTCAGTTTAAAAGGAAAAAAAAAAAATCAATACTTGTTCCTGTCTCATTTCTGAAGAGTTCACTGAGCCATTTGAGGTCTGGAATACCTTCAAGTGAGTGACATGCTCAGATAAAGTTCAAAACCTCAGTATCACCTCGGCTCATTTTGAACATCAATCACAGGATTTTTGATGGAATCAGAAGTAAAGCAGAGGGAGAGAGGAAAGCATAGACTGTGTTGACAGAAAAAATGGATACTGTTTGGAGAAGGAGAACAAGATTCTTGCCATTCTTTAGCAAAATTCTGTCACAAAACAAAAATCTTTATTGTCCTTAGAGTTTATTTTTAGTCCCAGAGATACTTGGAATGTGTTAAGATTACGAGTATCAGGTAAATATTAAGGCTATATTTAGGTAAGATGTATAAAAGATGTAAATGAGATTAAAATATAGTACATTTTTAGTTATGGTATCTTAGACAATTTTCTAAAGATTTATTTTTACTGCTTTTACCTGTATATAAGTTAATGGGAGAGCAGAGCAATAAGGCAATACTTTTACAGAATCACTGGAATTACTTAGTGTTTGAAAAGCCCTGTTACAGTGTCTCACTTTAATAAAAAAAAAAGATTGACAAGCTAAAAGGGCATTCAGGACAGATCTTGGAAAGACTGATCAGTGAGAAAAGACTTAATAAATAAGTATGTAGTCTTACCTTAAAGGTGACTTTCAGAAGAATCTCATCACTGTTACACCTGGTTATTTAGGGTGATTCTGGAAGAAAATATAGCCAAATCAGATTAAGCTGCTACTTAAATAAAAATTGTATTCCTTAAGTATATACCTACATGCATACATATTGTGTAAATCAGGACACAGTCAAGCCCAGTGCCTCTGTAGTGTAGAGTCTGACTGTTTGCCAAATGTGGCAGTTCTTATGAAGAACCTTAGAAGGGTACTTCCTAAAACTACTCTATATTTTTCTCTGAGATGCCTTGGGATTTTTTGGAGGAAAGTTGTGTCAATACCTGTAACGTTAAGTGTATGTATTGCATCATAAGAAATTGTGCCCTAGAACCCAGTTCTTTAAACTTTCAAGAAAGGCATTATTCAAAGAGTTACAAATTTTTAGCATCAGGACATCTTCAGAAACCTGTTTTTTTTTTTCCACCCATGTATAGCCAGCACCCTCTCAGAAGGCAGCAGTCTAATTCCCTTAAGGAGCATCATCCAGTGGGGGATAATCAGGTCCTCACCCCAAGTTTCCAGGCTCTGTTATTCCTTAGGTGCAAGTATAAGGAAGCATTGCTATAGGGATAGGATTATCTTTTGTTAGCATTACCAGCATCATTTAGCATAGTTTAAAAATTTCCTGTATGGACAAGAAGTACCAAGGGGCTGGCAAGTAACACACGTTGCCTGTGAACTATTCGTTAGGGTAAACTGGCTTCCAATTCTGCCTTTTCAATCCAGGCTTTTAAAAACTGGAGTTCAGATTTATGCTGCCTTTGCTAACTGTGCATTTTTTCTATAAACATCTTTGTTGTCTGCAGGATTTGCTTTCTGTGGCAAACAAACACTGAGGGAAGAAACTGCATTTTCTACATGTATATCTTTGACTAATGCCACCTTCAGTCCCAAATTCTACATTGTCATCACCTCATCTGCTAATGCAGGAGGCAAGACACTGCTTCACAGACAGATGATGGCTCTTACAGAGGATTAAAATGCCTATCTCTGAGAGAGGAAAAGGGAATACTTTAATGTTTAATATTAAATCATTCTCCTAACTGGAACAAAGCTATAAAAACAATAATAACAAGAGAATCCTAGAGGAGCTGAGATTCAGTCTTTATCTGACAGAGGAGAATACGCAATTATAAAGCTATCAAGGTTTAAAGACATAAATATAATTAAAAATAAAGATACGCAGAGAAAAATACTGATGTAAACTCTTCACAGCTTTAAAATAACTGTATAGTATTTAAATATGAAGGAGAACACACATCATAATATGAACCCACATATTTGCACACAAGAGTATGCAGAATCTCAAGTGTTTCACCTCAGCTATGTATGGCTCTCTCCAGTCAACATCCATCCAGGAAGACACTTGACTAAAATTCACCGAGAATTTTAGGCACCCATGTTTGCATCAAGGTGTCAAACTCAAGGGCTGAGAAAAGGAATATTTGCAAGGCTGATCTAAGGAGGTAAAGGCAGAATGCCTCTGATCCACTTTTAATAAGTCACAAGGTAAGGCACATTAGTAGGTGAAAAATGCTATTGTGAAAATTGGAAAAGCAGTTCTAGGCAAATAATGCATTCATTTAAAAGTTCACTGCTGCATCAGACATAAGAAATAGGACATTAGGATAGAAGAGGGCCTATGTAAATTAGCTAAACTTTTGTCTACTGGGGAGTGTTACCTTCTTTTTTCTTGACTATCTTTTTGTTTTAAAGACCTCCATGTTAATTCCTTTAGGGTCAGCCTTGAAAGTTAAAAATCATGTTCTCTTAAGTGCTGCGACACTGAATCAAGTCACTTTTCTCCAGGTATCAGTTTATTCTTTTCACAGTTACATCTATCCTGTTCTGCAATACAACAAAGTCTCAATCTCCTGCTTTCAAATCTTTCCATATCTCTAATGACTGAGCCTTTGTTTTCTGTGTCATTTTCAGGACCCCATGTCTTCCGGTCTAGAACTAGGTGTTCCTTTCCCTCTCAAGTCTTATATTTGTTCTCCTTTCCTCTCCCTTAATTTAACACAGGTATTGATACATGCCGTTTTGCATTAAATAGTAACACTTTCCCATTGTTTTCTTCTCCATGTTCATAACTTTCAGGATTTGCAGAATCTCTTTCCAGTCTTTTAGCTTCTGTCAGTATGCTATGCCATAACAAATGCTCTCTACGTACAAAAATGGCACCCTGCTTTCTTTATCCATCACTTTTATGCTGTTTGTTGGCTCAGCACGTCTTTGTTATTGATGTTCTAATTAGTTTGTTCCATTTCCAACATGATGATAACTACCTTTTAATTTTCTTTTGGCCAAGAAATGATCTTTCATTTCTACTAAAGTTTGCCGCCCCCTCCACTTTTTCAAAACTTTGAAAAAGAACTACTTAATTCTTTTCTCTATACTCTGTGCACTGGACTTGCAATATGGACATTTAATCATTTCCTTTATAGCTTGCTACAGTCTCCTTTAATCATATCCAACATTCAGGCTTTCAAGATTTGCTTCTAAGGAGTTCAGACCTTATACCTTTGAACTTTACTATTCAAAACAGACAGATATATTTCCTTCTACTTCAAATAGGTATGGACTTGAGCATACTTAAAATCATCAGCTATGACTTGGTTTATATCTTTTGGAATCTTTTTGATCCATTTAAAATTTTCCTGGTTTAAAATACATCACTTATTTACTTTCAAAAGTAGTGTCCTACAAATGTTTGATGGGAGGTTTTCAAATAGCACTGCTATTTCTCAGTAAGGTAAAACATCTGTTCCTTTTTAATGAAAAAATATTTACAACCAATTGTGGCTAACTACTTTATGTTGATTATTAAACCTATGCCTTAACGTAAGGTAGCCATGTTGATAATGTAAAAGTTAAAGCTTTAGGATACAACTTCCTGTCTGAGATCTTCACAATCCTGGGGCAAGTGTCTTGTTGTCAGCAATGTCAATTGAGTTATCTCCATTACACACAGCCTGAATGGGAAAATAGGGCATTGTTGAGAAGTGTTTTGGAAATTTGAGCATGTAAGAGTAAATTCTTACCTTTTCTCCACTTTGGTTTAAGCTGTCTGTTCAGCTCAACTCAGAAGCTTGAAAAGGAATGAAAAGACCCTTCAAGTAGATAAAAGGCTCAGGTGGGCAGCAAATTTGAAGTGTTTAATTACCTAAGATATGGGAAAAGAAATCAGTTGATTCCTCAGGCTGCTGCTGCTATGGTGTTTTCAGCAAAAATTGCAAAAGCTAAGACATCTGTGCTATAGTAGCCAGATAACTATGCAATTTGGGCCAGAAAATTAGTTTTGGTTTTTTGAACAAGAAATTGATACCTGTGAAAATGACCTAGTATAAGATCTTAATCCTTATAGGTTTGGGGATACAAGATTTTGAGAGGATAGGATTTTAGTAGGTCTAAAAGAAAATCTACGTCCAAAGATGTGAAAAGCTCATCCTCACTTGTTCATATCAGATAATCTTATGGGCTTGCATGTATTATCTTAATTTTTTTCACTTCTAGGCTGGTAAGGCATCACCTGATACAGACTGATTGTGTATGAAGCACTTTTAGAGTTTCCATCAGTTTTTTATTAAAACCAAATATTATTATCATTATTATAATAATGGCTGATGCTGCCAGCACAAGTGTATTTCTCTAATTATTTGAAGTTATATATTGGAGTTAGACTTATTTCAATAGTCATCTTGGTATACAATATTGGATATACTAACAGTAACACACTTACCAGGGTTTGTGAATAAAGGTTATGTCAGTAAACATTTTTGCTGAACAAAAACAGAGTGGAATATTTTACATTGCCAGCTTTCCATATGAGTGAAATTGGTATCAGCTGAATGGGCTGTATGAGAGTTTGCCATACTCAAAAACTTCAAGGATTCTAGGCAGGAAGCATATTAGTATTTTTTGGAAGACAATACAATGGAGGTTGACAAAAGAATCACGATGCTTTTATGGTGAAGGCATTCACTCCTGATGTTTGTGGGACAGAATAGCTGGTCTACCTCCTTCACTCCTCAAACAATACTTTTCAAGGCAAATGCTGGTTCAAAATGGTACCAAATGCACTTTTTCAGTAAAATTCCAATTGACAAGGTTTCAGAAGGGCAACAGCAAGCTGTCAGTAAAAGGATAGGACAATTAGGTGGAAATGCTACTTCATGTCAGCTTCTGGAACAACTAATGACATTTTGCACTTTAAAAAGATGCAACTGAATTCTGAGTGACACTGGCTGTGGATACAAGCTGGCATAATTCCAGATTTCAGAAGAGCTGCAGCACCTAAAACCATCAGGCAATCAGACAACTGGTCACAAATGGTCCATGATATTTTTCATTGCTTTTTTTTATTTTAAAAAGGTTATACTGGTGTTAGTAATATTTAGTCAAACTCTGTATAAGAGCAATATTAGGAATTCAGGGGTTTGACCAGAATTCAAGTTCAAGTCCTTGCATATCATCCATGATTTTTCTAGGAAGAGCATTAAGTATAACAGACAAAACAATATTTGGGTCTAAAAGAGCCATCCAGAAATCTCCACTGGACTGTCAGACTACAGAAACCTAAACCTCAGGGGGATCTCACTGTTTGACCTCGGAGCTTTATAGGTACCTATGAATAACCCCCCAAATTGCATGATTTTTAACAATGCAGGTAGCTCAGCTCACCTGAGATCCAAAGTCTAGATGCTACTCCATGTATTTTCCTTCCCCAGGGGATTTTTTTTTTTTTTTTTTAACTTGTCTATGAATCCCAAACAGGAAACCACTTTTCACCAACTGCTTTCTCCACTTCCCTTGAAAACATGTCTGCTGTTGTTCAAGCCACTAGCTTCTTTTCTTAGTTTAATTATTAGCCTGTTTAGATAGGTATGAGCCCTGGCTGGAGGGCTTGGGAGTTTTTTCACCTAGGAGTTAGTCTTTTAGAAGTAGGTTTGCACTTATCTTTCTTCTCTACAGAAAATATAACTGAATTTTACATTCTACAGAAATTGCATTAAGAAACAGAAAGGAGAAACAAGCCTTGGGAGCAGCGACCAAATTGAATGAACATCTTAAACACTGAAGTGCAGAGTTAGCCATCTTTTCTGACCTAGTGAATTTTAAGCTTTTGGGTTTTGGGTTTTTTTGTTGGTTTTTTTTTTTTTTTTTTTTTGCACAAAGTTACTGCTCTAAAAGAACAACAACAGTCCTGAGTAGCCTTGTGTCTTGCAAGCCTTGTATTTTGGGCACTCATCTGGAAGATTAAAATTAGATTCACACAAGAAGGAACTGAATCTGTGCTTGCCTTTTACAGGGCAAGCACTCTTACCACTTGGCTATTTCATAGAAAAGAAAGACTAAGTATCTCTTTCTTTAGTTATTTTAAAAGAAAAGTGTGAACACTGCTCAAAGGGACGAGGTCCCTGCTTTCAGCAAAGGCTGCTTGCTAAAGATCTGACATTTTCAGAGAGGACTAAGACCCTGGGTAGATTAATATTGAGTGGTTTCTCTTGCTGTTAGGTATCTGTTGATTGACTGAAAGAGGATCTCTGTTCAGCCTGTGAGCTACTTCAGTCTCTGTATTCAAGAGTTAACCCTCTCTATTAGGCTGCATAGAGTACCTGACAAAAGAGGTAGAAGCCTTCTTCCTCTTCTCTCTTCAATATTCCACTCAGTGGATCAAGAACCTGGAATACGTATACTGCAGCACTGAGCCCCCAGACCCAGCATGGCATCTGCACTTCCAGTTTTCATATTAATGGGAGCATATTTCAGAGTTGAGACTACCTACATTTTTTTCTGGGTGGCTGGGTTTGTGTTTGGCTTTTTTTAAAGTCCTTGCAAGATTACTATAAAATTTGTTTGTTGGTTGTTTTTTTTTTCCAAAACAATATGATCCAGGTTTTCAAAAACACAGATGTGTTGATCTGCTGTAGTTCAGCATATACAAGACCTACAAATTTTTTTACAAAAAACCTCTGTTTGTCAACAGATGTGGGAAAACATATAGGCACCAGTGAGACAGAATCAACAGTTATTCTTAGAAAATCTGATGTAGTATGTTTGCTGAAAAGCTTCTCTACCTCATGAATATTCCAGGAAGCTCTGACCCTTTCAAAATTCCCTGTAGTGATGAAAAATGCCACTATGGGCTATTTGGTTTTCATTTATGTGATGTTTAGATGACAGTTAGAGAGGCATAACAACACATGCAGTATTAACTACTAATGCCATTAACTACAGATGACATAACTAGACAAATTCCTTCCTTATTAATTTAATTTCCAACTTTTTTTCTTTTCTAGGTTATCCAAACATATTCAGATGGTCTCAATACACCTAAAATAGAGCCAAGTGAAAATATGAAATAAGGACTATTGCCTGAAGAGCTGACAAATCTGATGCTTCTTTTATCTTCACAAAAGGCTCAGATTAGGCTGAAAAAGATCTTATTTGGACAATCATGCAGAATTGCAACTTAAAAAAATGTTTGGATTACATGAAGAAACTTCATAGGTTGGAATGGCATGAAAGAAATTATGCATTTGTGAATGGCCCAGGTCCATGGTCCTAGACAAAGGAGGAGAAGTACTTGCTCAGTTTCACAAGAATCTTACAATACAAATACAAGTATTCTGCCAAGATGGAACTTTTCTTTTGTTTTAAGTCTTAAAAAAAAAAAAAAAAAGGGTCTTCCTTACAGTGGTATAACAACATGCAAAAATACCTGAACACTCAGTTCAGACTAACACTTTTGGTACTTTCTATAAAATCCCAGCCATACTTTGTAATATATAAGCATCAGTTCCAAAAGAACATCAGAAAAGTAAAAGCTTTATGTGCTATTTTGGAGAAGAGGAAAAAAATATGTAGCCTTAGGCATTGTATTTAAATGAGTCTTCCAAGATCCTCATGAATGTTAGCTCAGACACAGTTTATCTACCGGGGGAAACCAGAGATTCAGTTTCACTGCCAACTTTCATAATAAACATGAGCCACTGGCATTGTCCAAAACAGAGTAGATAAGCAGAAGTTGCACATCCCACTCATTACTATGCTATATTAAAGCTCAGCACAGTTGAGAGAACATTTCAGAAGTTATTTACAGCAATGGGAACAATTTAGTCTATAAACAAATGAGCAATAAATATCCTCATCCAAGAGATTAAAAATAAATAAATAAATTGGGTTTTGAAACAAAGTCAAAACACTTTTTTCAAGTCTTGATTATCAAAGAAATTTTAGGACTTTGGGTGTGTTTAGCAGGGTTATTTATTGATTTATATTTAAATTAGCTCTTGCTCTGTGTACATCCTAGGGAAAGATTCTGATGCTCTTAGAGGATACAATATTTGACTGATACTTCAGCTGACATGGGCTCCTAAATAACTTGGATGCAATGGAAATGCTGAAATTTGCTTTCTTTATATTCTTCTCATAGCAGCAATTAACATTTTCAAACTGCAGCAGCCCAATGTTAGCAGTTGCGATAACAATCTTTTCCTAAAGCAATATTTTTCACATTAGACACTCTAAACTCAGAGTTTTTTATAAAGACTCATAACGTACAGGTTTTGTTTGGCTCCCCACAGAAGTGTCTGGGGGAGATAGCCTGGTCATTTAAAGAAGTTGTGAATCTTAGTGGAGACCCGTAACCAGATTTGCCACAGAGACCCACTCCTCCCTATGTACACCAAGAGGAGAAAGGGACCAATACCAGGTCCCCTTGCAAAGGGTAGGCATTTCTGTGGTGGTGAAAGCTGTTATAAAATCAAAGGCTTAGCCATGTCTTTTGCAAATTTTCTTTTAACTCCAAGGTGCCTGTGAAACACCTGTGCAATTTGTGGGCCTTGTCTTTAGGTCTGTGACAGCCTAAAGATCACCTTTCTTCTCTCCTGGTATCCTCAGAATTAAACAAACAAAAAAAAGTGCTAGGGCTGAGAGGCACTGTGTAGCCTGCAGAGGGTAAGTGACATCCTTTCCACAGCCTTACCTCCCACCATTTGGATGCATTTTGGAAGAGAGATAGGGGTATCTAACCACCTTTTGTTAGCTTGATTTAGCATGATTGGTTGTGCAGGTATGTTAATTGCATGAGTAACCTGCACTTAGTTTTCCTCTCACAGATGAAGAAATTTAGGTTGTAATAAATATCAGACTTTAAAAAAATGTGTTATGTGACACATTACCTCAGTATCTGTACCTTGCCCCCTCAACGACATATGCTATCAACCCTGTAGTTTAATGAAATGTATAAGTGCAAAAGTTAGGAGTCCATTTTCAAATAAAGAAGGCTCTCTGTGCCCAAGAAAACTCCTAAGAAAACAGCACTGCTTTCATTTATTCATTTGTATGTACCAAAATGAAACTGTGATGTTTATTTTTGTGCCGAAAAAGCTGACTGGGTAGAGTTTTGGGAGGCAGTTATCTAGCATACCTAGAATATCCTGATGCAATGCCAAGCAAATTATATATTTTTACAGTAAAATCATATTTGTGAATTTGTGAAAATCCTGAAAATAGTAACAGAAATAATACCATTTTTCTGATCTTTATTCCTACAGAATCTATTATTTTTTTGTGGAAAATATGTTTGAATTCTTTAAAGGCATCCAACTATTTTTTTTTGTTTTCTTACAAGGACTTTAATGTGGATCCTCTGATCACTGCCAATTCTATTATTTTTCTAAATGAGAAAACAAACGACTAAGGGAAATAAGACAAATCTGAAATTTTATGAAAATAGGCATTATTACTTTCCTATTTCTTAGCTTCATTGGATATCTTTTTCATCTACTCACTAATCTAATCTAACTTTCTTTACATTTTATTTTTACTTAAATAAACATTAAACATAGTCACCTACAGTAAGCTCTCTTGTTTTATTCTCTTTGCTCTCCTTTCCTGTACAATAAGCCTATTAATTTTTCATATTTTATTTTCTGAGTTTCTCTTTTGTTATTTGATTCTTAATGAATTCTCTCTTAAGCTTACAATATCAATGCTTATTTATTATGGATGTATTGTACAGGAACATTTTTACTGTGATTTGATTTTTCATCAGAAGACCTTGAAGTTCACTTTATATAGAAGAAATGACAAAAAGGTCCTTGGGAAATAATCCATGCAAAATAAATATAGATAATTTAAGAGAGGGGAAAGAAACCCAAACTCGAAGAACAACAATGACAGTAAACTGGGGAAATCTCTTTGAAAAAAAAAAACAAAAACAAACCCAAAACCACCCCAAAACATTATAGGAAGCAACCTACATTAAACCAGGCAATTGTATGTTTTTTGTCCTGCTTTTGTTTTTTTTAAGCCAAATCTTTAGACTAGTTTTCACGGAGACTGTTAATGAAAATAAACTAATTTTCCACATTTATAGTTACACTAGTAAACCAGAAAAAATGTGTAGGTCAGAGGGACTACACAGCATCACTGTAGTATTTATTTTATATTCAGTTAGGAATGGAATTAAGAAATACATGGAGCACTAGACATCTAGGCAATGATCTCTACCTGCTTAGGAAACGTTAATAAGAATGCTATTACTGAGACACAGATTACTAAGTCAAAAGCCTATAGTGCTCATTTGGTATCTAGGCCTGCTCATAGTCTCTTTTTTATATTTTCTGTTTGCAACAAAATGCCACATGAAAAAATTTCCTTCGGTTTTGAGTTTTGGTATGACAACCTAACTAAGCACTAGCCAAAAACAGTGAAGCAGGAGGTAAGTGCATATCCTTTGAATCTTATTTATATCACACTATTTATCTTCTCTGTAGTCTGAAGAGCCATGATAAAAATTAGGTTATTTATACAAACTTGTCTTTAAGGAAGAATATTTGAAGAGACTGATTAATTCCTTTGTCTCAGCAGTCATTCTTTGTCACTGCTTCTTAATCTTTGAGAGTTAATTGTAACCATCTCAGGCTAGGTGTGGGAGACAAGAGAGTCTGGACCGAGTAAATAAATCTCTTTCTCTGAACTTGAGTTTTTCTTGCATTTGTTTTTTTCTGTCCCCTAAAAAGCCTCTCAGAGTGCACATTTGTGTTAATTGCATAGAAAGACTGAGACATATACTTCTGCCTAAATAAATATGATTGTTGTCTGCAAAAGCATGATTTTCCACACTTACTGGGGGTCTTGTGCCCTCTGAAGGTAACTGAAAGGAGAGAAAGGATGTCCTAGAAATTAAACAAGTAGTTTGAAACCTGAGAGAGCTGAGCACTAATCTCAAACTAGCTAAAACTATCTGTGCAACTGGAAGTCACATCAGGGCTTCTGTGCCACAACTGCAGGCTTGTCAGCCTGTTCTAACCCCCCTGTGACTCACAGGAATAATTTTTAGCTGATGCTTTCCATCTGCCTTTGCAAACCCTTTGTGCCAACTTGTGCTTTCAGTAAAAGTCTTCCTGTACCATACTTCTCATTCATACACATAACCACCCACTCTCTTTTCAGATTTTTGCAGTCACTAAAGTCAGTGCAGTAAGAAATTATCAAAATTACTCTTCATGCATTGTAATCACTAATAAAGATGTGCTCCTTTCAAGATCTGCTTTTTGTTAATGCCAGAGTGTATGGAATTTAATGCCTGTGTAGGCTGAGATTTTATACAATTTACAGTTCAGTTGCTGAAAATGTTTCTTACCTCTTGGATAAAGATTATCAGGAATATACCATGTTTTTCTTTCAGGCGAGGTCATTGATGAGAAATGAACAGAAACGCTGTCAGCCCTTACATCAATGTAACAGTTTTGACTACTTGTTTTATAACATGCTGCTTTGCTACAAAACAAGACAACTCCTTTGCCAAATAGCAGTGAGTGTAACAGTTGTTACCTTTCAACAACTCTTCATTTCTGATCAAAAGATAAGGAGGTAATTTTTTGAAATCTGTTAATCCAAAAAAGCTTAGCTGCTAATAGTTCCCAGGATTCTTTCTATCTGTCTGCCATGTTCAGGTTTTTCAATGATCAAACGTAAGGGAACCCTGCTGATCAAAAATAAAGGAACATGTTATTTTGACACTTTAAGATAAACTTTGCCGTATGCACTGAGTATCTCAGAAATTGTACGTCTCTCTACAAAAAATTCAGTAAGTATAAGAGTGCAAATCTTCAACCTCGTAAAACATCCACAGGTATAGAGGACTTTGCATTCTCCTTCAGGTGGAGAACAGGATTTCAAATGCTGTAAATTATGTATGGCCAGATAGTATGTAAGAAAAATATGTTTACACGTCATGTGAAAAAAAAACAGAAATGTGTATCTTGCCTCTGGTAATAGTAGCTCTTGACAGAATAAATTCACTAGTCACAGTCAGAGTTCATGTTTGCCATTTAATTTTTAGCAGGGGGTGAGGTACACTGAAGTAGTCACTGAACAGGGGCTACATGTTGGCAGAAAAGATGATTTCCCTTCAGCCACTTCAGGAAGAGCAGTAGCTCTGCGTCTGCTCCAGTCAGAAGCTGTTCAGTGCTACAGCCACAGAGATACTCAGTAGCTACCTCTAGTCATGTATGACTTCCTAGGAAGATTTTTCTGTGTAGACCTATACAACCCTGCAACAGCTGCTACTCTATGCTTACAGGGTTACCTTCAGACAGAACAGAACAGATATTAAATCAATGTTTCAAAATTCTCTCAAAACTAATAGAAATACCTGACAGAAAATGCTTGCCTGAAAAAAGCCTGTGACATTACGGGCATGTGAGAAACCAGTCCTGACCTTTCTCTTTGCATTGGTCGATCAAGGTGAATAGCAGCTCCAGTTATATAAAATCTCCAGTAGGATGCTAACTGTATATTATCCTAGGTAGCTTCTGTGGTAAAAGACCAGTTAATTACTTGGTCAGATCTCTGAAGCTAGTCTGTCAGCAGCAGATACTGGTTTCTGTTCACCTTCACATTTATTTAGCTGTCTTGGGGGAAAGAATAAAGGTCCCTCACAACATGATGGTTACTATCATCAGCTTGGTGGTGGACTTTCAGCTTCTAATCACTGCAGGGGTTTCTTCTCATTTGTTCCAATAGATAGATCTGACAGAGCACAGAATCCCTGTCTTTTTTTACAGTTCAGCAAGTGGAACTGGCAAAATGTTTATGTCAGAGTTTTTATTTCTAGGAAACTGCATGTGTAGGCTTTCCAGAGCTGTTTGTGAAAATACATCTATTTCAAACATCTATTTCTGCCTAATATTAAAAATATATATATCACTTATGCCCTCTTCCCTATGCTTGAATCATCTCTGACTTACCTCATAGTGGAAACTCTTCTAAATTAAACTGTCCTCATTCCTACTTTCAGGAATTGCTGCTGTGGATATTTTGCTAACATTCAGTAGAGATACACTTGCAAGTGACTGCAGAGCTGTGTGTAATTTCGCCTCTAGTAGCTCAGTGCTAAGATGTTCCCTTCTGCCTCTTGTCCCTCTGCTCTTTCCGATCCTGTAATCACATTCGCTTGATTTTCAGCAGTGTGTGCCTGGAACAGTCCCCTCTGATCTCATATGCAGGCACTCTCTCTCTTCTTTTGAATTCCTTGCTGAAACATTTCTTCAGACAATTCTACCCTTTATTTATAATCAGTGATCTTTCCTGAACTGTTACTTCTTGTCTTGTCTTGTTTTTATCTTGTATCAGATTATAAGATCTTTGAGTAAGGGAGTGTGTCTTGCTATGTCTTTTTAAAATGCTTTATAAACTTAGAGTGACAGCAAGGATAATTCATGTTGTATTTCTGCTCAGATCAAGGAATTGCTACTTACTTATTCTGGGCAGTACACATTCCCATGGGCTAGTGAATTAAGGTTTATAAGGGAACTAGACTATACTAATAATTAAAATTTGCTATTATGATGATCAAAAGTAGTCTGACTATTCTTTCCATTACTTCACCAGAGTTCCTCCTGACCTAAATATGTCTGTCAGTGGCGTTGATTCAGATGATGCAGAGCATGCTGGTTTGCTGCTCTGATAGTGGTGCTGGGAGAAGTAGACAAGAGAAAAAGAGGAGGCCACTGCCTCTGCATGATTGTTAAACACACCTTTCCTTTTCTTTCTTCTTTTTTTCATTGTACTTGAAAAATAATTTCTCTCAGATGTTAAGAAAGGGAAGGCTAGCTTTTGCCTTCCATCTGCAGCTCTGTGCCGAGGGAGCTGCATGGAAGCAACTAGAACTTCCTTTAAAGGCATCATTTTCTTTACAAAAATGTGGAAAGGCCAATTGTTCTCTGGAATGGATAAGGTAAAGAGATACCCCGCTGTACATTTTTAATAGCTGCATATACTATTTGTTTTATACTACTTATCAGAAATTCAGAGCTCATGCCAAGACATTTCTGTGCCCTGCCAGAGTGCATTCAAGTCAAGTTTCAGTACAGTTTCAAAGAAGGAGGCTAATAAATTACAATAAAACATTACATTGTACCTCCAATTTGTCAGTGACTGAATGTTTAAATTGCAGTCACTAGCAACTGATAATTTTCTTCATGGAAAACAATGGAATTTTTCTCCCCTGTATTCCAGTATGATGTTTTTTTCAAATCATGGGATACATTTAGTACTATAAATATAATCTGCTAGCAATACATATTAGAGTAATCATTAAACTTTTAAGTACAGCTACAATATTGCAGAGGAAACAGCTCTCTCCTCCCTAATGTGTTTCATCTTTTATCCATCAGCAGAAAGCTGAGTTGAATCTCTTTGTAAAATGAATATACACATTGCCCTCTCCTGTCACCATTCTCAGTTTGCTAGTCAGAAATGGAGCTGGGATGCATATGCTAATGATTTCCAAAAGGCTTTGTAAAGTGTAATAGAGACAAGGGTACCTTCTCAGCCACATTTTGTCCCAATAGAAACCCATAGTGAGTATTACATTTCAAATCCATTAGTAGTGATTTGCAATAGTCCAATTTAGAGGTCACTTAAGCATGAAAACAGTGTACAAGAAAACGTATAATGAAACAATATCAGTAATAGCATATTTAAATGAACAATATCAGTAATAGCATATTTTAAATGTTTCATTAAGTCTGAATTGTTAATTTGTAGTACTGCTGTGAAATAGCTCCTACTTTCTGTAACAAGATTTCTTCTGTATATGTATTATTGAGACTATGTATTTGCACAGAAACCAAAAGATTACAAAAGTCAAAATATTTCGATTAATCATGTGGTTTAGAACATTTGTATACTGGATGACTTGTTTTATGTCTTTGTATAGTCACATAGTCAATAATCCCAGATTAGATTCAATTAATATAAATTCAGTGTCTTTATGGAGGCAGTGTGAGGCAAAACATTTTCTAGTCTCATATATTAAATGAAAACAATTAAAATACTTTTTTATTGCTTTCAGAAAACTATTATCACAGCAACATATATTTTGAGTGTCCTGATTTGATGGCATAAAATAAACAAAAAATCAGTTATATTGTATCTATTAATTTTATTTTTGCTAAGC
Organism: Phaethornis superciliosus; assembly: GCA_023637945.1. Lineage (NCBI taxonomy): Eukaryota > Metazoa > Chordata > Aves > Apodiformes > Trochilidae > Phaethornis > Phaethornis superciliosus. The sequence continues at coordinate 6,868,494 of JAJQWJ010000014.1, read as the reverse complement.
AATAATGTACAATTTTCTGGTGTTGTGCTTTCAGTGCTACTGAGAGCTGTCACTCCCTGGAGAAAACTGATGAGTGGGACATGGTGAAAACACATTACTTTCCTTAATAGATAAGATGTGCTGGAAGATAAGCAAAGTTTTGATTTGGAACACTTCTTCCAAACTGATTATGTAGAGGCCTTTGGTTCTTTCTAACTTTTCTTAAGCTGAAATGAGCCAGTAATACAGAACCAATTGGGCTGGAACCAAAATTTTATGAAGTGGCCTGGGGGCATTCCCTTCTTTATAGCAATAACCAAAATAACAGGACATTAGCTGGACTCAGTTGCTGAATGGCATAAAACTGATCTAATTCCAATACCACATATAGATATACAAGTTTCTTCTATTAGAGGAACGGGTCTGGTAAGTCTTGAATTCTGCCACTAACAATCATGCTCTTATTCAAGAACACTGCAGTACTGAGACCTGGTTAAAAATCGTGTGGCTCTATTGTTTTGTGTACTGTACTTGGTCCATTGTGCAATACGTAGCTTTATAAAGAGAACAGAAGGCAACAGAAGATCTGCATGAAGTGATGGTGATTTTATTACATCATCTAATAAAAATACTTGTTATTGTGTCATCAGTTTACCCTTCACTGGCTCCAAATTTCACATTATCAGATCAATTTTACTTTCAGCTTCCAGGGCAGAGCAATCTTGTAAGCACTGTCTCAACTGCCTGACAAATGCGTGCTGAGCTTTGTTGTCTTCTGATCATCTGTTGCAGGCAATCAATCGATTCAATCTGCTCAAATAGCTCTGCTTTTATTTTGGTCTACAGCTCCAGATTTCCTTCCCAAGAAAGCCACGTGGACTGAAATGCCAGGAGGTTTATGTGTGAAGTTAGAATGCTTTTAGTCAGTTAGAAATAGTAGTTTCATTTTGCTTCCTATACATTCAGTTAATCTATAAAATAATACATGGGTCCATTGAGTAAAATAAAAAAATAAATCAAGTGATGCCTACCAATGTACATTACAGCAGTCATTTCACATTGCAAGATTCCCTTTGTCCTTAAATTAATATTTGTATGTAGTATCAGCTTTTTAGAAAGCCAGGACCATCCACCCGGTGTCTCCAGTTTTTCAATACTTTTGTGATTATGTGGCCAAAATGTGAAGTCTAAAAACATTCCTGTGGATATTTCTTGTGGGAAATCTCAATCACAAAATTGATTGGCATGGGAAAAAAACAAAACCAAGCTACCAAACAGAATATAGCATTTTGGAGTTGTGTGCTTTGTAGGACACGTCTTGTTTTCTGCATCTCTGACAAATGGGGTTAAAAACCCCCAATACTGTAACTGAAAAACATCTCTGCTCTTATCCACACCTAATTATCTTTTCATTGTGTTAGGTATCCAAAGGACCACGGGTATTACTGGTGAATTATCATCACCCCACTGACAGTGCCCCGGCATTCCTGCAGAATAGTAGCCAAATTCAACCTTCAGGCTACACCTCCTAAAATCAGAGGCTGGTTAGAATCAGTCTAATGCAGCTGTTTATGATACAGTAATTCCTCTCCTTTTGGGCTGCATCTGCTAGGCTTTGCAGATATTTTGAGGACCTAGTGCTTTATGTCTTCTAGTCCCCAGAAGCACATAACAGCACTGCCAACTGAAGATTACCATAGGGATCTATTAAAAAAGCAGGATGTTTTTCTCTTCTGAGGGTGAAAGGAAATAACGACAGTGACAGGCTGGAGAAGGATGGATGTATTTGTAAACTGTGACAGTAAAAGTTAACACTGTGGCAGGAACAAATCAAGCATTCAAGCAGCAACTCTGGCAAATACACACTAGCAATACTGTACTAGAAGAGTGTGCTTTCATGTGACAATATCCAGTGCCAAATTTCCAGGCTAAGAATCCTTTTGTTCCACCTGCCTGTAAAAGACCCGAATATAACATTTATTGCTTATATTGAATTATTTCTGCCCATCTCCAATTTGAAAATTCCAAATCCACTTGTGTAAATAATTTATTGTCTAAATAGACACAACAGAAGTAGAAAGCCTGATGTTAGTATGTATACTTTAGAGATGGATAAATGAAGTTAACATTTTAAGGAAAATTGTCACCAAATAACTACCACAGACTGTAGCTAAAATAAACCTTGTTTTTTCTAGAATATCTGGGGGGTTTATCCAAAAATTTTGTTTGGGTGAAGTATGAAGATTGAGCACAATTTTTTAAGATTTCAGAGCACCTGGCCTAGCTGCTAACAGTCCAGAAATCCTAGACACATTTCCAGTGATTCATACAGCATGACTCTACAGCACTTATGTAGCAAGTCTGAAACTTCTGAAAGCAAGCATCGTATTTTTGTATACATGCTGCACAGATGGTCTGCATGTTTCTACTGAATCTGATGGATTCAGGATGCACCACAGCAAGTGCGCATGCACAGGCCATCTGTGCGGAGCAGCAGCAGTACAGCTGACACTTTCCAGGAACATTGGACTCAATGTGCATACACGTGTATAGCACAAGGGCCTATTTGTCTTAGGAAAACCCATGACAACAAGATGCTTTGTGTATCTAAGTGAGGTAAAGGGTTTTATGGGAAGTCAGAGGCAGAAAAATGAAGTCCAAGTCTCAGTCCACCATGGTCATCACACAAACACACAATCTCTAACACAATTGCAGTACAATTCCCAAGGTCAGCACGTATTTAATAATTTTTCCCTTGCATCAGACCTTTCCCTCATCAATCTTGCTCCTGCTACACCACTGCCTAGTTACAAAATCCTGCTTATTTGTTTGTCACCTGCCATGCTTTGTTTGATCTGCTCCCTCCTAATGGCGCGTTGGTGTCCTTCCTAATCAGACCTTACAAAGCCTCATGCAACTTGGCTGAGACTTCACGCTATTGCTGAAGGCCTTTCACCTCAAAATACTTGAGCAGACTAAGCAGCAATGATATGCTGTTTAGATGCAAGATACGTATGTTGTGCTTCTAACGTTGGTGGGTAGCTATTAAATGGGGGGTGTTCTTTCTGATGCCCTTGATACATATATGGTAGGACTTATTTTCACTGCCAGCTTATCTTTACTGTCAGACTTTCAGCTTTAATAGGCTCATTAATCATCTATGTCGCTCACTTTCCATTCCTTCCCTGAAGCTGCTCAGTGAAAGTTCTGATGCTGTATTTTGCCAGTACCTTGGTGTTTTGACAAGGGAATGTGAATTCCACTATCTATCAGTTTCTGAACCAGAGAAAGGTTTAATTGGGTTCAATAAGCAGTCTTTGGATTCTCACGAAGAGCAATAATGTTTGTCCCAGAGGGAAAGCAGGTTCTGTTTTTCATCTAAACTTCCCTGTTCTGAACCCACGGTGCTGGATCAGGCCTTGTCTTGGCCTGTGTGCTTGGAATATTTCACCCCGAGCACCTTTCATTTCCTTCTGAGGTTGCCACCTGCACTATTTCATCTCAGTTCAACTAGAATTATATATGATAAAACCTCACTCTCAGGACTGATGTCCTTAGATTTTTACCTTTAATTTCCATTCCTGTCTTAACATTTTACCTATTAAAAGCATATTTACTGTTTCTCAGTTTTCCTTTCACATTTCTAATCAATTGTACCTGATATAATACTTAAATGCTAAATCTAGAATCCCTCACTCACTCTGTGGTAGACCCATATACTGATGGTCATATTATAGATATACATATATATATACTAATTAGAGCAGAAATCAAATCAGCATTGTTAGTATTTGCAATATACCTCAGTCAACATTTTAAAATTTTAATACCAATACATTTACACCTTTGCTAAACTATGTCCATCTTGTTTATCTTGTTTTCCATCCTAGCTGTATACAGTTGATTTTTCTGGTTAATATTCTATACCCCCTCTACTTTTTAATATGGGTTTTAAACACCTGATGAATAAAAGTACTGTAGGAGGGCTTCATCATAGGAGAATCTTAACTGTCTTTGTCACAATTCTTCAGCTCTTACACCCTTATTCCTAATTTTTAAGCATGTTGCTTAATATGAATGAGGACTGGATTTCCTTAAACTCAGACCCTCCACTATTAGCACATTTTAGTTACCAATTCCTGGACTGCAGTACAGATTTAAATGCCTCTATTCACAGGAATCTCCACACACAGAATGCAGGATAGCAAAAAACAGGGCACTGTCCAAGACAGCCAGAAAATCATGATACCTGGAGAGACCTACAGGGTAACGCTGAGCACAGGCAGTTTATTAAAGGCTCTGTGGAGTTGCCTTAACCTAACTATAATCCAGAGCTCAGAAATTGTTCCTGAGTACAGGAACCTGTACCTGTATTCTTTTCCATCCCTCCATTCCTCCTCTCTCCCCAGAGAGCCTTCCCACACACTTCCCTAATAGCAAAAGCAGCAAAATAAACATACTGCATACCTGAGAGAGATCAGTTAAAGCTCTTGCGCTTAGGAGAGTGCCATAGCTACCAGTCACAATCCATCCCAGTAGCTCTGAGATCCTTATATTGGACAAAGATCTATGTCTTGCAAGTTCCCAGTTTAAGCTCTGATTGCAGTAAGATCAGCAGAAAAAAAAAACCTTTCAGCTTATCTAGTTGATCTGTTCTAACTAGAAACCTAGTTATGAAGTGTTTGAAAAACAGTCTCAATCTACTCCACTTGGTCTGGAGAGAAGAGCTGACCTCTATGCTATATGAGCTCATTAATCTTCCACAGGATATTTACTTCACAGCTTATAAAGATTTTGTTCTGTTAAAACCATCCTAAATTTACCTCATTTTAAGTGGTTGGGAGTTTCTGCTGAACCTGATGAGTTTTTGAAAATTTAAGAAATGTGGTACATGCATTTAAATACTTGTTTGTAGCAGTGTAAAACTAATTGTCAAACACTCCTAAGCAGTCAATGCTTCATTGCAGCTATAAACATATGTTGGCTGGAGGTCATTAAACCTCCTATTGTAATAGATTTGCCAGTTTTTCATATGATCTCTGAGCTAACAGCATTCTTTTTAATCTATGCTGGACAGTAAAGTCCTCATAGGAACATTTAAGAAAATAGTCAAGGAATATGGTGGTCCACAGACACTTTGATCTGGCTGGCCAACCAGTTTTTTGACCATAGAAGGGTGTGTGCATCCAAGCCATGAGCAGCCAGCTTCTCCAGGAGAATACTGTGGGAAACTATGTCAGAGGCCTTGCTAAAGCCAAGGTAGACAAAAATATTTTCGTTTGTTGTTGTTGTTATGCGGGTTGACTAAAGAACAATCATTTTCCTGAAAAGTTGAAAGTGACTTTGCTCAGTGTCCAGGAATCATCTTGCTGTGGATAAGGTTTGCTGAGGAAAAGTATGACAACAGGCTTAAGGGATAAGCCAGACCCCAGAAGAAGCACAAGAAAAATTAAGCAGATCATGCACAAGACAGCAGATTGACTATGGGTATTTGTAATAACCATGAGTTATAATGGCCTTGGTTCCACACACAAGAAAGCAAAGATAAAAGTAAAAGCTAACTTCAAAAAATAAATAGCAAAATAACCCCCAGTCAGATCAAGCTTCTCATGAGCCCCAGTCTTTTCCCAAACCAGCAGTGATTCAGGGATTCCTTTGGGAATGCTGGGGTTTATATACTTAACACAAATTCCCTCTTCTAATGCCTTTCACTCTGTTCAGAGTGAGCAGGGACTCTCAAAAAGGACAGTTCACAGAACATATTTTTTACTAGTGAGAGAAGCTAGAAGCATTAGAAAGTGAGACAGTGAATAGTCAATGGACTAGTCAATTCCTAATATATTACAGCTCATTTACGGTAGCAAATAAATACCTTGGTGGGAATGTAGCACAAGGACAATTTTTTATACCTTATGCCAAAAGACTCCTTACTATATAAATATCCTCACTGACAGGAAAGTAAGACTGCCCAACATCAAGATGAAATAATTCCTATTTTTAATTACACTGCATTCATAAAGTTGAAATGAAAGTCATGTCTTAACTTTTTTTAGGACAAACTTGAAAGACCCAGCAGGTGCTGGTATCATCCTAAATTTCCAGCACATTGAAACCAGTCTTTAGAATAGCAGACAACCCCTCCTTATTTTAGTTACTTTAATTTCAGATGAAATGGCTAGTGAGGTAAGTGGCATACCAGTTTCCTCCCATTCTGAAATGACAAATATTTAGCCAATTTTGCTAAAGGCAGGATTAGAAAAGGTATTCTTTCAACTACCCATTCCTGGTAGGTTCTTCCCCTGAAAAGCAGAGCTGTGGTGCTAACCAGATAATCTTTGGGAATAACTGGAGCAATGTGTCAGCTATGAGAAGTAATAAAATGAAGATCTGCAATTGGATTATGCATTCTTCTCATTATCCAGATTGAAATGCCTGATGAACACTACATGTGTAATGAAGGGAGTATCAGTGTTGCATATAAAGTAGCAGCTCAAAGTGTCTGCTTTTCAGATAATGCTCCACTGCTCCTGTAGGCACAGCCCCAAGCAAAGGGTGCTCAGGAAGCTGCCCAATGCTCAAGAAGCCCAAGGAGACATTGCAGCTCCAAGCCACACTCCTCCCAGGCTTGCACTGCTCCTCTCCTGCTCCAGGAAAGGAAATAAATGATTGCAGCTGACATTCCTCTTCATGCCTGGCCAGCTATTCCGATCATTAGTAAGCAGTGGTGTGGAGCCAATGCCCATTCTCTGCCAATTCCTTCACAGAGGGAAGGATCTGGAAAGCAGAGTCTGAACATTACACTGCTGCTGAATCCAAGATTGGGCAGACATTAGCCAGTGGAGGAGAAACTCTGCTTGACTGAATAAAGAAATAATATCTAGAGAAGCTGCTAGTAGAGGCCGTGTCATTGGCATCTGAATTGCCATTTATATCTCGATAGTTCTGCATCTCAGTGAAGTGACAATAACATCATAGTTGCCTATGATGATTAGGAGAATATTATAAATTTTCTACAGACATTATCATATTTGTATCAATGTGGGTAATACACACATCTGAGGAGGATTTTATTCAGTCTGCTTTCCCTAAGGGTGCACATGGGAACTTGAATCTAGTTGTACTTGACAGAGAGATACCATTACAACATCCTTGTCATTGAGAAGATTCTTGATGAGTATTTACTAGGGCTGAAAAGCACTCCTGAGAAAATAACAAATTCTGTTCTTACCTTAGGGATAACTTATTTGGAAAGGCAAGCAGCTGCTGTTGCAAAACTCAACTTCTTTTCTATTTTAAATAAATAAATAAATAAACAAACCTCAGCAACAATAAGTGGGCAAGGAATAAAACCTCTTTGGTCTGCTTTGTTAGTTTAACAAAGAGGTAGACACCACGTGCCATAAAGCAAGTTTCTGCTACAATAGCATGTAACTTTTAGTATTATTCCATGTATTGACACACACACACAAACAAATAACAGTTTCCCCCCTTTTGTTCTGCAGGAAAGTTGCTGAAGCTTTCAGAAGTGTTTTGTGCTGAAACTAGAAGTAGCACACAAACTTTCAACTTTGGTATCTCATTAGCCATTACACAGATGGAACTCCAATATGCAAAAGTGCACACGAAGGTACTCTCAATACATTTTAAAACTCACTGCAGCCAACAGAAGTCTCTTCTTTCATATCACAAGGTGAAAGACTAATATGTGTGTAATAATTACCCTAAACATTAGGACATAAAAATTAAGTAACATTAGCTGGTGTGACCACAACAGTACCTGAGACTCTTGCACAGGAAAAATGTCACCTAGTTATCAAAAAACTGCCCCTCAATTTAAAAAATAAAAAAACAAACAAAGAAAAAAAGTGACCTCACATTATAAGTATGGAATTAACTAGAAATGTTCTAATAAATGCAGAAGTTCTCTGTTGTTGGATAATATGGGATTTTGGGGTAATTACTAGTTCTAACTGTCACATATTTATAACACAGAAGGCTACACAGCCCTGTCAGTTACTAATTGCTATTGGTCATCCTTTCAAGAAATAGTAAATTTATGTATTTTCTTTAACTCACTATCTCCAATCCTTGCAGTGGAGGAAGTGTTGTATAGCATGTGCCACCACACAACATGGAAGCCAGCCAAATGATGCTCTTTACATAGAACATTGTCATTCTGCTCTACCTTGCTTACAGTTTTCTGGAATTGAGTAAAAAAGGCAGCCAGCCTGCAAATACTTATTTGTTCTGTGTCTGTAAAATGGTGCCATCAGATTTTTTATATTCATCACAATATGCAGATCAATACACCCCTAATGCTGTCTTCAGCTGTCAACAGCTACGTTTTGAGCTGTTTTTCTAAGCCAAGATAAATAGCTTAAAACTTTGTTACCAAGTGACCACAATACTATACAGAAGCAGCATGCAAGAGCAAGGAGACACACTGAGAACTGTGCAAACTGACTAATTAGTGAACTTACTTAATAAGAAAACACTTATCACAGCATTCATATCTTGCTAAGACATACACTATTTATTTGCTTTAATTCTTTTCAAAGGCACACTGAATGATGTCTCAGGCACAAATCTTTCTTATTTCAGTCTTACATATAATCCTGATGTGCTCAGAATGAGGCATAAGTTTGGAATAAACTTCCAAAACTTGCAGAGATTTACATATAAAAATATTCACATGCAAGAAGACTTGTCTTTATGAAGCCTAAGAGACCTAGTTTTACAGGTAAGCATCCTCTAAGCAAACTGACAGCTAGTATATACAGGTGTGCAGCCACACAAAAAAAGGATTATTTTATGGAACCAAACCAGAGATGCTGGAATCATGCCAAACAAGGAAGGGGCAGCCTCATCCAGCAGACTAAGCAAGTGATGCTGTAGATTCATAAGCAAGTAACTAAGCCACCCACACTTCCTATATAGTCTGCCAAGAAGACAGATGGTGCTACTTGTAAAATATCTTCAGATGTTCTTCATAGTTTACAGCATACATTTTTATGAGAGAAGTAAGTGGGAAAAGTAGTCTTTTATTCCTTACATTTTATTGGCTACAAATGTTAGGTTATGTCCTTTTAAATCAGCCTACAGAAAGATCTGCATTTAATTAAACCCTTTAACTAACTGGTAGATTTTAACTTGCCTGTGGAGATTTGATCTCCATACTTGCAATTTAATCTCAAAGGCTCAATCCACATTTAGTCGAGTTAATCGTTTTTATAGGCAAATGCCCAATTAGGAACTCTCTGTACCTTCTGGGCCTGCTCAGGCTCAAAATACCTGTGCTAAATAAATACACTAGGAAAAAAATACAAAGGAAAGAAAAGAAAAAAAAAAGAAAAAGTGGGGACTGGCCTGCTTAAATGGTGTTTGACATTCTACCTCTAAATGGTATATTCTGAAAACTGTATTATAGATTTCACTGGAATAAGCTGCCTGTGCTTGCATTCATGGTTTTGGGATGAAAATGGTGCAGTGAGGTCTGCAGATCATCTTGCACTTGGAAGATAAAGAATGTAACCTCACTTACAATGAACTTCCTATTGCTTCTGCTGTATGCTTTCCTTGAAAATAATTTAGTTTAAATATCTGGTAATTGGCATTCATATGATTAAGTTTTACATGTACAAGAGAAAGTAAGTGATTTATTATCTTCTGTTTGTTTTTTTTTTTTTCCAATGAAATACAATAGTTATCAAGTATACAATACAAAAGAGGATTCAGTGTAAACTTAACAGAATCCCACCACACAACAAGTACCAAACAATAGCACTTACCTACTCCCTCATGGCCTTGATGCAAATATTCCCTACACCTTCTCTCCATGGTGTGGTAGGTAGTGGTAAGAACTAAGATTCTGGATGTGGCTGCTGCCATTAACTGTAGTTGGAAACTGGTGGATCAAACCAATAAAAGATGCAGTGTGACCCACAGCTCAATGACAACTGATGAGTCTGCTCATTAAGTCCTTCAGCCTCCATTAGGAGAAAGCAGAAAGGGCTGTGCTGTAGCTCTCACAGCACATCCTGGCTTTTGTAGGTGATGTGAAGGACCGGTCAGATCTGACAATAAACCAATATGGATCCAAAATGCTTTTAAAATTGTTTTCATTCACACTTTTTCCCCCCACTATAAACCCTTCCAATCCCTCCTTTTGCCAGCACTGAATTCAAGTTATTAGCAGCAATCAGTAGAGGAAGAAAAGCGCATGTGGCTCATCACTTAACTTCATCCAAGCATTATAATTATATACAAGTTATTTGGTTTTAGAAACCCATACACATTCATCACAATCACACTCACTTTTCTACCAAAGAGGAGGTATATAGGTAGCTACTATTTTTCAGCTTGTGTTTAGTAATGATTTTTGATGTCATAATCACTGGTGAACAGACTGCAAGTATTTTGCCAGCAGACTTGGATGAAATATTTCCAAATAGAGAAAAAGATGCGGTTCTACTGTTGAGCTTTTGTTGTTGTTAGTTTTTAAATCAGTACAAGATCTCTTACATCCTCCATACCCAGCAGTTACAGGATGTATTTAAAAGCTGAAACCTGACATTTTAAAGCTCATCATAATCAGCTTTTAAGCCATTCCAAGAACACCATTTTCTCTGATTCCTGTTTCAGGGAGGCTGGGGAGGGCGTTGTTAAGCAGTACTTTTTATAAAAAAAAAAAGGATTGTAATTTGCAAACCAGTAATACCATTAGTATTATCCTACTCCCTGTGTTTACGGGAAGATCGATGTGAAAGGAGCTATGTGACACAATTTGCTTTTTTTTTTCATCCACTGAAGACCACTTCCTCAGGGGCTCCAGCTACCACAGATCTCACCATCCAGCACAAGAGTATGCTGTCTTTTCTTCTCAGTCACTTATTTGTTTCACTTCTTCTGAGCCATCAGAGTTCAAAAATAAGAATAAAACAAAAAACCCAAAAGAATTAAAAATACAGTCATCCAGCAAATATTTTTAAAGGACTAATCCCAAGGTCTATTTTCTATTTAATGGTTATTTAGCCTGTTTCCCCAGAGCTCAGCCATCTGACGGGAGGCTCACGTAACCATCCAGCTGTTTTGTGTCCCCAGCTACCACAGAGATTTTTTTCCTTTGTCCTCCTTTTTAGCAGGCAGCTGAGCAGAACTCTCACTAGACCTGATGCCTGCAGCAAGACAGGCTTAATTGGCCCTTGTTAACCTGCTCTGAGCCTATATGGCATTTGTAGGACCTTATCTCCATATGCATTTATCTATCACAGTACCACAAAGTCTGTGTAAGTTTCACCTTTTAAATGAAAGCCTTGATAGAAATTTCTTCACAGCGCTTGCACCTACACTGTCACAACCAGCCAGCCATAAAAGTGCTAATCAGATGTTACAAATAAGACTCATTTGAATATTGGGTGCTGGTTATATCTGCTTCAAAGGAGAGAAAATTGCTGGAGATCCAGGATTCATATTGAGTCCCTGCTTAATAATTTACCTTCATCACAGGCAGATATTAGGAAGCACTTACTCTGATAGGATATAAATCCACTGTCCTGAGCACTTGTGGGCATCTGTTACACCATTTAATTTTTCATACGAATGTGTTCAAACTGCAAGGCCAATTTAGACACATTTCAACCAACTTTCACTCTCTTCCCTCCCATCAAAACTGGGTTAGCTACACCTTTCATGTGCTTATGTATCTTCTCTTCTAAATAGCATTTGGAACGACATCCACCAGCTTGCGTACCATCCTTCTACGTTTGTCATGTGCTTCAGTCTAAACTAGCCTTGTAAAATCCCTTGCTCCCTAGGTGTAATGGTTAGGACTGAGTTTAAATCCTGCAAAACAGGGTAATAAAGAGGCAGAATCCCTCTCTTCCTATGCAGGCTCACAGATATACATGCAGGGACTGACACAATTTGCCTCTGTGAACTCTTCAACATGTTAACTAACTGAAACATTTCAGCTAATTAATTCAGACATAATAGCCTGGAAAAATCGAAATTTCCTTATTGCAGAAAAGTGGCTCTGTGGAGTTACAGTTGTTGGCAAATCAAAATAATGTTATATCTTTAAATGCTGAGTGCAAATTAACAGCCTGGAGATGAAAAACCCCACTTCATCTAAAGAAAGAGATACCACAGTTGCCTTATTATTTGACTTACACCAGAGCAAGCATAAAAGGAAACTTAGTCATTTTTCAAGGTAGGAAACTGAGTCAGCTGCATTCTGCTTACATTTATTATCTGTCTACACATTTCCAAGCCTTCTCAGAACTGTGATTTCTTTTCCTCTCTTTTGCCACAGATATTAATTCATTTGCCCACTTATGTTGCCCCTCCCATTTGAGGTTCTTTCTCCTACTTCCTTAGAAAAATTATTGAATAATTACTAGCTAAATGACTGTATTGATTTCAGCAACTGCCTGACTTAAAACTGAACAAGCAGCTCCAGGAACACAGAATTTCTTTGATGCTCTGATTCAGACAGTATTTCCTCAGCCTTTTTCTCCTGACAGTCTTGAGGAAACCTGTTACTTCTGATTTATTTGAAGGTGTGAGGAACATCACCTGTTTTCAGTGCAGCTCCTACAATGCAAGATACAGGAAACTACTTCCAGTAGTAATCCCTCTGATGTCAGATCAGGTTAGCTGGAATCAAAACAGTAAGTTCAGTAAAAGGAAACTAGCTATTAAATGTAAAGTATTCAAGGACTGCATTCTCAAGTCTACTGTGCCTTCATTAGACCACTGAAATAAATGGCATGCAGAATGGAAAGTGAGCCTTCTCCTTAGAGCAGTAAAAAGCGCTCAAAAATTGGCGGAAGAAATGAAGCTTGGTAAAGCTTTTAAGAAGTAAAAAATACTCCTTGAATTCTGAAAGGCCAAATGCTGCTTCCATGAATTACCTCATCTTAGGTAATTTTCACAGAAGCCAGCTCTAAGTATTTTAAAGTAGAGAATGAATATCTTTTTCAGCGGATACATATTTATGGTAGATTAATTCTATCAGTCTCAGAAATAAAACTTTTATTTTGCTTTGTGATGCATGGTGATGAAAAAATAACAGTACCTCTCGATTTTAGTCACAGCGTATTATAACTGTGTCTTGTGATACTTTTAAAATATAATGTCTTTTTTATAGGCCTTTGGTAACAGAAGTAACAAAGATTGGAATTTGGAATTTATTTTATTATATCTTGTAATTATGCAAATTAAGTCCTACATCAGCATTAATTATAGTAAATGGAGCTATCTGTTTCAGTTTGAAATACTGAATAATCATTTATTAACAATGACTGGCTAAGAAGCTTAAATCAAATAAACTTTCACTGTGGAGAAGCAGCTTGCAAAAAATAATCTTTGAGAGGGTTGATTTTACTGATTTTAGGGAAGTGTGTCTGCACCAATATTTAAAACTAGATATTATTTGTGAGATATATTGTAATAATGTCTTTCAAATGCAGTCACATTTCTAAATCCAGTATCTTGAGCGATGGAGAGGAAGCTAAAGTGTAAATGTCATTTCTCTTTTTTTTATGTTTCAAAAAAAAATAAGATGAACTGGCATTTCTTGTCTTTTCCTGGTAAATAAACTGCTTCTAATTAATTTATCTGTGAAGAAACATTCTCAAAAGCAGACACATCACAAAATGCGATTTCTTCCTGCCACTGAGGCCGTAAGTGTATTGCAGCCTCAGAGCTACACTCTCACAGAGTACAGCTCATCAGGTCACTCTGATCTGAGGCACTAGCTGTGCAAGCCTTGGTTTGTATGTCTTTCTCAAAATGAACTCTGTCGCTCGGTTCAAATGGTTCAGTAGCAAATTGATCTCTCCAAGTTCATACAAACCCAAACTCCTAGAAGAATTTCCTCCTTTCCTTAGACCCTGTGCCTTCTTCATTAACTTTGATATAGGCTCCCTGCCTCACTTCTGCTGTTTCTTGTGCTTATCTTTTGACAGAGTAGTCAGCAGCTTCACCCTTTTAGCAGGCTTATCCAAGCTTACACTGCAAAAGCTGTTCTCATCCCCAACTAGGAAGAATCACTCTGTATCAAAGGTGAGGGACGATGCAGTCAACTTCCACTGGCCAGTCAAGCACAGGGAGCTGGCAACTAGTGCTGTTAATGGTGATGTCAACCTTGTCTAGGCTCAAAGGAATTAATCTCTGCAAGTCTCTTGCAGTCAACACATGTTTTGTATTGATAAATGAAGGGGGGGTTTGGTAATAGGTATTTTAAACTATCTTGTTCCCTGAATAAAATAAGCTGCATCAGCAGTGGGATAGGGTTTCTTCATCTTTTAGAGTTCATTCATTTTAGGGAGGAATTCCTTGTTTTTTCTATGTTTTGTTAGTCACTTTGACTAACAGTTACAGGTCTTAGGTAATACTTTTCTATACTCAGAAACAAAAGAGAGGACCCTCCATCGTTCAAACACAGATGGCCATTGTAGGGGTGAGGGAATTCCTCTCTGGAATGCCCTTTCCCTTCCCCAAACTGAAGGGCAGAGACATCTACCTTTAGTAGGTTAGGTAATGTTAGCTCAGGCACTTTATACCCAATTATTTTGCCAGTATTGTGAGAGGCCTGCTCACACACCTCTGAGTGTACCAGCTTTTCTGAATAAACTTAAAGCAGGCTGCTTCACGTGCCTCTCAGCATGGCAGCCAGCAGAGCTCAGATACAAGCCATGTTCAGATCTAGATAAAAAAGACTCTGTAATTTAAGCTACCTTCTTTGCCTTTACACAGAAACGGAGCAGGGGAGACAGGCTTAAACTGCTATGAATAGGAAAGCAGCAAGCAGCAGAACAGCCTTCATGCTGCACACAGGAGCTCTCTTCTCTGGGATATTTTTTCACTGTTGCTTTCCAGACTCAGTTAGGGCAGCTGTAGTAAACTTCCAAATCCCATTATTTCTTACCTGTATTACAAATTGTGGCTCAGGACAAAATTCCTTTTTCTTTTTTTTTTTTGCAGACACCCAACAAAACCTACTGGTAAACAGCTTGGGCCTTGATGAGTCTGGGGATCCTACAAGGGTAACTACACAAAGGGAATGTCACTGTGGCTGAAAAACATGAGACAGATAAAAGTTGTAGAGGGAAGGAAGCAACAGAACTGAAAAATGATCATAGTCCTAAGTAACAATCATCCTGTGAACTCTGTTCTAGTCTTGTGGCTGTCTCAGGGTTTTGTTTTTAATCTTCTCCTTCTGCCCACATTAATCATTCCTTGTGGACAAGAATCTTTTTCTGGTTTATTTTTCTGCTTTCAGTTTGGTTTGGGGTTTTTTATTATTGTTTAAGAGAAACTGGGTTTTCTGTTTATATTTATCTATGCTAAATGATTCAGAACACTACAGGATGTAATTTTGGTTTTTTGACCTCCATTTTAATATTAGGAATAAATGGTATCAAATAATACATTTCTCTAGTAAGAAATGTTTGTCTCCCTGACTCTAACACTCATTTCTTGGCAATAGTATGATAGGTATCATGGGAAATCGCTCACTACACCAGAAGCAGTTTTCATAGAAATCCTTCCACATACTCAACAACTGCTTTAAAACTATGCAACCAAAAATTAAGAGCTGTCATTCAGACCTGTGCCTTCAAATACATGAAGCAGTTTTCTTAGAAAAGTGCCCAGATTTTAAATATACATAGAATGTAATTCTCTGTTTCACTTTCTGGGTTTCAGAATTAATAGAATTTTGATACAGTTAAGTTAGTACAAGGATTATCAAAACATTTTCAGTGATAAGACCAGGGGTTTACTTCTGGTATTTTGTGAAAAAAACCCCAACAAGTGAGGATCAATAAAAGCCTTTACAATGCATTATTGTAAGGAAAAAATAATTTGTATAGAAGTTACTATGAGCTTCAGACTAATGGTCATAACTGTAAATGATATTGAAAAACAGCTAAAATTAAATAAAGGCTTGTGAAGTATAAATTTGCTGCTGGCAATCTAGAAAGGATTTTGCTGCTACTCACCCATGGGACTTGGGGTTTTATCAAGGAAGCTTTCCTCCTTGTCATACAACATTTCAAAGAGACATATATAGCCTGGAAACTGCTTTAAGGCAGCTGCAAGCAAGTGTCACTTTGAGTTAAATGCATTATTAAACTGTTGGGAAATTTCACATCATGGGTCATTTATCTATGCATGGGTCAAAAGCCTCTACACATGCCTAGATAAATGAGAGAGAAGAGCAAAATTCTCCCTTGGGAAGTAATATGTTGACAACCTCTTAGAGCTCATGTTGGTATTATTAGCAGATATGGGGAAAAATTACTTGGGAAGTATACTAATTCATTAAACCAGGTGCCAAATACCCACAAGAAAAGGTTATGAAATATCCCCATATTTTGACATTGCTTCATGCAAAATGAAGTATAAATAATATTCTTTGGCTCTCTGTCTGTAATGGCTGATCACCTGGTCCCAAAAGATGCCCACTGAATAATGTGTGTAATACTTGGTTTCTTTGGGAAGAAAAAGTGTGTGCACTTTGAATAAGGCAGACAGGTAACCAAAACAGAGCAATACAAAGTTTCAGAAACTTTGAAGTGATGTTCATATGTGATTTAATTTAGTTGCAGAAAAGTATTTGGTTTAGTAAATCTTATAATGCCCCCTTAATGTTGCTGGATGCTCCCAGATACCACAACAGACATCATCAAATAAATTAGCTAACCTGGTAGCTAATTTTAGGAAATCAGCAGCAATGTGAATCAGCATGAGATAATTGAAGAAGAAATAGTGAAGAAATAGTTCTTCACTGTGCATTGATATTTTTTCATGTTGAAAGATTAAGCTTTTCATCTCCTTGAACATTTAGCCATTGAGAAAACCAATCAGAAAAACAGTTGAGCAGATAATTACAAAGGCAGGGTTGTCCTTTTGATAGAAGCAGTTTCACTTTCTTGGTAGCTGATAGATGGGGAAAAATATTTGGTACTGGTAGCAGTTGGTAGGTCTCAGCCAGATGAGTTTACATGAAACTCAATTTATCTTACTGAATGAAAAGCAATGAGAACAAACATTCCTCTTCTTCCAAATGACTTCTACAGATGGCTGGTGCCAGATAAGGTCAGATAGGTCTCTTTCTCAGACAGAAGATTATGGGATATTCTCCACTTTAACAAGAAGCAGATTTACCCAAGTGCTGATGGATCCATGACAATCACATAAATGTGGTTTGGTTACTCCTACCTGAGGCAGTGACATTTCTATTGATACACTGACCTCAGCCCCCAGGGTAGACAATCCTAAGATCTGGGCAAATGATTAATTTCTTATCTTCTGTTTTTTACTATTATGGCCAAATCAGAGCAACTTGTGTGCAACAGCAAACCAACAAATTAAAGGAGAAAAACCCAAGATCATGGTGACTTCTCTGTCAAGCTCTACGACAGGAGCATGATGATTAAGTCATCAGATTTCTTCATTTATTAGAAAAAAAATCTATACAGCGTGGGGTAAAATGGAAGCTTTCAATGTGTTCCTGGCTCTAAAAATCTGACCACTTTCTTGGGAATAGAAACATTTCAGAATACACACAATCTGTGGTGCAAGAATTACTTTGTGAGCATTCATCATCAAGAAGGTCTCTGACTGAGACACTTACAAGGTTCTTATTTGCCACAGCTCAGCACAACAGTGAAATTCAGAGTGAGCTGATCTAATAATGGAATTTCATTGTATTCTGGTTCTTTAGGATGTATTCTCTAGCAGAAACTCAGGCAGGAGCAATGTCAAAATTTTAAGAGAAAATCTGATGGTAGACTTGGCAAACATGTTTACTCTCTCAATCCACAGATTTTACAGTATTTCAAGTCTCAAAGAGCCCATAAAACATGTTTTCAGATAAAGTCCTGAAGCTTTTACAGAAGATGTTTCTGTGCCTCATCCTGGTAGAGACTGAGTGCAATGTTCACTGTCTGTGTCTTGTTATGGGACTCTGACTGTCACAAGCATTCATAAAAGGCTGACCAAGATTCCAACTGACTGTCCTAACCTTTCTATCAGATCTAACGTGTAATACTCAAAATACCAATGCAATAAGAATTACAGAAATTACAATTAAAACAAAATAATCCAGAAATAATTTTATTATTCCACAAATATCTTAAATGGAAGATTAACACATGATTAAAATATACTTTGTATTCTTCCTACTAGCATATTGCTCAGTTCATGATGACTTCACTCTGAAACCTCCAGAAGTCAAATGCATGTCTTTAAGAGCTGACAAAATTCATCTTACTTCAGTTGAGCAGCAAACTATCTGCTGTCATGTGATTTTTTAATTTCAAGCACAATTATTTAAACTACTGAGTGTAATGCCAGTAACAAAATGACCATTTTGTTAAATTTCCCTAAATCTTGGTTCATTATGAGATCATCACTGAAGTCCTATAAAGCTCAGAGGGCTGATTTTTAATCACACTTTAGTACCCATCAGTGTAAATGGAGTTAGTCAAGAGGTATGTAAATGCACAAAGTGCAATTCTAGCACATGTGATTGACTAGTTACTATGAGTGCCTTCATTCTGTGTATTGTTCTAAATTTCTGCTCACAAAAATATCTTCCCTTTAGCCATCTGAGTCAGGAAATCTCCAACTGATAATTTGGATGTCAAAAGGGTCTTCAAATCTGAAACCATCTCTGAAAATCAGTTTAGATGATACCCAAAGTTTCAAGACCACACACCTAAATTTCTTTAAATATCCAAAATATGCCTTAAAGTCAGAAGTCCAGAAAAGACTGATTTTTTACTTATCAGAGAAGAACAGTTTTTCTATTTTAAATTTTAGTTGGTTTACAGTTGAAAAACTTTGAAAAAATTAAAATGGCTGGAAAAAAAGGAAGAGTTGCTTATAGTTAAAACTAATGATTTTACTTGATGCAACATTAAAAAAGGATCTTAGCATAACAAAAAGCACTAAGAATTTCAGCTATTATAAACCAGGCTTGATTCTGGACCAAGATGGATTATTTTATTGCATTACTCACCCAGAAAACTTTCAGTCTATAGAATTTATAATAACTGTAAAATCAAATGCAATTGAAGTTATATGAATGTAAGATTTCTCTTCAACCATTTTTCATATTTATTATTTTAGAAATTGTTTTCATAAAAGAAAGACCTATTAAAACTTCAGTATTTTTAATGAACAAAAAAAGCAAAACGTAGTAAGGTACTTGGCTGATGAACCAAAAAAAGCAGAGCTGATCTGTTTAAGCCATCTGACACTGCTGGCATTATACCAGAATGTACAAACATATAACCTGACCTACCAGTGCAATTTATTAAGATGTCACTGAGAACAAAATTAAAACATCTCATTAAAAATTTTCTCAGATATAAAATTAATGTATATATCAAAGCCATGACAGAGGTTCTCAATTAATTAATTA
Organism: Phaethornis superciliosus; assembly: GCA_023637945.1. Taxonomy (NCBI): domain Eukaryota; kingdom Metazoa; phylum Chordata; class Aves; order Apodiformes; family Trochilidae; genus Phaethornis; species Phaethornis superciliosus. The sequence continues at coordinate 6,849,080 of JAJQWJ010000014.1, read as the reverse complement.
ACCTACTTTCAAGAACAAAATCTCTGTGCTCAGGTATTCTGTCTATTCAAAGTTTCTGACAAGGTCCCCAGCTATCCTGATAGTCTTTTAAGCTAAACTGTCTTAATAATGTAAGAATAACTTATATCACCATTAATTTCTTACTTTATTCCTCTTTATAACTTTACCAGGATAGTATGAGAAACAGGTGTTATAAAACAGCTTCACAGATTAGAAAATATTCGGGATTTTGTTCACTATGCAATGTGAATAAGATTTCTTTATAGAAATGATTTTAATCTATTAGTCTTCTTTCACCTATAGGTATTTTTTGTTTGTGTGCAACACTTGTCGTTATAACCTCCATCAAGCCATTTACAGTATAAACAATGGCTCTAAATTAAGTAAGCTAGATTTACTTAATTTGCTCACTAATAAGAATATTACATTATTTTAGCCAAACGTCGATGTCAAACTGAACAGAAATAAGAGGAAAGCAGTAATTAGTCTAGGTTAAAATATATTCTCTAAGGATATTAAATATGCAAGAGCTCATCCATGAAAATTAGACTGCAAGAGGTTACACCATGTATTGGCTTATTTTGATACATATCAAATTATCTCTCATGAATAAATATATCTAATAATGTTTAACTCTATAATTTAATAGTGCCCTATTAAAAATACCTTCTGAATCAACCAAGCTGTGTATTTGATTTTCTATGATTATCAGATTTTAAGTACACAATAATTAAATGTGGAATTTGTACTGACTTCTGCAAGCACAATTAAAGACACTGTACTCTTTAATCCCTGTAGTAGGTAACTTCAATATATATGAATATTAGGACCAAATACTTCAGTTGAATAATAAAATAAGTTAGGGCACACTATAAGATGTGAGGTTTCCTAACAAGAAAACAAAGTTAGTTTAGATCTCTCTGTTTATTTAAAGCAAAGGAAACAAGCTCTGAATTATTAAATTTGAGTGTTATGTGCACATGAGCACTGTTGTCTTCCCTTTCCCACAGCTACCGAGACCACAGCTTTCTTAAAGGACTTGAAACCACATCTCATCTCGTGCAAAATCCTCACCTTGCTTGTCATTAGGCAGTGACACAATTTCCCTGTCAAACAGCTCTGAACTTGACTGACCCTCAAAACCTTCTAAGACTTACCCACAGCTTAAACCTCACTGATCTGGATAACCTCACTGCCATTTGCTGCCACGAAGCACTGAGGGATACTGTGAAAAATGAACTTGGTTAATAGGTGCTGAGGAAGTACAGGTGAGCTGCAAGTGCCCGCATGCAGCATTAACCCAGCAGCATCACTGCTCTCTCCTGATGGGAAATGATAGGATGGAGTGCTCTAGTTGCCATGGTGAGCTCTCCTCAAAGATTGTATCTCTCTCTCTCCCTCTACTTATCCCTGGAGAGGATGAAGATCTTCATGGTGGTTTTGTTCCCCTTTTTCCCAGTCCCTGCCCCAGCATCAAGCCCAGGCCAAGATGCTGGCTGAACAAAGACTTGGTGCTATTTGCTAATTCTAAAAATTCATGAAGATAAATTAGTCTCCTTCCTACCATGTTCCCTCCACCTTAAGAAATGAAGATGAAGAATGGAGCAATCTGCTAATTAACCCTCTTCTCCAGGCACAAAGAGCCACATTACAATGTGACATTGCTTTGCCCTTTTCTTTTTGAGAGGTTTTCATGGCCTATCAGAATCTGCTGTATGAAAAGACCCTCTGCATCTGCTCTTGCAACCTGCTAATTACAATACTGTAATTAAACCCACACGGAAGCAATTACCTTCATATATCACTGTGTCTGACAAGCAGAGAGCAACTTCCCATTAAGACATGCTTAGCTCCACTCTAAGGAAGGTGAAGATTTGGGTTTGGCTCACCTGGTTTGACTGTTGCCTGAGGATATCAAAAATCCTTAATACTGTCTGAGCTGCAGTTCTGTGAAGAATGTGTGCATGCATCCATGCACACAAAGGGGCCAAAATCTCTGTAAGTAGGTAGTAAAGATCTGCTAAAGTTACTGGAACTGGATATGAATCATAGAGGGCAAAGTCTCTCCAGTGTAGGAGTTGCCTGAGCTCCTCCTTGAAGCAGATTGCTTGTTTCTTAGCTGCTGTTTCTGGAGCCTGAATCTCTGCAGAGAAAGAAGTTCACAACAGCCTGGGTTTGCCTTTGTTTGATTCTTCCTCTCTTTTCTGGTTTCAGCATTTCCAGACTCATTTTCTCTATGACAAAAACAGTACTTAGGTTTTTTTGCTAATAGCACTTCAGCCCCAACGGGAGCAGAGTTTAAGATTTGATTTTGTTCTGTAAGGAACAAGTACTTGGTTTTGTAATGAGTGGGTCCTTTGGTTTTGATTTGGGCTTCCTTGTTTGCTCTGGAGTACCCTATGAGCCCACAGCTGAGCTACACTTGCTTGAGGTCCATACCTGGAGCATTCAGACCTATGCTCAGCTGTGGGATCCAGAGAATGTTGTGCAAATCACAAGCTGACACAAGAAACCAAACAAAAAAGTCCAGTGAGGGGAACACTGCCTTACCATTGCCAGCAGGGATCTGAAGGAAAACAAAGGCCACTTAAGAAAAATTAGAGACTTGACAGTCACCCCCAGACACCATATCCTGCTTCTGTATTCTGCCTTGATGATTTCACATCATTATCTGAGGGGAAGAAAAAGAAAAAAAAAAAAGAAAAGCTGCTGTAAAATATCAGTGTCTTTGAAGTATAGACAAAATGCAGATACATCAAAATGTATTTTCCTTTTCTATACCTTTTCTTAAATGAAATATAATGGTCAGCTTTAGGCTATGTGCTGCCTTGCATTGCCAATGGGAAATGAGAAACAACAGCAAAAAATTCATCTTTCTTCCCAAAGTAGTGCTTGCAGCATGAGGCAGCACTAATCAAAGACAAATCACAAAGGTTTGGATTTCATCTGTTCAGTACTAATACCTAGGGGCAAGGTGGAGAAGAGAACTGTTTGATATTGAGCAGCCATACTCCCTACACTCTTTACCAACCAATTTAATGAAAGCTCAATAGGTTTATTCTGTAACAGATTAGGAATGGTATTAAATCATACCAAATTCTGTTATTTGATGGGACTTCTGTAGCAGCATAAAAAAGCTGGGAAGAGTTTCTAGCCAATGTTACCAATATGCACAAAAGGTGGGGTTTTTTCCACTGAAACAAAGAGAGTTACGCCTACGAGTAAGTTTGCAGGACTGGGGCCTATCATGCTAAGAACAAAATAAGAGGAAACAATCAGCAGGGAAGCCATAAGAATGGAGCAGCCCGCACACAGCATTTCTTTGAAGTATAATTACAGTCCCACTGAAGCATGAATGTAGCCTAACATATTTGCAACCACTGTAATCAGTGTAATAATGCTGCCATTTCATTTACTTTCACACATTCTGTTAAAGCATTAGGACTGCTGTGTAGACTGCTGGAATGATACAGTTAATACTGTCCATTTACTTTGTTCATGCTGATAAATCATGTTGTTATTCTGCTATATTCATACTTCTTTTCTATGAATTTAAGGCTACAAAAGCCCATTTCATAGTATTATAAGAATTCCATTTGTAGAATAACAATAGAACGTAAAAACTGATTTTGTTATATATTTGTTTAAAGGACTTTTCATATCTGCTGCTAATTAGCAGTATTGGAACCAAATAAAAATAACAGATAACTCCCTCTGACAAAATTATTCCTTCCAGTAGTTAATATTTTGTCACAATGAAGAGACTAGAAGAAAGAAAAAATTAAAAGATATGACACCAAGAAGTCTAACCTTGCTGCCATTTTACCCTTTCCTGAATGCCTCACTTAAATTTCTTTCTTTAAGCAGGTGCATTACCAAAATAAAATAATATAATGGGAATTGCCTTGAAGGTAGAGAAGGTAATTAAAATAATGTACACATCTAAGGGACCCAAGGGTGGGTGAAAATAATGTGCAAGTTTTAACATCTGTGCTACCATGCAAAGCCCTTGGAAAAGAAGACACAGATTTATAACAGATGATGTTGCTGATTTTTCATAATACTCATAAACCTCTTGGTTTCTTTCAGACCATTTTTCAGGGCAGTTTGCATAAACAATAGAATGAGGTAAAATTACGCTGGTGAAGGGCAATGATTTTTCTGCTGATAAGGGTGCTTGTGTTGATGTTGTTTTTCATTTATTTATCTAAACTATTTATGAATGTTGTATTTGCCTTTTTGTTAAGGAAATATTTTTGTGATTCTTCCCAAATCAGGCCATTTAAGGAGCTGGTGGAAAATCTTTTTTAATGAAAATTCTGCACCTTAATGTCTATCTAGGAATTTAAACAACTATTTAAGAAGCAGACTCATAAGAATGAAATCTATATAACAATTAAAATAATAATGCTCTTCTAATCACTTAAGCACCTGAAGTGTGTATCAAGGTAATCACATTCATTGTAAATTTATATGCCATGCATATTCTGGTAAGCATTTTGAAAGAAAGTAGTGCAGAAGACACAGGTGCCTAAATTAATAAACATTAGAAAATCAGCAAGAGATTTAACTACACTGGTTATTGTTTTCAATTATTAAATAATTAGTTGGAACATCTTTGTACACCTGGTCCCAAATCATAGGATTCAATTACCTTGAATGGCTCTGGGCTGCTACTTGATCACTTAATAGGAAATCTGCAAAGTACTGGGCATTAGGAAGAATATCTGGTGAAGAACACTGAGATTTCCCAGAAGTTTCATGAAAAAGTTCACTAATCAGAACATTTTGGTCTGCAGAGTCATGACTGTAATTAACAACATAAAAAGCTTTATTAAGAATTTGGGGGGAAAAAAAAGTTAAAAAAAAAAAAAAAAAGTTAAGGAACCAGGTGGCAGGCAAAGGGCTGACTAGCATCATTTAAGTATTACATAAACATTTGATTTAAGAATTTAATTATCACATGCTTACCTTTTTGGTCTGCACTCTGGCCAGCTCAAGAATCCTGTCTTGTTCACTTTCAAGAGCACTGAATTAATCTTTTAGTTGAGCTCCAACAGCTGCCTTCTGAGAGTTTCCATGCAATAGAAAATTCAGAAAAATTTCATTTGACTTAAAGCCTTCCAACAGGGTCCTACATGATACACCTCAGACTGCTAATGGTGTGTCTTTGAATTCTCTCACTCATTTAAGCAATGATCTGAAACTGTTTGGTATAAAATTTCAGATTAAAATAAAATTTTTTAATTACTAATTTTAGGAAAAGTTTAACTTTAAATGTCAGTATGCTTCATGGGATGTTTATGATGTAACTATTTTCCTGTAGAACTTGAGAAATTAAAAAAATGCTCCTGTAACATACTCTTTTAATGGCTCCAGAAGGACAAATAGGAACTCAGTAAATCTATTATTTAATAAATAAGAAGCCAGTATCTAACTTACTTCTACACATAAACCTAGATAACAGACATAATTCCATCGAATGTTTCAGTAAATTAGAGCATCCTTTTCCTTTCCAGTTTCTGAACATCCGTTGACTGCAAAAACCTGTAATTTCACTAGCATAATGCAAAATAGCTTTTTTCCTCTGCCTAAAAACTCACTCAAAGCAAACCACTCTCACCCTTACTAAATATGAAGAAAAATAACATGGTTGGAGAGTGTTTTCCAAACCTTAGAAAGGCCTAACTGATGAGTACAGTGACTTGTTTTCCAGGTCAAAATACAATAAAGTAGCCAAGACTGACAACTGAGTGATTTCAGTTTTTGGCTGTGTCACTGTAACTTTCTGTTTCTTGTGGCTCTTGGTGACACAACAGCAGGGACAATATTGGTCCCTGTCATTCTCTGATTAAGGCAAACTTCTAGAATAACTTTACAACTCCCAGTGTACTTTTTGTAGTATCATTTTAAGAAGAGCTGCAGCATCTAAGGATATTTCACATCTCAAATTTTTACAGCTTGTTTTCCTGAATGTGACTGTTCATAGCAACACCATGCTGTTCATAATCTTTACATTTTAATTTTTGTGAATTATATAATTTTATTTTCCAGTTAAGTATTATATGTATTGTGATTTTCAAACTTATGATTTGAAGTAATCTAAGAAAAATTTGTTTCAGCTTCATCAGTTTTGGTTGGGTTTTTTTTCATAAACATCTTACTGTGATAATTTGACACAAAGTTTGAGTTAGGACTGATAACCTAACTGATATGGTAGCATTTTGAAACTTTGACTTAATGCAAAGACTGAAGACTATAATGTACTTGTTTTAAATGTGCTTTGAAGGTGCATTTGTGTGACTGAAATCTAGAGATGACTCAGAACCTGGGGATTTGGAAATTAATTCTCTCTGCTGTGTCACACAATGCCTGTCAAGGGTGATGATGATAATAAAAGCAAATTAGAACTAAAAGGCATTTATCAAACTTTTATTAGTTGCAAATTAGTTGCCTGCTTGAAAATTTCTGAACAATCTTAGGGCTACACTACCAGGACAGACTTAATGGCACAGATTTGTGGCTCTATGCAGCTTTATGTACTGAAAGCTTTTGTGAGATATTTACCATGTGAATGATGTAAGTTCGGTATGTGTAAAATCCCATTTCTGTTGAGAACAGACCTCTCCTGCTCTTATATTTTGTGATGCACAAAGTAATAAATAGGTATTTCAGGAACATCCTTTTTTATTTAGAAAAAAAACCAAAACAGAATATTTGGAACTGTTGGTAAAATAAACTTATACAGACTATTGAATTTGCACTCGTAAAAGCAAGATAAATATTAAAGAAATTAATCAGAAGTAAGTTTTACCATCCCAATCTGTCCTTAGGGTATGAGAAATCAGCTCCCTAACATCACTGTGTCACCCAGGCTAAACCTGTGGATTATATTTCTGCAAGTTCTTCAGGGACAATACAAAATGTATGAGAAATATGTCTTATTTTATTTTGGAGTCCATTTTAAAATCAATGGAGTAATAATTTACCAGTTACATGCATGGTGCCACCACCTAACCAGTATACCTGCCAGGTGATGTGGCTTCATGCCAATGAGTTATCTTGTCTCAGCTCTGGGCCTCACTGCCTCTTTTTCTTCTTCACAGTGTATGACTCACCCCTGCTTTTGTTAGATCCTACACTTTAACTTTCCTCAGGTGGAATCACTCTCCTATTCAAAATAAGACATAATGTCTCACTCTTCCTCAAGAAAATAAACATTATTTTCTTGATTTTAAAATGCTAAACCAGTAAGCACTCTATAGAACTGTCAATTCTATCTAGCACTAAATGATTTTAGGTGAGGAAAGTCTGCAAGTGCCTAGAAGTGAGCTGCATGGCTGAGCCTCTCCTCCACAATAAATTTTGCACTGCCAAAGTCATCACAGATTGTCACTTGTCATGATGTCCTAAGTCAGTCACCCAAGCACAACCAAGCTCTTCAGGACTCACTGGTTTATAACAACATCCCTGAAATTACCAGGGTCATTTTATGCCAAAAAAATGTTAGTCCTCTTTCCCAGCAGCACTGATCATTTCATGCAGAAAAATTGCGTGGGTAGGCATCCTACTATGGCCACACAGTAGGAATCACAGTACTGATAAAAGTGAGATTTTGTGGGTCTTTATGGGCATTGATTAGGACAGTGAAGGTGACAGTGTACTTTCTGCAGTTACTGGTTTTGCTAGACCTCAGGCTGTCCTTTACAAGTAGAACTAAGGTGTGTTTTTTTTAAAAAAATGCATTGGCTCATCTGTAAAGATTTAATGGCATCGACTGGAATCTTGTCCGCTTTTCATGTGGAAATCCTGGAAAAGAATATGGATACCATGAAAATTGCACAGAATGTGCAAATACAAACTGTGATAGACTAAAATAAAGATAAAAGTTTAAGAATTAAATTGATTCATCCTTGGAGGCTCCAGTTTTGGCTAACGTAGTCCTGTCTCTTCTGGAATTAATAAACCACGTCACTTTTTTTTCCATCTTCTCTCACAAATAGACTTGCTGTTTTGGTTTGCTACATCAGCAGAATCAAATACAAGCCAATTTTCACAGTGCAAGGGGGGTTGTACCAGCCAGAGAGCAGTGTTGCTATATTAGCATTCTCCCCTACCACCTGCCTGCAGTATTTTCCTGAATGAGATTTTGCCTCCCCCTTTTCCACAGCAACGTTTCTCATGCCAGGTTAGCAATGAGAGCAAGGAAAGAGAGGAGCTTTAGGATTTCTCTGCGTTGATTTTGTTCCACCTGCCTCAAGCTGTACCTTCAGTATAAGAAAGGCAGATGTGACAAGAAAGCTGTTATGGTAAATACTGGAAGCTGCTGGAGTAACAGATGATAGCAGTGTGTCATACTGCAGCCTAGAGGTAATATGCTTGGGAAACTGCATCTAAACCAGTCAGGATTCCTTCAGTAGTAGGCTGCTGTCAGCATTCACTGACAGGAAGTGTGGAAAATCAGATGCAGAGGAAACACCAGTCCCTCTTCTTTATATAAAGTCCTGCTGGATGTTTGAGGTTTTTGATAGATTAAGGGGAAGAACAAAAGTGTGGGGATCTGTGGTGCTTCCTAGGACTAAAACAGACAACTCTTCATGTGTCTCTGCACTTGCAAAATGAGACTAGTGGCTCTGACACTTTGAAATTTCAAGTCAAAGAAGTGGTGACCATGGGCTAGAAAAACAAGGAATCTGCAAGTAACTGGAATGAAACAAAGGGATCAGGAATCACTTGTCACCTCACCATGTGGAAAGTCACCTCATCAGGATAAAAATTCTTTTTGGTGGGAGAGAGTAGTAACAATGGGCCTTAACATCACTGGGAAGTCTTGCGTAGCTTCTGACAACAACACCCTTGAAAAGATATCCTCACTCTTTCAAGTGTCTGCCTTACCTGCACAGTAGACAGTTTGCTTTCTGACTTCTGCCTTGCCTGTCTGTTCCCTTATGTGCTTCCCTGTTGAAACACCCTGTATTATTACAGTCACTCTCAGCACCTGGCTACAGGAGTGAATCAAAGTGTTGTGGAGGCAGCATATCAATTTGGGTTTGTGCCATGGTAATAGTTTCCTGACGGTTAAGTGGGATCATTTCTAAGGCACTTTTCCCTACTTTTCCCCATTTCTTTGTGCCCAGATCACTGCTTGAGCTGCCTTCCCCCTAACCACTACGTGCTCACCTTTTGTGACTATCTAAAATAGAAAACCTCTGCTCTTGTCAAAAGGGTAAACTGAAACAGTCACTTATCTGGCTGAGGAGCTGCACACCAGAGTGCTCCATCACCACTTCCCTGCTGCCCACTGCTGGCTGCAGCCCCTCATCCAGCTGGACAGCCACAGCCAGCAGCTGTGTACCCACCTGAGAGCATCCCGGGGCAGGGAATAAGCTGACATCCAAGCTGTGAGAATCTCTAAGATGCATGTGAACACAAATAATCAAATAATCCGTTTTTAATTCTTGGAACTTACAGAAACCTGTGGAAAAAAAGCAAACAAACAACAAAAAAAAGAAAATATTAAGTGATGTCAGTTGGCTTCATGCTTCTGTACAAAGAGCTATTTTCCTTTCTTCCTTTCTCTTTCCACTACTATTAGCTTAGATAGCTAAATAGCACAGGCACACACGCTGAGTGAAATCTGCAGGTTCTCACAGTCCACAATATCTACATTGAGAATATGCAGAACTCACAAGCTCAGCTGTGCAGCCTCTCCTGGAAGTTAACAAGATTTTACTAAATTCAGTGATTGGAAATTCCCCAAATGGATTCATATGTAGAAAGATTTCTGTCTACAATAACAGGAGTAAATGCCACATAAACCCCAGACTTGTTCCCATCAGAGACAATGGGAATTAAGCCACTAACTTCAAAGAGCAGCACTCTCCCTGTAGAGTATATTTCATGCCTCTGCAGTCTTGGCTAGATTAGTGCAAATTAAACATTGGGTTAAGTTGCCAGAGCCCATAAGTGCTCCATTAGGCTCTGGAGGATTTGGCTAATTTTAGTCAAATACTTACCTATTTTACACAATACATGCAAAATTCATCCATGGGATAAGCCCACTGCACTCAACAGAATGCCACTAATGATTTGGCATTACAGCTCCACTGTCTCTGCATTTATACAGTCCTTAAAATGCACTGCAGGTTTATGCACCTTATCAAATCTTAAGAAACAAATATTTTATACCAGCGCATACAAAGTAACTCACCAAGAGCTGTAAACAAGTGGCTTTCACAAGTGCTAAAGGACCTAATCATCAAATCAGATTCTGAGTACATATAAGCCTTTTCTTGCCTGCAGGGCCACCAAGGACAGGGCTGCCTGCTCCTTCCAGCACTGCTCACTGTCCTATATCCTGTGAATGGCAAACTGCCCCAGGGAGCTACAAGCTACATTTTTCTATCGTCTCTGCTTTATGTTAAATACACTTACAAGCAGCCAAGTAGCATCCCCAGAGGGTCTAACAATGACAGAGGGATGTTAACAATATACTTCTGCCTCTTTTTTTTTTTTTTTTCTTCCCCAAATATGCTTCAGTTTAAACCATTCCTGAATAATCTCTTAATTAGTGAGGAGGCCTTGAGTTTAGATTCATGAACAGTAGAGACAGAGATCTGAGGTGTTTTTTCCAAGCTCCTTGCTGTAGGATTTTGGGGCCAGCATGCACAAAGCCTTGCCTGATTTTCAAGCTTCATTTCTTCCCTGGCTGATACCAGCCTCCTGGCAGACTACAGGGAACCACATCGCTGCTGTGTGCCTCAGTTCCCACGTATAGAGGATGGGCCACTACTGACAGTAAAGTGTTTTGACATCTGATGAGAGGCACTAGAGGAGCTCATTACCAAGTGTTAGTACAATGTCTGGAACCACTGCTTTTTGCAGTCTCTGTCAGGGCTTTTGGATGTTAATACAGGTACAAACATCGTACTAATTAGTTATTTTTTAACTTATGACTCAGGCATTTACAAAAAGCACAGGTTCAGATGTAGGTAATACATTGCAAAAAATAATACAGCAGCAACATCCTTTGGGAAGGCAGAAAAGGTCAAGTACAGTGCTGCTCTTCTTGGAAGAAGTAATGTGCAGAATTCTTATGTGGTAACTTGACCACTCAAGCAGCTAATTGACAGTGGGATGTCTTGCTGTACACATCTTCTGAGGTGCTTTAATTAAGCAAAGACACCTTGTTGTCACACAAATGTTATAAATAATGTTTAACACTCATGTTTGTTTGAAGTAAGTGCTATAGGGACTTTTCTTCTGTTTTTTTTGCATTATGATTCTTCCTTGGGGAGAATTCCATATTATAAACAATACAGCACTTCAGCACAGGGCTTTGTAGCTGTTGGGTCTTCCCCTCAAATTATTTTTTAAAAGCTTCTTTCTCTATTCCTGACTGTTGTCGCAAAATTGGGCACTTCAGCAAATTGTTTGCTTGACAAAATGGGAAAAAAAATGTTGCTCCAAAACAAACAATTATGCTAACTTTGAAGCATAACATAAAATGTCTCATTGATTTTGTCCCAAAGGACTGGTGTAAAGAATGAATAATCAAGATGCATTGAAGCGTGCAATATTAGTGCATGCAACATTACTTGTGCAGTATTGTTTTAAATCCATTTTCTCACCTTTGCCCTCTGTGATCACCTGCTATCAACATGGGAAACATATGCAAGTAATCTAAATACTTGATCCCCTGTAAGAAAATAAGATTTTTCATATTCAGAGATAAAGTGGCTGAGTAATGGCAGGAAAATATACTATTCCTTTTCAACAGCCTCTAAGTGGAGCATTAGAGAGAGAGTATAATTTTGACCTGTGGTGCTTCAATTCACGGCCACTAAAATTTGACATTTGTTTTCTTCTGGAAAATAAATTTTACATTTAAACTCTGATTACACTGTAGAAGAAGTACAAAAAAACATTTTTGCCTTTCCTGCTCTATATTCATAATGTTAAGTGCACTCTGAAGGAGCACTGTGCAATCGGTACTGGGAAACCTAGTTCTGGAGACAACCATTCACTTGGGTGTATTTTGTTCACACAACCCACTGTTCAAGAAGTAGGACATTAGAGTGTTAATGCTAGAAAAGGCAGCAGTAAATGATCAATTGTTGCAAATGTTCTGCAGTCATTTCTTCAAATACAAGTGATACAGTATTTTGTCCCTGGGCTGAAATAGATTCAATTCCTTATTAGGTTAGAAAAAAGCTCAGTACAGCTGTTCTGCCACTTTTGGATACGGCTCTTCTCTGATAGATCATCTTATCTTCAGACAAGGTATTCACTTCTGTGATGGAGAATCTGTGTCCTGTAAGTTTCTATTCAGCAAAGAAAATTTAAATCACTTTTAAGGAATTACATTAATCAGGTGGTAATAAATATCTGAAACAATCAAACAGTAGCTGTCAGTTTGAAAGTTTTATTCCTAATAGACTCAAAACTGAAATTCTGTTAATCATATTTCTGTCTCTAGATATGCCTGAAATCAGTTTCCATCACTGAAGTGGAACAGATTATTTATTGTCATGGGTTTCTCAGCATCTTTTTGGTACTCAAATAATTCTACATTTCTTTCCACTTAGCTTCACTGGTTTGGGATTATCATCCCTCTGTGAACCAAGCCTCAGACTCTTGGATGTAGTGATCAGATCAGGTTTTTTTACTTTAAGGATTCTGTTGAGAAACTGCAGATATTCCTTTACTTCAAAGACCTTGCCATACTGCGCTATGACCTCTGATAGACACTGAGGTTTGTATTAGTTGTAACACAGCCACCTAACACAGCCACGATCAACCTACTAAGAAATCCACCATCTATGGCATTTTGTTGCCTAAATACTTTCAGTCTCTGTGTTTTTATGTTCCAGGATTTCTAGTTGTTCTATACAACTGCATTAGCTGTGCAGGGAAAATAACCATTTTCTCTGGGAGTGACTTGACAATTTTGTTTTCAGAGTTGTAGATTGACAGAAGATGTATCTATTCAGCTCTGCTAGGCAGCAGTGCTCAGCAGTAAGCTAAATTAGCTCACAACATGTTATTCTACCTGGACTTTCCGACAACCAGAGCAGCTTGCTTTAAGGCTGGCATACACAGAGCTTTCAAAGGAGAAAGGTAGAATTTCAGCATGTTTTTCTCTTTGGATTGATTATTCCTTCAATAATTCCAGGTTCTGCTCTACAGCAATTAAGACCATTCTACTTCATTCCATGCTCAAATATACCTGTCCTTGCCTCTTGGAGTTTACTTTAGCTTCTATAATGGAAAGGAATGAAAAAGAAATAATACATAAGACTGTGTAGCTAGGGAATATGCAAGACTGATATTCAAAATAACTGTAATAATTACTTGTAAAAATGTAGTAAGTCAAGTGTATTAATGGAAAAAATTAAACACCATGGTAAATTTACATAAAACAATGTTTAAAGCAGAAATTGGCATAAATGTAATACAGATAAGTAATCCTCTCTGCTTAATTATGCCTTTAGTAACAGTTTTCAAGGACAGACAACAAAATATCTTTAAAATGGAGGATCATATTTGAGAGCAGAAAAGCCTCACTCTTGAAAAACAAAGAACCAAGCCTAGCCTTGTCTCCAGTTTTGCATCCTATGCACAATGGCTCCTACTGGAAGTCTATCTATAGTAGTAGTCACTGTACACTGAGACACAACAGTGATGCCTGTTTACTCTGGTCTTTTTTGTTCTAGTGCTTTTAAGATACTTCTTTTTCAAGCTAACATTGTAACATTCACTGTGGAACAGCATAAAATATTTGGCCACCTTTTTTTTTTTTAAGAGTATAGCAGAAAAGGATTTAGAAATAGAAAGAAAATACTCGATTCAGCTTGGTCCTTTGAAATTAAGCCACTTGCACTTTATAAAGAAGCTATTTGAGATGACAAACCTGACATTTTTTGCCTTGTATAATGCTGCAAAGATATCTGCTTTACAAAGACAATAATTCCTATGAGTGTAAGCATTATTAGGTTTTCTCCACTGATCTTCAAGGTGTAAATGACAGGTAACTTAAATACCCTGCCAAGTGCAAAATGCCTTTGGAAAACATCTCAAAAAATATGATTTTCTGTTTTACATAAGACTTCACAATCCATATTATGTCTAATCCTCTAATGTGTATTCTTCTGTTTTCTCTTTACCTGCAGGATTTCTTGTGAGCAGTGCATATGGTTTTAAGTATTAGAAAAGTAAATGGTGTCTTGGATTGCAGAATTAAATTCAGAAGCATCCTGCACTGATAGGAAATCACCTCAAAAATATATTCCTGCAGGCAGTTATTCTACTAATTCCTGGATGCGGACAAATGTCGATCTAATCCCAAAAGTAACAACTGTCAGTATAGTGAGTTTTCTGTGACCCACATCATGTCTCTCTAACTCTGACAAGATAGAAGAAAAGTTCTCCAGCTGGAAACAGAATTATGCCACTGTTTTCTGACATTCTCTTTGATTTTTTTTCCAGCATAGTTGATCAGTAAGTGATGTACTAATACAAGCCACACAGCTAAAACAGGCTGGGAATCCGAATACCATGAAGAGAGATAAGGGGAGAGAATGGGTCAAAATGACTTGTATGTGCCTTTTTTTTTTTTTTCCTTCTTTTCTTTTGGGAAATTTCTTCAGGCATAAACTCTGACTTCATGTTCTCTCCTTGTACAACACTGGCCAGACTTCCAGATTTCAGGCAACATCAAAATATACATCAAAAAAACCTTTTGCAAGTGCACTAATCTGGGTTGGGAATAGAGTGATCAACTAGAGGTAGGGCAGATAGTAAGAACTAGCATATGGTCCTTGCAGCTTGGCTAAGCAGTGTTCAGATCAGCCTCCCAGAGCAAACAAAGCTGTCTGGAGAGTCCTAAAATGCTGTCACAAGGATATAGTCTGAAAACAGAATTGTTTGATTAGCCAACTGAGGTATCCCAAATCTCAGAGCCTCTGCAAGCGTATCTGAATCTGACCAAAAGGAAAAATCCTTCTGGAGAAAATGAGATGAGGAGAACAGAGATTCCACACCATCTAACTTCATGCATTTCATACATTTGCAAAAGTAGGACCTATGCTTCTCTTGCAGCCAGTGGAGACTCCAAAAGAGCCTATCCTGGAAGTTCAGTTACAATTATTACACATTCTTGGACATTTACCTTGTCACCTGGGAGCCAAAACTAAACTCCATAAATATTCCTCTTCCCTCCAGTGTGGCTGCACAACAACCACACTAACACATCCGCTCTTGGATCAAATCTGTGAAAGCTGTCAGAGTTCTTTGAAGTTTACCAGCCAGATGGGAGTTCAAATGGAGCAAAGTACTGAATGGTATAAACTCATTTTGGATTTAAGTATGAGGTGAAATTGAATCTATCACATGGCAACACTTTTAATCAAACCAGGAACCTTTTCTGTGGACCATAGTGCTGATGGGACTTTAGGTCAACAGCACTGGTCACTGGTAAGGGTCTAATATCTTTTCAGAGAAACTGTTAGGTCCAGGCTTTCTTATTATTTTCCAGTGCTTCTCTCAATGAGATGTACTGATTTACCGGGAGGTTTAGGACTTGAGGGAGAGAGATCAATAGCTTTTTAGTGAATACTAAGTGCTATTTGTGACAATTCAAAATATAAAAAGCCAGCCCCATGCTGTCCAGCTCTTATAGCTAGTGTGAGAGGAACAAGAGTCATTGCATTGAAGGATGAGAAACTGATGCCAGAATTACTTTTTATTTTACCCAGTGTTGCATTTGGTGACTACACACCCCTGGACAAAATGAAGGGTTCAGGGAGACTGGAAATTCTGCTGGAGAAATCATGGCTTAATTTAGGTCTGACATATATGTTCCTAGGATTACCTCATCAGGCTCTGTGAGCATTAGTTAAGATATGCACATTAAGTTAAGATATGCACAATCAGACTGAAGCTTCTGGGAAGAAGTTTATTGCTGAAGCAAAAACTCATTGCCTTTGCATAGCACAGCCAGGTTGAGTGTGCAAGTGAAATTTCTGAGATGCATCAGATTTAGTGTGTGCACATGAATAGAATGTTACAGCCTGGGTGAACGATTGCACAGTTTCTAGATAAAAACCCAGGTTTCTGTAGCCATTCTGTGTATTTCAATTATGCACTAAATTGGTCTGGTGCTCTTCTGAAGTATATGACCTACTTTACAAGTACATAGCACTATATAGCAAATGCATGGCAATCCAGCACACTTTGGACTAAGTGAATCAGACCATAGATGTGATTTATGAATGAATTGTGGAAATGCTGTACTGAATGCAGTTCTGAATACAGTGTTATGAGCAGATCTGCTTAAAAACAATTTTGTTTGGTTCAAAAGAGCTAAAATCTCCTTAGATATACAGAATTTATATTTCCCAAAGGAATAAAGGAAGGAAAAAATCTCATGTTTTCACTTCCTAGGTACAGAGATGTTAATTAAAATGGATTAATTTAATTAACAAGAGACACATCTTTCTTTGGAGAATTTAAGCAGCATTCCCAAGTTGTTTTCAATTCACTGAAAATGCTTGGCAAATAAAGAATTGGATTGCAGTGATAGATATTAAAAAATGAAAAAAGAGCTTATTATAAATAAGAGAATTATTTGCACTCAAGCCCATCTGTTTCTTGTGCTCATGTAGTTTAGATTAAAGTACTTCATTTCTGTACACTAATTAGGACTATTTATTACTGACTTCTCAGATATTTATACGAAACCTTGAATTATAATTCTTACAATACTTATTTTAATATAGTATCAATACAAATAAAGGATGACTCTTGAGAATCTCTGGGAAACACTGAATAATGTCAGATCCTAATGAATTTGGTGGCAGTTATGTTGCTTGGGAGAAAGTCTCAGCAAGCTGTAGAATCAGTTTATGTCAGCTGTATTCTTGTTTCTCAGAAAACTGCTAAGCACGGTGCACTGGGGACAGCTAATCAAGAAATACTAACAAGGAAATCAGCTGAAAAGGATATCTGAAAATTCTCATAAAGTTTGTTCCAAAATTATTAATATTGAATGTAGAAATACTTATCCCTGAAAATAAACAATTCAGCTAAAGACTTTGTAAAAGTTAAAAAGAAGATCAAAGACTCATCAAATTACTATACTGAGCTTTGGGACACAACAATAATAGACAAGTTCTTTATGGCTGCTTTAAAAACTACAATTTATGTGTGGAAAACAGAGGGGAAGGCAAATACTTAACTGGCACTAAGCTTTTAGCAGCATTACAGGTATTTCAGCTATGTCTGCATTGTGGTGCTTCTCATAATTGACATTTTACTGGATGGATAAGGACAATAAACTCAAGAGTCACACATTCATCAGGAGTCTTGATACAGGTAGTTAGATGGAAATGCCATCATCAGATGTAATTAGACAAACAGAAAAGTTATAAAATAATCCCAATATTTACTCCCAACTTTTTCTGACCCCTCATAGACAATAAAAAAGATATCTAGGCAGGCATATCAAGGGAAGGTAAGAAATAATAGTTAGTTTAGAAAGTAAAGCATGAACCCTAGCTTGAGAAAAAGGGAGGTGCAGTAGAAAAAAAATTAAATCACCTGAGATAAAAACAATCATGCACAAAAAATACATTAGAAAAAAGATATCTGTGAACCTAAGTGTTATTTACAATACTATGAATTATATCCTGTGACTAGTACTAATTGTCCAGTCTCCAGATGAGGGCCAAATGTCCTAATATCTGTTAGGATTTAGGTGAAGAAAAGTCTTTAAGCTTTTAAAAATAAGTAAATAAACAGTAAATTATCTAGATTAGGAGATGCTAAATATCAAATTTTCAATTTTTTTTTGTCAGTTCTTGTGTTTTGTAAAAGCCCTAGTTCTGTCCTTTTGGCCCACTCCCATACAGGCCTTTACTGATCCAGTTACTGTAGATAATAAGTCATCAGCATCATCCTAATAATTCTCATCTAGTTCTCTAAGGACTTTTTCCTCCAGAGTAATTGCAAGTCTCATTCCATCAACTGGAAATACTCTTAAATGAATCAGCATAGGCTGTTACCCTACAGGCCTTCAAGTAACTCTTGCATAATTTCTTCCTTAATTAGGCTTAACTTGAACAAATATTCCTGTTTATAAAAATGCATGGCTGCAACCTAACTGAACCCTCTACAAATTACTAAAGAAGATACTTAATAGAAGCACAATTCTAATTATTAAAATAAACAGCTCTTTTCTGTGGTGGCCCTCAAAGAGAGAGCTGGAGGCACTTCCCACCAAACTTGTTATATCTTCAAAATTATTTTTTTACCATTGTTTTTCATCTCAAATAGAAACAGTAACCTGCATGCATTATTAACAATGCTAAAAAGCAGCACTCTGCAGCGTAAGCAATACACAGACTGGCATAAAAATGCATTTTGGCCAGATGGCAAGCACGTGAAAGTACTGGGATTGCTGTTACCCAGCTTTCATCACCCCTTGGGTAGCAAGGATTCATAACTGGCCATGCAGAGTGGACATCAGTGTTTACAAATGAGGGAAAATCCCATGCAATTCAGGGAACTGGAGACCTTGGGGGCATAGTGGGCTAGGTTAGCACCTGAAGGGAATCTCAGGGCAATTCCTAGGAAAATCTTGTGCTGAGGTCGTTGTTTCAGGATCCCTTAAGAAACTGAGGCATTTCAGAACTAAAGCTGTAGCAATCCTCTAAACAGATACCATGAACAAAATAACAAATGAACTTCCTAAAACAGAACTTCTGCATGTCTTGTTTCAAACAGTAACACCAGATGTGCCTCCATGGAGCAGTGCAAGCTAGGTGTGGAGCTAGCAATGAAGGGCTTCATGCAGAACTGGTATCTTCTGCTAAAACGCACTTATTAGCCAGGTGCTCCCTGCTAGGAAAGTACCAGGGGAAAAGTCAGCTTTTATGGCAAAAAACATATTTCTAACTATATGCAAGTTTTACCCAAGGACAGAATAACATGAAAGACTTTCTTGTACAGATTCCTCACTGTCCTGTCTAGTTTAACTGAAAACTGTATTAGAATGATCTCAGTGTACCTTAATCAAATAAAACCAACAGTATGAGCTCCTGGGCATTCACTCAAGCATACTTCCAAAACCAGTCTGTACACAGTAGTATTTTTCTGATTCAAGCAGTGAGCACATGCTCACTTTTTAGAAGAAGCAAAATAGGAAGTGAGAAATAATTCTTTTCAGTAAGAGCCTCATATACCTTTGAAGAGCTTCTCAATGCAGTGACTGGTTTCTCTCTTTTAAATGCTGTTGCAGCTCTGACCATAAGACAACCTTTTCCCATTGTGACCCAGAGACTTCACTGGAACCCAACAAATCATGGAAATGAGGGTGTGTTTTCTGACTGGAGGCTGGCATGGCCTTCATACTGAATTTCTCTAAAACACTTCCTAACTATAAAATTAGACATCCCTTCACTTCTGACATCCTGTTGAACATCTGTTTTCAAGTCTGGACAGAGGCATTAAAATCCCAATTCGTTTGCTTTGGTGCTCTTCTTGTCCAAACTCTCCACATAGGATGAACAAGGTTCACTCAACTGCTTCAGCTGTTAAGTACATGCCAGAGACCCCTTTCACAGTATATCTGAAAATTTCCACTTAATGGGTAAGGGATCTTGAGTTTATAGTATACTTTTTTTGCCTTAGGAAGACCTTGATAAGCCCCAGTTTTGACTCTGAGACAAGCCCAACTACCACATAAGATGGCTTTCCTAGGCAGTTGCTGGAGAAGGAGCAGTGACAGCACCCTTGTGGTCAACTTGATTTGATGCTTGTCTCATGCCAAGAATGCAACAAAGAGTTAGTGCACTCAATCCTTGGCAAGTTTGCATCTGACAGCACTTACATCCAATGCTTTAGATACTTCTACACACAGGAGCTGAGGCAGCAAAGTGGAAGAAGTGCTTTAAAACAGATTTATGTCTGTACAAATAGTGACTTAAACACCTCTCTGATTCAGGAACAAAACTTTCAGCTCACACATGAAGTAACTTGCCCGAGATTCAACTGCAGAACCTCCTAGTCCAACAGCAAAGCCAGTCTTTATCCTCTGCTAAATTGTAATGACTACATGACTGTCTTGAAACCAACTAACTAGTCCATCTGCATGCTAACTGCAAAACCTGACACAAGTCCAGGAGAAACATGGATTACTCACTAGTCTTTAAAGATATTGCCTCCTACTTCTTCAATTTTTTTTCCTAGAATATGACATTCAATAAAAACAGTAGAAGAATACTGGCAGGGCTCAGCATAAATACTCAAGATATGTCTGAATCCAGTTGCTACTGTAAATACCAGAATGGGAAGGATGTGAAGACACAGGAATCTAATCATAGAAGTGATACATTTTTTCATATGCAGGCAGGTGTGCTGATAGTCCTATATATTAGCTGACAGAAGCGGTTTTAACAACATCCTTGTTTCTGATCCTTTTAGCAAAGGCATTCCAGATAGGTTGCAAGCATTTCACATTAATTTGCTTCCTAGGCACATAACAGTGGCTGTACTGGGTCGAAAGTGCAGCAACTCGGAATACCAGCTTTGATGGATATATAAGAAATGCATACAGGGACATTCCTACAGCACACTTCCCTAGCTATGAGGAAATCATAGCTTGTATTAGGAGTCTCAACTGATTTTTCATCAAGAAGGTTGTCTAGATACTCTTTTAAGCCATTTACAATTCTTACCTTTACAATGTCTTGAAGCAATGAGTTCCAGAGTTTAACTAACCTACTATTATTTTTCTCATTCCTACCACTGAATAATTCTATTTGATATCACCTTATTCTTTTATCATAAGAAACTTAATATGTTTCCTGTTCCCTCCCAATACCACTCACAACTTTATAATAGTCTTTGATGTATTCTTGTGTCAGGGTGTTTTTTTCTGGGCTGAAAATATTCATCTATTTCATTGCTCCTCAGACACAACTCGTTCTGTGCTTCACCACCCCTCTCTCTACCCCTAGATTTACTTAGCCTTTCTGAGATGGTAAACAGTACTACAAACAGCACATAATCAATCAAAGTGTGGTTTTTTTCTTAACTAAAACTTGTAAAGGTGGAAGTCAAGTGGCCATTTCATTTCAATACCTTGAAAGGGATGGATTTGATCAACATTTTGAAACCATGCTTCCTAAGCTTTAAGAAAAGTGTTAAGAATCCTTGAATGAGAATACCTCGAGTAAATCCACCATCTCACAGGATCTGGGTGCAAAATGCTACCTACACGTAGTACCAATGACCCTCTTATTACACTCAAAATATCAAAAATAGAAATATCAAAATAGAAACCTGGAGGGTTAATATTTTCAAAACCATCCCTAGTTGAAGACAATCAGTGCAGCTTTTGATAAAACTGATCAAAGGGCAATTCCTGACAGCCTGGAAATATGAAATGCTATTACTTGCCCTCTTTTAGTTTTACTCTTTCTTCTCAGACGACCAGTGTTGGTTTTGCATAGTAACAAATATTATTCCTGTGTTGTTTCAGTTTTGCATGAACCCTCATCTCATTACACCAGAGTAAAAGTTTTGTGAGATTACAAAGACATTATTAGTCTTCTTATTATTAAAACCTTTTTTGCAATTTTTCTCTCTTTCCTTTTGTCTCTTTTACCTCTCGGCCAGAGTTTACACATCAGCATCTTCTGCTATTGCCTTTATATTGGATGAAAATCCCCTTGAAATACTCCCATTGCTATTTCTCCTCTATGCATTACTTAAAACTTGAAAGTGCTTAAGATAATGTATTTGGCATTGAACTTAAAAAAGAAAGAAAAGAAAATAAAGAAAAAAGAAGAGAAAGAAAAAAGGCATGGGGTGATTTGCTATGTCTCAAGGACAGTTTGTGTTGGGGCACCAAGGCCAGAGGAAGAGGGCAAATTCATGATCCCTTTTAAATCTTGGTACTAATCAAGTGATATGTAGACCCCTCGTAGACAAGTAACTAAAAGCACCTTAAAACTGCTTTTCTTTAGGCTTAGTACAGGAACTGGAAGGTGTATATCTCAACTCCATGCCCCCTCACAGGACAGGTCATCATTTGGCCATTTAAACCTCCAGAAAGGCCCACAGGATTTTAATCTCTCATAATCTTTAATAAATCACCTCTCTCAGCACCTTTGCGGTTTTCTTCCATGCCATTTGAAATCAGGACATTTTGCAGATACTGATATACAGATTAAGCCAAGCATGTAGTCCTCAGCAGTTCACAGCCAGCTTAAAAAGCCTTTTACAGCACACTGTCTGCTCTCCCACACAGGTGGAAAACAACAGGAAATCTAAAGATCTCAGTGTCAAACCTTCCTCCATATTCAAGAGTGCTGAGGCTGCAAAACACAGTCCCTCTAATTCCTTTGAACAAAACATCGACATAAGTAATACAGAAATGTTTAGCTGATGGACCAGCTAACAGAGATAATTTCTATGCTATCAGATCCTTATATTAGTTATCACCCTCAGTTAAGTTTAGAATTGCTTTTTAAGCTTCTCTATTCAAGCTAGTAGTTTTAAAGTGCAAGTCTGTATTCTCAATTCATTGCTGCTTATCGAGCATTTGGGGCATAAGAAGCAGCATTGTCTCACAATTTTGGTTTAGAATAAGTTTTAAAAAAAAACCTTAGAGATTCACCACTTATATTCACAGTGAGGACCTGAAAAAGCCATTAAGACCTTCCTGCTCCTCAGTTACCTGATTCATAAAAGGGAGTTGAAAGACCTGCCTTACCAACCTGGAATACTGTGTATTCACCAGCTGGTGTTTGGTAAGGGGTATCAAGCAGAAAATTACTTTCTAAATGCCAAATATATTCATACAAGCATTCATGAATATAAATTCCCTGGGCAACACATCTGTGAAAGCTCTGAACTCAGAGGATATGGGTGGGCACATTTCCTATTCAAATGCCATTTATTTGTTTATTTTTGGCAAGTAGATGTTACTGCTTACAGGCCAAATGGCTGTAAGTCACAGTTGTGACAGTGACTGGGGGAAAATCATCAGTGTCAGTGGCATCTCCAAAAAAAATCTCTTCCCTTTCCCAGGAAAAAGGGCAAATCTACCTAGGAGGCAGTGTGTTTTCTACAGTGCCAAGGATGTGGGTAACTGTGGAAGACTTCATTGTCATATTTCGTTTTCATTTTTCTTAAAAACTGAAAAAAAAAAAAAAAAAATAAAAAATCTTCCAATGTTTTTAAATGATTGATTTTTATTTTTTTGCTATTGGAACTAGCATTTTTCATTAAGAAGGCTTTTTGGCAGCACAGTATCTTTCAACTGGAAAGCTTTCCACATGAAAAATCTCAGACAACCATGATATAACAAATGCTGCAATGGTATCTGTAGTGGGAGATACAGGGCAATTTCATGACTAACAATGTAGAGATCTTAAGTTTTCTACAGAGTATTCAATTTTATATAATGTACATGATTCAGCTGTGTGCTTGAGCACATCTGACTTTCAGCATGCAAGGATGAGTGGATTCAGTGTGCCCACTCATTGTACATAGTGCTCAGAGAAATAACTTCCTTAGGAGGAAAGAATCAGCTAGCTCATCTGTTCTGTCAGGAAAAGCCCAAAAGGGCCATTACAAACTAGGATCAAGCCTGGAGCTGAGTTTAAGCCTACTGATACTAGACCTTTTACAATTTTGAGGAAGCTGAAAAATATTATCCAAGGAAGGTGTTCCAGAGCCAAAAAAGATGAGCAACTACTCTGCATTCAAGTTTACAAAAGAGGAGAATAAAATATTTTTAAAGAAATTTCCACAGTTTCCTTCCCACAAAGTCTGTGGAGTCACTGAAGAGCTTCCCAGTGACACTGGTGGGACCTGGGTCAGACTTTTCAAGGAGGCTGCCATTTTGAGGCAATCAATTTCCAGAATAACTGATTTAGATGTAATTTCCCTCTTTTCTGCCTCCCTCTTAAAAACAGAGTAATCCTATGGACCTATGTGTTTTTATTTCCCATCAGGATCACTGCAATGAATTAAACTCTCTTTGCCTTCCACTGTACATGGCATTAGAACAAATCCCATCTAAATACCATTCTTACTTCAGTAGTAGCTTTGGCAATTAGATTTATAGGCCATCTCCACTCTGGCATTTAAAGTCCCTCAGTATGAAAAAAATAAAACAAAACTCCTTAGGAACAAATCTTCCTTCCTTCTTTATTATTCAACAGCCTTAATGATATAATGCTAAAAAGTTTATCCAAAAAGTAACATTTCATTCTGCAGAAACTGAATAAAATAAAGACAGTTAGAATGCAATATAAGTACATAAAAGTCAACATACATCTAATGCCTTGCTTAAAAACTAACCAGTGTCTTCATTTTTCATGCCTATATTTACACATATGGTAGACTATACACTATTCTAATTACTCAGTTTACTAGAAACACAGTCTATACATCACACTATTCTTTGATGACTATGCTTAGGAAGCAAGGCCTTAAATTTACGTGTTACAATTTTCAGGGAGGCTCAAGTTGCTTTCAGTTTATGGCCAAAGAACAAACAGTTCTTCCACTTCTTCCCCTCCCTCCTCCTAACTGTATCTCTTACTGGCTGCCAATTTCATTTCAGACCCCCTGTGTGTAGCAGTCTCCCTTGCTGGTGTAAAAAAGCTGAGTCTCCTCCCCAGCTCCCCTACTGTTGTTGCCCTTTAGTAGTAACCTTCTTCATGTTTGCTCCTTACTTCCCTTCCTTTAACCTCCATGATGTACAAGTCTGCTTCTAAGTGGCAGTGCCATTTCAGTGTAATCATTACTTTAATCACTGCTGTCTCATCACTGGATAGATATTGAACATCTCCTTGAAAGGGTAGGATTTTTAGATCCACTTTTACTCTCTAATCTATAGATGTTAAAGACATTCACTACTTTGCTTATTAGCCTCATGCTTTTCTCAGACCAGGAATTGATGGAGGTGGCCTTCTTCTCTGGAGCATTGACTTTTTCTGATAATGCCAGCTCTCCTCACCATACCAGGATGTTCCATAGTTCTATCATTCAGGCCTAATTCTTCCTTTTTGGTGTAGCCCAGACTATTAAGATTTTTAGCTGATGTAAACCTGCATAGTTCCACTGAAGGTGAGTTCATGCACTAGGGAGGGGTCTGCTTCACTACTGCCAAAGGGTGTTTGGGTGGACAAGGCTTGGGAGAAAAGTGTACTATCCCATCTTTTAGGTAATTTATTAATCAGACAAAGAATTAATTTGCTGAAATGCTCGTGACAGGAAGTCACAAGAAAAAAGATTACAGAAAGGTTTGCTGACACTGACTTTCAGGGGTCATTTTTATTTCTACTGTGTTTATTGGTGGTTTTTTTGGACTCAAACACCCCAAGTGCATGAACTTTACTTAATAATGGTACTAATAAAATGTGATATTAAGTTAAGATATTCATATTCCCCCAAAGAAAAACCTGGGCTTCACATTGGATCACAGTATACACAATACTAGATGGTTTGTTAAATCACCAGTATAGAAGAAGACCTTGAACCCTGTGCTTAATGTAATCAGGCCCACATTGTCCAATTGTACTGGCATTAAATTCTGTTCTCATCTACCAGGCCTACTTCTTTTAGTGGAATATTTGCATAATATGATATTATACCCAGTAAATAATAGCAGTGCTTCATAAGGCAATACTAATTTGCTTTGTCAGAAAATTTCTTTGTTGAGAGAGGCCTGTGCAGTTTTATGCCAGGGTAGTGGACTGTAGTGGCTCACTAAAATATTAAATAAATCCCAAACCTAAGAGCAAGAGTAACACATTTAGTAAAGCCACTTCATATATTGGCTCAGTAAAAAAACTAGAGAATCACATGAGACATCTAAAACCCCATCAAAACTTATTTGCCAGTCTAAGCCAGTGATGTCTTTGTTCACTGTTATAAATTCCAAGACTGTAAGTTACTTCCAATATAGATCCTCGAGATTAAAATGAGGTTAGAAGTATACAATTAGTCAATCATTTATAGATCCAGTTTCAGAAACTCACAACAAGCTCTTTATACATAGCACAAAACAAAATATGATGAAAAATACACTGGCATGTCTCTGGGAAACAAAATAGGGGTAAAAATTATTACACTCAATGACTTACTTGATAGCAAATTTTGGTTCAGTTCCTCTCATAAATCATAAGGACTTTGCTGGATTATTTTTCTAAGGAGAATGAGTTACTGGCATGACATAGTCCTTCTATGACATTTGCTAATACACTTGTCTGCCAAACTGTGAAGCTAAGTGTTTTCATTGTTGAGTTAAAGAGGCTTAACATTAAAAACTTATGGAAATGGCTTTAATACTGAGATTTACTTCTAGAAAATGCAATATCCCCAGGTACTTCATAAAAAAGATAGTCTCCATTTTCAATAGCTTCTGCTGAGTTTTTATCTGTATTCATAATCCAGAATGTGCCATTATAAATAATTAATCAATCAGATTCTGCTATGTTCACAAAATAGTTACATCAAAATTGACTGTTAGCCTGATTCTGC
Organism: Phaethornis superciliosus; assembly: GCA_023637945.1. Lineage (NCBI taxonomy): Eukaryota > Metazoa > Chordata > Aves > Apodiformes > Trochilidae > Phaethornis > Phaethornis superciliosus. The sequence goes on along the minus strand of JAJQWJ010000014.1, from coordinate 6,822,521 downwards.
ACCTCTGAAGTGGCTGAGAACTCTGCTCTTAGCTTCTATAAGAAGAGGGTAAAGCACATCACATCAATCCCCAACACAGCCCTTGGGTCTGCATGAACAGAAGTCCTGCATTAGAAGCCCAACACAAGCCAATAGAATCACTTTACTGGCTGGTGCCTAAATGAAATTGTCAATTTAATCAGTGTATTTTTAAGCGATTACTACTTGTAGAAGTATAAATGCAAATAGTAGGGCAATGGGTTGAGGAGTATTTCAGATTAATTTCAGTTTGAGACTTCACGTTATGAACTCACACTGTCCTTTCCAAATCTTTGCCACCCAGAAGGCAACACAGTGTCAGCCTCAGTGTCAGGTGCTGTTCTCTGTGTTGGCAAGGATGGCACCCATGTACTCAGCTCTTCATTGAGGATCATCATGCTCAGAGGGAACACTAATCATATATCTGCTTTGCCCTGATTCAATTGCCATTGATGGAATGTGGCTGTGGCTCAACTATCAAATTACTGTGAGCCAATAAACACTAATAAGATGTCCTGTATAAAATCTTATCACTTTCAAATCTGCCTTTAATGTGTTTCCAGCCTAATGCATTAATTTAGGCTTTCTGCTTTTACTCTTCAAGTGAAGTTAAAACTCCTCTAAAACACAGATGGTTATTACAGTCCATCTTGAAAAAACAATAAAACAAACAAAAAAGCTAAATCCGGGGGAAGCCCTCAATGCCTTTAACTAGCTGATACACTAGAAAACAGCACTGCTTTTGGATGGGACAGCTGCCCTGGACATATTAAAGCCAGAAGAAAGCCATGTTTATCTTCAAAACTGCTGTACATGTTTGTGTAACAGTGCCCACAGTAGTACATACCAGAGATGGCACAAGGGCTGCAGCTCTTGCTTTTCATCCCTCTGTGCCTAGATCAATCTTGGAAGATTTTTTTATGAAGAAGGTAACAAAACCTGAAAATAAAGAGAGCAGCCAGCAAGTAGTTTATTGCCATTTCATGCAGTTATGCAGTTTTCTTAAATCATGGTTTGTCACCTTTCAGTGGTCTTCCAACCCATACCTACTATGCTGCCATCAGTGATACTCAAACTCTTTTACCTGCTTTTCCAGAATTCAGATAATTTCCTTTCACAAAAACAGTACCATTGCACTGACCTGGTTACAGGACATCCTGTGTCCAGGTGAGCCATAAAGCATCATCTCTCATAGCAGTCTGAGATTTTAATAGAAAATGCTTGAGAGACTGAAGATGCTGTGTTTGGTTTTACATAAATCAGAAGAAGCAAGGATTCATTTTTAAATCCTTACAGAATACAGATTAGTTTGGGAAATTAAAGCCACAGCTAGTATGCAGTTCTCTTTCTTTTTGTCATCTGCCAAAGCCTTGTTCTGGGCTACATTAGGAACTAATACTTAGCTTTGATTCACATTTACTGCTGTATAATCTTGACACGTATCTTTTGTTCATTATTGTCCAAAAATCTTACTTTGACAGTGAACATAGAGAATCCTATGTTTTAAATAGTTCTACTTTCAAAAAGCCTGCTAGTTTCATAACTTACTCAGCAACAGCTAATACAAAGATATGGAATATATGTAGGCAAGAGCATTGGAACTAATGCTACTGCAAAGGCATTGCACATTTCTTATAGTTATGCTCCTCATTTTGCTAGTTAGTCACATATTTAATGGCAGCAGGGATCTCTTCAGAATCGGCTTTGCTTATTTTGCTTTGTGCAAGATACTGCATGATCATTATTTAGGGTTGTAAATAATTCCTAATTACATCTCAAGGGGTCCATTTTGCCTACCTAATCCTTGAAGAAACTACTCTCTTCTGTTTATACAAGCTTGGGCCATATATTTAAGCTGTGATGGTACAAAGGTTTACCTGCACAGCAACATCTCATAGAGAAACCGCTCTCATTTTTGCATTTCTTGACTGTGCAAGAATACAGGGAATGAAGATGCTGGTATGAGGTATTCCATCCTTTACAAAAAAAGGAGTCTAAAAATTATTTTGCCTTGAGTACATAATACTCACAACCAAGAACATGTGGTAATGAACAAAAGCCTTTTACTTTTTCCCTTTAACTCAGACTGTCACCACTTTCATGTTTATTTGCCAGATGCCTCCCAGCTGCTAATTAAGCTTGAATGAATTAAGGTGAATTGAATCTTGCCTGAGCATCTGCTGTTCTCCTATTAGCATGGCAGGCAATGAAAGGAAGATGATGCTACATCTTTAAAAAAGCCATTTATACTTAGAATTACTTCCTGCAATAGACTAATACAGAACTTTCTTTTCAGAACAAATACTGTGTAAGTAAAAATAAAATGTGTTGTAGAATATGCCAGGGAATTGACTCCTGTTGTAATTCTAGCAGTTTTATCAGCAGATCACCATAATATGCAACATGAGGACTAAAGTTTTAAATTACATTTAAAGATGAAGAAAGAGGCAAGTATAACACAATCCACAAGCTCAGTGACTTGATCAAGAATGACAAATGTGTAGCTTCAATTCCTCTGTTTTTCTGGCAAATTTCCTAAAAAATAAAACATCCAAAGTAGTTCCACTCAGTGTTCTGTGGGGTCTTCTTTCCCAGAGAAAAGGAATTTCTTATGTGGCACCTGTGTCAAAACAGTTCCCTGCAAGGACCTTAAAATGGGAAGCATAACAAGAATTTTTGACTAAGTCTGTCTTACAGTTACTGTTTAAGGAGCTTAAAAGTCTTGGTTCCTGTAAAACTGCAGTTAATATAGTATTAAAAAAAAAAAAAAAAAAGAACACAATATTAAAAATTGTTATGAAAGAGAAGCAAAAATAAGTCATTTTGATCCTGGAGACACTTTCAGATTATTTTAGATGCAAAGAAAATCTCTTCATAAAAGAAATAAAAAAATGATTAGAAGTCTGTGCCTTGAGAAGGTGCAGAGTTTGCTTTTACACAATTTGAAGTAAGTCTTTAAACTGATAAAATCTTGAATATTAGATGTGCATCCCTTAGGGCTTTCATTTCATTTTTATACTGAAAAAAAGGCTAATACAAGTTCATAGTGATCAAATATGGTCATAATTGCCACTACTAAAATTGTCTGTACAAGTTTGTACTTTTTTACAGAAAAGTAAGTGAAAATTAACCAGCGCTGGCCCTAGTTAATAAATCTACTTATTACACAAGAGACAATCAGAAAGTGAAGTTTATAAATTTAAATGTCTAGAAGTTAGAAACACAGTGCCTCAGCTGTAAGCATGATAAATTCAAGTACTGTAAATGGTGTATTGTGGCAATTAAAACCAAGGATGCACAATTGTAAAACTGCTGAAATAATGTTTCTTGCTACATGCCTTCCCTTAGGAATACACTATTAAAGGAAAATCTAACAAACTTTACATCCAGTAATGAATGTTCTTTTGTTTAAAGACAAATGAGAGTTAGTGTACCTTTTCCTGATTAAAGATGATTAAGTATTAATGCCCATTGGGCTAAGGAACAAAACAAGAGCTATTGATCCAAAATTGGACAAATGTATTTGGTTTATTCAGCTTAACTGAATTTTGCCAGCTGATAATGGTAAACTCAGCACCATGAGAAAAGTAGTTAATGATAAGACTCTAGAGATTGTAATGATGCTTGGCTTGTCGTGAGCATTACCTAAAGCACATTTAAGTACTTAGATAAATTAATCTTCATCACTATATTCTGTCTGAGCAAAATAAACCAAGGAAATGGCTCTAATATGCACACTGAGGGAATCTGAGATGTAAACTGCAGGACCTGAATAATTCACCTGTGCTTGAATAAAATCTGAATACTCCATCAAATCTAAATCTTCCATTCTTTCCCCCCCAGATAAAGTACAGTAAAAACCTAATTGTTTTCCTCTTCAGTAGCATATCCTGAATGGAAATAAGTGTGAAAAGGAATACCATCTGGAAAATTATTTCCATTTTTTTGTGAGTCAAGGTTCATGAACTCTTTTTCCTGTTTTATATTATAAATGTGTACAAAACAAATCTAACCCTCATCAGTAAGGAATGCAGCATTCCTGCAGAAGCTTTCATGATCCTTTCTTGGGATCTTTTCAGGATCCTGTGTTGAACCATATAAAGGAAAAAGCCAAGAACAGCAAGACATCAGTGTGACAATCAGGAGACAAACACTAATACAAAATCCAGAGGAATACTTGCAAATGAGCAACATAGAATGCATTCTGGATGTTAAATTTCAAATTTGAAGCTATTCATTAATTCATGAATAATTCATAATTCATACTTCATAACCATGATGAATAGTAATTACACATAAAATGGAAAGTGCAGGAAAATTCATACTGAAGAGATAACAATTGATATTGAATTGATGAGAGATGAGAAATATTCAGCATCTCCTTTCTTACTGAGCAGCTAATCTCTATATTATAACTTTATCACTTTTTCAAAAACAAAGCACATTTTCTACTTGCACTTCAACATTTTAGTAAGAAGACAGCGAATCTTCATAGCTGCCTTCTTTGTGGACCAGCCCTGGTTAAAAGAAGGTGCCTGTGTGGGAAATGAAAACCAGAAAAGAAAGAATTTAAATTCACAACAAAATAAAAGACATGGTTACTGTAGAAGCTTCATAGTCAGATGAAAGAAAGTAGAAGGACAGCTTAGCAGGGGAAAAACCTTGTGCAGTTAAATTTGTATCTCATAGCAACACAGAATTGTTTCAGTTGACAATACCTTTGAGATCAACTGCAACCTGCACCCTAGCCCACTCTGAAGTCCACCACCAAACCATGTCTCTAAGCAATGCATCTCCCTGTCTTTTAAATACCTCAACGCCTTCCCTGGGAAACCTGTGCCACACAACTCCTTCAGTAAATAATTTTTTTTCTAATATCCAAAATAAACCTCCCCTGGAACAACTTGAGTTCATTTCTTCTTGTCCTATTGCCTGCTACTGGGCACTACCACTGCCACTGCATTGAAGCCCTTTGTCAGAGTGCCTTCATCACTTGTGACAGCTCAACTGGCAAGGCTGTGACTCATTTAGCCAAACCTGCTTGTGCTACTAACTGAAGGACCACCATAAACCTCCCAGGCTTTCTCCCAGTGTCACCACAGAGAGCTCAGTTGTCAAAAGTTGTAATTTCTGGAGATATCAATCTGGACAAAAGACACGGAAGGCAACTAAAGAAGGAAGAGAGAATCACTTCACTGACTCTTCCAATTTATATCCTGTCAGGTTTTACCTAGGGGTGGATAAAGATACTAAGAAACAGGTATGTCTTTCCTTACACTTGTAAGATGGGTTGCACAACTGCTAGTTAATTTAGTTTACCTGGGAATTCTTTTTTTCTTATCTTCCCTAAAGTCTGGGCACTACATAAATGCTGTGTTTGTTTTTCCTTGAAACTGGTCTTAAGTGTAGTCAAAGCTGCAGTTTAGTCTAAGAAATATGTGCACGGCTTAGTGATAGGTAACCTAAAAACATTCATCATCATTACCAAAGATGTCTTCATTGTGGTTTATTTATGCCTAAAGAGATTCTTTTTAACACCCAACTGTGTTGCACAGGTTGAAAGAGTTAATACCAATATGGTCCATATCTCATGAGTTTACGCAACTGATGCTAACTAGTGGTCTTCATTAAATATTAAATTGATTTTTAAATGACTGTTCCAATAGTGCTAGTGAGGAGAAAGGTATTAGTTTGAAACACAATTACCTACAGGCATCCCACAATGATAGTTACACTGTTCTGTCTCTGCTTTTAAACACATGGATTTTGCAGATGAGTGAAGAAACAAAGGAAGTGTGGAATTCATGGAGCAACTTGCTGTGTGGCTTTGCAGGTAAATTGTAAATTGAGTGCTTCATAAACAAGTTAATCTAAAAATGAAGGTGTATGTTTTTTACTTAACTAATAGTTGGAAAAAAATTAAGCAATCATGTCCAAATCAAACAAGCAGTTACATTTTGGTTTACCACCCAGTAAATAAAATACAACTGATCTCTACATTAGTTAATAACTGAAAGCAAATAACCCTAAACATATATAAGAGCATGAATAGGCATTATATTTAGACATGAGAAGTTTTTATTTCATTTTTTTCTAGTTAAATTTCAATATATCTGTGAATATGTCAAGATGACAGAATCTCATTTAAAAGCTGTGAAGACAGCTGACAGAAAGTGCATTAAAAATTAGATTTTGAATTCAAAGAATGAAAGCTTTAAATCACTACAGGCATGTCTCTAGGACAAGATTGATACCAGATGCTATTTAGTACATGTTATTAACAAACCATTCAAGCCTTGAAGGGACCTTGTCACTACATAACTTCTGTCTATGTAAATAAGATTGAAGCAAGGATTTATATTGCTAGAGATATCGAGCATCCAGTGCATCAAAGAAACAGGACAGAAAGTACTGCTCAAGTTAAAGTACTAGAGAATACTAAAATCTATGACTTTCTCCTGACTTTGCTTACACACATAAATCACTTTACAGCTCCACACAAAATCTATCTCATGAAAGCAGTGGCTTGCAGAACAAGAACAAACCCCTACAATTGTCTCTGTGGTATGGAAAAAAATATTGCATTAACCAAATATTGTATTATTACAAAGTAGCACACATTAATGCAGGTAAGTTAAATTTTAAACTCAAAATATATATACACTACAGGACTTATCAAAAATATTTCCTTTTCAATCTCTCTTCCAAAGGTCTTCCCATTCATGGTTTTTTATGGGGTTTTGTTTTGTTGGGTTTTTTCTGTAGCAGCAACACTGTGGTTTCAAATACTCATTGCTTTGGGGAATGTTGTGATAGCTTTTTTCCTGAACTTCTGGTGCATAACCTCCACTGACATATCCATTGAGTATTAATGTGACACTCCTGCCTTTTCCTGTGGTCTCCCTGATTTACCAAAATTATTTCTCCCTTGCCTTCTAGCTTAGGCATTACATACATACGTACACACAAGGCACTTCAAAGGGACTGCTGTGTTACCAAAGCACAGTAATGCTTTATACCATTCCACAAATATTTTTGCAGATTTGTAATTTTTAAGATTGAAGAAACCTCTAACAGATCACTCAGATCTGTATCTCAACACTTCAGTTTGAACTAAAAACGTTCTCTGAAACACCCTGCCTGGATCTTAAGACCTCCTGAAAGTGAACAGACCATGTACTTGTGTAAATGCCTGAATACACAGTATGGATGTTTGGGGCTTTGGTGGGCTTTTGGTTGGTTGGTTGGTTTTGTTTGCTTGTTTGTTTTTGTGGTGTTTTTTTGTTTGGTTGGTTTTTGTTTGTTTTGTTTTGTTTTTTTTTCCTTGGCTTGGTTTATATGACCTAAAATTTTAAGCAGTATATAAATAAGTATTTGCTAATCAGAAGTGTCAAATCACATTATTTGAAAGCAAAATTTTCATGGCTTAGGATTTGAACTTTAAGGCAGTATGTGGTTTGGGGCTTTCTGTCTGAGATATTGCTTTCCTTGTGCTGACCTAAAGCCATGGTAACCACAGTAAAATACCTGAACTGCAATCTCCCTTTTACAGGATGAAACAGCAGCTGGAAGGTCACTTTGTCAAAGAAAAAAACTTTGGAATTTACTTGTCCAGAAAAATCGTAAATCATATTTATCTTTGTTCATTATCAGGATACTTTACTGGAGTTGTTTGCATTCCGTAAATAGAATTGTGTCAGGAAAATGAAGCATTTGGGAGCCCATGAAACTGATGGAAATCTCTGAGAACAGATTATGACTGCAGGCTATAGTGCCTTTTCCAGATGACTTTTCACCTTGGCAATTCTCTATCAGTAATCAAGAGGAGATACACTTGAGCCATCCTGAGCGAACAAGGGGGAGCCTCTATTGGCAAGAGCACCATCAGCAAGGCATGGATCATCTGCAGGATTTTTTATTTTCATGGACAGACTCAAGGGTCCAATCTTGACTTCTGACAGATGGATTAGAAAGAAGTCTGCAAACAGATCCTCAGTGAGGTTTACTCCTCCAAGCTCCTTATGCTTTTTAATGAGGCTATCTGGCCTATGGTAATTATTGCCAGAAAAATTCAGCATCTATCTTTATCTCCACGTGACAAATAAGGATACATTTCAATGTTCTTGCACTGAAATTCAAAATGGCCAGAAATTCTGCTTGCTATCTCTTTGGTAAAGCAAACACAGAGACTTTACCTTAACATGATTCCTACCCTCGGGATTTGGTATAATTCCATAATGTCTCCCTTTAAAGTTATTGCTATTATTTTATTTTAGCCTCATACTGATCTGTCAATTTGGAATTAGAATGTTACTGGATTTACATATATTATTGAAATACAGGGATTTATTTAGTGCTGTGTTAGAAAGGGTGTCAAAGCACAGGATACTTAACATTCTACTGTAGATGTGTAGATCTACATGATGTGACTTCTTCTGGTTGCTTTATAACTAATCACCTTCTCTTTGTAAGTCTATTCATTGTAACATCATCCTCTAATGTGAATATTACAGTCTCATCCCAGGCTTTACTGAAATCTGCATAAATGCCCTTGATTTAAACAACATCCAGGAGTTTTAAATTCTGCGATACATTTCAAACAGCAGAATTTATTAGAAGTTCAAATTCTTTACTGAGATTGCAAAGTGCTACTGTATTTGATCCAGTCAGCCCACAGGCCGTATTCATGGAAACTGTCAGTAACTGCACTTGAGAGGGAGAGGATATTCCTGTTTCTTTTCTAAGTACTGAAAATCAGTTACTTTACTATAGTAAGTGAGTTTTGGTTTGATTTTTAGAACTTTCATAAAGCAAAGATGACCTTTTTAACTTCTGAATGCCCATGCAGAAGTGCTTATTCCACCCTGCTCTGGTTATGAAATGGGTATCTAGTTGTATGGCTGGTTTTAAAAAACACTGAGAGTGCTCTCTTGCATTTTCCAGTTGCTAGAAGGACCAAGGTGCTAAAACTGCAGCCAGGTGTGGTCAGATTGCAGATTCATTCTCATCTCATTGACTTTCCTTACGTGGCAAAGCTGGCTTGAGACAACACAACACCCTTAACTTTTTCTCTTCATCACAAGAGGTGAGCCTTGTCCTGGGTAATTCACAAACTTCTATTCAATAGTGGAACAGTGTAGCTTCTGTACACCACTGGCTTAATAAAAAACTGACAAAATGTAGTGTGTCCTGCACTTTTGATCCTAGTTGAATTAATATTGCAACAAACAATGAATTTAAAATATCAACTTAATGCTTATGAGATAAGTCATCTCGCATGATTCATGGAAAAATTAGAATCAGTGAAATGAAAATAGATGAACCCAATTCTCTCTTCAGTGACTGTTATTAAGCAGAGATTTAGAACGAAAGCCCAATCATGTTAAGGTTGGAGCCACTTTTCAACTAGCAAATATTTCAGCCATTTATATATTAAAACATATTGAAACATATATAAAAATATTGCTCCAATATGCTGGGAATATGTATTTAACAGAAAAAGAATAAATTCCTTTTTGACAGAAGTAAATTCTAACCTGCTGTAATGAAAGTTTGATCTTTGAATACTGTGGTCTCATGTTTATTGATGGCAGCTTCTTTGATACGATAGCACAGTTATTATTTGCTGTACAACACTGAGTATCTCATTGCTTGTGAAACTTCCAAAACAAAGTTGAATCTAAATTACGCAGTATCAACTTGAAATTGGCACACAGCCTTTTCTATATGATAGGGGACAATTAAATCAGAGATAATGGAAGGAATAAACTAATCCAAGCACAAATCACTAGAGAAATTACTGAAGAAATGTAGCATACCAAAACAGGTGAGAATGAGCAAATAAATATTATAACTTCAATTAAAAAATAGAGTATTTAATGGACTGGAAAGGAATGTGGGAATTAACATGGGCTGATATATTTCAAACCGCTGAAGTAAACCCATAATATCAGTTTGCATTGCTAGATTTTCATGTCTGTGGTTGCCTATAAGTCATATTTTAGGAAATAAAAAATAATAAAAAAAAATATATATATATATATATATGACTAAAATAGTGCTATTTACTGCTATCAGAATCTAACTGGAATAATTTTATAAAGCCCCACATCAGGAAGAACACTTATGCTTTCAGAACAATAATGCTGGTTAAAGATCATGCTGATCTTGGGAAACAAGCTGTTACACTATGGACTTTGCACATGAGGAGGAATAAACAGCCTCAGAAAAATTCACAGGTTTTGTCAGCAATGCTGCAGTTCAAAATTGAGGTGTTGGGAAGAGCTACTAAAAAACCCATCTATACTTGTGAGAGGTCTTTCTTAATGTGAAGGATTCTGAGGACAGACCTGCTCTTTTTAGAAGATTCCTGCGGTGTGTATTAAGAGTGGACCAGCTTCTGGACTGGAAGTTCTTTCCTTGAAATTATTTCAACAACAAAATCTTTTTTCATCTAAGCAAAACCAACCACAAAAACATTTGACTAGCAAAGGGATTTGACTTCATAGCAAACTGATAGGAAATATTCAGTGTTGAATATCAGGCACTGGCATGCTGCCTCAAAGGTGGAGAAGTGATGACAGAATTTGTTTTGTATCATTTATTCAGATTGCTAAAATATTCCCTAAGTGCACGTCAGAAGCACTGGGTGCCTTTTCCACTGCTTAAAGTGAAGACACACAGCAAGACAAAATCAACAGCTGCACCTTCTGCCTTGAGGGTATCATTGAACAATGTTAATTCAGCACCCTGTCCCACCCCTGCTCCCCCCCTGAGAATGCAGTGCTGAACCCAGTGGAGAGAAGTAGTAAATATCGTGAGTTGCTCAAATTCCATCACATGAACCCAAATTCCATATTTCAAATACATTTCATAGCTCTGTAGTATGCTGCTGGTTATAAACACAGTTTCTGTTTAAAATAGCCAAATTTACATTCTTTCTGAGGGTTTCATACACTGATGGAATAGCCATAAAACTATTTTTCAGTGCTTTCACATATTGTGCACTACAGGTAATTTGAAATTGAAATTTTCTTTTTCTTATTTTGGAGTGTTTCCCAGACCTTACTGACTGTGAATGTTCAGGGTGCAGAAACATTCAGCACTCATTTAACATGATGGAATGCACCATGTTGGTAATAAGGAATTTAGAGATTATTTGAGCATCAGTTCACCATCTTTAAGGCACCTGATATATTTAAGGAGAACAAAACCTACTCAAAATCAGTACAAACCCAGCCAAGGACTTGTCATTTGGAACCAAAGTTGCTCTGGTTGCCTTCTTTATTAAAAAAAAAAAAATAAAAAAAAAAATATCATCTCTTACCAGGGAAAACCTTCATAACACACCAGTTCTCCTTGGATTAATGGATTCATACCGATTACCTAGCCAGGAAAATATATGTTGCCATGCACATGAAGCACACTTTATTTTTTTTTTTTTTTAGACTTGCTTGCTGAACACAAATAGTGTGTTCTTGTGCTGCTTTTTAGTATTTTAACATGTCTTTAAAAAAACAAAACAAAACAAAACAAAACACTTGAGTGCAACTTAAATATTCACTTTCCAAACCTTGACTAAATTACATTGCACATTCAATTTCTTCTACCTTCTGGAATAAGCAAATTGAATGTGATGTGTTATAAAAGGAATGGGCTCAGCACTTCTATAAACTTCAACATTTTTGTTACCAAACACCAGTTTGTTAATTTGAGAATGACTGAATCTTATGGACTGGAGCAGTGTAGAGAAGTTCAGCTATTTGGATGTGACCATGTCTAGAACTAAAACTGCAGAAGGGGAAAAGAAGTTTGAGGGAACGAATAGCATGGTTCACAATTATATATGTATATTCCTGGAAAATCCCCCTGATACTAAATTTTGTTTGGATTTTGGAGGAAGGAGATGATTTTGTTTCATTTTTTAATTCATTTTTAACAGCAAAGCTGTAGAATGTTTGTTAGAGGCATTGTGCTCAGGGGTCCTGTCATCTTTAAATGTAGAGTGTGACAGTTCCCAAACTGAATTTCAGCTTCTGCAAGTGGAATACAACCACTCAAGCAACCACCTGAAGTTTCACCACCTCTCCATAAATGCTGCGTAGCTAAAAAAAAATAATTAAAAGCATATATCCTGCTCTGGATGTACCTTCTACCTTAGGCATTTATTTGACCCCTATTACTGTACTATCAAAGTACCTCACAATCTTCCTAGCTTTATCCTGACAAACCCCCTGTGAGGGTTTGCTATTATCTCTGCACTCATGCTGACACTTTATGTTTCAAGGAAGTAGAAAATCAAACTGATTCAAATGTAATACTTTCCCTTTTGGCCTTGGAGGCCCAAGGCAGCTCTTTCTAAACATGGTTTCAATCATGTTTCACAGATTAAATGAATTATTCAAGTCTGTAAATCTACATTTTGCAGAAGATCTGCTCAGCTTCAATATCAAGTTATAAAAAGTCATCATTTCTCTAAGCTGCCTCTTAATGGTACAGTTCTGAGAAAAAAAAAACATGTTGGAAGTGTACATCTTTTGTAATGTATGGCAGTTTTAAAATAAGGGCTAAAACTGAGTTTCTTCTTTTCGTTAGGAAAAAATTAACTCACCAGTTCAAAGAAGGACAATCTCTAATTACAATTGAAAGACGAGACCTAATTTGTACATCTGATGGTAAAAAAGAGGTTACAGGTAGGATTTTCTATTCCTAGTTTGTCATACCTCTCTTACAGATTAATTTTACCCAGAATTTGAATAGACATTACATAAAGCCCTTGGTAAACTTGGAAAGAACCCAGTATTCTAAGATAAAGAAGAGATAAAAGCAGAGGAGAGAACTGATTAAGGGTTAAATTTCACTAAATGATACATTTTTCTGGTTTCCAAACAAAGCATTGTTTACAGTTTTTCTTTTCATTTCATGAAAAGGGAAGAAAACATGGAGAACTGATAGTGGTATCAGAGATGGGAAATTCTGGAAATTCTGGAGACAGCAGTTCTTCCAAAAGACATTGGAATGATCAAAAGAGATGGCATGTCTTTTTTTTCATCAGAGTAATGCACTTTCAGTGGTGAAGAGGGATAAACCAACAATCAAGGTGTAAAATGGCAGGAAAAGTTGAATAACAAATCAGCTTTAAACTTTTCAGTAATAACAATGGTTACCCTATTTATCCTTTTAAGACTAATGAGCATTTTCCTCAGGGGAAGTGAACCCATTCATTCCTGGCCCCATTCTGTGCCCTCAGCTGACTCAGGACAAATGTTTTGGGACTAAATGTAGAACCAGATCAGGGAGGTGAAAAGGTGGCTGTAGTTGTTGTTGTAATTATTATTATTTCACTTTAATACTCAGTCTCAGCCTCATGGTATGCACTCAGACAATGGGTTTAGTTAGCAAAGGGAGACCAGATACCAAATTGGGTGGCTGGATTTGCTTGGAGAGGCTCCTCACAGAACTGCTGTAGTGCAAGGCAGAAGGATATCATTTGAGCATGGGAGCCTGTCCATAGAGACCAACATGACCAAGTCACTCACAACCTGCCAGACAGAGCAGTTGTGAGATACCAGCAGCCTTGGAGAAGGCTTGGGCCTCCTCATCTGGAAACTGCATGATGTTACTGACACAGCACCACTAAGAATCTGTCACTGGAACTACAGGTAATATGGGAACAATTTGCAGGGAAAAAGTGAGAAGCATGACCCAGGCTGGTCTGTCAAATAATAATCTGTCATAATCTGTGAGGGATGTTTCTTGGATCTTAGGAACTGTATCACATCTCATTGTATTCAGTGGCCTTTGTTTTTACAAACAGCTTCCAGTGAGTGGCTTCCTCACCTTCCTCACTTACAGCAATCAGCTGTCCAGCAGTCATTTTAAACACCTCGATATGGAAGTATCTTTTAACAGAAAACCAGAAAACTAAACAACAAAACCAGTCAGCTAGCAGGTTTTTTTGCTGTCTGACTTTTAGCTACTGGTAGAAAAGAAGAAAACATACATTTCATAAACATTTTTATCTGTAAAAGCTGTTTTTAGGGATCTCTCTGATCTACTTTCCTACTAAGCAGAGACTGATGGGATAATTCTCTATCCGCAAAACTTGTACGTAAGCAAGAACAGACAAGCACTGCTTCCATTATATCTCACTACATAGTGAGAATAAGAACTGCTTGTTGTCTTAGGTGTCTGCTGCTTTCGCCACTCAAGTTGTCTGTGTTTTCCCTGTTTTACCCATAAAATGCCCCAAGATAGAATTTTTCCATGAGAGGTTGAATATATTGGTAGAAAAAACACTGTGAATACCATCTCAAGGAAGCTAATATTATCCCTGTTTTTTCTAGCTGTTTGTGTGCAATGTTGTTACCATTTATCCTTTTACCATTTATCATTTAAAAGGCAATTAAAGTATTAGTTTCAAATTATAGTCACAAATGTGACTTATTTTTAGTTAATGAGTTCATTATGAACCTGACAATTCTGATTATTAAGCAAACTATTAATTTCATCTGTTCGCTGCTGCTCATGTACTCCACCACAGGTCACTAAAGGAACTGGGCTACTGTTGCTGTTCCCTAAGTGGAAATCTGGAAGATTTCAAATGTGAGACCATCAAATAATTGATGCTAATTGTGAAATTAATTATACTGGATGTCACACAAATATTAGGATTCAGGAACATTTTCATAAACATAGAGTAGTTATCTAAGCACTAAGAATAACACAGGCATGTTAATTACAGTAAGCACTGCATTTGATTCATTGAGCCTTTCATGTCAATCGTCTGTCATTCTGTTAATTCTCTTTCTTCAAAAATTGAAACAGCTCTACACAGTTCTTTCTGTAGAAATCCTTGTATTCTAGTCTGATGGACATTACATTTGGGATGCTTTTCAGTACTGGGCTGTAAAGTAGTCAGACAGTATATTAGAGTGACCTGCTTTTCAACTAATTTTTTTTGATGCTTAGTTTTAAGAAGTTGCTTTCTGCTTTTCTAACAGTGACAAAATTAAAAAAACAAACAAACAAACAAACAAAAAATTAATGAAGCATGCAAAATTTATCCATTTGAATAAAACTGAAAACTGGAAATACTTCCTTTAAAGATCCTGATTTTTAAAGAAGTTTGCTACATTGTTCCACACATTGCTATAGCAGAAGATTATTAACAACTGCTCGTTCAGATGAGGTATTTTGCACCAAACTGCCTATAATCAGCTAGTTGACTATGAAACTGCCCAATTTCTGTGTGTAATCAAAGTAACTGTGTACACATTTGGCATGTAATTACATTTCTAAATTGATTAAAATCCATCCCTGAAATGACTGCATGCTAAGGCCTGGCTCCAATGATTATTTCTTAAAACTTCTTTCACAAGCTCGAGCAAATAACGTATTTGCCAAAAAATGCTGCCAGCTGTGAAAGTTAATTATGATAAATGACACACAGTTCTCTGATCACCAATGTACAGAGAAGGGCTTTTTCCTTTTCTAACCTCATTGCCCATCAAGACAAAGATGGTGCTTCAGGTTTTTTTTTCCTTTAGCAAGGACAGATGGACTCATGAGTGACAGTCAAATTTGTTGGAGGTATTAAATTGCTAATGCTAATGCATTTTACAATCTTCTGAACTGATTTAATATATTAGACTGTCACTCAAAGTCTTAATAAACAATTCCACTCTCTTAGTTTAAAATCATCCTGTCAGATCTGGAGTTTTTCTCAATTGGCCTCCATTGTTAATGTGATAGCAGTTTACAAACAAATTACTTTTTTTCTTCGTAGGTTGTATCACACAAGACTTCAATGGGTGTTTCTCTTGCTTCTCTTTTTTATTTATTTTGAAACAGCTGTGCCAGAGCTTAATGGTGTGGATTTGTGCTTTAAAGCATCTGGTGCTTGTAGCTAGACTTCTCCTCCTCTTGCAAATAATCTCTCGCTCATATTTGAATAGATCTTTGTTCTCATTTTAGGGTACTGCAAACTCAGCCTTGTGCAACTTAATACACTTTTGAAGAATGATTTCATTATGTTAATTCTAATACAGTCTAATTCCTCCATGGAGTGCCACTTTTGCTTCAGAGACCCATCAGAAGCTCAACAAGTACTGAAGTTTCATGTCTGCAGATGTGAAAAACAGAGGTACTCATTATGGCTAATAGGCTTTGACAGGAAGTCATTAAAAATAAAATATTTTCTCTAATTTTGTAGAAAAAAGAGGAGAAATGAGGAATTAATTTCTCTGAAGTGCATTTATAGAGCAAACAACCTGGATATTTTGATTTTGAGACTCTCAAATATAAGAGCATCACTAGTATCAAAGGGTTCAGATTATTGTTTTGATAAGTATCCGGATTTTGATACTTTATCTGTCTGAGTGTTAAATCAATAAATCAGATAGCTGCCAAAGAAAAACTTGTTAAGAATTCTACCTTAAGCTAGTATTAATAAAACTTCCTTATGTTTTGCTTGTTTTTCCTTAGCTGTATGCTGGTGGGTGATTTCTGTGAACAGATGTATAAATTATTTGTAGTAGGATGTAAAGCCACTGCAGCTGAAAAAAATACAGATTGTTCTGATAGCTCATTCTATAATGTGCTCCTGCTTGTTTAAGAAAGCGTCATTCCCAACTCTCACAATTTTCTTTATAGACTTCCTTAACATAGTTACACTGAGAGTTAGGTAAGTATTCCCTAAGGCAGATAGCTCTTTCCTCATAGATGGCTTTCAGTATAAGCATGAAGGCTGCTAATGAATCACAGAAGATACAAGAGTAGTGAAGGCTACCAAGTTTAAGACTAATGAAAACTATCCATACGTCTGCCATCTGAGGATGTGTATTTCCTTTTTATGGACATGGTGAGGCTTCCCTTTTGCATCTATGTATAACTAACTCAAAGCTACACAGACAGATATAAATCTGTCCAAATGTGAAAAATTACCAGGTCATTTTTTCAGAGGAGTTAAACAATATTTAAACTGAGTATGTTCCTAGCCTAGAATCCTCAAGGTTGCCCAGGCTTGCCCTATATCCTTCCCACATCCTGCCTTGTAAGGTTTCTGATGATGTCAGAAAGCAGCTTGTCTTAATTTGGTGATTTGGTAATTTGGAATTTCAGTACCAAAAGTAATAAATCCCTTTGTATTATGGTTTACTAGTTTAAAAGTCCAGTAAAAGCAATAATGAAAACATTAAGCAAAAGAAAAAGTGAGGATATTGAGCTGCTTAAGACTTTTGTTGTGATAATTCTACATCACTGTATTCTATTCTATCGTCAAATAGAGTAATTGTCTCATTTTCCCAGTACAAATACTGCTGTGAAAAAATGTCATCCCTCCCTGAAATCCTTGTTTTTCTTCCATCATTAGACTATTGTGACTTTACCAA
Source organism: Phaethornis superciliosus (assembly GCA_023637945.1). Taxonomy (NCBI): domain Eukaryota; kingdom Metazoa; phylum Chordata; class Aves; order Apodiformes; family Trochilidae; genus Phaethornis; species Phaethornis superciliosus. The sequence goes on along the minus strand of JAJQWJ010000014.1, from coordinate 6,805,113 downwards.
AATGTAGAAATATTTGGATCTCTAAATCAATGGGCATTCATCTGAGAATTCCTCTTGAAGCTTGTGTTTGAGAGTCAACATCAATGGAGCTGCATCAGATTTTGCAAACTAAAGATCTCTCTGCTGTCTGTCTCTCTATCTGTTTTTCTATCTTTCTGTATTTCTATCTGTATTTGAGTATTCCTTTCCACAAATCGTACTGGAAACTTTCATCTGAATTGTAACTAGAGTAAACATGACTAAGTCATTTTCATAATAGCACCAACGCCAAAGACCTAAAATATTATTTAAAGGTTCTAATTTGTTATTTCTTCCCTATGTTAACATTTCTCAACCTGTCATGCCAACTTTTGAGTTGTCACATCTGGTTGAATAAGTCACAGAATTTGATATTACCTTAGAAAGCAAAACACAGCACTGCTTATTGATACTAGGCAAGATATATTTTTAATTGTGGTATGGATGTTGGTGGGATTTTTAGGAAGGGCACTGATTCACGGATATCTGATCTTTTCTAATTGACAAAATTTTAAGGGTTTTTTTCCTGACATATGATTTAAACTTTCTCTGAAAACAGTATAGATTCTGCCACCAGCTATGTGGGAAATTTTATGGTCCTGGGTGACAGAAAAATGTGGTTTGGACAAGCAGATCTGTTGCTGATATTTGTTGGCCACCTAATACACAGGGGAATCTTCTTACATATTTGTATGGCTATATTGCAGCCTATTTGCTCAAGCTGATGAGTTAGAAGTTTGTTTCTCTTTGATAAGGCATACGTAGGGGCAGTACAGTCTTCTTTGAAAAACTGGCCTGGTTTAGTTAGCAATGATTTTTGCCTTTACCATCACAGACTCGGTTTTAGAGATCTGAGGAGCTGTGCATGATTTTTAACCACCATCTGCCATAAGTTTAATTAGATCCAGTGAAGCTCATGTGGCCTAAGTTTAGTTCTTACCACTAAGTTGACAGTTCTTAAGTCTTGGTAGGTGTGGGAAATCTTACGTGCTTTAAAGATCAAGATAATGATATGTTAAAAGATTCAATGCTATCTTAGTACTTTAGAACTTAGTAACTTAATACTATGAATATGTTTTTGATGAAATAGGTATTTTTCTAATGAATATTTTTCAAAAAGCAGTTATAGAAATGATAGTAGGGTGAGAGGCGCAAATGAAAGAAATGGACAAAGCCAGGCTTAGAATACAGAAATTCAATCAAGATTATACATTTCTATTTTCTTAATGATGACCTCTGTTGTCCTGGTTCCCATTTTCTTCATTTCAGCATTACAATTAGGCTGAATTTTTATTTTAAAAGAGGGTGCCAAGTATTTCTTACATTAGATTTGCGATTCTATGAACTCCACACAGCCTCCCTAGTAACAAAAGATAATAATTATGAATTTGCATTATTTTCATTACACAGTTGATCTTGCATAGATTTTAAGCTGTAGCCACACTGGCCTGCCATTAGTGTAGGATGTGGGAGCTGCTGAAAATGAACTCCCCACACAATCGGTTTGTTGGGACAGCAGCTGTAACAGCTTCCTTAGTTGTCTCATTCCTTTTGGGAGCCATTCTGTAGCCATGCTACATGCAGAACTCCCACTGAAGTCCTTGAGCAAGTCCATAATTGGGCCCTAGTGCACAGTTTAACACATTTGTTTTCATTACTGTGTTTACTATTGATGTTTTGGAGATGTCAGTTATGCTGTACTCCATGGCTCTAAAACCGCAATCCGACAGCAATATTTGATATTTCTTTTTGAAACAATAATTTAGCAATTATTTTTCCCCTTGTGTGTATGTTTTTAGAAAGTACCTATGCATCTTCCAGAACAGAATGCAAACTCAGCACTTTCTTACAGCATTTTATACCTGTAAACTCTTATAGTTGTAAACTTTATGAAGTGGTAAAGATTGCATTCTTCTTGCAGGCTTTGGAGGCAGATGAAAATAAGAAAAAAACCTTTTCACACAGAAGTCTCTTCTTACACAAAATGTATTGCTAAATATACTAGAATTTATGGTTGGCATTTCAGTAGACTTTTATGTTTTAAAACATGACAATTTTTATCTTGTTTTTTACTTTAAAGAAAGTGGATACTAAAAATTACATATTGCCATTCTTCATATGCATTCTGTCTGAAATATTAAAATACAGTCTTTGAAAATCTCGCTACTGAGTATTAAAGGGAAGAGATTTATCCCATGATTGTCTCTGACTGAAGAATAGCTAATATTCTACTATTATTTTTTGACTGAATCAGTGGTTAATGAGGAATATTTGGAGGTGGCACACAGCAAATAAGTATCTTTGTTTCTCCTGCTAATCTTCACTGTACAGATAATCAGCCTTTAGAGGACTGAGACTTTGGAACTATTAGATGATAAGGATGCAGTGCTGACAGCTTACTCATTTCCTCATGCAAAAATATGTTAGGTCATTTTTTGCACAGGAAGTATGATACAGATATATCATTGACATTTGATAAATAGAGAGGTTTTTAAAAATCGCATCTGAAATACTTGACATTCAGTACAGTTTTTGAAAATGATAAAATCATAATTGTAAAAAAGACCTGCAGTATTGCCAATCAGATTCTTGCTGTTATGTGCACCCTGGCACATACATCTTACTGTCCCCCTGCGGAAGAAAGAATGAGCATAAAGAAAAGAGCAATTTTCCTGCCATAAATTGTAAAGTCTGCCAAGCAGCTAAGTGATCTACCATCAATCAGTGTTAAATTCTCCTTAGCTGCAGAAAATTCAAGAACTAACTATTACTGAGAGATTTCACACAGTGACTAATAGTATATGACAAACACATTTAAAATCTGCATAGACCAGCATCGGTTTAAAATATAACATGAATAGTAAAAAATTCTAAGGATATCCTGGTGTGCAAAATAAGATATAATCTCCTCAGACATATATTGTACATAGAAGATTACCATTCTAGAAGTACATTCGATATCAATACAGAACAATGCCAAGTATACAATATGACTTTATTTGGAATAGCACCTTTCATACAATGTATGCTGCAAGGTTGCGTGTATTCAAGCAAGACTGTACAGCAAGATGGCTAAGTTAGAGTATAAAGTAAAGATGACAGCTAAATAAAGCATTGGGCTGAATATACAATTATTACTCACATGAGGAGCCCCATTAAGTAATATTGAAATCTCGGGGTGAGGGAGGTCTTCTCCTCTACCATGTCATTACTGAAGCCACAACTACTGTGTCTGTTCCAGATGGCAAGCATCCAAATGAATGTGAGATAGTGTTGCTGCTTGCATACTAAGCTGGCCATTTCTCAGTGCAAAGATTCCGCTCATGTCTGTTTAGTTTCCTTTAAAATATATTCTTTAGCTGCATAATATTTATAAGAAAGGACTATATTAGCTATTAAAACCTGTCTGCACTTCTAGGTGAAGAAAAGTGCATAGAACTGGAGATGTTTTTCCTAAATTTGCATTTTCAAGCATTTAGATTTTTAATTATTTTCCATTAATTTTCCAGATTTACATTTTTTATTTAGAATACAAAGTCAATAATTTTGACAATGGTATTTCTAGCTATATAGCTATAATGGTCTTTTTTTTTTTTTTTTTTTACTTTCCCTCTGACAAAAGTGTGTTGCCAAAGAAGTCAGGGGGAGTATCAGGTTTTATTTTCTTGGGAATAGGACCTGTTATTTTGAGCTTTGTCAAGCTATGAAGGAGCCATAACAACTTAGGGCAAAGGTGTTTTTGTTCTGAATGGACACACACTCTGAAAGAAATAGAAATTTGTAAGTGAAAGAACCCAGGGGAAGCTGTACTATACTGAGAATACCAGCAGTTCTAATGATCGCCAAAGTGAGATGGAAACCACTGAATAAACATAATTGTACCAAACAGCTTCCCCCATTCCCCACAGAAATAAGAGAAGAGGCAAACATATGGAACAGTTTATATGTGTTTAGGGACAATGTTTGTAAATTATTGTGTGATCTCTCAAATATCAGTCTGACAGAATGTCTCCTCATCCATCTTTCTGCCTCCCAAAATTAAGTATTCACATCTAATTTGCTTAAAATCTTTAAATGATGAGACTATCCACCTCTGAATTATGACTTTCTGAATCATTCACAGAACAGTTTATCTAATTGTGTCTCCTCTGGAGATATCTCATATTTAAAAGGGATAAATTACTATATATGTTAACAACACAACAGTACAGATACAAGTCAGAAAGCCCGTTTCAATGAAAACAGATACAATAAACAGAACTATTCCTTGTGTTTGAGCTGCTTCTTTTACCAAAGAGAGAATACTGTTCCTTAACCTTAATTCTACATGAGCAGTCAATATCCAGTGCTCTGAAAACAGAGACTAGGTCAGTCAGAATAAACAATACTTAAATAAACATCGCATTAGCTGTAGTATAGCAATGATGCCATGATTTGACCCTATTATGCAGCATAATTTCCATTTACAGAATTGCTAACAAGAAGTCAGAAACAGCGCAAAAATTATTTTGCATGTTATCATCATGTGGTGCCACCTTACTAACTCTATGCAAGGACCTACCCATTTGGTATAGAAGGAAGATACAAGGAAGAGATAGTTTGAAAATGTTATTAGTAGAAAAGATTCCAGGTCTGCTGAACGCCCTTAAAGACCAGGCTGTGTTACTCTAGCATGTTGAGTAATTGTTCTGAAGGCTATGAAACTTCTTGTAGAGAAACTGGGGACAAGCATATAAAAAATTTAGCCAAAATCCATTTATGATAGCACACAATCTGAATGCTGAAAGAAGCCATAAAAGTTTATTGGATTAACTGTATTTCAAATTTTTGGCTTTTCCAAAGGAAAAAATAAAACCAAAAACAACAAACAAAACCAAGCCATTAAAAAAGACAAAACTAAAGTAAAAGTGAGAGTATATCAAGACAGATGACTAGGCAGAAGGATATTTGCCATCCCACCCTTGTGCTCTCCTTCATGGTTAGCAAAAGTCTCTGATGTATTATCATCATATTATCTTCCTTTGTTTTTAACAGGGCTTTTTATGAGTAAAAAATTTATGGTAGTATGCAAATATTCCGTGAAGCTAGCAGCAAAAGCAAGTGCTATTTACCCTGAAATTCATGTACTAACTAAAAACAATAGCAATTAACAACAATGGAGTTAGTGCTATTTCCATCTGTATTTTGCGGTATACAGCAAATGATAGTCACTCAGCAATACAAGAACTTGCTATTTTTCTTCAGCTAAAATATAAAAGTTGTTCTAGTTATTTTAAAACACATTTATCAAAGTAGTCCAAATACCCAAATCCTGTCTGCTAAATAATTAGAAACCATTAAGGATATGAGAATTCACTCCTAGCCCCAAGCAAAGTATTATTTCCCTAGAAGGAGTTCCAAAAAGGACTCAAGAGATAAATTTTGGCTTTCCTGATACTACAGATGGGACAGAAAGGAGTGATCTTATGCATCAAGGCCATCAGCAGATTCAGGTATTCCTCTCTTGTGCTGGCCACATGTATGAATGGGACCCACTGCCCACATACCACTTCTTTCCAAAGACAGAGAGAAAGATACAGAAATACAGAGAAAATGGGAATGGGGGAATACAAGTACAGAGCTAGAGAGACAATCTTCAGCTCTCTTCCTCTATTCTCCATAAACACAAGATAGAAGCGTGGGAAGGAAGGTTTTACATGTCTTTTCTCTCCAGCTCAAACAAATATACACATCTGCTGAACCCATTTGTCAGCAACAGTGAAATGATGCACTCTACAGTTTCTAGGAACAATCAAATTGTACAAATATATTTTGATTATTTATAAATCCTCAATTTTACAGAAAATTTCTCCAATCCTGAGGAACAATCAGAGTAATCTATAAATCTGTGAGAATCATGACAGGTCTCTCTCCAGTAGTTTCTGTACCTGCTTCATCTTGACCTATAGAGCAGCATCTAAGTGGATAATACTGTCCTCCTATCTTTCCCAAGTGACCTTGCAGATACCATTAACCTAAATGAGATTAGTTAGTCACTGGATCTGTGCAGAGTTGCTTTTAGCAGCTACAGCAGCAGCACTTACCAGTAAAAGAACCTTGTTTAAGAGAAAAAGCCTGGATTTGGAAGTTTTGAAGATTATCATAAGGACATATGGCATCTGAATTTCTGAATATGCTGTAGACAGGCTGGCATAAGGACACATACCAAAAACCAGAAAAGCCCCTGTGAAGTATACAGTTTCATGTTCATTTTTATAATACACTACAAGTGTTCACACAGAAGCCTCTCATTCATGAAAGTGAAGTTTTTTACTATCAGTCACAAAAAAAGCAAATGAAAATGCTGAGATTTTATGTACAGTGATTCAGTCTGAGGGTTTTAACACTTGTGTAGGAAGCAGTAGTTATTTTACAAGCAAATGGTATAATGGGGAGTATGTTGATCATTTGGCTAAGTTGTAGCATACATAAAATATCAGCATCCCAGCTGAAAAGCAGCCATAACGACACAATGGGGCAAGCTTTCCTTTACAGGTATTTAAACATTTATGCTGAGGTACTAACCTCTACTATAGAGAGTATCTTACCTCTACTATAGAGAGTATCTTTTCTGTGGAATAGGACAATCATCAGTGATGAAACTCAAAGATTATTGTTAACCCAAACTCAAACTACCAGTAAGAATAGATTCAATTTTCCCAGTATCTTTCCCTCATCAAGAAGGTATCATGCAACTGTATTTTGTGCACTTTGAATTAATTTGAGAAAACCTAAAAAAAGAGAATATATTCATATTATATTAAAATGAATTGTAAAGGACAAAGAATACCCAAACCTCTCATATAGCCAGTGCAGAAAAAGAGACACTTCCAGAAAGCACTGTGACTACCGAAGACCCAAGAATTATTCTTTGAAGATGTCTTCCTCTTTCCTTTGTGTACAAGAGGAGTTTCTGAAAACTACTGTCCTTACTTAAACACCTGTGGTAGTTATACAGGTTTGGGATTAATCTAGAACTTTGTTTTTGAAATAACTTCAGAATAAGGTCTTCTCAAAAAAATCTCAGCATGTGAATTAACATGATAACTACTATCTTATTAGTCTAGGATTTAAAGCACCACCTGCAAGTGAAAAAGCTGGATTAAAGTCCTCTCTTTAAACAGAACAGCAGGCACAAGTAGCTGTGATGACAGTTTATATCAGAATGCACTGATCATTGGGCTGCAGGGTAATATGCACTCTTGTTCCCTTTCTCAGTGGCTTACAGAGTATTTAATTATTCCATGTAAAGTGAAATAGCTTCAGCGGAGTGGAGAATAGGATGAAATCAATCCTCTAAGTCCTAAATAGTAGGGTAGGTTCAAATGTTGTCAGACAGATGAGGGAATTGAAAGTAGAACTGCTAGAAGTGGATCAGTTATCTGAGCAGTTAAATTAAGTAGAGAACTATAGAGGGTGTACCTCCATTTTTGAAAACACCTACGGAATCACTTCAAAGAAGGGGATAACTCTTTTCTTTGTGAACCCAAACAAGCTCTAGATTTTCTTTTAACTGTGGAAAATCATGTTGAAAATATATTTTAAGATCTGTACAAGTTTGCAACCTTTGCCATACAGTGTCATCCTCCAAATAATTAAAGTCTGAAATAGATTTAGATACCTCTCAGAGCAATGCTTGGGCTGCCAAATATTTAATAAGCACCAATGGGTTTCCAGTTTGTGCTGCACAGCTATGCATGTCAGTATTCAACATCGTAGGTGATGACCTCTCTGCCAAAAGAAAGTTAATTTTGTGTTTGCCATGAGCAGGTAAAGGCTGCTTGAGGATGCATCTATCAAAACCAGTAGCAGTATATTTAATCCTTTTTTAATCACTTGATACTATTACATAGGTATAACTAGAAGAGAGAAGAACAGACATCTCTCATCTGCCAGCATGATAGCTCGCTAGGCTGTCTGTCCTCTTGGTCCTTTCTCACAGCTCTGCAAGGTGCCTGCTGGCATTTCTGTGGAGGTATCCACTTCCCAATTTATCTGACAGGTGGTTAGCTATTAACATAAATAAAAGTCGTGACCTGTCTGCCACTTTCAATAATTCAAGTGCTATATCTCCAATCTGTCATGTCCTTGGCAGCCCTTTTGTTTATTAGTAAATGCATTATTCATTATGAAAAATTGTTACGAAAATGTGCCTTAATTTTCATCATTTTAACTGTACTTCCCTACTATCCCTTTAGTGGCCTTTTCCTTTGATATACTCCGGCTGTTTCATGAACTAGATGGTGATTTGACTAATACACCACTGCATAAGGGAACATAAGGGAGGATGGCACTCAGTTGCATTCTTGTGTCAGTTCTTCTAGAGGTGCAGAGATAGAAAAGGTTGTACAGTAACTCCTTTGACAACAGTGAAGTGAGTGAGCAGAAGAAAGGGAAAGAGAAGACAAATAAACATGTATTTGCCATCCACAGTAGCCAAGTTAATGATGCATGATTAAATCCAAAGTAAAAATAATACCTTTGGGAGGCACTGTTCCTTCCAGTGGGGCTGCTTATGCATTGCTACTTATTCAAAATAGTGCCTTCTTCCTTTGTCTCTCCACTGCAAAAATTGATTTATCCCTAATAGGGAAAAAGGACTTCCAGTGTTTCATATCACCAAGTAAAACCTGTCACTATATTCTATTCTATTCCCTGTATAAAGTTTAGTCTTAGAATTGTTAAAGACTTAATAAAGGCACTGGTCAGTAAAGCAGCAGCCCCAGTCCTTGAACCAGATGATAACCCTTCTTCCTTTCTGGAAAAATAAAAATCATAATGAAATATACTGAGCATAGATCAGTATGCTAGCATTGGGGTAGCTTTTCTGTCCTTGTGTTAGTTTGGAAATTTCTTATGTAAATTGAATTGTAATGCTTATAACACCTGTTATTATGGCAGGATTTATTCAGGTTAATAAAACAGTAAAGTCACTAATAAAATATCATACTATAATGTTGAAAAGGGAAATTACCATTACCAAATGGACATGGTAGAAATCAGAAAGTAACTCTTACATACTGGATGTAGGAAGATAAACAAGGATATGTATACAAGGCTGAGCCTGATGTGTGTGGGATCAGATGAGGCATCATTGCTTGTCAGTTTAAGTTCTTTAAACCAAAGTTTCCTTCTCAACCAGCTAACAATCTTCCATGCAGTCTGCATCACATTATTTAAACCACAAAGTTCACCCTTTGGATTGATAAATCTGGCTACCTGAGGATTTTGGAAAGAGAGTAATTTGTTTTAACCATCTTTCAGACAGTTTTTTAAATAGTCTTTTATACTGGTGAACTGTGCACACATTCCATTTTTCAATCCTGTGCTGTTCATTTGTTTGCTCCCATTTTGCTAGCTAAGTGTGGCTTTGCAAAGAGAATGTCAGAGACTAATGGCAAAAGTGCTTGCTAATTACTACTAAAACTCCCATGTCTAAAGTAACTTAAGGCACATGATGCTTGTGGGACGTGAGTCAAATTAACAGGCAAACATGCCAGATCTTAATTGAGGGGATATTTTTTTTCACAGGCTTTGCTGTGTCTTTAGCTGAATTCTAGAGGACAGACTTTCCAGTTCTTTAGCAAACTGTTACATTGAGAAAGATTGCCTGTTGCACTCCAGTCTCCTGCTCCACCAAATAGCTGCCCATTTTTCACCATTGCAGCTGTGTGTTAGCTGCACCAGTGAGATGTTTTTCTGCCACATTATTCAGGGAGATGTTACTGAGCTGCTGCTTAAAGAATTTTAAGGTTAAATTCAGAGTTAAAGGACTAGACAGAGGCAGAAATTTCTTTTACCAGTTGTATGAAGAAACCAAAATATCATCTGACTTGAGATGAATGGAAAAAAAGGGAAAGTTAAAAATATGTAGGACAGAAATGCAGTTCTCAAGTATTGTTCCTTCTCAGCTTAAGCACTGTAAATGCATGTCAATTGTCAATTAACCTTGCCTGTTTAAAGGCAGAGATGGGCAGATGACTCTTCTTTACTTTTTGCTTTCTTCCAGTTCAATTTCAGAAGTTGATTTTCAATGTATGAACATAATAGGAACTACATCAGGACACAAAGGTCTTTCTAACCCAGAGTCCCACCTCTAAAAGCAGCTGACACAGAGCAAGCACATAGCAGTACTTTCCTAGATACTTTTCAGCCTAAAATTATTTTCGCTCAGACATGTCCTGTCACAGGGGTCCACTTCATTTAATAAACTTTCATAATGCATTCTTTCACAATTTTTTCTTGTTAACATCCATGCTAACCATTAGCTTTCTGCTGCATGTTGCAGTTTCTCACCCACTGTTAGTGGCTGGGACAGTTGTCAGGCAAGGAGAAACCAAGAGTACTGCTTCAACTTCACCTTTTTGCTGGAAGCAGAGAGTTTGCAGAGAATTACTACAGCTGTAAACAGTTCTCTGGGAATGTGGGAAAAGCTACAGAAAGCTAATTCTCTATGGGGGAGTCAGTTGCACCTTTCCCCAGCATAAGTAGGCTACATGGTAAGAAGTAGCCTTTAACAGAAGGACAAAAAAAAGAAGAAAATAGTGGAAAGATTACTATATTTGCTATGAGACTGAAGATCATGTTGCCTCAATAGAGTAAAACAATAAATTATTAAGCAAAAGGAACATCTGAGGGAAAACTGCTTCAAAAGTTACCAGATGGCAACATCTGTAACTCACTTTTCAGCAGTGCTGCCTTGAACTGAAGTGAATACAACATCATACCATAACATTTGTAGAAAAACACATGAACAGAGAATTCCTGCCATAATTGTTCCATGATTCAGCAATTCACCCAGCTAACTGCTCCCAATCACACAAAAACTCAAATAAATTTGAAAAAAGACCCACATACATTCCATATGTTAGATGAATGTAAAACCCCAAGGATATCACTGGAAAGCTCGTAATGATTGTGCAGAATTCAAGAAGGAAAACAGTGAATACAAATTTGCAATATCTGTTTTTAAGAGGAAGGGCATGGGGAGCAGTTTTTTTAAGTTCAAGATTAACTTGCAACAAGCAAATGCATGGCTCTTCTTCCTCAGAATTGCCATAAAGTCAGTGGAGCAGATGCCTAATCGAGAGGCAGATACAAAATAGGAAACATTGAAAATGAGACAGATTAATACTTCAGTTTTGCATAACCAAATACCTGGGGGTTAACTCTGCCACAGCCACCCAGGGGGAACACTTTATTCCTCAACATAAAATACTCTTATAGTCACTCATTATGTAACCTGTAGACCCTGAGGCTGAATTCAAATCTGATTTACACTTTGTGGAATTGGGATTTGCCACTTTCAGTTCCTTTGAATCACTCTTAATTTACAGTGGCATAACAGATTAAAATCTGACCCCTTGAATTTTAATACCTTTTTAGATTAGACAGTAGAAGAGCTTTAGCTTAAGACAAGAGCTATCAATTCACTCATTGTTATTCACACATAAAGGCTGATGTGTCTTTATGTGTTTATGCATATGATAATAAAGCTAAAAGTATTCAAAATGTGCATAAAATATCAGGAAGGGATAACAGCTGTTTTTAACTTTTTAATAATTACAATTAAGCATACAACTATATCCTGATATCTAGTGTATTTTTTGCCTTTTTTTACTTTCATAAGACTTTTACAAAAGCTTAAGGGGGTAATTGGTTTTCTGGTGCACATATTAAATGCTACCAGCAGTTTGTTTGTTACCAGCAGTTTGTTAGGAAACTATTTGTTCCCTGCAGAGTCTTCAACATCAGATTTTTTTAAAAGTCACATAATTAATTATAAATTCTCCATATAATTAAGTTCATTATAGTAATATGCTCATCTGATTTAATCCTCTGCTATCCACCTTGCTTTTCTTATTGCAGGTTCTAAATTTTGTTTAAATTATTTTCCAGGGAAGGAGCAGGTTCTTTTTTTCAGACTACAGCATGGAATGAAAAATAATAAAATTATGTTCATCATTAGATACTGGTGTCAGAGAAAACCTTTTTTAACTGCAAACCTCTGTTAGAAACTCACAGCTGCACACAATACATGTCACACAGTAAGTCCTAGAAAAAACAGTTTTCTTTTTATTAATTCTTCTTTTCTCATCCTTTTACAAGTGGTCCTCAGACTCCTAGAGGATGCTGACCAACAACTTCAAAATCACTGCTAGTTCAAACCCCTGTTCTTGTTTTTTTGGTTTGTTTTTTTGGTTTTGTTTTGGACTGTCCACTATTTTCCCTATTTTTTCATGATTCAAGCTCTGGTTACATCCTTAATTTCATTGACAAGAGGAAAACAGAGTATTCACTACTGTGTTTAGAGTAATAGAATTTTTAAAGCTCTGTTGGAAATGTAACAACTGTCTTTTATTATGAACCAAACTAATCTACCAAATAAATACAAGGAAGAATTTACTTCAGGTGTTATTCTGATACAAGTAATATATCATTTGTTACACCTAGCAGCTGCCACCTTGTCACTCTCTACACTTTCAATTATAGGTTGAGTACTTGTCGGGAATCAAATTTTTATCTGTATCTCTGAAAACAAAAGAAAATGAGGGAATATTTATACTCCTAAAGACCCTAAGAGACAAGTAAAACATTTTTCACTGGTATTATAGGCATCATTAAGCATCAACATTTTGCCATCAACATGTAACAGGCCATCACTGACAAGACAAAATCAGTCTGTCTTTCTACTTGTTGAAGAACACTGTCATAAGGATCAGGGCACAAATGAATTCCCTTCATCTGTATGTTCAGAAAGTTGCCTGGGGACAAGTTTTATGGTAAACGCAGCCTATATCGTTCCATGCAGACAGCAGTGTTATGGTATGTGACAGGCTGCATGACTGTCACATATGTACAGGCAGTGTGCACTACCTTGCATCCTTGAAAATGAAAACTCTTCTTGACAACATGTATCAATTCCATCAATTTACTTTTAAGAGGGAAAGAGGAGTTGGAAAGGATGAAAGAAAACCATAAAAATTATTCCATACAAGTTTCTGGTGGACTTCCTCCAGAGCAGATATTCTATTCATTGGGCTAGCAGGATAGCTAGTTAAAACATTTTTATTCAATGTAACTGAAACAAATGGGTTGCCCTTGAAAGCCTGCAATACTTCCAGTGGTGTGGAATAGAATGCTATAAAGTGGTTCTCTTGCAAACAGTATGATGTATGTTGTGTTGTCATTCAAAATAAAACTAGGCTTCCAATATCAAGTCAGAAGTTTCATTTTCTCAGCCATTCTCATTATCTGTACCTAAAAGAAATGTAGAAATGCTATAGTTGTAAGAAGTGCCTTTAATATATGGAGGTGGGAAGAGTTTACTACAGCAAATATGATTTGAATGACTCAGACACCTTTAATGATCAGCTGTTTAGATCAAAAGATTGACTGCAGCTGCGGTAGATTGCTCCTGCTCAACATTAATACCTCCTCCCTCTCCTCCTTTCCTAAATTCTCTACACACCTATCCATCTTTCTCTTGCAAGGGAACCTTAAATTAATTGCATTTCTCAGAGCATTAAGAAGATAGAGATCTATTGAGTGAACAAACTTAAGGCAGAAATGGTTGGGAATGCATCACATTTGTCAATATTTTTTTTTCAGTTATTAAGAGCATGTGATCAATTTGTTCCTCGGAATGTGAATCTTTGAATTCTCCAAAATATTTTATAGGCTACTGTAATATCACTGTCATAATAATAAAAAAAAGGTAAACAAAAATTTCTTTAAAAATGTAAATGAAACCCAATGTCACAGTGTAAGTTAAAAATATGATCATAAAAAAGCAATGTCATAATAAAAGGTCTTATTGCAACACATTTGACTGCCTTCAGCAAAGCATTTAATTACAGAGATATAGAATGTGATTTATTTCCTACATCCACTGAACAGAGAAGTATCATCACTGACTTTTTTTACCACTATGCCAGTGTTTGTAATATTTGGACCTGATTATCTAAGTCCCATAGGTTTCCTAAAATTTCCTAACAAAGATACTTCTTTCCAGAGATTAAATTACCACTCTTAGAAAAAGAGAACTTCTTGTCATAGTGGTCTTTAAAAACACTAATAATATCAAAAGTATTGGAATTAGGTGACTATTTAATCCACTGCCTGAAAACTGTCTTCAGAAGTACCTTGAAAACTATCTGAATATCTGATTTTTCTTTATTTTTACTTTAAGGCAGCCAAGGTCCACACTACTTATACTCTAAGCCTGAACAACCAGGACATGGAGCTGAGGTGGCTAGAGAAGAACAATCTGCCGAATGTAGGAGGCAAATGTGATGTGAAATAACAAAGATACTTTAAATAAAAGCCTTTGTTCCTTCTCCAAAAGCAAATAAAATAAAGCTAGAATCACAAATGTAATTAGGTATCCATATATATACAAACAGCAATACTTTTTAATCAATTAATAATCCATCTGCTTGAGTATTAATCAGTTTGAGTTTTTATATACAAATGATAATATAAAAGGAAAAAAGGCTTTTGCATCTACTAATGGTATTTGTAAACATCATCCAAGAGATCAGAAATATAAAATTAAAGCAGAAGTATTTATATCTGTTTAATTACTTTCTATCAGTTTGCATTACTTGTTGTTTTATTGTCTCAAGTTTAATGTGTTGCTTGTGTACTATTTAAAGTCAACAGAAACATGTCACATTTAGAAATACTAAAGCATACCAGAGCACATCTCAAGTTGAGTATTTTTTCTGGTATCCATGAATGATTAATGATAGGCCCCTAGCCACTTACACTGATTTGTAGATTTCTGAACGAAATAGAGGTTATGTTATCACTATTTACACAATCAAGTTTTGTGTGGTAATAAAGACTTTATCTATGAAAGGGTCATTCTTTAGAGATATGCCTGCTTAACATCAGTAATAGACTGATGAATGGCCTGACTGGGCAGCAAAAGCATTCCCCCCCCAAAAAAAAGACGATGTTTCTCATGCACAAAAGCAAAATCATATGTGAATACTGTTAAGAGGTGTGTTTTACATGACCTATATAATGGTGTCTACTAAGATATGGGAAAATGCTGAGAATTTCAAGGGAATTTTAATGTTACTTCAGACCGTAACAGGAGTTAATAAAGCTGGGGAAGCATCTGGGGCTGACAGAAGAGTCAGAGAAATTCACTGAAGTCTACTCCTTGTAAGATGAACCCAAGCATTCTTATCATGTTCCCATCATCTTTTATTACCATCCCCTTAACAATATGCAGCAGGTATGTCTAGAATATTAATTCTACAAGCAATGCTGTTATTAGTAAACCTGAAAGGTATTTAATCAAATCTATTTTAAACAATATTAGACATGTGTGGTTGCAAATTCTGGAAACTAATCTCTACTCATGATCCATTTTGCTGAGCCTGTTGCTTAAAGGTGTCAGATTAAAAAATGCTTGCTAAAGTATTTCAGTATCTCATTTTAATTTAAATGCCTATTTGTTCCGTTTCCCCGTTTTTGATCTAGGCTAGAATTGTAACTGAAATACAATAAAATCTGTGTTTCATCTTGTTATGATAAGGGAATGTGTGTGTAAGAGAGAGACAGAGAGAATGGTCTTGATTCCTTTAGGCTAAAGTACATACTGCAGCCCTGGCATTTATTAGGCCTTTATAATTTTCTTGGCTGGATTTATTATCTCCACCTCCATCTACTTCTGCTCGAAGAGAACAGTCCTAAAATTGCCCTTAAAAGAAGACAATCGTGATTCTTAAAATAGAGCATCCTTTCACAGCAAATCAAAAGTGGAGAACAATAGCAAGGAGGCTGTCTTTCCAACCTTACTGTGTGAAGTTTTGCTGCTGGAAGTTTAAATGAAATGAAAATCTCCTTTACAATGAGACTTTAGAGATAATACCGTTGGACAAGGACTTTGTTGGGTTGTCTCCTTTTAACTTGTCTCTTACTAAGCTAAATGAAGAGATAGCCTGATTGAGGGAGGACTAACTTTATCCAGGTTAGAAGATAGAGAACCACATCTAACAGTCATAATAGAAGGCAGCAGTGACATATACCCTGAATTATTTTCTTTGCCCTCCATGTGGTCTCTACAGGGTGAAGTGAATGCATTAGTTTCTTGTATCTCTTTATAACTGAGATGACTAGTAGGGGAAAGAAGCATGAGTCACTTTCTAAGTTACTTATTCTCTTCACTGGGTTTTGTCCACGATTTCTAAGGGCTAGAAGAAGATTCTCAAAATCAGTAATAAAGTGAACAACAGGTATAAGGCTCTCTGAAGGACAAAACAATAACAGATGCCAAATCTAACAACAGGTCTCCTTGGCAAGAGGTATAAAAATAATTTTCAAATTATTTTTGCCTTTACTTTAGATTAGTAAGAATGTATTTCATAGGAAATTAGTAATTTCTAGAGGCTCATTCTATGTTTACTCTCATTCTTTCTAGTACATTTTGAGTTTTCCTACAACACCTAATTGTCAGTGTATTGCTCTCACAGATATCTTATTATCAAGTTCCACCTCCAAATAAGTTTGAAGAACTCCACTTGTAGGCTACCTCGGACCCTGCCTCTTCTAACAGATGAATTCTATCTCAGATTTATTAATGACCAGTGTATAACATAAGACAATGTTTATGGGTTAGGTGGCTCTTTTTATGTCCTTCAGCATCAGGGGAGTGGAGGGATCGGGTTTGTCTCAGTGCTTTCACTTGCCAAAGCTCAAACAAAAAATCAACAGCTCAACTGTTATTAAATCTGGCTTGTAACGTTCAACTTCATAGATTTAGCAAGAAGTGCAAGAAATTATCTGCCCTTTTGAAGTTAAGGCCAGCTCCTCTCTCTTTGAGCTGAGCAACTGAAGATTTAAGAAAGAATGAGAAAGAAGTCATGATGAGATGTGAAAATTAACAGATGTGAGATGTGTCATAGCCACAATGGCAGAGACAAAATAAGTTTCTGATCCTCTCTGTAAGGCACAGTTACACAGCTCCAGCAATAAAGTAATGAAGAGACTGCAAACCAGCATCCCAGCAGTTACAGAATATTATTTAGGAAAACTGGTAGGGTTTTAGGCAGAACCACATTTGAAATGCCACTGAGTCTTTACTAGCATATTGAAAACACACTAGGGCGCTCTTGAGAGTTTTGAGAGTTCTGCACAGTTAGCTTAAATGATGTCTGGAGTCCCAACAAGCTGGTTCCTGGTGATTCAAATGCTGGCAAACTGTTCCCCCTAGAATTAGTTGCAGAAGCTCCAGAATTTACAGTCATTTTCCTTTCAGGCTACAGAGAAATTGGAAATCTGAAAACTGTTCCAGTTTTTCAAGATTCCTCCTCGGAAACTCCAGGATCTTAGAAGAGGTTGAAAATAATAGCAGGATGGGAAGTTCACCTGTGTGTGACTTTTCCGGGGACAAATTCAGAGACAGGTAAGAAAAAGTTAACTATGGAGAGTAAGATTCATAAATTTAGGGAACCATTGCAAAGAAAGAAATCCTGGCTGTGTATAGGACCCAATATAAATTTAATAATCTATTCCAAAGGACATGGCTTTTATCCAATGTCTATATCCCACCTAATTCCCTGATAAACACTCAAATGGAATTAAATGCTTCATAAACCTCAAAGTCTGTCTCAGAACAGGAAATTCATTTGGAAAGAAGGATCTCTTTGTGCCTAGTGGCAGATGTGGCAGAGGACTGTTTATTAACACAGGAAATTTCTAGAGGTTTACTACTTCCTTTCTCTACAGCACATACCTTTCTGTTCAATATAATGACCAAATTTGCATCCAAACAAGTTTGAATATTCTTGAATTTTTCATTCTGTCTTCAGTGTTACTGTATTCGACTGAGGTCTCATCTTGCACTATGACACATTTATTACCAGATGATAATTGAAAAATAGAAGAAATTGCTTAGCAAGTAAATGGAAGAGAGGCAGATAATTTTAGGATTCAATTTTCTCTGCATTTTTTACTGGTAGGCATAGTATGATACTGCAATAGAATCCAATCAGAAGTTCTCTTCCATACTTGTCACATTTCTGTGAGCTAACAGTGGCATGTCAAAACAGCTACAAATCTGGAAGACTTGTTTTTGCCAGAATTAACAATAGGACAATAAAAAAACTATGAAGAACAAATATAAAGAGAATGTAAAAAACACCTGTTAGACAAGTAAAGGATTTCATTTATGGTTACTGTCACCTTAATTTGTTTTTCTTCCTCTGTATCACAGTCCTCAATATCATACTATACACAATTAATTCAACTGCTGTAATGAAATTAAATTTAAAATTGTACAATGTGTCTATTGGCATAAAACAGCTGCATTAATATTGCCTATCATTTGGCAAACAGATAATAAGACCCACACCTAGTAAAGAAAACTCAATAAAATCTTCATAGTGGTAACACTGGACTCTGTAAGCCAGAACTTATTTGTGTGGGCCAGAGTGAAGTGGAGGAGTGTACATGCAGAAGCCCATCAATCTATGTGTGGGGTTCTCTAACAATTCCTCAAAGAGAATTTTTTAAGAACATCCACTTAGATTTGCTGATTTCTATCACATTCAATTTCACAACAAACTTCATGTCACTACCTTTTTCTTATTAAGATTTTGAAAGAACTGTGCCTTAGCTTGCATGCTTGGACAGAAGAACCTGTGCTTAGAGTGAGATGTGCAGCCTTGGAGGAAAGGAAACTTTAAGTCAGGATTTATCTGTGCAAGCCAGGGCTGTTCTGGCACTCAAAATAAGTCAGACAGTATGCAAAAATTCTCTGTAAAACCCTTTATACCATACTGCTACTCATGTTATAATTGTGTGATGGGACCCTTAGCCTGTCCTTCCCATTCTCTGCTCTGCTCTCAACATATCCTTACTCTCTTCTAGGAATGTCTCTGTTCTATGTCATGTCTCTACTCACTAAACTGCTGCAAGAGTCAAAAGTTTTAGGACTTCATTTATCTGCAATTCTTACAAATCACAGTAGAGGCAATGAAAAATTCAATCCAGTTTCATTACTGACTTAACGTATTTCACTATGCATAACCTCTTCATCTAGAGAATCAAGACATAGGCACTGTGATCATGGGATCCTGTGGCCTAGGAACACAAAAATATTATGACTTCAAGAAAGAAAAGTTCATAATCTAGAAAACCAGCTTGAGATGCCTGACAACCAAGTCTTATTCCAGCATTCCCTAGGCTCATCTCGTCTTCATTTCCTTGCCTATAATTCTACCTATGATCTCTCTTGTAAGCATTTATGAGCAGACATTTCAGAAGACATTTCATATTGTCTTTAACAAACATTTTATATCATCTTTGTGAAGAGTACTACATAACAATGCAACATCATACATTAATATTTAAAACTGAATGAAATAACACTGCAAAAAGGATAATTTTTTCTCAGTTTGCTAGCTGTCTTAAATTCATTTGTGAAATGAATTAGAACAAGAAAACCACAAAGTTTCCTTGGATTTTTATGAACAGACAGGAAATTCATTTTTAGAAGAAATATTTGCGTAAATGTCACATTTTCCTTCTGTAAAGGCACATGCTAAATTTGAAGTTCATTAGGTGTTCTGAAATATGATTTATAGGCCAGATCTCCCAATCAAGAGCAGAACTCAGTGGAATTGCTAAACACAGAAACTGAATATTCAGTAATTGCTACAGCAAGCAAACAACACTATCAAAGGCAGCATTACAGAAACACTATAGGAAGCAGTGAAAAATAAAATTCAATAACTGGCACAAAATTCAAGTTGATAACTAAAAGAGGTTTGGATTTCAAGCCCTCTATCAGTCTAGGGCAAGTTGTGTATCAGCCTCTGTTAGCATGCTGGTGAACTACCTTACATTGGATTCCATCCTGGAGCCATAGGGGTTTTTGTAAAGTAAGGATTAATACTTCCATTCAAGTGTTCTAGATCACCTTGTGGCCAGCCAAGCCAAAACAAAACCTTGTATCATAGAGTAGCTGTACTTTCACATTCCCCCTACTGAATTGGCAGAAACTTGCAACTTTTTAGTGTGGTTGCACCTGTATTTGCTTTTCTTTCATATCCAGAAGGAGGGACATGGTCCTGGTCTGCATTCTCTTGCCTTTTATTTCTGTTGTGTTCAGCTTCCTTGTTCTCCTGTCACAGCATCCCCTGTTTCAAGACCTTTTCCAGGAAGGGTTTGCTAATGTTTTGCAGAGGTGCTAAGAATGCTTAAGGTAATGGATATTCATTTTCAGAATGCAGTTCTTCCAGAAATTTCATGTCACCTTGACACCCTTAAACCTATTCCTCTCAACTGTTTGGTGTTTTTTTCCCCCTGATTATTTTTAACACCAATTTTTCTTTCCATTTCCCTTAGGTTCCAGCAGGATCACTAAACCATAATTTACAGCTTCTGCAAACCCAAGGCACTTTCTTCCACTCTCACTTAGCTGCTCTGGGATTTGCAACTTACTGCCTTCTTTTTTATTTTCTTACAAAAAACAATGTGTCCCTTAGATGACAGCCTACATAAAACATTTTTGATAGACCTAGAATCAGCATACAGCTTTTCACAAGGCCTTAAAATTTGGCTTGGAAACTGAAATATTTACAACATATCCTTGATTTTTAGAAACAGAAAAAAGCATCTGTCTTTATTTGTAAAAAAAAATCAGCTCAATTCAACAAAGCAAAGTCTTGGAAGTTCAGACAACTTTGTGACAAAAAAAATAAAAATCTCATCAAACTTTTTTGCTTTTGAAGAACTAAGAAATAATACTGCATAAAAGTTGAGAAGAGCTGTATGGATCAGACAGTATCAAAGTCTATGTAAATACTTCTATACAGTTGCTTGATCTTGTCTATACAATAGTATACTCCAGAAATCTCAGATGCAGTCCTTGCCACTGTGTACAAACCCATGCAGAAGTCCCTATCCCTTTGAAGCAACAATCTAACTGGATAAACCAAATAAATTACAGAAAGGGATGCATAATATTCAGGTGGTGAAACAGCTTATACAATATCATGCAGTATGACAACAGCAGAAAAAAGAAGAAAACTGAGATTACCTGTATTCCACTTGGCTCAGTGCTCTGTTTAGTGAACCATCATCTCCTTGGATTGCATTCAGCCCCACCAGATTTACCACTACTTCATACAAAGCTGTAGTATAACAGGAGACTGCAACTTTCATGTTCACTCCACCACGATTTAACTGAAAAGAAAGGAGGTGCTTTAACATAATTTTTATTGAGAATTACATTTTAATAGGTCTGATATTAAGTGCAAAATTATAGCAATATGATACGACAAATATATTTTGAGTACAAAATACAACACTGTCACATATGCCATTGGTATTACTGTTACACACAAGGATGCAAATAGTTGCTGACACTAGGGAACACATGGGTGATACTTTGTAAAATCATGTCAAGGTGAATCTGATTAAGCAAGAATGAGATAACCTGATTTATGGATTCCATTGATGCACTATCTCTTTCATTCAATATATCACTTCAATAATATCACTTATTTTTGGCAAATTTAAGTTTCCACATTTACCATATTCTGACTCTTGTATAATATTGACTCCATTACATATTTATATGATATTAGTGCCTAGAAGGCCCAGTTAGGTCTTCTCTGCAACCTGCATAGAAAATGCATAGTTAAATTGTTCTGTCAAGAAGTGTTTGTTGCTGAAATACTCAAATGAGGCAAAGGGAGGCTAAAACAAATGCATCTTCATGTTCAACAGTCAAAAACATGCTGATATCTTCATGCATTATTTCTTAATCTGCTCAAGCAACTGGAAGATGTTTTCATCAAGACTGACATGCAAGCTTCAATATCTTACTGGTCTTGCTCTCTATTTTCACAGCCTTTGTATCAGCACTGATTTCTCTCTCTTGCAGCTTCATGGTGTTTCCCCTACACAGTGCAGTACAGATAGGCATTAATGCATGCCCTAGCCTGGCAAAACCACAACTGGGAATGTTTTCTCCTAGCCAAATAAACTTGCTTCCAGATTCTATTCACAGTACTATTTTTAATAAGACCAAGCCATGTTGTTATGTATTTTATGTTTAAAATTCAAAGTACAGGAAATAAATAATTAATATTGAACAGGATCATTGAGCACAGCTATAGAGGAATTTGAATGGGATTGAATGGGATTCTGGAGGTCTCTAATCCAGCCTCCCTCTCAAAGCAGGGCCAACTCGGTCACATTGCTCCAGTCACTGTACAGTGAATGTCTGAATATCTCCAAGAATAAATATTCCTCTCTGAACCCCTGCTCTGGAAGTTTGAACCCATGACAGAGATCATGAGTTTGACCCATATCTGACTACGCTCATGACTATAAAATTTTATCTTGTATAACTGGAGTATTCTGTAATGCAGCTTGTGACAACTGCTTGTGAATCAATGGAAGAAGAAAACTCAAATGGCAGCTTTATTGATAATGAGCCTGTACCACATAACATAACCTGAAAAACACAAAGAAATGGGGCTAAAAAACATCTTATCAGTGAAGAGATGAAGCAGATTTCAAAGTACAAGCAAAAAAGGACCTGGAAGTAAACAATAGGAAAGTAAAGGGGATTGAGTGAGCTGTTTTGCTGTGCCAACACTCAGATAGTTGAAAATAAGGAACTCTATAATTTGCAAAACAATTGTTAACAGATATAATTTCAAGCAGCAATAAGATAAGATTAGTAAAAATATGTTTTAACCCTTTCTGTAAGGCATGGGGTTGAACTTGTCATTTGTGTAGGCGGTGCAGTCTGTAAACAGGTTAGTTCATTTCAGGATGTTAAACTAATGCTTGATATCTTCAGCTGGTGCACACTCTCAGATGAGGAAGACTGCCCTAACAAGGATGGAAATTGATAGTAGAGATTAGGACAGAACTTTCAGATGTTGTCTTCATTCAGACATTCAAAAGCATGGCATGCCAAAGAGGAGTAACTGCAGTTTAGCATACTCTAGCAACTTCCTCTGCTTTCTAAATCGGCGCTAGGACTCAGGTAACAATCATTAACAAGAACGTCCAGAGAAAAATTACAAATGCCTTATTTTCCCATGACATCCTGTGAAGAGCAAAGAGGAACAGCAAATCTGTCCCATCATATTCATTTAAGACTTTACCTTTTAAAAAGAATAGATCTGGCAGAAAATGCTGGCCACTGCTGGTGTGCTGGCTATCAATGTATTCCTAATAGAAATTACTAAAACGGCAGCTGAGCCTATTATCCCTTCTACCAGAGAGCTATGCACCACACCAGCAACAAAAAACTCCTGTAAAAATAAGTGTATTTGGTGATACATATTGGAAATCAGAGGTTTAGGGGCAGCTGTCAGATTACCTGTCTTCTAAAGTTGTTCCTCTGAATTTCCATCACTGCAATCACAAGAACTGTAATTAAAGCTATGTAAATTACTGTTTCCATCTCCTAATGTAACAGCAATTTAAAAACAATGTATCAACATGGAGCAGCAAAGAAATTGGTTGCTTTCAAAACCTCGGAGAAGAGATTTTGTTATATCAGGCATTTGTGTTTCCCACCATAATTTTTCTTTTACTGACAACTCATAGCAAAATAGTCCACTCTACTTACTGATCATGTTAAGTTGTTGCCATGGAAATATGAAGACCCTACTATACTCAGATGTTAACTCTTAAAGCACAGCCTTACACTTCTTTAATATAAATTTTTGTTTAAAAGGAGAGCTCTTTGCAACACAGAATTCAGTTACTTTTCCAGCTAACACAATAGCTTCATAAGGAAGACAATGATCAGGGGGTTTTGCAAGGACCTTAACAGTCAGCCACAATAAAATATCACACACACACATCATTTCCCTACGAATAGAGAATTATGAGAAAATTAACAGCTCCACAGACAATGTAAATAGTACTTAATTAGTCAAGTTCATTAAGAAAGAGGGAGGGATCACTAAATAATGCCACAGCTTTGCTTAACACCTAATTCCTAGTTCCTTATTTTCTTCTCTCTTCCACTTTTAGTTTCTTTTGGCAACAAAGAACGAAAATATTATGAAACAGCAATGTTAAAACCACTGCTTAGATTTCTTCTTTTTTTTTCCTTTGTTTTTTTTTTATTTTTATTTTTATTTTTATTGTTTTTAAAAGGAGTATTATGGTCATGAAGGTATTTTAAAAAGAGTGGCAAATTCAAAACATGGATACAGATCAGCTGTAAATGGCTGCCTTTAAGCTAGGGAAATCATGGAAATCAGGGACAACCAGGCTGTGAGCCATGCTACATCATCTTCTGCCATACAGCTCCAGAGATTGGTACTTCTGGCCCAGCTGACTGCTACAGCAAAAAAACAAGACAGATATTTGGTCTTGAGTTAGCATAGCAAGAGATTCTGTATGGTAGCTAAGGAAATGCCACAATCTATTTAAGTGATCAAAACACATAATAATTTTATCTTTTCCTCTAGCTCCTGCTTATATCCAGAAGTGTATTTCTGAATAAATAATTATCATGCATACAAATGTAAATAAAATGAGTTATGAAAAAATGTGTTCCAAATGTCCAGTTACAGTTAGCTGGAGAACTATCTGATTCTCAAATACAGTCTCAAGTACAGAAAATGTATTTACTTCTTGGTAAGACATCCTTATCTATATAGGTAATTTTATTACTATCAATAATGACTCAGTGGACAGATGCTTACTTCCTAAGCACTGATAAACTAAGAAAAATGGCTTGTACTTCTAGTACTTTTAATAATTTTTGCCTTTGTTTGCCTGGGGTTCTTTTTGCCTTACAGGAGGTAAACACATACTCATATTATTTCATTTAAATTTGCACTAAGCAAATACCCAGAAAATTCTGAAAATATGCAGCTTTGTGATTTATATGGGAATTACATACTTACTGTATGTAGCAGGTATAAATCAACATGGTACGTCTCATGATGCTCAGATAATTTGTTTTACAGTCTCAATCTTCCTAAAGCTAAAGAAGTTGATTTAGATGGCTCTAAAAGCTTACATGAAATACAGGCTAGGCAAGTAGTTTCTAACAACATACATCAACTCTTTATACATTGTAAGAAGTCTAAATCTTAAGTATACACTTTTTCCCTTTGATAAATGCATTGCATTTTTCTTAGCACTGACAGAATGCAGGGTAGGACTCTTTCTTCCTGCAAAGCAGCTCAAGTACTTGTGATTTGGTGTTGGCTATCTTTAAAAAACAGCAATACATGGCAGGGTTGACAACTATACTGTGCCTTCACAATGATTGATGTTATCAATAGTCTAAACACAGCAATGGAGGGAAGGAAACCTCCTGTGGACTGTAAACATGGACTTGTCTCTAATTCTCTTTGAGGCCAGAGGCAAGTGATGTATACGTCTTTGCAGCCCCCTGAGTAAGATAAGGGTCGATTACCTTGCACAAGTACATAGATGTTTTGATGACTAAATAACTGTCTCAATAAATGTCAAGTATCCTTATAACATATCCCTACTTAATGTTTATCAGTTGAAGGTGACAAGCTTTAAAGGCACTCCCTGAGGAGACACCTAAACATGTCATCAATTGTTGGCCCCAATGCAAGCCCACTTCAAAACCTGGTGACTGCTTTTTTTCATTTTTATTTTAATCAGGTATTTATATTACCTGGCTTATTCCTTTACTGCTTCTATTTTTCAGATGTATCTTCCTTCCTCTCTCCTACCCAGAAGAATGCTATTGCTTCCAATAAAGATGAGTGACAGAAGATCAGAGAACCCGAATCACCTGTGCAAAGTTATTATGAAGTCTGCCAAATCAGGGGCAGAAACTCAGATTTTTCAGAAATTAGCCCAGTTTATCAGCTAATTTTTATATGTCATTATATGTCATTACTCTCCTGTGCTCTTGAAAACACCATATAAATATTGGATAAATACAGGAAGGCTATCACAGGAAGGAAGAGATGGTAATTCTAATTACAGTGTTTACATACAACAAATATCCATAGGAATTAAGTGTCAGAGCAATATTAAGGACTGAAAGAGGCATTTAAGTTTCTAAGCTGCTTTGCAACGTTGTCAAGACTCAACAGATCTGGCTTCTTAAACGTGCCTCTGAAACACAGTCTGATTTCTGCACTGCAAGCTTTTACGATCACTTAAAAATAAATCAGAATCACATAACAGAAGATGTAATAGGAACTTCAATTTCTCTGAAAATCCCATCCCACGTTATTGGATTTTATTTCACCATTTAGCCCAGGGATGCCCTGCCCAGCTCTGTGGTGAATGACCAGGTGTTTGGCTACATGTCTGCAATTACTGCTTGACTCAGGAGAGCTCTCTCCCTTCCCTCTCACCGGGACAAATGCCAAAAGTCAGGATGTAGCTGGGCAAAGACACACACTCCATCAGCTGCAGCCCTCTTGAAACTCTGGGGCCTGCATGGTAGCTGCAGCCAGTCAATATGCCCATCAACTTCATCAGACACAGGACTGGAAGGTTTGCCACAGGTCTCCACCTGGACTGCTGAAGAGGCCAGAAGAAGTGGTGAGAGATAATGACCATGCAATGTTAAGAAAAAGGGGCAATGATATTAAGGCTACTCCTGCACAAAATCTGCATTGGTTTTATTCAAAAAGTTCTCGTAAAATTGGAAAATAATTCCTTAACAAAGAACCAAAATTTAGAACCTAAACTAAAAAACTGAAAACCATGTTCAGCTGGTGTCCTTAAAATGTCATTAAAACAACAGGTTCTCAAATAATAACCATGTAATTTGATTTTGTTTGAAAGAAGTAAAAATATGGATTTGTCAGAGTCCTATATAATCCTACAAGAGCTTATTTATGGCAGAAGATCCCCTAACATTTTAGTAGAAGTCATTGAAAACTCAGTTTATATGAACAAGAAGATAACATAAATCCTTTTAAATATACTTAATTAAAAAAAAAAGAACCTATCCCAAAATCTCATTTTGAAAATAAACCCTGCAGCAACTCTAGCATACAAATCGATTACTGCATGTATTCTTTAAGAGTCAGTCTAGATGCCAAGTGAAAATTAATGCAATTATTTGACTTTATTATAGGACAACACCAGCTTTACAAAAACAAATAATCAAATGCTTTCAACTGAAATTTTGACATGATGTGTACTTTCAGACTCAAAATGGACAAAACCACTATATTTGAATAGGAACACATTATCAAAGAATTAAACAAAACTGCAAATAAGTGAAATCAAAGATACATAGTGTCACATAATCCCACAGTAATGTAGGCTGGAAGTGACTTGGGTGGTGTAAATGAAACCTCACTGCATTATTTTGTTCCTGCACAATTGAAACATGAACAAAACCTATATGGGGAACTATGAGAATTTACCAGAATGAATGGACAGCACACTTACAAATTGTACTTCCTCCTGTCCAACTCAGCTACTAAGCTGAGCATTTGTTTTAAGTGAAGCATGGAAAAGTCCTTTGGGTCAATTTTTTAGAAGCAGAAAATAACATTATAATGATAGAAGGACAAGACTTGACATAATTTTGGGGTCTAGAGGTGTCTTTGTTAAGAAGAAAAACCTTGAAATATTTCCATTTTCAGTATAAACAAAGGTATCTGGAGTTGCAGGCCTGGAGAGATATTTACGATATTTTATTTTAGGGAGAAGTGGTAGAATATACTTCCAAGGAATATTAAAACTGATGGTTTTGTGGAAAGGATATAATTAAGCACACTAGCTGTAGAGATAATGTGGATTGAAAAGCAGAAGGGTGCATATATCTGCAGGATTTTCCAACAAAGAAAATTAGATTCAAAATGTAATGCAAGTGAATGATGCAGACATGCCTTTATCCTCACCTGCACTTATCATCTGCCAACATTTCAGATTGCACTGCTCTTACTGGAGTGAAACTTCCCCTGTTCTTATACTGACTGAAGCTTATCTACAGCACTAAGACACAATAAGTTTACTTAAAAATGCAGATCCTCTTTTAAAATTTCTTAATTCTGTTGGATTTAAGTCAACCCCCTAGGGTACCTTAAACTCCTGGGGTGAGCACCTGTTTTTAGCAGGCTCATCAAGGATAAAATGCACCCCTTTAGTACCAGTAGCCTGATATATGAACTGAGAGAACAGCTTATATTGTTTTAGTGTCTTTAACCAAAAAGACTAATTACCAAATGACTCTTAGGCAGAACTGACCATAGCAGCCAGCTTCTGAATGTAGGGTGAATGTGCTCTGCACATTAAGGGAACTTTGTGCATCCTTTAGGCTACCAAGACCTCCATCAAAATTAAGGGGGAAATTAGCTTGAGAAGTCCATGAGCAGCCTTGTCTTCAGCAGGAGATGCATTCCAAAGCCCTTTCCCATTAAACTTCCTTCTGGGTCAGAAGAGCAAGTAGGTTAAGAACCAGTCCCCTGTTGCTTGAACTGTGCTTTATAGGCATTCTTCTTTTAGAGTTTTTCATGCTGTGATTTTTGAGAGGCAGACTGAGATAGCAAGCCTCTGCTTAAAAATCTAGCCCTTTTTCCTAATGCCCATGCTACATCCTGCGGGCAGGTCCACAGGGGACATAAACTGCAGAAGCACTCACCCTATTGCAGAGTTGAGTACCAATCTGGACAGTCACAGGAAAGGAATCAGATACTCTCAGTCATTTGTACTCAGGAGAGAAAGCAGTCTGAATATGGAGCTTGGGCTCAGAATTTCTTACCCAGTTTACACAGAGTCCATCAGGGCTTAGTTCACTCCACACGGACTCATCTCCTTGGCACCTGGAAAATGCAGACACAGGCACTGTGCCTCTTTGGCACTGACTGCCAGTCTGTCACTGTAAGTGTACCTGAGGTAAATTTCCAAGAGTTGACAACATATTACAGGGAGTAATATCTGTGCTGTGTAGCTCTTTCACAGCTCTGTTAACTCTTTTCAAAGCACTTTGACACGCTGGATAAAAGAACTTCTATAATTAAAAATCAGAATTATATAAAGATACAAAATACAATAGAATTTACTGGATGCTGTTCTAATTTAGGCATATAGCCTTTCCCCTGCTTGCTCACTACAGCACACCAACTACAAGTGTTTATCACTGGAACTGAATGCAGCATAGGAAAACAGCTAAATTGTCTCAAACAACAGAAGTATAAGTAGTTGCCTGTTCTGTATGGTAAACCAACAATGGCTATAATAGCCCACTTTACTCCTTTTAACTTGGGCATCTGTATCAGGAGAATAAACTGACATTTCTCATGTACTTGCCTTTTTGCCCTGTTAATTTGATTGATGTAATTCATCCTTCTGTTTCCCTCTGTTGTTGAAAAATACTGCAAGAATACATCAAGGCTGATGCACCCTCCGTCAATCAGAGCAGATTTCTGTATATAACCTTCCTGACAATACTGTGTTTGCACTCTGCAAAATTCTAGTGCTGGAAATGTAGGCACAGGCAAATTAAACTTATTAAATTAAATTATTCACTCAATCTTTTATGATGAAATTTAGCTTAGTGCTGAGGATCTTCACAAGAATGCCTGTGCCATTTCAGTATCACAAAAGTGAGACTCCATGTAGAAGTGGATTTGATAAGACAAAGCCACCCTGTTCAGTAGCTTTCAAAACAATAGAAGCCACAACTGGTTTGCCTGCATTCAGGCTGCTAATATAAAGTATCTGTACCTACATATTACTCCTTCCTGCCTTCAAACATATTCTGCTTGCTTGCACATTGTCTTAAAGGCAGCTTCTACAGTGTCTTAAACGCAGCTTCCATAACCTCTTCCTCTACCCTAAACTTTATCCAGACTTGATTATACAACATTAATGAGAATAACCTGAATTTAACAAGAGGGAAAAACCTCCAAGGTTTTGATAAAGACATGTTTCCTTTACTGAGGTTTCCACCAATCTCTAGCTAGTCTTCTGGAGATCTTTTTCTTTTTTATATCTGATTTTTACCAACTCACTCTGTTCTACCTCTCAGTTTTAGCATGGTGCTGCAGAAGGGATTGATGCCCTGTTATCAGCTGCTAATAGTAACATTTCCCAAGTGATGCTGCTGTCCAAAATGGCAAAGAGATAATATAACAGTGGACTGAGCACTGTTCATATGACTTCAGGCCTCATGGCTATTTTATTTCATGAGTCTTAAAATGTTGTATTTCTGTGAAAGTCAATAGAATTACACAGGCATTAAGACAGTGCAACAGCGTGGAGAATTGGGCCCTTAGAGTTAAATTCATTATGGAAGAACTGACTGAAGCTTCTTAAGAGATGGATAGTGAATATGACAACTCTTATAAGACCTTTTGAACATCAACATTTATTATTTCTCAGACTTTGTCATCTCCCCTCAGATACATTTGCCATGATATTCCCTAAAGCTATTGACCAAATGTTTCAGTATTAGATTCTACAAAAACATTGTGGTAAGAATAGAGGAAGTCTCTGTGTGATCAGATAGATCAGCTGTTACAGCTTATTGGATGGAGCAAACAGATGGTTCTAACATGATGCACAGAGATTTAATCTTGGTATTTTATGAATCTACACTCATCCACACAAATCTGAAAAGTTTCACACTTGAGTAGCAAAGCCAACTATGCATCAATAAAACATATAATAAATGTTTAAATTAGAAATGATCAGCACTATCCCTGAGTAATCTCTACCTATAGCTTCACATAAGGCAATGACTGCACTTTAAGGGCAATGAGAAAGGCAGTAAAAAGGATATTGTATTTTTCAAATTACATGTGCTGCAGGTAATATCTCTGATCATTTCAGTTGAAAGATATTTTGAAATGAAATACATTTCAGGAAAGACCTTTTATTCTTTGAAATGGCTTTGTTTTAAATCTGCTTTGTGTACATATTTTGCATGTCTTTGGTTTTCCTCATATAGTATTTGGATTTTTGTTTTACTATGGAATTTTAAAGTATGGTTGCATTCAACAATTATTTTGTGGCAAATGATAACAGTCAAGCAAGAGAACTAAGAGCTGGTTTAGTCCTATCCCCAGCAATTCTGGAATAATTCTTGGAGATTCATAAAGTAGAAAGCATGGTTTTCCTTGCTAATGAACCTTAAGCAAGAGAGGAGTAATTTCTGGTCTTGGTCCTGGCTGACCACATCAGAGTGACTTTACAGTTAGCATGCTAAAAAGGAAGCATGCAATGTGTTCATTGTAAAAATGTATGCATACGTTATCAAGGCCATGCAGAGTCTTGGGTACTCACTAGCTGGTTGGCCTGCCCCTGCCTTTGTGAACTTGTGAAAATTGTGAATGACTAAATCTACAAAATATGGACAGTCTGACCTATGTGCTGAAAATTAAGAGTTTAGTGTCCCAAGCTGCACAGGCAGAAATAACAAGGCTTAACCTAAAGTAGGTATTTATAAACAAACCATTTGGTCTCCTAGATTCATTAGTGAAGTATATGAAAATTGCAGCAAGGCTTCACACACAAGTCTTCAGAACATGTTAGGACATTTCTAGTTGTAAACAAAAAACTTGTATAATGTCATTTTAGTGGCACAGCAGGGTGCCTTGTATCCTTTTCTCCTATTATTACTCCTTTCCTTTAAAAATCATCAGAAAACAAATATAAGAATGTTGAATAAACATTAAAACAAATATTAATTTTAGGATTCTCTGACTTGCTGTCAAAACTGCATTCATATGTATTCAAATATCATCTGATAAATAACTTAATGGAAATTAGCAACAACAAAAAACAAAAGGAATAGGGAAAATAAAGATACCTGGAAAGATTTCAGCAAAGATCTAACTCTTGGAGTGTTTCCAAGCAGCAGCCTTGATTTTGATTAATATTATAATACAGCCTGCTAAAACAGCACCTCATAAATATCCATGAAGCGATTTATTAGAGACAGTTGTAAATACTTAAAATCTTGTCTTGCAACCCATCAGATTTCAGAAAAAAAGTCAGTCAAGAACATCAAAAGGTGAAAATAAGAAAAATCCTTAGAATATGTTTTCGTCTTAAATATTACAATATATCAGCTGAAAAACATCCTGGAAAGTGGAATACTATTGGAAAAATGTGTGGGTTGCTTTAAAACCACAACTAGAAGAGATTTGGAGAGAGAGAGAGATTGCTGGGGGGAGAACCTCACAAAAATATGAGATGAGGAGTATATTAATAATACTGCTACAACCTTCTTTTTTTAATTTCAAAACCGAAACAAAATAACTACTTGTAAGAAAATAACATTGGTATGTATGCAAAACTATGTGGAAAATAGAGTGTACAGAAAGGAACAGTGAAATATTGGGGCATAAGTAATTCACTTTTGCAATATCTTCATCTTGTAAATCTGATTTTACACATAAACATCCTGCAATTGTAGAACAAAATAACTTTAAGGTTTTTTTATATTTGAAGTTCAAGATTTTGGTTTACATCAAGAATTCATATGTTCATAGACAAGACCATTTGGGGTGGCAAATTTGCTGGTTTTCTACTTTTACCTTCCCTTACAATGCATTTTTCCTCAAAAAGTCATGTGTTTTCCAAAAGATGGTGAGCAGCAGGGAGAACAGCAAGCTCCTAAAATGTGTCGTTAATG
Organism: Phaethornis superciliosus; assembly: GCA_023637945.1. Classification (NCBI taxonomy): domain Eukaryota; kingdom Metazoa; phylum Chordata; class Aves; order Apodiformes; family Trochilidae; genus Phaethornis; species Phaethornis superciliosus. Next base: position 6,772,460 of record JAJQWJ010000014.1, on the reverse strand, counting down.
CAGAGTTACAGCTCTGAGTAGGACATTGGCCTCTGAAGGTAAAGACACCATTGGTCTGCCTTATTCTTCATTTTCTCTGGGAAGGATCTCAGATATAATACTCAAAGACAGGGCAGAAAATTAGTTGAGGGTTTCCTACAGGAAATGAATTATGAGCCCAAACTGAAACATTTGTCTTGAGGGAATTTTTATAAATGGGAAATGGTACAAGTCATGATTGACCACCACAAAGCTACCTATAGTAAGGCCAAATTGTGATTGCTATTCAAGGTCAGGTCCTATTCAAGTTGTTCCCTGTGGATGGGCTGAAGTCACAGTGCAGATTCAGTAGAGAATGTGAGCCAAACAGTTTACTTTCAATTCCCACTCCCTTTGCTGTGATAAGAATTTCACATGCAACCAGCCCAGTGCTGCAGGCCCTCTGTTTTACTGACTCTATGTGGCAGATACAGGCCCCCAGACAGTGCATGGCTCTCCATGCCTACAGCCATGAGATATGGAAATACGATGTGATACAGTGGGGTGTGTTCATCACCCTGAATCAAAACTGGGGCTGCATATGCCCCTAGGAAGTAGTGAAATAAAAGAATGCTACAAGAAAATGATAGTGTTCTTACTCTGCCTCCTTCTCACTTTCTAGCTTAGCAAGCCTCTATGAAACCATTTGTCATACCTTACCAACTCAGTGCTGCCAAGGTAGAGCTGTTGTTATTCAGTAAAGACTACACAAAGAAGGATACTGTCTCCACACAGGAAGTGTTGACTGGGAAACAATACCAGTTTTGACCATGGTATTGCAGCTCAGAAGCCAGATTTTACCATTCTTCACGGTCAGGCACACTCTTTGTGCCATATATTGCAGAACACATTTCCATCTTATTCCACTGTGGGAACCCGTAGCATTTTGGAGGACATTTTTCTCCTTGGTTTTCAGTTGGAATATATTCATTTTCAGCATACAGATTTAAAGGTAAAAAGCCCAAGTTTATAAGATACTCCACAAAATGAGAATTCTGATAAGTGCTAGGATAGTTAGCAAAACACAAACGACAAATAACAATAATTGCAAGATGAAACAAAGACGCAGAGGGAGATGATGGGAATAGGAATAGCACACATCACCACAGAAACGATTTAATTTTTAGAAAAATTATATGCTCTAGTGAAATTCTCTCCAGGTTAACACTGGAAACAGCCGTGCTCCTGGAAGTGACTTTATGTTCACTAAATTGATGAAATCAATGTTACACAAAGCCTTTGTGTGAAAGCACTAGTGAGGCATAATACAGTGTGCTGAAAACTCATTTTGTGCCTCAACTTCCCACATACATTATATCCAACTATAAACACTATTTTTGACATCTAGTACCCTTAGTGCTCAGGCCTCAAAGTACATACCTAGGTTCTTGGAAAGCCAGATCTCATTTCTGGTTGAAGTGCATCATCTCAGAAATGCTTTCTCTCATAGTATACATAATCATGACCTGAAAAAACACTATTTACCTTCTTTCAGATTGTATGTGTACAAATGTATTAATGAATTACTTACAATATGATTCCCCATATGAGAATAATAAATACCTCTGTGATTTACTAATTAGTCTTGTGTCAGAATGACACTGTTTTCCCTAAATGGCATAGACACCTTTTGAGACTTGAAATACATGTTTACTTCTCCCCTGCCCGTTTTTTTTAATACTACACTTTTTCATTCAGATAAAAATATTTTTCAAACTTGTCAAACTTCAGGCTACTCCATTTTCAGGTGAAGTCTCCTCATTACTAATAAAAATCCCTCAGAGAGATGAGCAGCAACTGAACATACCAGCTAAAGAGAAATGATGAACTACAGAAATATACTTGCTCAGTGTAGATGGGGAAGGAAATCATATGCTACTCTCCTGCTTCCATACAAACATTATTTTCTATTGAATTGTATCATACAGCTCTTCTCCCACTCTACATTCTTCCCCCAGGAGTAATCATTCATTTTCAGCAGTACAGCTATTTTGATTGAGGTATTTTTTCCTGTTTCTCACTCAATATGCTTTATGTAAGCTGATACACTAAGTCGCTGTTAAAATGGGAAAACAGAGAAGAGGTAACTTCTTATCTGGATAGCTGACACACTTCTTTAATACAGAATCACAACATGAGCTAGCAGTTTTTACAGAAGGAAACCCCAAAATAATACATTCTAAGCAACCACAATATCTCTTAATCTGCAATTAAAGGGCCACAGCTAGGAAATGATTCTGCAAATTCACTTTCAGGAGCCAAATCATACACATGCTACCAAGACCTAGTAAGTGCCATTTCACTGAACTGAAAAGATTAAAGTTTTGGAGGATGCAATCAGGATTGGTACAAACTGCATTTTGGCAGTCTCAGAAGCTCTCCAATATTCTGAGCATTTAGTTGGTTAATTATTTTGAAGATACTGGGTTTGTCTCAACACCTGTAAAACTCCATCCACTTATGTGACATTTAAATAAGAACACTGTTAACTGAATTCTTGAAGCACTAAGGCTTGACAGCACAGAAGCCCATTACAGCTTATCCTTCAAGGTCAAGAAATTCAGACTCTCAGGCAGCAAGCTTCCCCTTAGGGAAGTGTTCTGCTACTAGCTACTTCCTATTGCAACTTCAAGCCCTTTCATTCATAAACCTGCAGTACAATTACATAGAAAAAGAATTTTTCTTCAGTAGCCCCTCTGAGTCATAAGTAGAGTATTTCAAAAAAAGGCAACACTACTTTAGATAATTTGTATGATTTAAGGTAGGGATGAACAGTCTTAAGATGCACACCAGAAAAGTGCACTCCTGTCTGAGAAGCTACAGCTTAGATCTTACTACATAGCTTGAGAGGATTTCATGGCTCTGTACTGGGAAATCCTGAAGAATGTGGAGGTGTTTTCTTACTTTTACTCCAAGTCCTATTCCAATACTACACAGACATGTTTGCTTCCCAATAGTAACTACCATTCCTGCAGCACAGGCAGAAAGCTCTCAGATTTTCTATGATAAGATACACAGTACTGGGTATGATTATCAAAGATTTATCTAACTAAAAGCCACTCTAGCATTCCACCTCAGTAAGTTTTCACCATCCACAAACATGTCATTCACAGCATGACAAGAGTGTGGAAGATTTATTTCGATATTGCTTAGTATAACAACCCAGTAATGGTCTACTTTGGTGGAAACTGACTCCTAAAAACATTGTGCTTTGGAAGCTGCACATGAAGTCCAGCCATGAGCAGGATTCCTACTTGCTCTTACAGTTTGTTTGCCTAAATAAGGCCTTGTGAGAATGTCTAACCATCCAGTATTTATACCACATAATTCTATTTGTTATTGATAAAAAATTTTCTGGTTTTTTTTCTGTGTTTTTAAACCACAACTGTTCACACTACAAAACTGTGCTTTTGAGAAGAGAGAAGGGCAAGGGCACATCCTCTCTTGCATGTAGGATGGTTTACTAGAAATAAAGTTTAGCTTGGTATTGAGCTATTCCACCTATGATGACAATATCCTGAGTAGATCAAGTGAGATGCATGGTTGAATTTTCAGCACAATTGCTGTATGTTCTGGGGATAAGATGAGAAATTTTGCTTTACATGTGGTTATTTTAAGATTCATGTTAGAACTGGCATAACAAAATCATGTCCTTTGTTCTAACAAACTCTATTCAAAGAAAGAGTTTTGTACACAGCAGCTTTATTCCCAGGACATGAGGAAACATTTAAGAAATGCATCTTTATTGGAGAACAGAAATACCTCAGCAAAGCATGGTACAGGAAGAGTTAAGTTGTGCTTTTACAGCATTGTAATCTAGCAGACTGTTAAACAGTGAGAGAGAATTAAGTGACCTGAAAATGGCATAACTAATTGCAGAGTCTTGAAAAAATAACAGTAACGTGGAGGTTCATGAAATGTGTATGAACTGTATCACATATTCATGCCCTATTACTGTGAATTCTGAAGTGTCTTACTGTTCAAGATAATAGACCTTGATTCAATTCAGTCTGATGTAGGATGAATTTCATGTGCTAATTAGTAAAGCATTTCTTAATGATTAGGAAAAAGTAGATAACATCTGATTGAAAACCTAACTGTCAGAGATGAAACGATGATACAACTAAGGGTGGAAGGCATGCCAGTCAGGCTGAATTCAGGTGTCTTAATTATGATAATTAATGATTGTATTCCCTATATAAATGAACTCAACCAACATGAAAAGTATATTGTAATTAAAGTGCCTCTGAAAAGCAACATTTAAACAAATGCTATTGGTAATATTAATTACTTTTCTCCTTTTCCATTTCACGTTTGATTGCATTGGTTCACTAAAGTACCTAATATGGAAAGACTCTGAGATGTTACATTTCCTACTTAAAAAAACCCAACCGTAGCACTACATAGAAAGTGGACTTAAAAGACCCTGCAGAACTTGCATCTTTATCACATACATCTTGTCACATACAATGAATATATTTTCCCAACAACAAATTGCTGCATCATGTTTTCCATCTCCAGTAAGCTGTACTAATGGATTTTATCCTGGCCAAAAGCTAAAATACAAGTGGCTTTGGAAAAAACAGAAGAAACAACTCCTGAAAGAAAATGCTCTTTGGTGACAGACCTGTTCAGGAAATGAGTTTTTTGTCCTAAAAAAAGACAAGAGTTCTGTTTTTAATTTTTAGATATTAAGACCCTTACCCTAAAGTGAAACTAGAGTTTGTTAGTGATTTGATTTGTCTTGCTTTGGTTTTGGTCTTTTCAATATTTTTTCTGAAGAATCAACATCTCCCCAGAGAAAGGTTGATTTCCTTCAGAATAAAGAAGGAACTATCTTTCAAAAAAACAGAACAAACAGCCATTTATATTTTGGGTGTCCTAGGCTAATTTGAGTCAGCTCTATGTAAATAGTTACTTGTCCACAAGATTCTTGCTGCTCTAAAACACACAGTGAATTTAGACATCCCTGTTTAATGCTTATACTGACCTTCTAACGTAGAGACCCTATCAAAGATGCAGCTGGCAACTGATATTCACATATCAAAGTCATATTTTAAGATACGTAAGAGGTATATCAACATTATCTTACAATCTACATTTTCTATACTGGGAAAAGTGCTTAGTGGCAGGTCTTCTCAAAGCTGTGCAAAGTCAGCGTATTAAGGGTAATTTAGCCTGATAATAATACAGTGAGTACAGAATAGCTCCCCTGGAAGCCAATCCTGTACTGATTACAATTCTACACAGGAGATAAAACACAAGTTAGCAAAAGTTTCACAGCTGCAGATCAAAATGACAAAATAGAAGAACAAAGAGATCGGTGATAATGGGTAAAATTCTGGTCTTAGAAAGGTCAAGAGCAAACTCCCTTTGATTTTAATGATGCTTGATATTTCTAATTCATCACCTTTAAAGTGACAAATACACAAACATCAGTCAGTACAGAGAGTGGCCTAATACACCACACTTCCACATAAGTGGGTTTTTTCCTGTGTGTGGTCAGACACCCAAGAAATCTGCCAGAAGGCTTTGCATGTATACTTTGAAGTGATTCAATTCTATTAAAGTGTAGCTTGCTCATTTCATATTTTTAGCTTCTTAAGAAGGCCATCTGTAGTTATACTTCCAGTCAGAATAACCATTTACAGTAATGGAAAAATGAATTAATTATCTAGGGAAAGACTGGAAATGTCACTTTTATGGATAAATGCTACTGTTCCTTCTTCCTACTTGCCTTTACTTCCCTTCACCATTATGAGTTTTTAAAGTCTGCTTCACGAGCTGGATATCTCCTTATTTTCACTCTAACACTGGGCCATGAGAATGCCATGAGTTGATACCACCAGAAAGAGCAGACCAACAGAGGATGTGCTGGCTGCACATTAACCTGTATGTTTTAGTAATCCAAAGAAGCAGTGTATTCTCTAACATGAAGATACATCTGATTGAAACGTCTGCTTATAATAATTTCTAACTTACTCTCCACTGTTTTTCTAGCATAATGGATTAAAATTCAATTCCATTAAAAGCAAAACTACTGTTGCGGCCAACTTCCTCAAGAATGAAATTTTGCTTAATAGGCACAACCAGAGAATGAATCTTTCCTGGAGCTGATGGTGCTGTAATTTCATCTGGAGGACCCCCATGTTTTTGAGATTTGAGAAACTTCAAGGACTCATTTGTCTTCTGGCCACAAACTGTAACTCTGGGAAACTGGAGTAACACACCCTCACGTGTGACAGGACAACTACTACAACACATGCTCACTTGATGTTCAGAGGCATCAGACACTGACTCCGCATGACCACGTTATCATAAATCAGATCCTCTGTGCTGTGCTTCTCACTCCCACAAATCCTGCTATGAAATTATCACTGGAGAGGTTAAAATACAAAACAAAAACACCCACCTTGATTAAAAGTAACCCATTTCAGAGTAGTCTGCTTTCTATTTTTTCACTTTTTTTTTTGTTTTTTTTTAAATCAAACACATTCTCATCAGTGTGGAGCAGGTTGTGAATTCTTAAATCAGATTCACCACCAACGATATAGGAAGTTTTAACCACGACCTCAGGCCACAACATTATCCCAGTTGCTTTCACTGCAGAGAACATCTTTCCCCACCTCAGTTTCGAGTACTCTAATGTGAACTCTTTTATATTTAGCATAAACGTAACAAAAGTTTAACAGGAGAACACTACACAGGTCATAACAAAGGGGCAGGCATACCAGCTTCCAGGGTTCAAAAACAATTGAAAAGACAAATAATCGTGTCGGATGCATTAAAATACAAAATAAAAGAAACAAAACCAAAAAACAACAGAAGAAAATAATGAGATTTTGAAGCTTACTGTCTTGATTTACAGATTTTATATACTCTTGTCTTCAAAAGTAGATTGTCTCCTGCCCTCTTCCTCTCCTTGTGCATTTTGACAAAGGGGCAACTTCAAGAAGTGGAAGAATCTCTGCCTGCAATTCCGTCTACTTCTGTATATCCCTTCTTTCCTGCTATTATATGGAAATCGAGAGAAGTCACTTGAATTATTTGACTTGTAAAATAGAAGTGGTGGAACAAGATCTTTGTGATATGGATGGGTTGTATACACACAGTAATGCCAGTAAGAACACAACTTCTGAAAGGCACAGTGTTGTGCAGTCCTTAGCTCTTACCAAGATTATTGTGCTTGTTGAAATCATACAGTTTATAAACTTTAACCCCTTCAAATTTTAACATTTGAAAGTCATCAGTTCCATTTCCATTTAAGCATCCATTTTACATGGTGAATGTCCTTGAACAGCACTCCATGCACTTTGTTCCTAGTGCACCTGGAACCCCATACTGCATCTCTGTAAGCCTGTGAGCAGCTCCCTGACCCAGAGTGGCACATCTTCATTTCTGCAAACAGAAGGCTTTTAACTCAGCTGCTGGTGTCCACACTGTTCAAAGCACAACCGAGACCCTTTGTCTGCAGTCCATCTGTTATTGTGGCAGCTAAGTCTGAGTTCTTTCAGAGAAAGCCACAAAGGTGCCTTGTAACAGGACAGGGCCATGGGCTGGCGGCTGCCTGTTGTCCTAGACCCCAAAGATATGGATTTCATTTGGCCTGTTTCCTTTCCCTTATTAATTCAATAGAAGTCTTTGTGTTCAAAAATATTTTTGACAGCAAACTTAAATATGATCCTGGACTATGTGATACCTTTTGATGATCTTTTTGAAAACCCTGGAACTTGAAATTGTGCAGGAATTTAATCTCCACAGCTTCCCCTTCATCTCTGGCTGGTGATTTTCAATTTATTTTTTTTTTTAACAATATGATTTTACTTGCTATAGAAATGTTTTCAACCACTATGTTTTATAATTAAAAAACATGTTTATATACCCCTACACTCCCACTATAGCCTCTGATAATAAAACACAGGAGTTGAAAACGACCCATCCACTACTTCAATTGCATTGAATGGGAGAGCAGGGCTAAACAGCACAGCAAGAGGGAAATTACTTTGGTGCTTATGCTTGCAATCTAAGGTTCTGATCTTGCAGACATTTAGGCAGTTGAGTGATTTTACACAAGTGAATAATCTGATTTAGTTCAGAGGGAGTACTCAGATATGCTAAATGTCTTACCTGCCCAAAAGTTTATAAGCTGGAGGCCTACGTTACAACCAAGCTGTCACTTTTCGTATAGGCAACTTCACTGGATGAAAACAGTTTTTTCATTTTCTCCTAATTGTTGCCAAAGGAACAGTATTGCATTCCCTAGTCAACTTTTATGAAATACAAAGCAAGAGTTTGCATTGCTTGAGTGCACATGAAGTTAAATTGAAAGTAGTAGCTGGGCTTAAACTTCAAGAGTAGGAAACAGGGTTATAAAGCAAGTTAAATAGGATAAAGCAAAATATTTTGTTACATATTGCATATGTTCTACTCACGTTGATTTTGGTAGTTATCTACAGGTACTGTAGAATTGAGAGGTAGTTTATACTTCCTTCAGAAATGACACTGAAAAGCAGTTTTCAACAGCAAAACCTCTCCCTGTTATTTACTACATTTGTTGTCTGATAGTGTAATACTATTCCAGCAAAATACTATGATTCCATGCAGAGAATTTGCAGGGCGAAAAAATTGTAACATATAAAATACAAAAATCTGTGCTATAATCAGCAAATATTAAGGGAAGACACAGTTTCTGACTGCATACAAAAGAGAGACATTTATCTTGTAGAGTTTTCCTCTGAATTCTTGATAGTAATATTTTGTTTAGACAGTTAAATACTTTAGTGAGAATGCTGCAAAAATATAGATACAAATCCATTATTTTCTAGTATCAATCAAAAAACATAGCAATACTGAATCTGAGATTTTGGTATGCTCCTTTTATGCCAATTCAACAAGAATCAGTTTTCCATTCTCAGACAATACCATGCGAAGGTCCTCTTATATGACCAAAACTAAATCATCATCATTTAGATGTTACCCTTTTAGAACACAACAGGGAATTTTTTTTTGTTCTGTTAAAATTTACATTCTTTGCACTGTGGAAATAACTTCACCTATTAATTGCAGTCTCTCGAAAGAGCAGCAGAGTTTGTACTCTGGCCTTGGCGAACCTCATACAGTTGGCCTCAGCCCATTGATCCAGACTGTCCAGATCCTTCTGTAGAGTGTTCTTACCCTCAAGAACATGGACACTTCAGTCCAACTTGGTGTCAACTGCAGACTTACTGAGGGTGCACTTGATCCCCTCATCCAGGTCACCAATAAAGACACTAAAAGGACCTGGACACAATACTTAGCCCTGGGGAACACCATCTGTGACTGGACACCAACTGGATTTAATTCCATTCACCACAACATTTTGGGCCCAGCCATCCAGTCAGTTTTTTATCCAGTGAAGCATACAGTTGTCCAAGCCACAAGTAGCCTGTTTCTTCAAGACAATGCTGTGAGAAGTGGCATCAAAGTTTCACTAAAGTGCTAGGTAGACCACATCCACAGCATTTCCTGCTTCCATTAAGCAGGTCACCTTGTCATTGAAGCAGATCAGGTTAGTCAAGCAGGACCTGCCTTTCATAAACTCACGCTGACTGGGCCTGATCACCTGTTTATTCTGCATATTCTGTGTGATGGCACTCAAGATGATTTGCTCCTTAACCTCCCCTAACACTGAGGTCAGACTGACAGGCTTGCAGCTCCCTAAGGAGCTTCTAGCCCTTCTTGTAGATAGGTGTCATGTTTGTTAACTTCCAGTCAATTGGGATTGCCCTGGTTAGCCAGGACTGCTGATAAACAACTGAAAGTGGCTTGGTGAGCACTTCTGCAAGGTCCCTCAGTGCCCTTGGGTAGATCTCATCCAGCCCCATAGAATTCTGTGTTTCTAAGCAGGTTGCTAACCATTTGGATTATGGTGGCTTCATTCTGCTCCCCATTCCTGTCTTACAGCTCAGGGGGGCTGGGTACCCAGAAAATAAGATCTAGCACTGACATCCAAAGCACTGACATACTGATTTCATAATGTCTTAGACTTATTTTGCATAAACTTAAATGACTGTACAAAGACAGAAACCAGAGAGATTCTGATCCCAGCTGTGAAGATTATAACTATAGCAAGATAGAAATATTTCCTGCTGCCCTTTGTTAGGAACACCCATGGAAATTCTTAGATAATATATTGAAAGGAAACATATCAGCTGAGTAAAGGTATAATTTTGTACTATAAAAAGGATACTAGTAATCTGGACTCCAGTATTGTACAAATAGGTTTTTTTACAACACATTTGTGGAAGTTACTCTTATTCAAATAGACCGATCTTGTATCTGTGGATTTCGAGACTGAAGGCTTTCTCATCATTTCTGCTGTCATCAGATGTCAGCCCTAATTAATGTGCAAGGTTGTTGCTTGAGAATCTCTACCCCCACACTGGGTTACTTTTCACCCAGGCTATAAGAAACACAGGAAGGGGGGAGGCCAAGTGGCCAGCAGATCAGGATTGCTCTTTTCAGTAACAGCCCTCCAGCCAGATCAGCTGAAGCAGACCATGAAACTGGACCCTGTGGTAAATAGCTTTGAATTCTGCCAAAGGAAACTATAGTATGTTTTCTCCCAAATAGCAAAGCCACTCGACGATTTTGATGATTATAAAAAGATATTTTGAAAAATAATTTCAGTGTGTCTGCCAACATTTCCTAAATTTCTAAATTTAAAAGCTGAACCATGCATATTTTTAAAGTAGCAGTACCCTCAGATGATTAGGTTTACAACAAAGTCTGAATCTTAATTGAAAGGCTAAGTAAAATATGAAAATACATTCATTCAGTTAATATTAAGGTCAGAGTCTTCTTGCCCTCATAAATGCCATTCACTACCCTTTATTTCTCACAGTTCTTTCCTTATAACACATTTATTTCATAAGGAGATTTCCACTTGCTTGGGGTTGCTGTTTAGTATGCATTTTTTTTAAGCCAGTGTACCACCTTTAATACTGATAGTGGTAAAATATAATACACATGTGTAGCATAATATTAAAAAAATATGTCACTACCTCAAAAATTTTAGATTTAAGTAATACAGAAAGGAAGAGCTCCATATACTTCCTTCCTTCCTTTCCAGAAAAGGCAAAATCCTTTTCTCTCCCTTCCTTATTGTTTACTACAGCATTCAGTGGGCATTGCTCACAAAGTTCAGTTCAGATAGTTCTCCCTACACTTTGAAAAATTCAGATTTGGATCGAAATCCAAATTTTAGATTCCCAGCTCAGGTCATATCAGTTTATTTTGTATTATCTGGGACATATATGTATTATCTGGAAAATCTGAAATATATGAAATAATATTCTTGCCTTTTTTCCTACCCTTCATCCTTATAAAATGGAATCTTCTATCGATCAACAGGTTTCTTAATGCTAGAATTAGGACAAATTCTACTATATGTAATATATGCAAACAATAAAATATTTTTTCTAATTATAAATTTTCTAATTACTAAGTTGATGGATAATAATAATGATCCTCAAACCCAATAATCTTTCTTTTCATTTAAATTACATTTTCTCATTCCATAGGCTTTCTTCCTACCAAAAATTTCTCCAGAGTTTCTAAATCCAGCTACTACATTTCCAGTTTATGATAGGAGATGTTCACAAGAGTCATGTGAAACCTACAGAGGAAGAGGCCCCCATTCCCACTGAGTTTTCCAGCTGCCTCTCCTTTCCAGATGATAGGTAGGTCAAGTTCTAATGTGAATGCTTGTATTTCTAACTTATCAAACAATATTGTAGTTTAAATATGATTTTTTTTTCCCATCAGAATTTCAAATTTTATTAGGAACTGAACTAAAAAGAATTGTCTCTCCCGTGCTCTATGACCGTAAATCCTCAAAACCATTTACTTCTACATTGCTACTAAGAAATCAAACAATATGGACAGACCCATACTAAAGTTATTTTTAAAGGGGATCATGAAACTTTTGTGCTTGATTAACGATTCAAATCTAAACACAATTGGCATAGGCAAGGAATTTTGTGTAGCAAACATAGTTCTTGATGCCAATCTGTAGCAAAAAAAAAAAAAAAAAAAAAAAAAGATATAGGATCTTTAACTGTTTCTCTAATTTTACATGTAAAGTACAGGGCTACTGGTGGTAGGAGGGACTGCACTTCATCTTGGAGGCTTTTTTGTTTGTGTTTCTTTAGCAGGAATACACATATACACACTTCAAAAAATCCTAAAACATCAAGGGCTGATTCAGGATTCAATCTCAGCAGCATCTGTGATTACAAACAAATCATGTTTGTTCTTAAACCTAGCCAGATCTGAGCACAGAATGCAATTATGCTCTATAGTGAAAGAACAGAAGAAAATTTCCACCTGCAGAGACAGTGGTGAAAGAATAGAAACACAGCCTATGAATACCTACATATTCCACTAACTCAATGCATACATCTTCAGTTTAAAAAAGTAATATTAAAAAAGTCACCCTTAGAAAGATCTAAGTGCCATGCTTCATCTATATCTTATGGTAAGGAACTGCTGTACTCCCTTTGTACACAGAGAGGATTAAAAGAACAAACTTAGTACAAAAAAGCCCACATAAATGAGGATGTTGTTTGGTGTTGCTTTGTGAGCCTGGTTTGTTTTCAACAGGAGTCTATATTGTGCATGTCAGAAGAGTTTCAGTTTCTATCATATCCCTTATAATCAGGACCGATCTATCTGAGAATTTCTCACCCATGACCTCTTCTGTCAGACAGAAAGGCTTATTGCTCTCAGCCCAAAACACCCAAATGCACTCCCTGAAAACTTATACCCAGCTTTAGGCTTCTCCCTACACTGCAGTTCATTAGTTCTTAGGGGTTTTTGCCTTCAGGACCATCACTTCATATTAAACTGAAGACAGAAAACCAGGAAACTCATACCCATTTCTTACCATAAAGAGAATTAAATAGTACAGTCTAGCATGGCACACTACACTGTCCGTCTATCCTTCACAGCTTCCTTAAATTCACTTCTAATGTCTCCATATACATTTTTTCTAATTAATATTCTTTTAACACAGGTTACAACCCGTAACACCCCACGTCACTCTTCTGACTAGGCCTCAATATTTTATACCATCTGCTTTTAAATGACTCCTGCATCACAGATGGGGGAAGAAAGAATGATGTGCTTTGCTAATACTGCCCTAATCACTTTTTTTTTTTTCCCTTTTTACTAGATGGAGTCTACTGTCATTGTAGAATTATCTGAGAATATTCTCAGATAAAATTGGAGGGGTGGAATCTGTCTTGCTTTTCTCCTTTAATCGAGTCAAAAGATGCCATTACAGAAAGAAATGATAGGGGAAAAACCCTACTTCCTAATAGCCCAGGATTTAGGACAGCAAATAAGGATATGGACAAGGATGTAAATTCTTGCTTAAAATAGGGAATAGCAAAGTCTTGAATCTGGGTCTTCGGTGTCTCCTAAGAGTATCCTTAACTCCAGATTATCTAAGAGCTTATTATTTTAGTTCTAATTAACTCTTTCACCAGAACTGGGTTCTCTCTCGAAGCAAAATAGGAACAGGCTTGAATTTTCAAATAAATTTTGCAAGGTATAAAATCTCCTTCACACCAACACTGTGTTGGTTGCTGAGCTATATATGCTCAGCATATAAAGGTATTAACATTAACATTAGCATTAAAGGTTTTAACCTTCGCTCACATTTAGGCCCTTTGTCTTTACCTTTCTTAAACCAGCAAGTACAGTGTATGGCAATAACTGATTTCAAATCCAGGTACAACTTCTACATGTGGTACATATCCTGCAAGTTAATACTTTTTAAATTTTTAAAGAAAAAAAAATTAAAATACTGCTGAGAATCTTGCTCTCACTTTTGTTTGCATGTTACAGCATGTTACAGATGGCATTGGCGACTGTGAAAGCAATGCAACACAAGACCACTAGTGGTGAGGCTGTCCTGCCTGATCTTCAGAATCTGCCTCCTGGGCCTTCATAGGCTACACACCCTGGTGTAATTACAATTGAGAAGTTTGCATTGCTTATGTATATCTTTGATCTTTATAGAAACAGTCCCTGGACATTTGTTCATGCTGAGAGGATCTATGAATAAAAACACTCAGAAGTACTAGTGCAGCAAGGTAGGGCTCAACATCTATAAAAATAAAATCTTGACATATACTATTTTCACAAACTGATGTTCCTGTGGGACAAGACATGCCTTGCTTGCTGGTTTTCAGGCAAGCTGTTTGGAGGTAGAACAGAAATGGAATGGCAATCCTAATAAAACAAAAGGAGAGGAAGAACAATGCAGTTCATTTGCTGAGTGAACGTTTTACATGCAAATGATGAACTAATTTTTTCAGAATCTTTCTCCTTTCATTTATCTAATTATTTGCTTTGAAGACACCTGGCTCTGGGCTAATTTAATCTCAAAAGAACCATCAGCCTATAAATCACTTCTAAAAAGTTGTGTATTTTTGAGATCGGGAGATATAGTAGAACACCTTTCAACTTGAATTCTGAATATACTATAAAATACGGGCTACAATAATATGATTCAGACCACTAGAGCACTTTTCAACATCTTATGTTGCCACAATGCTTCTCTTTTTAATTCCCTTAAGAATTTTCACACAATGAAAAAGGAGATGTTTTTAAGCTTCAAAATACAAACAGTGTCTTGAGGGATTTCCCATTTTCGGATGGAACTGGAAATGCCTATCTAATTCGAGAAAAAATGTAACAGAGTCCCAAAGGAGCAAATCACTTGAGATAAAAGTGATGCAAACATAAATGTGATAGAGAAAACGCAAAAAGTTAGTGGGAAAGCACTATTAAAAGATTTTTTTTTTCATTTCAGAATGATGTCCCATTTGTTATTTTGTTACAAAAAACACATTAGTTTGTTCATAGTGAGGTAGCTACACAAGTTTAAATTTATCCTAGGATACTTTAGGCATATTTTCTTATATCTGGTCAAAAATTGCTTGACGATGTCCAGAAGATCCTGTCATTTACATTCTATACTCAGAATATTTTGTAAAAGTAATTTTAATTCAAAATGGTATTAATATATGGTATTTATATTTATGAGATAATTTATATTTCAAATTATATCAGATTAAATAGTTGCTGATTTTTCATTTCCCTGGTATTCGATTGTGCTTCTAGTTATCATTTCACAAATTTCCTTTGACTAAAACTAATGCAAGAGGAGGTGCTGCTGCAGTCTTTCTGTTACTACTGAAAACAGACTTTTAGCAATATGTTGAGTACAAGTGCACCCTGGAGTGAACGCATTGTGGAGTAAGAAATACCACCAAATTTCAATATACACAGTATATTTGGGTCATTTCCTCACATCATATAAATTTGCAGGGACTAACTACCTGCCTATGTTTGGTACTAAAGTACTAACATTAAAATTAGCATTAAAGTAATTGGGTTGTAACCTTACATTTTTCTTATCATAGATTTCACATACATTCTTCATGTTCTGTTGAGTATCTACTTAGAGATTTCAATAATTTTTTCCATATGAAAATTAGGATTAGGCAGCTTTCTAACAGATACATGTTTCCTATTAAACTGGGGAATTTGTATGTGTCATGTAGTAAGTACTGATCTGAGATTGAACCAGTGATAACAGTAGTCTTTCAGGCCTTAAAATCTACAAAGTGATGAAAAGTGTGCTATGTATGGGTTAATCTTTAGGGTTAGGGTTAGGGAGTTTAAATTTCACTTAGACATAGCTTTGGTCTCTCATATTCAATGCTTTTCTCATTCTGTGCTACAAACAATTTATATTTTTTTAAATTCAAAATTATCTCCATTCTTTTTTTTTAATTTTCAAATTCAATCTTATTTCTAACCAGACTATAACTTCTGACAGATAGCTAACTATCTCCAAGCCTTGTGATAAATGCCATGTTATTTCATCTTCAAAATCAAACAAGTAAATTGCATGTGGGTTTTACAAGCATTCCTAGAATGCAATAAAATATTACCAGCCCTTATCAAACTTAAAGAAGTAGCAAAGTGTTTGAGCCTTCTGAATTCTGTGCCATTTTCAAAATGTCTTGTTCAATGTTTAAGATATATAGGAATTTACATTTAGTTAGATGTATTTTAATCACATCAATCAAATGACAATTCAATTAAATTATTGCATGTCACAAATAAATGCTTTATATTAATGTCATAAAAATGGTTTGCTGAATGAGTATGTGAAGAAGCTGTCACTTGAACCATAGCAGAACTGGAAGTTTAAGAATCAAACAGCTAAGAATAACACTGCTCCATTTTCAACATACTAAAAGCTTTTTACTCAGTGGGAAACTAAGTTATTAGAAAGGGCAGTCTAAAAATGTACTGCTAGGAGATTTGGGACTAGTAGTCCTTGAAGTGAAGATTTAGTATTGTAGATTTTACAATTTATCCATTTTTGGTGGTTGTGATGTATGAGTCACAGGAGTAATAAACTTCAAACAGGTTGAAGTAAAGTTAAGTACTTCCCAGTACCTTCTTTTAATTATCTGTGGAATACAGGAAAAGAAATTAATGCAGAGACATAAGCTTATCTTGGAACAAAAGGGGAATACTATCTTACTCTGATGATTTTACTAAGTCTGTTTCAGAGAATGCTGAGTGATAAAAAAATATTTTATGACTACAGATCACTTAAAATATTTCATTTTTTTCTCATATTTTAAGTTAAATGAAGAATGCAATGAAAAATGAAGGCTAAGAATACTGTAAACAGAATTATTGAAAGCACTGTGTTCTCTGTGCAAAGCTGTAGGTCAATCTGAGCTAGCAGGCTTACCCACTGGATTTGTTTCAAGACTATTTCATGCTTTTTTGTTTTATAAACCACAGAGTTCTTTTGAGAAAAGTATAGAGTGAGAGAAAATTTGTCATGTATATAATGGCTCTGTGATTTAGCAGGCAGCTGATGTGCCATTGCTCAAGGGTATTTCTAGGCCTTTCTCTTGGCCATTACAAAGCTAGTTGACCAGTTTGATCTGTGTTTATAGTTCAATACAGAAAGACTAAAAACAATCCCTCCAGTCCTCACACATTCCAACATCTTTACTAACTTTTGAAATCACAGACTGATTTATGAATTTCCTGATGATTTGGCACTCTGAAGATTGGCGATATGAGTGGAGGATTCTTTCCCAAAAAAAGGAGAGAGTTTTCTAGGTGCACAGCTTACAAACTTGAGGGACTAACTGCTGATTTCAGATGACTTTGATAGATGGAATAAAAAATGTATTTAATTTTACTGCCCTTTGAATACCTCCAAGTGAAACATTCACATTTAGTTTAATTGAGAAAACCCCGGAAAACAAATTTATTCTCATGAAAAAAAATATGGTGTTTGTTTACACAAATGTTGCCTGTGAATATGTAAGGTGAGCTCAAAGTTTGGCTTTGTAACTTGTTATTCTTCAACTCACCAGCATAGCTTAAACCCCCAGAGCTATGTCTCTTTGATCATTTTATACTTGGTCATTCTCACTTGGTCACATAATGACTTTCATCTAAAGCTTACAGCTTCTTGGCAGAAATAACAACTTTTACGACAACCTTGCACAGGCTTAAAGAGCAGAGGATAAAGCAATGTGTTTTAATATCTTTTTTCCTTGGAAACTTTAAAATTCTTTTCTCTTTAGTCGCTGTATGAGGATCCTGCACTGGGATCCTCATGTTAGCATCCTTCCTACAGTATCAGGAATCAATGTATTTCATAAGGAAACATACAAAGGGAAGTTGATATCATTGACCTTTTCCTTCCTCTAAGAGAAAGTACCAAACCTTACATTGTTTTCACCTCTAGAAAATGTTTCTGATGAATAGCAATTATTAGGAAAAAAAAAAAAAATCAATACATTTTCTCTGGTTCCAGAGTACTATGTGTTTTATTTTAAAATACTATGTATTTTAAACTAAGCAGTATCCACATTTGCTATGAAATTAATATAATTGCTTTTAATTTATTTCAGTGGAAGTAGAGATATTTATTTAACTAGACCCTACAATGCCAGATTGACTGATCAAAGTCAAAATGTCCAATTCTAAGATTTGACAAAAAATTGCTCATTCTTTTTTCCCCACCAACCCCCATCTGAAAGTCAGACTGAAGCATCATGTGGACATGAACAACTTGACATACTCCATATTTTCACACAGAGTCGAAGCTCAATTAAATGTTCTAGTTTGCAGTTTTGTTATATTTTCTAGATCAGTCTTCCACATCTCTAACTATAACCAACATCATGCCTACAGATAATCTAGTTAGAGGATGGCTGTGTCATATCATAATCTTTTCAGGAGATAATCTTACCACAGAATCATCTTTTCTCAGATAATTGCATTACAAGACTCAGAGCATCAGTTCCTCCCAAGAATTTGCTACAGTTTCAGAAGCAGTAATATAATGTCTTAAGTTTAGAAGACTCACTAAACCATGTGATATCAGTCAGCATAGCAGTGGAAATCCACATATCATGCTTCTGTTCCATGTCTCTGCAAAACATCCTGCTCAGAAATGTTTATGAATGCAAAGTCTAATGAACAGCATTTTTATAGTATAGTATATTACAGAGAAATAGTCTTTGTTCTCTCATTATAGGTTTTAATACTTTGCATTAAAAGCTGCTCCCAGATCAGATTCCATAGGCATTACTTTGCATTAGCAGTTTCAATCAGTTGCAGAAGACTGAAACAAGTTGTAAGCCTCACAGCATTGTTCTTAGGTAAGAATGGAGACTCCTCCATTTTAGGGGTGCATTAAGATGCAACTAATGCATCATTAATCACTCACAGTAACAAATTCCCACAGATGCTACAGTGTTTTCAGATGTTAACTAAGATTTAGTAATTTTCAATACCTTTGTCAGTCTGTCAAACCATCACAGCTAATGAAATAGTATGAGATGGAACTAGAATTAAAAATTCTGATACTAAAGTCCTTCCCATTTCTATATATTCCAAAGCACAAACTCAACAAGATCATACTCAAAATATTTCTTTTTATAGACAGACTTAATAACTTAGCATTCTTTCCTGACTCTGGACCTGTCAGACCTGTTGCTGTTCTTACTACATATTTTACAGGCTTGTGTCCATTCAGTTATCAAGAATATCTTAAAAAAACATGAAGAGCTTTCCTCCCTGTTTGTTTACAGTGAATCTCCACATGAACACCAGCTAACTCCTGGAACAAGTACAACTAACTTAGAAATGCCAGTATTCATTTATATTTTTTAAAAAATTATTCTACTCAAAAGCTACATCCTCAGACTACATAGTATTACTTTTGCAAGTACCACCAAAATCAGTCAGGACTATGACACCACTCTGGTATTTTTTGGTATATTCCAGCAACTGGCTGACATTAGTTCCCTCAAAGTAGGGAGGAATGTCAGGAGATAACTGCTATTACACCTTCACATCAGCTCTGAGCCTAGCTTTAATTGTTTTCCTCTTTTTCTAGTTTTATTTAGCACCTTTATATTGCCTTTATAGCAAAACACTTTCTATGCATTTATTTTTATGGGTAGTTAGAGAAACATTGTTATTCCTCCCTGTTTTAATCAGTTGCTACTTTTTCCTAACTTTTATTTCAACTAACTACCCAACAGCATGCCATGTTTTGCCTTTGCTAATTGATGCTCTCCATTTCTACCACCTTTTCCTGCCCTATGCCAGCCACCTACTTTCAATTTATTTGGATATATTGTTTATTTTTTTCCTCCTAACCTTCATGACCCTATTCATGCTACTGCAAAAAGGAGAAAGATTGTCTAACACCCATGAATTACCTCAACTTGACATTTTCAGGGAGTGCACTGTTTAAAACCTCAAGAGGCAATACTCAGCCTTCATGATTCACTACATGTTTCTTCTGTCTTTGCCTTGACATATAGAAAACATTGTTTTACTACATTGCCAGTTTTCATAACTGGTATCATTTGTTGTTTCATATTATGCAGTACAATTCTGCATAATAGTCCAAATTTTTTCTTTAAACTTTCAACTTTTATTTTGAGTAATCATCTCAAGCAGCTTTTAAAATTAATATAGGAAGAAAAATATTGCCATCTGCATCTTACACAATTGTAATCCCAAACCTCAAAGGTACTCATGAAAATCTGAAAGACAAAACATTAACTAACATTTGCACTTACTTGGAAAACCACTGCTTCAGAGCAGGGGTAGCATATTTAATTTATTGAAGGACCAGAATTACCTTCTTGGTTTAGAACTAAATCTTGAAGAAGCAAACATGGAATTTCTGTCTCACAGAGACAAAAAAATAAAAGAAGACTGAGATGAGGTTTCACTGTGCATTGGAACTGTTCTAATTTAGGCAGCTGTTTGAAGAGGTGGTCTCTGTTCTCTTCCATTTGCATCCTGTCTTACCCCTGGGGTCCTGTCTAGCAACAACATGAACCAATGACTTGGTTCAGACATTTTGTGTATCCATGCCAACTCATCCTATGTATCCTATAGTCATGTAAATCATTAGATTTGTTTCAAAAGTGAAGGCAGGAGGGCCTGAGGGAAGAAAGATCAATTTAGAATTTTCAGTTACAAAAGTCAAATTTCTCACAGGTCTTGTCTCCACCCTTTATAGCGCAGTCCACAGAAAATCACAGGACTGCAGAGGACTCCTATAATATACATTGTACCCAAAAATTCCAGAGTCTATTGGACAGGCTCCCTTTTTGTCATATTTCCTTTCAGATAGATTTCCACTGGTACGTTCTCCCAGTTATTATTCTATGATACTTCCTTTCTATTTGTCAAAATACCACTGTATAAATCTTTAAGTGCTATATTAGAGTACAGGTAATTCTTAGAGGTATTTCTCCTAGAAACAGAACACAGTATCAGATATGTCCTTATAGGTCAATATCAATGAATAACTTATATTTACATGAAATATAACATGTTCTGAATTTAAGTTCAGCCTTTTTTTATGTTGTTCACCTCTGTATACAGCTGAAAATGCTTCTGGCAAGAACATGTTTTTTCAAAGGAAAGAAAATAAAAGTTTTTTCTGCTGTTGTCAAGTGTAACCTGAGTACTTTGAAATTAGATGCCCTTAATACAAAAACAGGAGCTGTGAAATTGCACTTCTTTACTAGAAAATGTAATGTTCATTAATTTTGTAATGTTTTTCAAACAATGCAAAGTTCATGCTGCATGCTTTGCAAGCTTTTATGTATGTTGACCAATTTAAATGAGGGACTGTGAAATGTAGAATAGGAAACATTATTTTTAAGTTTCCTGTGACAAGTTTGACACATTGAACATTTGAAGAATTAAAGTGTTAAAAATCATACTAATTGGAACTATTTAGCAAAACTTTCAAGACAGACAACTCAACTTTACAAAACCTGTATTTATTGGTTTAAATAGATTTCATGGAATTTCTTTGATCACATTTTTTACAATAAAGCTTTTGCAAAGTGAGCATGCATCCTAATTGTTTATTTACACAATATTAATATTCAGGAAGAAGGATCATGGAAGCATATTTAATTAAATATAAATTAATGTGGTGGAATATTTAATTATCTATTCTACACCTCAGAACTAATGATTAATTAAATGCCTTGCATTTAATCTTGTTCCCAGGAAATTAACTTAATGGCCTTCAACAAATGAACATTTTGTATGCATTGCAGGACACTTTATCTAAATTTTAACAGCATGGTATTAGTTTCAGATAATAACATGATTACACAATTAAAAATGTAAATGTATACAATACTTTCGTTTTCTTTTTTTTTTTTCTTGGAATTAAAATGGAATATAAAATAATAGAAGGGAATCATAGAAGAATCATAGAAGACTGTATTTCTGAAGTTCTGTGGTCTAGGTTTTGGCCAACATCTGTTTTTCTAGTTTTGCTTTCAGCACATTTGCAATGCTCACTTTCACACAAAACTAAAGATTATTTCTGGAGAGGAGAACTTGACATGCTGGTTTTCCCAGCTACATAATGTGATCAACAGGGATACAAACAATATATGAAAATGGATTACTGTAACAGAGAGCTCGTGCTAAATTGCCCAGACACAAGAACAGTTAGGAGTATTGAAAGTTACCCATAGCAGAGATTTTGCTGTTTACTGTAGAAAAAAGTCTCTACCTTTCTGTAAATAAGGATGGTATATAGGTATGTTTCCAGTAGATACCTAAAGCAGTAGAAAATCTTCCATGAAAGAAACCACTTCAGTAGTTAGACACAGAAAATGAAGCAGTGTAATGCAGTCATCTCCTCCATTTTGTTTTTTTACTTTTATAGTAGGCACTTCTGCATGCTTTAGCCTTGGAACCCAGAATACTTTTGACTGATCTCAGAATACTACTATATTGTAATTACAACAAGTATCCTTACCCATCACTAAAGTACATAATACCATACATAGATTTATGGGCCTGGAAAAAAGGTTTCTTGCTACTAACCCAGTATAATTAATAAGCACTCCAATTCAGGATTAATCTAGAAGAGTTCTGCTTCTCAAACAGAGAAGAGATAGGGTTATTTGGGTCTTATGCAAAACCAAAAAAATGGACTGATTATTAATACTTATTTGTCTGTAGTATCAGGAATTACTATTCAGAGTGTCAGACACTGCTTGTTCTTAGTACTCACTCTTTTGCTTTTGCAGAACAATTACAGCTGAAAAAAAAAGAAGTTAATGGGAAATTATCTGAAATCAAAACAAAAGAATAAGAGCTCTCATATTACATTTTGCAGACTCACAGCAGTTTACATTCTTTACACAACAACTAAAAACTAATTTAGGCAACACAACACTAACTTATACAGCCAGGGAAATTTTACTAAGTAATGTAAAAAATCAAACTAAGAAACTATTCAGAGAACAGCTTCAGCCAAACATAAAAAATGAAAGTTTTCAAAACTTATTTTGTCACTTTGATACTATTTAAGTGTTTAATTTGTGAAATAAGGAAGAGCAAGAAGGCTTATGAAGATAAAATCTCAGTTC
Organism: Phaethornis superciliosus; assembly: GCA_023637945.1. Classification (NCBI taxonomy): domain Eukaryota; kingdom Metazoa; phylum Chordata; class Aves; order Apodiformes; family Trochilidae; genus Phaethornis; species Phaethornis superciliosus. The sequence goes on along the minus strand of JAJQWJ010000014.1, from coordinate 6,749,409 downwards.
CATTTGTAAAGAATGAGAGAAAAAGAAATCCCTAGATCTGATAAGTATGTTCATATGAATTATACATTTGTTTACTCATAGTGCTGCATTTGTTAATTATCACTGTCATTCCACTCAGGAAAAATTAATGGAAATTTTATAGAAAAAAAAAATCTTTGAGTAACTTAAGAATCCTGAATTCAAGGGGAATATATTTGAGCTTTAAATGTTCCATCTTCCAACACCAGCAATAGGGGGCTTAATTTTAAGTAAGAAATTCCACCCAAAGGTCTGTTTTGCTCTAGCTTTCTAACCTAGGATTTATATGTTAATTAAGTCTTTGGGATTGCCTCCATGGTATGTCTAAGAAGACTAATCTTGGCATCCCATAACTGGTCTGAGATCAGGGTCTCAGTAGAAGAACCGATGTTTGATAAATGAAAGGGGAGCTGCATTTCTAACTGGACCCTGATGGCAGTTGCCTTCATAACCCTGCAAGAGAGAGGCAAAGGACAGCCACTGTAATACCACAAAAGAAAACTGAAATTATGAGTGAAATTTAGCAGTATCAGGAGTGGTATACCTAGAGTCTCAGACAGACAGCTAATTCCTTCTGGAATCTGCTGCTTTATTTCACATCTGTATGTCTGTTAAGAATATGAAAGGCAAAAAAGAAAGAAATGGAAACAAAAAAATAAAAGGGAAAGAACCACAATTACCTACAAGTATACAGCTACGTAATTTACATGCAATGAAATAACTGTGCACAAAGTAAGTTCTGTGAACTCCAAGACACATTGTATGCAAATTCTTGGATGCTAAAGGTATTTTTCCCATTATTAAGGCACAGTACATGTTAAAATGCCTTGTGCTTTATATTCATAAGGCACATATTAATTATCATTCACTCATAACTGTCATCCAAATATCAGTTGAACAATCACACTGAAGTGCACCCATAAAAGTGAGTTGAACAAATTAAAATTAATTAGTTGACATCATACTCTTTGTTTAGCATGATCTTTTACATTCATCTTCTGCAGGGTTATATTCTTGTCTCTCTAATAGTTCTTTTGCCTCTGAAAAGGAAATGAGTGGATGCTACGCTTGGTACATGAAGTTCAGAATATGACATGGGTTTTTTGTATCTCTCATTTATCTTGCTGGTTACTACGAGCATATATACCTTTCACTGTGTAAAAATCCTTTAGTTTATGCTCCCTTTCCTTTTTCTTGTTTTAATTGCCCATTATTAACAGTTTATTCTTTTTCAGGGTGAGAAACAGGTCGACCCAGGGTTTAATCCTGCAAGTGGATGGAAAATTCTTGGAGGAGCTTAGCACTCAGTGGAAGCTGATAACACTCAAGAATTACACAGAATTCTCAATACCTTCTCGGATCATTTGTCAGTCCAGAAAGAAAGTAGATGACAAAGAGTGGGAATAGTTATTTATGCATAGTATTTCAAAAGACCTGATTCAACTTTCACTTAAGTCACAGGGAGATTTTTCCCTGAGTTTAACATAAGACAGGGAGAACTTCTGCCTATCCAAAAATACAAGAAACAGAGCCAAATAAGAATTCTAAAAACTACCCTGTAGGCTAAACATTATGCAGAACCTGGCATCACCAGGGAGTATGTTAACAGCACATCATCCTGAGTGGTTAGTTCAGAGCTGAAAACAAATCAGATGATCTAAAACTGAAAGCAGTATACTGTAATATAACCGTATAAAATGCTAAGATTTCACATCAATATATGATATCAGAAACCTTTATCACATGTTGAAACAAAAAAAAAGCAGTGAGAGGAAAAAATACTCATTAAGCTATAGCTCAATCACAATTACTGATTTGAAGCAGGCTTTATAAACTTTCCGTGCTTCTATTGGACTAATTTATTCAGAACACTGCTCATTTATGTTGAAAATTCCACTCTGTCCTCTTTTTTCCTTCATCTCTGCTCTTTTCCCCTTAAAATTCTTCCACATGTTCTTTCCCAGACCTTCTCTCTGCCCTTCTTTTTATATTTATTAAGTGAAGAAAAATGAGAACTAAGAAAGCAGCATCATCTTTAGTTTTCTGGGGAGATATCTGGAGAGGGAGTTCTCAAGGTAGAGTGCTGGGGAGGGCCAGCAAGAGGAGTTAATTAGGCCTCTGCAGGCCCTTTCCTGCTGCCAGACTCCCTCCAAATCAAGATTACAGAAAAGGATTTAGGAAAGATTATTTTCTTCTAACTAAGAGGACACAGGAGAGAGATCCAGTTACTAACATATGTGGTTACATATGTCTTTCCTTTGACATGATAGACTAACTAATTTCACTAACTAATTAGACTAACTAATAGACTTAACTAATTTCAGCGAAGTCAGCTATGGGCAGACTTCAACTTCAGATCAGAACTCACACTTTGGCATCCATACTGGAATACATTGGTAGCTCTAATTTTAGGTAGAGTGTGGGCCTTTCTTTTGATGATGCAGATGTATATACTGCCATCTCTCCTACTTGCCATTTTTAGAGAGGCATGAAACAAGCATCTTTAGAAACCAGGTTAAATAGGATTTAGCCCAGAATCACCAGCATCACCTCTTCAAATAGTTAGGCTTCACAGTCATAAAACAGCATCTACTCCTTGGATTATGGCAGCACATACTTGAGCCCATGTAATCTTAAAACATACATTACAATGCTCTAATTTTCAGTGACTGTCAAGCACCCATCCATGTTTACGTGGCATGATGACATTTCAGATATCCTGCAAACACTTCCACACTGATTTGGACAGTACAGCTCACAATTTTAAAAAATGAAGTATGTGAAAAATCGTTAGAACACATCCCCATTGCAGTTTTCAGATAGGAGGCAAACATAATTCTGTACTACTCATAAACCTTTATAATTTTGTGAATAAGATAAACCCCAGACTTTGCTAAAGTGTCCTGCTTTTGTGTGACTCTAGTCCTGTTGAAGACACTGGTAAATACCAAGAGATTTTCAAAGCAGCAGAATTAGGTCAGTGTTGAGCATGTTTGAAAATCTCTATTAAATCAGTAGCTTAGCCTCTACATAGTGAAAGAACCTCAGCATCAAATTTCAAAGCTAATGTCCTTTCTATCCTTTGTAGCTTTTTTTACTGTTTAGGAAAGAGTTTCATAAAGATATGACTGCTGAAGTGGAAAAAAATCAGTTGAATATTTGTGCACTTTTTCTGCTACAAAGCTTCCCCTTTACATTTCTGTAGTAGTTGAAAAATAACTGTGATACCTGAGAAGACACTGAGTTCACTTTATTAACAGTTCAAACATAATGGGAAGCCAATACATTTAATGTTAGTTATTAACCTCCTGTAAATTTAAGTTGCATTTTACTCACTTAATTAGGCAAACTACATTGTTTTTCTCTTACTGGTTCCTCTCTTTAATATGAGAGCAATAAAAGCACCATAGGGTGCACTGTATTTTTAAAAATGCATGAGAGCATATATTTTTCTACAAATTCTAAATTGCTTATAATTTTTTTTCACTTTGACTATTCTTACTCAGTATTTATTCACAAATATGTGATCTCTAATGCAACCTTTTTAAAAAGTGACTGTACCCACTCTGTAACTAATTAATTATCAACATAATCTGTTCTAACGACAGTTATTATTTAACAAAGCTTTATAATGCAAATCATGGCATTTACACTTCTATTCAAGTGATGTCTACATTTAAAATCTCACATAGGATACTGCCTTAGAGTCAATTCATGACTTTCTCATTTTTTTCCACTTTCTATTGTCTCCTTTACAGTTCTCATTTTCTTTTGAAATAAAACAAAACATTGCTAATTTGGCTCAAGCCATTCTACTCTTCATGGCATTTTTCTCTGTTAGTAATAGTCTCATTGCAGTCTGACTAGATCAAGCTATTGAATGTAAAGTTAGAGAGCATTTCACTATATATGAAATGAAGGAAGATCATGCTGGGACAGTCACCTTCAGCATCATGCATTCAGTCTAAATTTACAGTAATAGACTCAATGCTCGGAGAATGCTTGCTGTGTTTGTTTGCAAACTAGTATGCAGTACTTACAAGTCTGTGGTTTTATTGACATATTCCTTTCCTTTCCTGTGGTTTTTAATTGAAACCCCCACTGCTCAGCCTAGCTCCTGGAAGTCAGAGAACAGAAGTTTTGTGTTTAGTTTAGCATTTAGACAAGATGAACACATACAGTAGAGTTCTGCTGGTTGATTATGAAATAAATAGTTCAGGGTTGTTGGGGGTTTTGTTTTGATTAAGTAAGACTCATTATATTTGTATGGAATGAGCACTATGAAATGAAATGAATGATGAAGAAAATGTCTTAATGTGAAGATCAGCATGTGAATAAAATGGTACTTTTAATATCACTAGGTTAATTAGATATTTGCTAGAAGGTATTTGCTTCCTGCTGCTACATACATACTGCTGACTGCGTGTCCAACCTGAGCATTGAGTTCACAACCCTTTGAGCTATGATGTATTAGTGAGCTTAGTTAGCAATGGCCAGGTTTTTATTCTGGTCACTATCTGGATGAGCTGAGGCTGAGCCAACACTAATCCCATGTATCATAAGGAAGGTATGACTTGTTCAAGAGTAAACAGTGTTCTTCATGAATGCTGAAATAACACTATTTTAGGTGTTAACAGAATAACAAAATGAATATACAAAATTGTTGTGAATTGAACAACAGACAAGTGAAACTAAAATCACATTTCAGCAAAGAATTTCTTTGGCAGGGGAGTAGGTGGAAGAAAAATCTCTTACTGTGTTGCAAATAGTCAACCACTAGCTTGCATACATGAGCCTTGCCATCTTACCAGCATGCAACATGTACTCCTGCTCAGTGTTCTTCAGCCAGAGTAATAGCAATGTCAGCAGAAGAACCTGCATGAGGAGACTGCATAACTCCTGATGAAAACTATATAGTCACTTAAGGAAAACTGTTGCTACACAGGAGAAATGTTTAGGGAAGCATGCTTCTTTGGGTTTCCTTCCTACCACCTGGGGAAGGTTTCCCTTTTCTACTCTTTCCCCATTTTTAATTTTCCTGAAAAGTAACTTTCAGAACCTTTGGAGTCAATCTATGTCAGCAGCTACAGCCCACACCAATAAATCTGTGTGCTTCTGTCTCAACATCCTTTCTGCAACAAGACTCAGAGGTGGTATCTCTGACTCACATTGGGATAAGAGAGCCTTGGATTCAAAACATTGTAGAGAAAAGGAGGCCAAGGTCAAGGCAGGAAAAAAAGAAAGGTCTTTTGTGTCCTTCCACTTTGCTTGTCTACAGAGGGCAGCAATCTTTACTTATATATTTGAAAACACATTGCTGTATGGGAAAGACAACATCTTGGCTTTGAGCTTCATCTAGAGATTAGGCAGCAAGTGCTCCTAAAGCGCAGGTTGTAAATTCCTAATCCTGGGGAAATTCCATCTGTAAATGCTTTCATCTTAAATTATACTATTGATAAGAGCACTTGAGGATGGTACTTCACTGCAGGAATGGACACAATGCAAGCTGAGTTCTAATCATATCCAGAAATGTTCCCTCTACCACTGGCAGAAAACTGCAGTGGGAAAGAATTTCAGAAACACAGCAAGATTACTGCCTGTTCGAAAAGGTAGAAAATACAGGCCAGGGTTAAGATGTTTTCTACCTTTTTAACAAAGTTTGGACAAAGACATTTAACCCATGATGTCTAGTATATATGCATATACTCTCAATTAGCTGCCAACTGTTAGTGTTCACAATTTAAGCTAATTTTTTGCCTAAAGCATACCGTGATTTCCTTCCTGCCATTTTCCTTTCAAATTACAATTTTGATTCCATTCTACTTTTGAAAGTATTTCACCATTTTATTAGAGAATTCAGAAATTTCCAATTTCCAATCCCAAATGCAATTATTATTGATTAATAAATTAAGTGATTAATATCCACCTAATAAAATGCTATGTACTTCAAGTGTTTAACACTTCACTTGTGAGGTCCGATATGACTTCAATGCAGATGTCCTGAGATGTCCTCTTGACATAAGTACCTCTGATGCAGAGATTGTAATGTAATGTCTAAAAGAAGTAGTGAGGGTACCTGATGGATGGCTACACTAGCAGCAGAAGCACTCTGAAACCCGGCAGAAGCCGTGCTGTGAACACAAGCTCTGAATTTGCCCAGACTCCTTGACAGAATCTGTGTTGCAGCACAGCCGTTGTACAGTTCTTTCAATGTCTCTAGGACATGCAGCTAGGACAGACCCTGTCCTGAAAGTAAGGAAACAGTCATCTTTATAGAAGTTAGTGCACAATGAGATAAACATCATCAAGACTTGACTTCAAAATGTTAATTTATCTTCCAAAATTACCACTTGCACATATGGCTCGTAATTGCAGTATCATGGAGTGTCAATTGAGCAAAACAGATGTATTTTTCCAAAAAATGTGACACTGTTTGCAAAGGCGCTCTGTTCTCCATGGGTGTGCATGCTGCTTCTACCTTCTGCTTCAGTACCTACATATTGATACTCCTGAACTAAATGCAGATTTTCTGCTTGACGCATATACAACATTAACACTCAGGCCAGCAAATCACTTCATTCCGAGAGTATTTAGATGTGGAAAAGCCTGAATAAACTAGTTAAACCAAATGCTTGTGCATGAAGTAACAGACCAGGATTTCCTATAGAATACACAAGAAACTTGGAAAAGGATACTCTGATATTATATTACTCATAAATCAGTAAAAAAAAAACTAATGAAGTATTAAATAGCTTCCGATACAGTAGTTAGGAATGACAGCTTTGGTAAATTAGAATCTTATCTCAAAAGTTTTTAAATTTGTGACTTCAAAGGGATCTGCACATCTCTGGTAGCTAGTAAGAAATGCCAAGTTGCTCTGAAACTACTTCAGTGATCGTAACAAGGTTTATATTTGATCATGATGAAGTTCCTGTCTGAGATACATTTTCTTATAGTCTTACGTGAAGGGTGCAGTTTGTAAGTTCTTGATTAAGTCATGCTGAAAATCTAGTCCTATCTTTCTCTTTGGGAAATACTTCACAATACATTAGCTGTAGGACATAATTTTGGTACTGCTAGTCCAACTAAGATCTGCTTTGCTACAGTCTTATTACTATGTTAATACCATTTTATTCTAAGAAAGCTTCAAGGAATTCAGTTATTGAGTGCATTTAACTAAGTCACAGTACAGAACAATTTCTGTGGAACATATTTCATTAGTTCTTAAATCTTGCAAAACTCTTGCCTTCTGTATTCACATTGGTTTATCTGTTTGGTTTTCAGACAGCTTTCTCATTTTTTTTTTAAAGGAAGAATCAGTTTATCTAGAGTGTTTATCCAGCTCTCAAAAAGTAAAAATACATTTTCATGGTTTTGAGGGGTTTTTGAGGTTTTTGTTGGGTGGGTTTTTTTGGGGGGGTGGGTGGAGTTCAGGGTTTGTTTTGTTTGTTTGTTGTTCTCTGTTCATTTTGTTTGGTTGTTTTGATTTTGCCTTGTTTTGTTTTTTGTTTGTTTGTCTTTTTTTAAACAGGACTGTCATCTCTTGAACTATTTTTAAAAAATAAGGGTTTTTTATTTTAAAAAACTATGTTTTTAATTTGTATCGCTACAAAATTGACTACTTGATAATTTTAACTGTGGTGTGAAAAAAATACCTTATTTCAAAAATATCCATTGTAAACACTTGAACTAATTTTCTCAGTTATCATCCTTAATTGCTTGCTGTGCAACTAGTCTAAGTGTTCAGTAAATCAAAAGCAGTCTCATGGAGTTAGTTTTTGATCTTTATTACTTTAAAGTTTAGCTCTCCAGTAGTTCAGAATGAGTTTTCATTGCATTTCTTTCTATCTTCATGTGTTTTGTTGCAGCAGAATTTATAGCAGTTATCTTCTTCATATAAAGAAGACATCTCAAGGTGATGGATGCAGAAATACTTCTGAAACAGTGTGATATACTGCTCTTATCTTTTAGCTCTTTTGTATGCAGTGTTTCAATGGGAACTAGATGAAGTGAGAATAGGGACTGAACACTGATACACAAGCTAGAAGTTTGTGCCAGATACAGGAAGAAATGATAAGAAATAATATTCACCCATAGAAAACCAACCGTAACAGTTTTACTTTCATAACACTATACTTTTCATAAATAGCAACATTTAAAATATCTAGCAATATCCCTCTTCTCTACTTGGCGTATTAGATTCCTCAAAAAAATTACCTTTTGACTTTTTTGACATATTTTTAATTGAGTTTCCTCTTATACAATTAAGACTATATTTAATTGTGTGAGAACAGGATGAAAGTCACTTAGCATTATATAGAAGAGGGTGTATTACCCCTGTATCAACACAGACACCTTCTGCCTTGCTCTGCAAGTTGATATACCAATGTACTGAGACACTGGAAACTGCTTTTGTACTCTTGTATCTCTTTAAGTAATTTATACTCTTATCTATGTCTCTTTTTCTCTAATGTAGGGATCATAATACTGGGGTTTTTTTGTAAAGCACCTGCTTATTTCTATATTATATTATATTATATTATACTATATTATATTATTGTTATATTATATTATTGTTATATTCTTTTTATAATATTATTTCCCTTACAGCTAGTGTAAAATATATTTAACTGCTTTTAACTTACAAAATAGTACCAACTTATGCACCACATCAGCAGTTCCAAACTGATAAAATACTGTAGGGGACACAACATCAGTGCCAGGAACGAGGTTTTGCCACTTGTAGCTGTAATTCAGGATACAACATTATTGTGTTTGAGAATCTGATTTTCCATGTTAGAATACTGGCATCACAGATAATACTGTACAACAGCTTCTTTTATGCCACTAAGAGTGCTAAGACACATTTACAGATTTTTACCCTTTTTGTCCGGTCAGATTTGAAACTGTGAACCTTCTCAGAATGTCACCATTGGAAACAGAAGGCGAAACTGAATTTTTTTTTTTTTCTGTTAAATGTGTAACTATCCACTGTGTGTCTCAATTCAATTTTTATAAGGCTTCCTCCCTATGAGGTGCAAGAATCTGATTTATGAGCCCACATTAAAGTCTCCTTCACTTTTGAGTTTCTGGTTAAATATTATATGATATGACACAAGTATATTGAAAAACAGAGTTTTAGTTTCTTAGGGGCTTTTGCTTGCTACCCTTGCAACATGTTCATTTCAGATTGTGCAGTATGTCCTACATTTCTGGTTTTTATATATCTCTGGTAAATGTGAGAGTTCAATTTCATATACTGCAATATAAACTCTATCAAACAAAAGCTACCAGATCACATCCTAAGAAAAATCTTCATATTCTGGAATCACCTAATGCATTACTATTGGCAAGTAGAAGGGAATATTTTATCACATTCTATAATTACAGATGAGATTTTGGTTCTTGATGTCTTCCTGTGAGATGGGAATATGTGATACCACATTCCAGACAGATTCAGTACAACACAGATACAGTGAGTTTTACACAATTATTTCAATAAGTATCTAAAAATCTGTCTGTGTAACAGACAAGTTGGTTTATTTCTGCCTCATAATATTTATAAACAGTGCAGATTGCTCCCAGTTCTTCCATGGACACAAGAATGTATTTTAGCATCTGTTCAGATTGGGTTTCTGACTTTCAGAAGGTTTTGTGTGAAAGTACACAGCATTTAACCACTGCTAAAAAGCAAACCAACTAAGTGTTGAGCCTGAAGAAAAATTCAAAGACAGAATGTGAGATATCCAAGTTTTACTGTCCCTTACCATTAACAAGACTAAATACTTAGGAGAGCAGTGATGTGGTCAGGAAGGTGGCTTACACAAGGAAAAGCATCAATGTAACTTTGATAATCATCCCTACCTAGAATACATTCATACAAGGCACAGCTGTGTACCAGATCTCACCTGATAAAAAAATAAGAAAAGGTTTGGACTGATGTCTCAAGGGATAAAGATACACTTAAGTAAGATATACCTGTGTTCAGGCAAGCCACTTGATGACAATGGATGTCAATTTTAGAAAGGTCTACATCTCTTTTACAACTACATGTAAAGGCTAAAGTCTACAACATACAATAAACAGCAATTCTGCATACAGTAGCCTATGAAAAAGACTCATAGGCCGTTGGGAAAAAAATAATTAAAGGAACTGGTACCTGGGAAGTGAACAGCCTTATATCACAGAATATGTGGTGTATTTACATCTACTTTATTATATGTAATTTTCATTCCTCAAAAAATTATAAAATAGACATAGAAAAGATAAGTAATGTCATCAGAAATATGGAACAATGGAACAGCTACTCCATCAAGATTCAGAACCTTGGAAAAGATAAGGAACTGAAAAAAAAAGAAGGTAATTAAGGAGTACTAACAATTTCTTTCAACAGTAAGTCAGAAGACATGAGGTTTCAAAGAGATACCTTCTCCTACAATGCAACCTCCATGCTTTGCCACTAAGTGCATTCCATGCAAAAAAATTCCTTGTGTAGCTATACAATGGTATATGATAGTATGCTTAAATATAATCACTGATACAATGATCATGATGCAATTTGCATCGCAGAAAGTCTCTAAAGACTATCTGTACAGAAGCTGAGAGCTTGTATCTGGGAAAACAATCATATAAACTTGATTCCTCCTTCGCTATACCTCAGTGTTACAAGAGATGTCCCTTCTATTTGAATCACGTATGCCACTCTCCTGGTCAACAGTAGAGTTGTATTAATTGTATTATTTTATTAATTGTATTAATCGCCACAGCATTACTAATAACAGTGACTGTTTTCTTATTTTTATTTTTTTTTAGCTCATAATCTTCTTGTCATAGTCAATTGCAAACACATTCATGGCATGCTAGAGTTAAATCACAAGGGTTCTTGATTTAAAAATTATTTGCATATTACATAATTAATTAGACTTTTACACTTCAGTGAGTTTTTGGTTCCTCAAAGAAAATTGAGCACAGAGAATATAATTTCATTTAACTTTTTGTAAAGGTTTAATCTACCTGAAACATCATTATATTGCAGGGGAAGTATATACTCCTTAAATCTTGTCAGAATTACCTTAGTGGTATCAAAAATTACTTATTTTAATGTTAAAATAAAACAAAGTCATTTAAAAAGAATGTTTTATCACTCCCCAGTTAAAACAATTGAATTTATATAAGCAAGCAATACCTTCAGGCTGTATCCAAGGAATATGAGTAGAGTTGTCAGTATGTGAAAATTTGTGACAGAAGTGGTAACTAATAGAAACAAACACTTAAAATAAAATACAAAATAAAAAGAGTAGGTGAGAGAAATTTTAAAAATTAGCAACTGCTAAACAGGTTAGGAGGACTTAGACCCGCTAAGGATTTTTGATGGTCTGGATTGTTCACTTAACCAGGTATTTGAGGAATCTGTAAACTTACATTTGCAAAACATAAAATTCTAAATCTAAAGAAATCTAAATTCATATGATACTGAGCCTGAGCTGACCGAGTTCTCCCAAACCTAGATGTAGTAGTGTAGTTCAGAAACACTTGAAAGGTTCTGTGTTGAGCAGTCATGGTCTGTGAGACTGAATGCTGAGTCTGAGCTAACAAGCATTACCAGACACAGTTCCATTCCATGAAGAATTTGTTTGGATATCCCTATACTGTTTTTTTAAGTATCAGGAATATTGCATATGCTAATCTGTCCTTCTACACAATGTGGTTAAGCCATTAACTGCTACTGCTCTTCAGCACGACTCAAGCATCCTAGTTTGACAAACTGTGACTTAACACTTCCTTTTCTGTAAAGAGTTTTAAGGCAAAGAGCATCAGCTACACAAAAGCCTCATCTTCCATGATCTCCCATACCAAACAGGCCATCCAGGTACACAAATATGTAGATGGCATAAACTCCTATATCATGTACACTGAATGCCAGGTAAGATATCAAACACTGGAATGGGTTACCTCCATGGAGATGACAGATGCCCTGGAAACATTCAAGGTGAGGTTGGACAGACCTGTGAGCAACTGGATCTAGCTGATGATCTTCACTGCAGGCAGGGTTGGACTAGATCACCTTTCAAACTATTCTATGATCCCATTAATAAAACTATTATGTAAGAATGAGGATATATGGATCATGGTGATGCAGTAGGCATATACATTATAACTCATGAAGAAAGCAGAAATCACACTCCCTGCTCCACCTATCACCAGCATTGACTATCAGGCAGAGACACAGCTTTCATGTGCCTTTTCTGCATTTGTTCTCTTCTTTTTCTTTGGTATCAATTTTTTTTTTTTTTTTTTTAACTCAATCAAGACTTAGAGCACTTCACTGTGTGTGCAGTCAACAAAGACTGCTTCTAACATAAAAAGTTGTAGGGAAGGGATAAAAATATTATTTTAAAAGTTCCAGTCTTTGTTACAAAGATTGAAGAGAAAAACATCAGCCCCAAATGTGTTGGATGCGATAAATTATTAATTATTATTAATTTCACAATAATTATTAATTTCACAAATTAAAAAAGAAACTCAGGGTCCTCATCTGAGGTGATTAAACTCGAGAAAGAGTCTGTAATTCTTCAGTTCAGTGCAAGTTATTTTTAAATGACTGTCAAGTAAAACGTATTTTTTCACAACTGCAGCAAAGGAATAGAAGTGTTTCTGCATTACAATATAATTTATAATCATTATGTCTCTAGAAAACCACTTATTCTAAATGAACAGTTTGCTCTTAATTCTCAATTTTATATCCTGCCATGGAAGGTTTGGAAGAGAGAAACATTTTATAGTCTTAAATATATGGACATACCATTGTCTTCTGCAACGTCCATAAATCCCTGAAGCCTATTCCTCTTGATGTGACTGGAATAAAAACAGCCTTAGAGGGGTAACCAAATCTGTAATTTGAATACAGATTATTAAAGAGCAAAAGTAGTCAAAACCCAAATTTTCTGTCTTGGAAATAATCATAGTTTTGAAATGTTACTCAACATTTTTGAATATCTGAAGCATATTTGAAGTGTTATTTCAATACAAAATATACAAATTGGCTTCTATAGCAGCAACCTGGAAAACAGTATGGCTTTAGCAGATAAAAGCTAGCCCAATAAGCAAAAGTTCATCCTCTGAACTGTTTTTCCTCTTCTTTTTTATTTCTTTGTGTGCTTTTTCATACACTGGGAACATATGCAATATAGCAGGTGATGAGTGTTCCTCCTCTGCTTCCTCTTTACCCATATAGTAGTTTGAAAACTCTTGGTATATGGCATGTGTTTGTTGCATAACATCACTAGTGTAGAAAAATGGGTGATTTTTTCAAAATACCCCTTAAAAACACTTGGAAAAAACCCCATCATAGAGAAGCCTTCTGAGGACTTAAAAGTCAGCAGAAGAGCAAGAAAGCTTGGTCTGAGCAAGATACCTAATCTATAAGCTCAGCTTAGATATTTGATATTCAATGTTGTCATCCAATTCTCAGCATATATATATTTTCTCGATTAAAATCAGCTCAACTCTTCTCTATCACCATTGCCCCATTGTTTGCTGAGCCAGCCAAACAGTTGTTAAAGAAAACCACACACCTGAACAGAAAGCTAGATAGGACTTCATTTGGCCTATACTGAGTGACACACACAAAATTGTAGTAGTATTACACTATTATTTCAGGTCATGATAGCTTTGAAATAATTTCTCTTCAATAGAAACGCTATGCAAAGTTGCCACTGTGTGTGCTTAGCAGTCTTTAATAAAGTTAACATCTTTGTTCTGTCAAAAAGGAAAAATGTCATAAAATATAGCAAATGATACTTGTCTACATGACTAAGTACTACAAAATTTACTCCTCTGAAATTAGATGAAGCTGTTGTAAAATCAGTAAGACAGTGGTTCTTCTTTGTCCTCACTGCACTCAATAGTTTAGCTATTTAACTCCATTTTAAAATAAAATGAGTTTTGAGTCAACATGTCACGCAGCATACTGACTGTCAGCAATAGTTACTATTAGGAAATTATTAAATATATAACATCAAGGCTTATCTTGGTAAGCCTAACATGTCAGATGAAATTCGTTCAAATCAGGATGCCATTACATCCAGAATGCCAGACCTGAACCAAATGCATGGAAAAGAAACGAAGAAAATTTTTAAACATCTATTTGGTGTTGTTGCTTCACTGGCTCAAATACATTTTACAGGAGCTACACTTAAGCTCATAGGAATGTGATTTCTATATGTGTCAGCAATTTGACAGTTTCTTTGAAGTAATTGGAGTTTTGCACCAGGCTTCTGTGCACCAGGTGAGTTTCACCCTCTGCACATTTCTCTCTCCCAGTGTGTGAGGTCCCATGTTCAGGGGCAAGTGACAGGGGGAAAAAGGAAGGAGAAATGGAAGCCTCTGATATGAAAGATCCTAAGAGATGCCATATCCATAGACAGAGAGCACCACAGCATCACATTTACTCTGTGTAAGTCTAGAGTTGGGGATCTATCTGTGTTGGCAGAGGACACACACAGTTCTGGCAATAAATCTAGCCCAGGGTCTCATTATGGCATTGAAATGGCCATGGTGTCATGCTGGAAGTTGATCAGAGGAAGCATAATCATAGGGGAGATGATTCTGTAAGCCCCACTGCCACGGCAAAAGACCTGGAAGGGCAATTCTGCATGAGTTTTTTCCAATCAAAGATACTAATTTTAAAAAAAAAAACATTTTTTTCCACAGGAAATTATGATCTTTGACTTTAATTCTGGCTATTCCATTTTGCTTTTCAGCAAAGTTGAATTTTATATGCTAATAGAAATGGAATATGCCTAACTTGTGTGATGATAGTTTTTACTAGGTTCCAGTCTATATACATTAAATGTCCTTCGTTAGGAAACCTCATAAAGCAGAATCTTGGATATCACTTCCAGAGAGAAAAAGGAAAATTGTTTCAGCATTCTTCTTTTGTGTGTTTAAGAAAACCAATTTCCAGCCTATGAAAGGCTAGCTTATTAATGCTATTTTTTTACTGTATCTTATTTCATCAGAAAGCATTTTAAGGATCAGCAGCTTAATTACAGATCTATCAAAGAATCACAGAAATTAGAGGTAGAAAAGGCTTAGTACACCACATAGGTTTGCTAATGTAGGAATTTCTCTAGAGCACATTTAATCCTCATCTACCTCTCAGGTCCATTTTAAAATGTGCATAGATGGATTCTCATAATGTACAAAGTCCTCTGGACCATATTTATTCCTCATTTGTTTCTCGGGTCCATCTTAAAATGGATATAGGTAGTTAATACACTAACTTTGATGGTGCAGAAATATGTATATCAGGACTTTCTTTGCCTCTTTTGAAATATATTTTATTTCGATGTACATGTATCTATTCACCCTCAGTGTACTTCCTTTTAGTATCTTTTAATCAGAGTATAAAGCCTTTCTATATTACTATAAGTAATGTATCTCCTCTATTTCCTTAGTAAAGTTCATGTATCTGAAGATGTTTTTTTCTCATTTAATTCTTTATTAATAAGTAAGAAAAAATTAAAATATTTATTCAAAACCCTTAACAGCACAAGTGAGCTGAGATGCACAAGAAAGATTAATAAGAGCAGGTATGGAATAGAGTGTTAATCAAAACAACTAAGTTTGGCTGAATTCTGCCCTATTTGTCTGTTCCATTGAATCCACTGGTCTTTCAGAGAAACATTAGTATGTTCAATGATTTGATAATGACAAGTGAGATTAAAGATGGTTTAATCAAAAAACAAGTGTTAAACCAGTATGAAATAGGAAAACTGTGTGTGAATTAATTTTAGTAGTTGTCTGGTTTGGGTTATTTCTTTTCTTTCAGTTGCAAGGTTGTTCTACCAAAATGATTTTCTATGAAGCTAGTGACAGTCTCATTTTTCACTATCAAGTAAGTCTGCATTATCAATTACATTCTATCTTATTATAAAACTGTCTGTTCCAACACTCCACTATGATATTGTTAGGGAGAAACAGCATCACAGAACACTTTGAGCAATAGAAGATTCACTTCTTTAATAACATTTCTATAAATATACTTTTAGAATGCAGCATGTCAAAGGGAAATCATTTGGAATAATAAAAGCTGAAACATCTAACAGTGGGGGGGACACAAATGCAGATATAATAGGCCAGTTTTGGGCTCCTCTCCAGCCACTTTGACTCCAGCATCCTGAAAAAGATGCAGCCTGTGGGGTAAATGACTCCAAGGGATCACAGGACCTCTAATTTTTGGCAGTCCTCAAATAGCAAAACAGACCTTGCGGCTTCTCCAGTTTCTATCAGCTCCTAGCCATCATCAGGCCTTGATTTACCCCAAGGTTGAGATGTCGGAGTCTGAGAAACCAAATATGACAAATATATATAAAGCAAATATAATGCTTGTAACCTTCACAATTCTTAATTTAAATGTTTGTATAAATCACATCCACAATGCTTTTTGAACTATACCTAATCACGTCTTGATGCTACAACTTTCCTGTTTCTTAAAGAACAAATGGAATTAACTCTTTCATAAAGAGAGAACTGTTATCCCACTCACATTCTGTGTTTGGAAGTTGAGTTCCTTCTACCAGTGACAATTTTAAGATCACTCTGGAGATTATAGTTTTGATCTGCACATTTCTGGTACCAATTTTGACTGGCAAACAGCCAGGAGTACAATCTGTACCATAGTTCATTCAGTAGGCCCAGTTAGGAGGAGTTAATAAAGGAAAATATTTGGCTGTTCATAACTATGCCTGTTTTTGTTTTTTTTTTACCTCACAGAGAATTGTGGCTTTCCATTTTAAAGTGTTAGCTCCAAATATCAAACAATCCCCTTTTTTCATTGTTAAAAAAACACTGCAAGAATTGTTAGACTGCCACCTTTAGATGTATTGGCCCATCTAGCCATCACAGGACAGCTCATGGAAGACAGTGACAATATCAGGCACCTTCATAACATTTCCATGAGATTTTTTTAGTGCCATATCAAACCATGTTGGATTTTGTTCTTTTACATAAATGCACAGTCAGTGTATTGTTAGTGAAAACTTCTCAGGCTTCTAGCCCTGAGTCTTGAAGTAGATTCTCACACATTGCAGTATTCCTGGTTATGCATCCTATACAGCATATGCTGTGGCATTAATGAGGCCCATTTATTGCAAACATCCTAAATAGGCAGAAAAAAATATATTTATACATACTTAATATAAGGCATATTGCTACACATACAGTGTAGAACTTACAGAACTCCTTATGCATGAAAACACGTGTGTAAACTGATGTCCCTTAAAACATAGTGAGGGTCAAAATAACTTCTTGCTGGAATACTGTAGTTCATGCATTTATCATTGTAAAAATCCTTTATATGTTAACTTGATGGATCCAATGATGAGAAAATGAAGTTATTTTTCAAACTAAAATTCAAGTAACAAGAGTGCAAGGCAACAATTTGTATTTCTTTATTGAAACATTGTGTTTAAATTATCTCAGTATTGTCTGTCAAAATGCATCAAACAACATGGAGGAATCCCTTGTACATGACGAATACAACATTAGCAAGCTCTTTGCACTACTATATCAACTACCCATCTCATGACACATTAACTTTATGAAAACCATCAGGAGAGATGATGACAAAGATTATGGTAATTCCTTAAAGCTGAAAAGTATCTTAATTTGGGGCTTCTGCCAAATACTGAAGATTAATTATAGGTATATTAGCTGTATTACATTTTTCCTTGATTTTATGTGTAGAATTGAAACAGTAGGCAATATCTAATGTCTTACAGTATCTGGACATGTGCTGGAAACTTCAAAATTTCCTACATACTTTTGTGTAACAAAGTGAGACAATGTGGATCTTGCTAGCTACTTGTCTTAGAAACCTAGTTTTATACAGAATTCATTAAGGTAACCTGTATATCTGGAGAGATAATTACTGATACAAAGACCAGTAGAAGAAAGGAGATCTCTGAAACAAAGTATTGGATCTTTTGTTAAGCATGCAAGATGAAGAATTTCAAATGGAAAGCTGCAGGTCTGTGACAAGGACAATAAGCCACACTCATAGAAGAGGAAACTTGACTGTTCTAGGAAGCAATGATTTTGTCAAAATCATGATGATTAGAAGAATATAAGTTTGTAGTGAAATAGCGAGCATCAAGCAGATTTACATGAGTCTTAGCTTAGACTTAACGAGCAAGAAAGCATCAAATAGGAAGAAACAGTATTCCTAAGTATTGGCAACTCAGTAAGTCACTATGGAATACTGTGTCTGTTTCTAGTGTCTGCAGAAGTACATTGAAGAATCAGACACACTGCAAAGAAAGACAAGAAAAATAATGAAAAAATTTCTAAGAAAAGTTCTAATTCCACATCTGCTATTGGACTACTCAAAGCATTCATTCCAGAGAATCCTGTGGCTTATGCTATACAGCAATCAAGACTAAAGCACTGCATCAGTCTATTCCACTCTTGGAATTTTCTAAAAGCTGCTTTTATTTCTATATAGCAGTAGAAAACATTGACTTTGAGGTAAATTACTGGAAATACATAACCATCAAAAAATACTGTCAGATCTGCAAGAAATGAAGCAGTTTTCCCATCCAGTTTCTAAAGGAAAACCACACCGCACAAAAACCGAATTACTGCTTCCTTTTCCGTGTCTCCCATTGTGATGTTTATAATTTTTTTCTAAAGCAACTTCACAAAATGATGGTGAACTTCATTGCCTAAATGAAGATACTTCTAAAAATTATCTCTCGTACTGACTGATCTTTTCTACTCCAGATTCACTGGACTTTTTTTACTAGCATTACTCTGAGAAGAATCCTCAGCCAACCTGAGTTTTATAGAACAAATGGTTCCATTGCCTCCAAGGAGTTTCTGCTCGGAGAGCTGGAGGACGTCTTTCTCCTCAGAAAGACTACAGCTCTTTTAGTAGGAATGTTACTGCCTAAAAAATGTCCCACTAAGGAAAAAAAAATCTATTTCTGAAGTTCTCATGGATGCTCTTTGATACACAGACTTTAACAAAATTAGCATTCTTCCTTTTACAGAGTGAAAATCTGCCTACCAAAGCTTAAAGTTTGGGATTCTCTAGATCTCTTTTTCTGCATAATTTTCCTCTCAGAAATATTTCTACCCCAGTACTGATGCTAGCTGGAGTCTCCCCAGGTACGCAATTGGCACCAAACTTGGGACTCAGTTCTATTGTTCTTTATCTAGTCTTCCAATTTATTAACTATAATTACCTGATTCTACATGTCATTGACATAGGAATTTTTTAGAGGCTTTTTTATAAATAATCTTTGTATTTTTGTTTTGATCAAATAGATATTTTAAGCCCTATCTTGTATTCAATATCTTTTCCTTACTGTATTTAAATATGAGTATATGCAACAACTAATGATTTTCTTATTCTTAAATCTAAATATTTTCTACAGATAAGTGCAATGTGTTGAGGTAAGCAGATATTTGCAAAAAGCAGCACAATTTTAAAAATGTAAAGTATTCAAAGTAAATGAAATACTAACTAGTAATTAAATATACTATTCCTAAGAAACCTTTATTTCACTAGAGAATATGTATGCACTTTTACATATCACTTATAATGCAAGTATGTTTGCTCTGCAAGTTTTTACTGAGGAAGAGAGATTGTAAAGATCATGGAGATAAAAGGAATATAAGAAATGCTACAGATGAAAGCCTAGTATCATTGAAGTTAATAGCTAAACTTTTTTTGACACAAATTAGGTTAACTTGTATGTTTATTGCACAGAAATATTCTTCCTTCCTTGGTGCCTTTGCTATCCAGAGATTTGGGAACTAACTATTCTTCTAGAACAACTGTTCTGAGATAGTTCCACTAGAAAATTATGGAGTATAACTGCCTTTTTTTTTTTTTTCTTCATGCTGTAATACTGGCTTCTCTGTGCTTCATTATATAAAAGGATTTAATATATCATAGGTAAAACACTTTCTTTTTAAGTCACTGGTCACCTCTGATTTTTGTTATTCAACTCATCTAAGAATTAACGGTCTCTATTCACAGTGATAGGTTGATACTGATACTGAAAACTCAATGCTTTTCTGTTTGAACTGCCACTCTCTTTAGTTGCAAGAACTGTTGGATATTAATTTTTTGAAAGGTAGAATACTCAACCTCATTTTTATTCAGACCCCAGAAGTGACAGACCCTTTAAATCTGTAAAGTGAATATGAGAGAAGTGAATTAGTGATATAGGAATAAGTAGAGGGCTTCAAAGAAAGAAAAAAAAAAAAGATTTACATACAACTTACCTGTTCTTTATATTAAGTAACATTATATAGTAATTCTCCCTAAGCTTTGCTCTATTTTGATTAGTCCCTGAAGCTTTGAATATATATGAAGGACATTGGTCCCAAAACACAAAGTTATACTGAAATAACATAATAATAATAAAAAAACCATAACAGACTGGGAACTGTTGAAATTATTAGAGATAACATTAAATTATTAATTCCATAATGAACCATTAATAATGAATGCAGGAAGCATTACAAAAGCTATCACAGCATGATACCATCCAAATTTTACTTACCAGATGTGTTTTTTATTGATTTCCAGAATTGATAACTCAAATGTTCTAAGGAAGGTATACTGGGGAAACCATGAATGCATAAATAAATAATTGCATGTGGAATGAGCAATGCTGTTGAGGAAAGCTTTGTGCACCACAGTAATTTTTATTCCCCTTTTGAAACATGCAGACTTAGGGAGGAGTCATATAGAAATATGATAAGGATTTTATTGGGCTTGTGGCTTGTGTAGACATTCAGTTCTATTTCAGGCATGCATCTCAGGAGGAAGTTTATATAGATATTCCAAATGGCTCAATTTGCTCTCCAGTAACTTTATTAACTGTTAAGGATACTCTAGTCACTTAGATCCATTAAGTGACCTATTTTCAGACTACTAGTTTGCTTATAAATCTTGTTACAATCAAAGTTAGCTTATTTGCACAATATTTCTATAGTCTTAGCACTGAGAAATATGGACCAGATTTTCCTACAGTTAACCTCAAATGTGTATATTCTACCACTGTGATAAGCTAGTCACACATAGCTCAACCCTGCAAAACTCTTTTGGGTTGAAGATAGAGCAGCTACACCAGATCAGGAACTATCTAATGTTGATCTGTCTAGCTCTTCATCTCATACAAAAATAATTTAGGTATCAAAAAATAAGATCTACCAGCAGAGGAAAAGTGAGGCGGGCAAAAGTTAAAAAACCTGATTGTCTCACGTGTTCTGTTACCGATCTACTTTCATCTTCTCCTCCCACACCCCCAAATAACAGCAGAACGCAATCTATCAGGCTAAGCTGCCCAGAACAGTTTCCACAATATTGTAGAACAGATAGTGAGGGTTCAAAAAAATGACTAAAAAAATTATTGCCTGGAGCTGAACTATGTTTTGTCTCATCGATATTCAATAATGCAGTCATAAAGAAGATTAAAAATAGAACAAAACCACAAGAAGAGTAAGTGAGCAGTAAAAGTAAGTGAGATTTGCTCTTTGAGAGAATCCAAGGAGGAAAAAGTTAGGTATTTCCCTCTGTTGCACTAAAGAATAAAGAAGGAAAGGTCTGACTAGGGATCAATATCCCTCCTTAAACACATAAACAAGATGGAAGAACCATTTATGGAGGGGATCCCACTGCAGTAACCCAAAAGGAATATGCTCTCCTTCCTCGAGGGGGTGGAGGGATGGAGATGCCTACAAACAAGCTACAAAACATATGTGTCAGTATCAGTAATATTTACAGCTGAAGCTTCATGAACAGCAAGAAAAGGGCACAGACACACACATTCTTACAGATTGTGTTGAAGTGGCTTAAAAAGATGCTTTCAGTTTAGGCTAGCATGTTCTAATTTGTATTGAAAGAGACTATAAGTGTCAACAAGGTCATTTACCACATCCCAGCACTTGAGAAGGGAAGTTCCACTTCGTAGAAGGATGCTTACAGTCACAGACATAAATTCTTGAGCCTTTCCTACATTTTGCAAGAGCCTTTGTTCAGGCTGCACAACACTAACATGTCATGATTAGCATAATTCTGGAGCCTTTACCAATGTCAAGGATTCCCTGCATCTACCTGCACTTACAATACAGGATCTTTGAGCTATTTTCCACAGGCAAAGGCGGGCAGATTTGGGAGACAACTGAGGAAAGTCAGAAAAGGTAAAACATAAGACTCTCAGCACAACTGCAGACACTTTTAAAGCAGGAAAAAAAAGACTAATGCTGAAAGTAGGAAAATCTGGATTGTAAACCATGTAAACGTGACTGATGGATAAGTACAGACAAATAGACAAATGTATCATTGTGTCATTTTTGCTGTTATCAGCTCAGCCATAAAAGGATAGGGTGGTTCAAGATGCAAAATGCGCTTCAAAAATACCCTTCAGTTACAATTATTTGCTCGTATTTTACCATAAATATCTTAAAAATTATTTCAAAAGACATTATTCTTCCATTTAAGTATATGCTATGTGTGAATGGTGCTATCTGTAAAAGCAAAAGTTCAGTCATAGCAGTAGAATTTAATTAGCCTTTTTCTGTGACAGAATTGAT
This sequence comes from Phaethornis superciliosus, assembly GCA_023637945.1. Taxonomy (NCBI): domain Eukaryota; kingdom Metazoa; phylum Chordata; class Aves; order Apodiformes; family Trochilidae; genus Phaethornis; species Phaethornis superciliosus. The sequence continues at coordinate 6,726,780 of JAJQWJ010000014.1, read as the reverse complement.
TTTGGGTAGGTACATTAAAGTCATTTGTAACAAACAGACTCTGAAGTTGCACAACTAGAATTTTTACAAGATGAAGTTTGTAAATAAAGATTTCACTTATGGGAGATTAACTTTTTAAAGATTAGACTGAGACATTTAGGAGTAAAATAATAGTAGACTAAGGTGATGGGAACACAGTTGTATTTTTCATGGGTGGATAGATGGTAGGGAGGCAAAGATTTTTAGGCTGCCTCTCATCAGTCAGCATTAATTTCCCATTATGACCATGAATCTATTTCAGTCAAGGATGGCAGAGCAACAGTAGAGATGGGTGAGTCAAAAACTATACTTATAATTTTAGTGTCCTACTTTGCAACTTCATTTCATGTACAAGGCTATGTATGGATCATCATTTATTCTACATGATAGCATGTAACTAATGGTCATGTTTCAGTGTCTTCTTTGACAGTGTAAGATAACTCTAGAGCTGTGTTAAAGTCTGATTCTGAGAGATCACAGGCAATTCTTGTCACACAGGCTATCAACACCTTTTCAAATGAGTTCCACAAGAGGAGGTCTTCAATTGCACTGCATCCATAATTGCAGCAGGTTGTCAGAAAAGATTTGCTTCTACTTAGGTGTATAAATAAGGATCTGATACTAAAAAATACTTCTGGAACTCCAATCTTTATCTAAAATATTTCAGGATATTTTTGTGGTATTTATGTCTACTGATATATCTCAGAACTAAAAAATCCTCCCAGTACAAAATACACTGATATAAAAATTACTTTTCTTTCCTTGAAAAATAGTGGCTTAACATGAAGAAACAAGTATTTTGGGAGAAGCTAAAAAATAACTGATTAAATGAAAAAGAAAAAACAAAAACCAAGAACCCAAAGTGTTCAACTGTTTTCTCCTCATTTCTCCTTCAACATCATAATTTATCATCTTCCCTACACAGGATGATGTGTAAGATTAGAAGAGATTCCTCTAGTGCCAAAATCCATCCAGACTTTTAAATTGTGTCAATTCCTGTTGTATATAGCATGCATGTATGTAGCACATGAAACAACATGACCAATATATGTTGATGTGTTGTTTGTCTTATTCCTTCCCTAAGGTCAGGTGTGTGTACAGTGCTATATGTTTCACTTATAGTTCTCTCTGTTTTGTTTTCTTTTATGTCTTTTTTTTAAGGAAAATGTGATACTTGCAACTTAGAGAAGACAAGGTCAGTAATATATTCCCAGTATATGAAACTGTTTGGTGATAACTTTGTTTCTTAGGGCAATTATGCCACACTGTCTCCTGTGCAGGTAAGATTAAACTCTGTAGAGATTTCCATGCTAATAAATGGTGAAGTTTTCTGTCAAAGAATTTATCTTTAAAAATCTAGGATGGATGCTATAGCATATAAAAGGAGCTGAAATACAGAACTTGATTTAACTTTGTGAGTGTGGACACAACCAGTACAGAAAAAAAAAGAGATTTAAGGTGATGAAGAGATGTATTTCAGAAATATTTTTTTATTACTCAGTTTCCTAAGCAGAATAAGATTCACATCCTAATATGTACTACTGCATAATCTAGGCAAAAGGTGGCAAATGTATAGGCAACTGAATCATGTTCTCATTCTTCTTCTGGTATATAGATCTCCCAAGACAACAGAACGTGACTGAACTAAACACTGTGGACACTGCTACAGCAAAGCTTAGGAAAAGTGAAGTCTTAAGATGAAGAGATCTATCTCTGTTCTTTGAGATGTTTTCATCTGTTCACCATTCTACATCTTCTTTGAGCTCCTTTTAAGGTCATTTCTTCTATTTTAACTTTCATGACAAATTGCATCAAGATGCTTTAAGTAGTGGTATTTCACATGTGATGAGATACACTCTTTCATATGAGGAAAAGAAACAGGAAGAGCTACAGGTCTGGGGCAGAGAAACAGTTTGGTATAGCTGAATAGGAAACCCAAGTTTGATTCAGGAAATCCAAAAGCTTTTCAGAGATCCTTATTAATGGAGCTTGAGTATTTCTTTAACATAGCTAACCCCAAACCTCATCATTTTATTAGCAGACCTGAGTAAAAGCAATGGCTCAGCTACTCAGTACTGCTCAAGATTCTTTAAGGAAATTTATCCAGCTCCCTAAGGATTCCTGTCTTTAAAAGGCTCTGCATTACACTCTTCTCTCCCTGAACAGAGGGCTTGACCAGGGCTGGCCTCCTAGTCACTAAACACTAGAACAGCCTTGACTGGCATTTTGTGCTAGAAAAGACTTTAATCAAGAGTATTTAAAGCTGTCTGGAAGCTGCACAGCAAAACCAGCAATCTGGATGAAGGTAAATGAGGTCACAATTAAAACAGTTTTAAAGGATACTGTGGTTATGCTGTCAGTGACTCTGCCATTCAACAGAATATACTTTCTGTAAAGCTGTTAAAGCATGAAATTATGCTGGCCTGTCAAAAGTTCTATTTTAAATTAATCAACTAATTTTGAACTAATACATATTGAGGAACACAATAAACTTCAGTATTTCATATTACTTTTAATGTAAAATCCCTTGTTGGAGAAATTTTCATATATTCTATATGTGCATTTACTGTGATTATACAGATAGTTGTGTATAAGTTACCATACAGTAGCATTTCAGTGTTTAGTGACCCAGCTGGCACACGTGTTAAGTAGCTGTAATCACAGATTAGTCTCACAATCACAGGCTAAAAGAGTTCTAAAATCTGATTCTAACTGTCCAAGTGTGATGGCCTGTTTCTAATGAAAAAAAACACAACCATACACACAAACAAAAATATGCCTCAAAAAACAAAGCTCAAGGGGTGAATGGAGCTATGTAAGTCTTCTGACTTTATTTTCAAATGAGCAAAAGCAATCAAAAGCTTCACTTGAACTTGCTGGCCAGGCTCTGACCACCTTGCTGAGCTCCAGTAGAGGAAAGAGGCCTTAAAACTAAAAGAAGTTGACAGCTCCTCTCATGACAAGAGCCATAAAGAAAACCTGCAGCTTTCCATCTGACCTGTTATGCTTAAGAGTTTGTTGCTGTGACTCAGAGTAGTGATACATTATTCACACAAAACATTGACTCTTCACTTGGAGCCATTGACTTTAGAACCAATTCTACTGAAAACTGCTGTGGTTTAAAAATCAGTGTAATGTTGTGAAAAGAGAATTGAGCTCTTAGATCACCATCCAGCACAGTGGAGTGATGAATTATATAACATAAACAAATCTTATAACTCTTTGGTAAATGAGAACTTGATGACAAATCCTCAATAGGTTTGGCAACTAAGCTAAGTGCCACAAAGTCAGCTTGTTTATCTGCAGATTATCTGAATTATTCAGGCCTCTTGGGTTTTCAAATTTGAGCTGAAAGTCTTGCACAGACAGATTTGCCAATTGTGTGTACAGATATGAGAAAAAAATATTCCCACAGAAATTTCCCATGACAAAATATCCCTGGTAACAACAATAATTTTTTTGCTACATGAAGTGATCCTGTCAATCAAATAGGACTGTGGTGAAAATGTTCCTGAAATAGCTACTTACAGTAGCCTATGAGGCAACCAAAGGTCCTTCCCCACAGGTGAGAAATACATTCTTACAATTAGAAAAACAGTCCATCTGTTTTTCACAATACAGAGTTAAAAAACATCCTGACCTGCAGAGAATGACCACTGCAACTTCAAAGACACCGAAGAGCTGCAGTCCTATCTGTATGCTTACAGCCTGACCCAAAGCTCACTGTCATTATTGACAGATGATTTTTGTATTTGGTCTTACTAGATTTTAAACTTTGTGCTAATTATGGTACTAAATGGTTGATCCCTAAATCATCTACTGCATCATCCTCAGGGCAGAATTGTGATAACTAGTACATATGAATGACTAAAATTGACATTTTGACCCTAAGATTTCAAAAATATGAAGATGATCATGGCCAGCAAAGGGCATTTTATTATGCATAGCAGAGAAGCTGTCAAAATTCAAAAAAATTCTATTACTGCATTTTCTACCACTTTGAATCTTGATTGACTTTAATGGGAAGACTAGGGTGCAAAACCTTGCTTGAAATTATTCTTTTCTCCCTCCTGTCAAGCTGATAATAGCAATTGCTTTTGTTTGCATCTTTTGTGTTCAGTAGTCTAGACTCACTCACTTAAAAACTTGTCCTCTCCTCACCTTCAATCTACAAACCCTGTTCAATGTGATACTGGACAAAAAAAAAATTAAAAGACAATTCCCTTCATTCTAGTCCTTTAAAAGCATTTATATTCAAGGTTGGAGAGGTAGGGAGAATGAGAGTTCACCCTGCAGTGATTAAATTAAAGATCATTTTTGGGGAGTGGGGAGAGAAGGGTGGTACATTAAGATAGTAAAATGAACTGTTCTAAATTTCAACTCCTTGCAACAACAAAAATTAATCTGTGTAAAAGTAACATAGAATTCACTGAGCAAGGAGTTCAGAAGAAAAGTTTTCCTGTGTACACACCCCACCTTGATCCCTTCTTCCCTCTTCTGAAAAAATAATTGGATTATTTCTCCTTTATAACTGAAAAGTGGAATGGCATATGTTTTAACCTATGGCCATTGTATTAAGGAAAGATGAAGAATATTCAGTTTCAACTTCTCTTTCTTACAATATTCTTTGGGATTACTCTGGGAGAGACTGCTGTAGGGAGCAAGAAACGGCGAGCTAGACTGCTGACTGAAAAAACACTTAAGGACTGGAGTTTGATGAAACACAAAATCCACCAACTTAATTTAATTTGAAACTCAAAGTAGGGAACTATGTTAAAGAACAAGGAAGAAAAAGGCCCTTCAGAAACACCTTTAATTTCTGATCTATCTTGTTTAACACCCTTTATCTTTTTAAAAATACACATTATCCTAGTTTTATTTTCTTGGGGCACTCATAGTAAGAGAAGGCCCGGGTTCAGTCACTTCAGAGATCTGGGAAACTCACATTCCTTATAGCCCTTCACCTAGAACTAGCCCTTCCCCCTTCTCCTTCAAATTCTGTTTAACAGTCAGTCTGAAAATTCAAGACTTCAAAGGACAGAGTAAAGAAGATATGGAGTCTATGCATAAATGGAAACTAGCAGTTGCTCAGATTGCTTCAACTAGAATCGATAATCTGACTTCCCTAACAACGTCTGCTGCAAAGATGGCAAGTAGGATTCTGAACACAGACTAGAAGCTATAGCAAAGGGGAAAAAAACACCATTTAAATATTGAGAGAAAAAACTTAAGAACAGAAGATATGCTCAATTTTTTTCCCACATATATTTCAGACTGTAACTATGGGATGTTTAGATTTTGCCTTTTTTGTTTGTTTGTTTGTGGGGTTTTTTGTTTGGGTTTTTGGGGTTTTTTTTTCTTTTTTTTGTTTGCTTGCTTCCTTGATTTTGTTAAGAGAATAGGATTGGAAGTGATTGATTGGAACAGATTTGAATAAAAGCTCACCTCATTACCTGAAGCTTGATAGTTACAGGTATCAATTATATACTTCTCACTGTAGACCAATCACAAAAAACAATTGGATAGTAAAAGAAAATTGTTATTGTCTGCTAAGAATCAAAAGAGATTTACTCTCCTGCTTTAGGTCATAAATTAGAACTTTTCACTGACACACTGCTCTGATTTAGGTTTTAGGTTGCACAACTGAGAGATCTGACTTGCAATAGTCCCTTCTTTGATACCAGGCGCTCCTGGATATTAACAGCTATCGTGCTCTATCTTAAAATAAAACCCAGAGAAAATAATGGAGGCTGAATGTAAAAAAAACACAGCGAAAATAATACTGTCACTGTTTGCTTGAAAAGGTAAATATTAGTGGTAACAAACAACTCTATGAAGTTCTCATTTCTTTCCAGCAAACTAAAATTGTGTTTTCAGTACTGCTTAAAGTTGTAAGCTTATCTAAACTTCAAATACTTATTTGAGTGAAAAAGAAAACTATGAATCTAGTTCTTAATGTTGTATGGAGGTTCTGTCATTTACCTCCATGTATATAGAATCAAGCCTAGGTAGCTAATGGATCGTGGTGCATTTGAATTTCCAATAAAAATATAAAAGTAGGCCACTGAAGTCCAGGGTCAAAATAATTTTTAGATATACTAACGTTAAGAATTATTGCTTTCATAAAGGAAGTGTTTCTCAAGCAATAAGGCTTGTGACAAAAAAATAATACTAATCAATGTGTTGTATCCAAAGGGGTCCAATAATGAATTTTGGTTCCATTTGCACTATAACATTCTGTCTTTATTGTTCAGCGTGAACTACAGCACACGAACTTACTGATTCAATAGAAATAATCAAGTGTCTTCAATAAAGCAAAATGAGTGGGATCCCTGGGCTTCACTGATGCAACATGCATGCTTATTTTTCTGACAGTAGGTTTGCCTTTTGTTGATTTTCAAATACCTGCTACAAGTACAAAGGCTGATTATAACAAAATTAATGTTTTACATTATTTTAAAACTCTACAAAGGGGAATTGATCACAAATAATTCTCCATTCTTAAAGGTTTTATAAATGGTACTTTTATCCAAGACCTTTACAATTCTAGTGCTTTGTCTGCAAATAGTTGCTAAATCCACAACTCTTTAGATATAGCTTTATAAAAAAAAAAGCCCGAGATCAAGCATGAATTAGATAATTGATATGCTGGTTCTTATGAATGTTACTTGTAGATGAATAAGCAATTCATTTGCTAGTTCTTCCTACTTACACTGTGGAATATTCTTTTTTGGGGTTTTTTTAGGGTTGTTTGTTTTTGTTTTGTTTTGTTGTGGGTTTTTTGTTTTTTTTTTTAATTAAGACTACAAAATCCTAAACCTGCATAAATACACAGCAAAACTTCTGTTGACATTCACATCATGGAATCAGTTCTATCAGTGATGTCATCTGCATTGGGATTTCGCTCTTAATTGCAGCAGGAGGTGGGTCAGTTACTTGTGAGAAATCTGTAATTCACTGGTAACTATGTAGTAAGATGCAGTCTAACCATGGTAATAGATGCTACTGAAGAGTCTATAGAGCTTTCAAGACTATCATAAAAGGTGAGTCACAAAAGTAATGAGCTGTGCTATTAAGATCAGGCATTTCTGAAAACAAGATTTAGCAAATGCTTTTTATTTTTGCTTCATTCCTTCAGGGAAAGAACCTTCCCCCCCAACACAGGAACAATGATATAAAAAATTCATATTGTAATGAATCATGTCCTAAAATATTTGTTTGTCTTCTCAAGTTTCAAAAAAAACCCCAAAACTGTAAGCCCTAAAACACATCTCATACGATATTTTTGCACTAATGGGATGAACAGAAGACAGTGAGTACATAACAAACCTGGAAATTAAAATAGAAAATGGAAAAAGCACATGATTTTTTGTAGTCAGCACTTAATATTTTCAATAATTCATGGGAAAAATATTATATAGAATTCATTATTCATATACTTTTCTACCACATACACCTGAAAATGAAACAGTTCACTTTGCCTTAGGACTTTCTGAAACGGTGTGTTATTCGGCCCTTAATTTTCTTGCTAAATGTATAGTCACTGTATGACACCTCCTCTTTGTGCATTTTATTTACCTATGTCTTTTTTTACTCTTATTTTATTATTATTATTTTTGATATTGCAATAGAAAATACAGATTTCTAGTTTTCCTACCACACACTCTTTCTCAGCAGGTTAATTTTTCATATGAAGTCTACAGAATTGATTTGTTAGTCATGCTGCTTTTCAATAGTTTTAAGAGTGAAGGAAGTTTGACATTCAACATGGCTGTGAATGGGTGCATATACTTCTGATAACATAGTCAGCTTTGGCATAGTAATATGGTTGGTTGAGCTTAGTATAGATTGTAAGGCAGCAACCAAGAAGAAGAGCCCAGGTGAAAATTGCACACTGAGAGCAGCAGCACTAAATACCCATCTCTGTACTTAGAATTGAAATTGAGATTCATTATTAACTCAAATTCTGCATGCTAACAAATATTTGTCTTGCTTTGAATAAATACTTAAAAATGAAATGGTGAATTATTGCTCCTTCTGTGTCAAATAGTATTACCATATAAATAACACTCCGGTGCAATTTTTATTCACTAATAGATAGAACTGAATAAGTTTTAAGTTTCTAGACTCTTTGTGGAAAATGCCATCCCTACCAGCAGCTAGTAGAGCCCAGAATTTTCAAAATAATTTTAAGCAAATTGACTGTGCTATCCTAATAACAGACACCAGCAAATAGTAAAGAGCTCATTAATCATGTGCTGATCTTGGCTCCTCTTGGCTCTCCTAGCCATAGATACAAGTCAGGTTATAGTAATACCAACTTGGGACACAACATGAAGGGACCAAGACAAAACAGCACAACAGAAAACTCCCAAACCTCCTGCAATGGAAGAACATGACAAATAAAATGTGCTACCAAGTTTAGGTATTCTATTAGTATTTGAGTCACAACAGAACAAGAAAATATCATTTACCAAGTTCTGATGAGCAAAGGCTTACATGACAGAGACCCTAGTGTAAAACCACATCCATACATTATCTTACACATATGTAAGATGCCTTAATAATTCTATAGCTAACATTAGTTCTGACAGCAATTTTAAAAGTTGCTGGAACATGTCTACACTACCCCCTAGGAGCACCATCAGTTCCACTCTGCAACCAACATTTGCAGGCCAGTTCTGTCTTTGGCTCTAAGTTGCCCCGCATTTGTGCCTGAATTTAAGAAGATTTTGTCAGAACAAGTCTTCTCTCTGTGCTTGTAACAGTTAGTCAGACTCTACTACTCTACCCAAAATTTTCAGGCTGTTGTATATCAAAACTACTTTGCTTGAAATAAACTGTTATCCTCTGCATTTTACAATAAAATAGACAAACACCTTGCGAGCAATTTGACCCTTTTTTTGTGAGCAAAGCAAGTGAAAGTTTCCAGGACAAGTCAAATTTAAACAGGATGAAATTTTAGTCACATTATAATAAGTCTCAAAACAAAACAAAAAAACAAAACCAACCAAACAAACCAAACCAACCAAAAAAACCAACAACAAAAACCAAGAAAACTTTCTATTTCTATCAAATTTTTGATCAATTTTTGTCATTCCTATTAAAATAAATTTTAAACAAACTAAAAAATCTGCTTAATAAACTGAGTCACTTTCTTACTTGATAACAGCCTCTGCATATGACCTTGTAGCCTTACCAAGCAAGACAGATGATCTGTTTTATCCAAATGGCTTTTTATTTCTGTCGACTTCCTCTGTTTCCACCCACATGATTTATTTTTTAACAGAAGAAAATAAGTTCCATTTAAAAATTATTATGCTTGCTTTCCACATGACCCATGCTTCACATACAAGAACTTTTGAATCAAAACCACAGCTCTCTGCATCTCAGAAAATAACTCACTCCTTTTTCTTTCTCTCAGGTAAGATTCTGATTCCCTATTTCCTTTTCTCATAGATTATTTAACCATTTTGCTGGCCCTATGCTGGTTTCTTCAGTAATCCAACATCATTACTCTAGCTCCTTCCAGTGGTAAATCATAATGTTGAACAAGAAAAGAATAGAGCTTTTAATATACCTTTAATCATTTTGCTCTACGGAAGCCAAATAACTGTCTTCCAAAGCAAGTCTTTCTGCTTGTCCTAGTTGCATCAAAGGTAAAGGGTAAATGAAGCTCAAAGGTATAGCTCAGCTTCATTCACATTTCTAACACATTTTGGTTAGGTAGCTCATGTCGAATTTTATCTCTAAAGCCAGTGACCTTTTTTGTCTGCTTTAATATTGTGGATGTTTCAGGATGTTTCAGGCTAAATATTGTTTGCTTAACTCAGAATGAGGTGAGTTACTTGAAATAAATTAATAGTTCTGAGAATTATGTAGGTTTTTAAATATCATTACCAAATAAAGGAATGTAAACCAATCAATATTTAAGTAAGCATTAAAAGAGATACTTTAACATTACATAACTTAGGTTCATATATTTTTGAGAAACCCTGAAGTAACTGAAATAAGAACTTGGATCTCCTCTGTGACAATCCAGAATTAAGAACCTACAAATTTTCCAAATAAAACATATGACTCACTAACGCTAAAAACAAGCTTATCAAGGAAAATCTGTGACATATGAGAGAAATTTGGAGTACTGTTGATTACAGTCATAAAAAATATTGAAGGTAAAATAAACTTTTTAAAGAAAGTAAATAAAAAAACAAGGAAGCAGTTCATTACAGAACTGTAGGTACATTAACAATATTCAGCAGTTCTGCAATCACAGCCATAAGCTGTCAGCAGAAAATATATGTGATCATTTATTTGATTATAAAGTACCTAAGAGTGTTCAGCAGGTCAGATTTTTCAGCTGGCTGAGTTTTCTAATAGCTCTTCTCAATCAAGGGATTGTGCTGCACAGTGGAACACTGAGCACATACAAGGATGATGGAGGTCACTGACCCATCTATTTAAATAAAAAAGAACTGTCCACAGCAGCTCTACAAATGCTACTTCCTACAGGTTTCTGTTCAAAATCTTTGCTTTTCCTGCTAACATATAAATCTAGCTCCTTGTCATTAGATGCTGTGGCACAATAAACTGCAGCTGAACAAATATGTAGGAAATCATTAGTCTGAATAATAATTTGACCTCTGCACATGATTTAAACCTCAGTCTTTCATAAAGCTATGCATGTGCTTAAATCTATCTACATGTAAAATGCTATTACAATTAATCACCAGGAACAAGTTGGTGAGGGAATCAGTGTAAGAACATTTACTCCATGTCTTATAATTTGTTGAATCTGTTTCTTATTAATCAAACCCTACTTAGCACTTCAGTATTAGTTATACTTAAATTAAAGAGCTGTCTCCCCATTTTGTTTCACAATTCATATTTCTCTTCCACAAGGAAAATTTTTCTCAGTTAACTCCCTGGCATCTCTTAGGAGATGTTATGATCAAAATGAACAATGTCACCCACAAAACTGTAAATCTCTTGTACACAAGGGCCTTAGGAGCAAATCCAAAGAAAAATGTAGACTCTTAATAGGACTCAAGCACCCAAGTTGTCCACTAGTCCAAAATCATGATCTTGAAAGCCTGCTCATATGATCCTAGAGAGAAATTAACTCCAAAATTCCTGTATTTTTCTTTTAAGGTTGAAGTTGCACCTTAACTGGATCAAGTTTGGGCAGGTCTGAGTAAAATAGCATTTACCTTGAAACAGTAACAGAATGTGAATTAGATGGTGAGCCCCTAATGAGTGGATATTACTACAGGTAATGTTGCATTATGGAGTCTACATGCATTCTTCTACTTTCCTCATAAAAGCTGAATAACTCCATCAAAAATAACTAAATATGTGGTGAGGAAGAGGGAGGGACCAAACTACAACCTCGTAGGACATACACTTCAAAATGGAGCCAGGCTGCTTATTTGTCCGCAGGAGCTGCTTGATTAAGGAGAAAAACTGCACACATATGATTCCCTAGCCCCTCTACTCACCTTTCTCCCTACTGTATTTCCGTATTTCTACTCTCGGGCACTTCTTATTTTGCTCGCCTTCCTGTCCTGTGGCCCAGCTTCCCGAGGACGAAAGGCAGCAGGGAAAACGGGCTGTGAGGAGCCGCCATTTTGAGACGCCTCAGGCCGAGGGCGGGAAGCGCGCGCCCCGATAACAGGCTGTGAGGAGCCGCCATTTCGAGCTCCCTCAGGCCGAGGGCGGGAAGCGCGCGCTCCTCCTCTGCACGCTCCGGGGCATTCGCCGGAGTGTGAGGGGAGCGAGGGCGTTGCCGCTGCTGTGAGGAAACACCTCAGAGCGGAGGAGTTGTGATTTTCAATTTAAATGTCAGCAAGAGGCGGTGCCTTCAAAATAAGATGACCTTTTGAATACGGTGAGGTTTGCGGCTGTAGCAGCTGGTTGAATGAGGTGTGTGAGGTTGAATATCGTCGCGGTTTGTTGAGGAGGAGAAGGCAGCTTTTAGTTTGCCAGGACCCTGACATGGTGGGGTGGGATGAGAGGGCTGGTCGTCTCCTTGTTGGCGGTGATCAGGCTGCATTTCAATTTTGTGTGGCTTTATGGGTGAGGGACCAGCCTTGAAGCTGAGTTTCTGAGGGCAGGAGGGGTCCCTTGCGCCCTGAGGGGATTGGGAGCAGCTCTGGAGCACGGGCAGCAAGAACCGCACACTCTGTACAGGCATGCAGGTGAAGGTTTATCTTCAGAACATTTTGCTTAATGTTCAGTAAGGGGGTTTGAGTTATGTGGGTTTTGGTTGTTTTCCCGACTTTACTCCTCAGCTTTTAACAAGGTGACTGCAGAAAGTGTAATTCTGATGCACCTGTTTCAGGAAAAGTGCCACTTTGACTGCTGGCTCAGGTTCCCACTTCTAACTGATTAGCTCAAAGAACCTCCCCCACTTGTTATAATAGAAAATTTTTCTGTAACAACAAATCGCCAAATTCTCTCTATGCCAAACAGAGATGAATGTATAGGCTGCCTAGTGAAAGGTTCTCAATTTGGCTCTCAGAACTTAATATTAAATGGATTTAAGCCTAATAAATTGAACCTACCAAAAGCTTTCTGTATATATGGGTTTGGAGATGTACAACTGCCCTCTTTGAAAGCTTAAAAACAGTTGAGGAGATAAAAATCACTGGGTAGTGAAAAAGCAGAAACCAGCAGGTTCCATCTGGTCCCTTATCCTTCGCTCTGCTGAAAAGTCTGGCTATAATGTGTGAGGAGAGGGTGCTGAACAGCTTGAAAGGTTAGAGTGTGATTAATAGGATGGTGTGTGGATACCACATGGTAATCCCCCTACACTCTATCCAATTCAATTTGGCCTATATCATGTTGTAGAAAAGACTTTAATAGTCTTTCAAGGCCAGAAGAATAACATTATCAGAGTGCTCTGTTCCTCCTTAATATGATTCTCTCTAAAGTAAATTTGGTATGGAGAAATAGTTTCAATAAAAATAGAAATTAGTTAAAATAAAATACTCCTCCACCCGAACACAAAACTCACTTGGAGACTTGCTTACTAGTGAGCTAAGCTATTATTTTCAGGAAGTTCTAGTAAGGAATGTTATGAAGTTAGGAATTACAGTTGGTTTCCCTACTAAATGGAGAACTTAAAGAAATTGCAGAGTGGATAGCTCCATATGTAAAATATTTTCAAAAACTATGACTAATGAGTGTTTTCAGGATAAGTTGGTCATTCAGAAAGAGATTTGAAGAGCTTAAGAAGTAACATGTTAATGTTTCCAAGTAGGGGGGTGTTTAAATTAGATAATATTTTTAAGCCCTAGATCTTTTCCTTATGGACTTGTCCTGTTTATGAACCACGAATGCCATTAGTGGCTGCAGCCTTGTGTATACATCTTGAAGAATATAGCCAAAGTGGCTTTGTCCACTTAGTAATCACGTTACATATTAGAATTAATTTACCTGAAGATACATCACATGCACCTACTGCTATGTATATCAGACTTTTTTTTTGTATTATTTTAATCCCTTCCTTTTTTTACATAATAGTGCTATACGTTAGGATTAATTTTTGTCTCTGAAATCATTACTAGAAAATAAAATGTTTTGATGAACTTATCTTGATATCTTCTACAACATGATATTTAAAGTGCATTATAATGCTTGAAGGAGATGTTGAATGTTGTTAAACTTAATCCAATAAGTGAGAGTTATTTCCCTAATATGTGGAAGAAAAAAGAAGGTTTAATAGAAAAAGAACTGAAAATTCTTCTCACAAACTTACACGGGTTTTCATTCCTTTTTGTTAAAAAGTTTGAATGAAATTGTGAGGCAAACTTAGACTTGAACTTCAGAAGTGGTTAAGTGGTTTTGGGTTTTTTTGATCCAGATTTCATATATGATATATTTCATCATTATGAACAAAACTAACTGCTGCTGTACATTAGATTGCCATGTTTTTCCTTCTGCAACAGAACGTCTATTTCTCAGTCCCTCTGAAGTCCAATTTCCCATATTTTTTTAATTCTGTTTTGCATCTTTCCTCATTATCCAATCACCTTTCAATTCATGACCCACAGAGGATGTGAGAACTTTCCAGTATTCAGCTTTCTGGCGAATTAGCCTCCATGAAATGTGGATATTCATTTATCATTTTAGTGCTTGTACTTCAATATTTTGCATTCTCTACATATGCTTTATACTGATACCTCTTTCAAAGCCAAATCTTTCCAATTTAAAATGCACTTAAACATGGTACATCCAGATTTTATCTCCATGAACCCTCACTTTTCTCATTCTGTTTTTTAGGTGTTACATTTTCTGCTCTACAAAAGAATCAGTTGGAAACAAAGCCAGGGAAAGTTACTTGGGCAATGATACTGGGAAGCAGGTAGGTAGATAGTATTTTTACATGATCACAGCCTTTCTTCTGTGTCTGTCCCTCAGAAATATCACCAAATAAATAGATGTGCATCTGCAGGAACCACATGTTTTTCTAAATATTTATGAACCAGAAGCAGTAGTCTAATTTGTGAGTATAAAATACAAAGAGGGATTATAGGCCTTTGTCTGAAGCATGGTGCCCTCTGATCATTGAGACTTTTTACCTGAATGCTGCAAAAACTGGTTCTGTGTCTGAATTTATTATCTTTTAATTGGTGCCACTGATAAGCCAGCTGCAAAGTGCCTCTTTCCAGAGTGGATGGCATGAACTGGCATGTACTCCTTTAGTACTCATAAAATATGCTAATCTTATCTGGTCAGAATGCCATGTTATTATGGCAAAGCTTCAGTGAGAGTAGGGAGAAAATTCATGAAAAGTGTGCATGCTGTGAGTGCTCAACTCTTTTCCAGGTTACGTGTACTTTACTGAGAGGTAAGCTCCTACAAAAGCTGCATCTCACTGACAGGAACAGTTAGCAAGCCATCATCTATTTTGCTACTGCTTCTGCACTGAAGTGGAAATGCAGCTAATGCTATACTATACAAGGATTTCTCTATTATTTCATAGGTGGTATGATGCATCTTTTGATAATTTGTTTGGTTCGTCTAATACTGCTAAGTTTATGTTCTGACACTTATTGATTCCTGACGTTTATTATGAATTCTTTACATAAATCTCCGTTTTAAAGCTCAAATAACAATGTTGGTATCTGGATGAGAAAATTAGGAGTTATAATTTTCTGTTCCGAAAAGAACATTTTTCAGGATTTC
Organism: Phaethornis superciliosus; assembly: GCA_023637945.1. Lineage (NCBI taxonomy): Eukaryota > Metazoa > Chordata > Aves > Apodiformes > Trochilidae > Phaethornis > Phaethornis superciliosus. Next base: position 6,711,573 of record JAJQWJ010000014.1, on the reverse strand, counting down.
CTAGCAAACAATGTAGAAATTAGTTGGTTGAACAAAATGATAAATGTTGTCACCAAGATATTACAATTCAATATTTTAATGTCAGGTGTAAGGAAGCATACCTTTAGCTAGTATCAGTGATATAAAAATGTTAATTTGTTTTAGGCAAAAAATGATGAAAATTAACTAAGAGGTCTGAGTAAAAATACACTGAAAGAATAAGCAATTATGATCCAGTAAATTTGCCTTCTCAAAGGTGGTTTCTGAATAAGATTTATAAAATGCATTCAGTTACGGTATAACTCAGTGATTTTATTCTCATTTTTTAGCCATATTAATGGAAAGCAAATATTGTTCGGCATCTCTGACATAACTTTTTTTTCCACATTCATTTTGTTGGAGTTATTATTTAGGTATGTAAACAAAATTACTAATTTCTTGCAACCAGATATAGTATAAATGTGATAGGAAGCTAACCTATGCTTAACAGTATGTCTGATTTTTATAATTTAGACATCTAAATTATTAAATAAGAAATTCTAATTGTATTCCCAATTACTCGGTTAGATTTAGTAACTGATAGAAAACTGATAGAATTGTGTCTACAATAGAACTATTATCATTAATTTGGTATGAATATTGAAAAGAAGCTAGTGATGGTGGACTGGCTCCATTGCACTGTTTGCTTTTGACAGGAAGTTTTATCAACTGACTGGCATCATCCTGCAGATGGTAACTAGTGGAGGGAGTAAAAATATTTATGCAATAAACAGATGGTAAAAAATAATTTGCATTGCAGTATATTTCCCTTGACACATTAGGTTATCATTACCTGATTTGAAGTGATCAATTACATAGTTTGGCAAGGTGTTGCTTATAGCTGAGCCATAGCTGATCATGTGCATAGTCTTAATTCAACATCAACTTTGTAACTAACCTGAAGAGTTTTAAATAGTAACTGCTATAATTATTGTATCATATGACTATGAATGACCTTGTTTGCTACCTGATATTTCCCAGATGTGGGTAGTTCTCTTTCTCAGTTGCATGGATGAGTTGTTCACCATTCCTCAGGTTCTCCACCGGAAAGACTTCCCCTGCAGCAATTCTGGAAAATAGTCCCAGTGTTTGTTAATTTGAGAGCTCAGTCCCAGAAGTGTATCTATCAAAACCAGTGCAATGTTACCAACCTAAAAGTTTACATGGGTAGATAGCAACAATAGTGTCTGCAGACTTGTGGACATATGAATCATTCTTTGCTAAGGTTAGCTAGAAAGAAAACTTGGTTTGCCTAAGACAGGTGGCGTAATTTTGTGGGTTTTGTGTCATTGCAGTGCTGAAAATTGGCTAAATAATGCTAGGTATCTCTAATGACATGTCCATAAACATCTACACAAAGCATTTAATTTTCACTTGAGCATCTGAATACAATGAAATCATTTCATACTTTCCAGTAAGCCCTACTACCACCTACCAGGTGGAGTCAAATGGCACAAGGAGCTTTCTGAATTCTCCTGGGAAACAGATGGCTTTGATTCAGCTCCCTGCTCCAAACTGGATCTTTCCCCCCATACTTCTCTGTAGACCAATACCTGCTCATTAAGAAAGATATCTTACGAAAGCCACCCAGTTTATTACAAGTCCTTTGGAGATGAGGTGAAAAATAACACAGAGGCAAAGAATGCCATTTTAAAGACTGCAAAAGCTATTAGTCCATCTTTTTGGTTAGTCTTTATAAAGAAAAATAAAATGCAGGTTAATACTGTGATGCACTTCCCAATGATGATATTTTGATTTAATTAGAAAGGATCTTCATGTTATAAACGGTTTTCTGAAGAGTATTACCAAAAATAGTACGCTGAGATTTTAATGACTGGATTGTATCACGTAGTATTTTTCAGGAGGTGTTTCTGCTTTTACCTTGCTGATTGGCCAAAACTTACTCTAAACTTTACAGAAAAACTACCCACATAGTAGCAAGTTGGTTTTTTCCACGTTATAGATGTCATTTAAGGAGCTTTGCTAGATACAATTTTCTGATTAAAGTAAAGCTGATTAAAAAGTAAATGAAAAGTAAACTCTCAATTATTTATTCTTATTGTAATGTGTTTAATCACAGAAATCGTATCAGTTTAACATATGTTTGCGTTACACTAGCATGTGTCATGATGCTGGTGTATTTCTGATTGCAGGCACCACTGAGGACCTCAGCTGGTCCGCAGAACTGCTGAGGTGGATTTTGATAATGAAATTCACACACGAGCGTTATTAAAAACAGTCTCATTCAAATTCTATTTTAAGAACACTGAGAAGTCAGTATTCTTAATCTGCAGGGTTCCAGGTACTTTATTTGTTCTTCAAGTGATACCAAAGTTTATGCTGTTTAATATTTTTTAAACAAGAGATTTAAGGAAAGTAACTTACCTTTAATCTCCATAGACTGTCACTTATGACATGTAATCTGTATGCCTTTTTTAACTGTAAAAAAAAGCAAATAAACAGCCGCTTCTTACTGTGTTCTCAAAAAACCTGTCAATAATTTAAAAGTGTGCCCACACAATGTGAGAAAACTTTACATGTCAGAAATATTTCTTCCTGTAGTAGTCACCGTGAGTTAGAAAGATCCTTGTTTAGCAGGACACATCTATCTAAAACATGACTGCACAGAAATCAGGTTAAGTATTGTTCTGACCAAGCTAAACTTGTGTCAGAAAATGTGCAAATACATGTATGCAGTCATGAGGAACCAATAGGCATCCATGTACTTCAAGCAGCTGGTCATTGTTTGTCTTCCTGTAATTTAATGATGATTCCCTGTGTGCAGCCAGCTCCTCAGCTGAGATCTTAAATCATTTTAGTTCTCTTAACTTTGAAACAGTGTCACTTATGCCATCAAAGTATCTGGTCCTACTGCTTGTTAGAATAAGTTCTGCTGGAAAACAGAGCTGAACTAAATTGGTTTATTTAGAGGAAAATTTCTCTAACTAAGCACTTGAACTTGCCTTAGGGTTACCAGAGCAAGCAAACAAAAAATATCACATTATCTAGCATGGAAATAAAAATCAAACTCCTTTTAGATCTACTTGACAGTAGCTCAGCACAACATCAGAGTGCCTGATACAATCGCCTTGTTCTGCTTGTCTGTATCTCAGTTTGATTTCTGTCGCACATCAGCTTCCTACATATCTTTATCTCCTGTGACAATATTTCTGTCAGTGATGGGATAGACACCAAGGCCACACAGATCTTGAAAAAGCATTGAAGAAATACTGAGGTTCATTTGAAAAGCTGTTTTTGAGTTCCTGTTTTACAATTAGCAAAGGGTTGATCTTGTCACCTCTCTTCTAGAAGTTGCTTAGTCTGAAAGGAAAATATTTTCTTACCTGCTGCCTGCCCCAGGCAGGGTATGGTGAGACTGTAGGGAAAACTCTTCAGTTGACTGCTAAAGCTGATATAGACCAAATCTTCCTTTTCAGTGTTCTTAGAATTTCTCTTTAGCATCAAGTATCAAAGCATGTATCATGTTCTGTATTTATGTCATAATTTAGCAAGTTTAAAGACACTGACCGTCTCTTTCCCTGGCTTATAGTCAGTGTAATCTTTAAATTTAAAAAAGAGAATAAATTACCAGATCAACACTGTAGACTTTCTAACATTTTGGTACTCTTTAAAACTCTTGTTTTTCACAGAAGTCCTTAGCAAATGTGTGTTACCGTAAAGGTTAAGAAAACTGGACGTTGTTCCAAATGTAACTATTTCTGTGTATTTACATCTGCTGTGCTGTGTTCTTGTTAAAGAAGCAGGAGGGAAGGGGGAGAATGTAATGGATGTTTTTTACCTTATGAACCTCACTCTAGTAACACAAAGCACAGAGAATCAGCAGCAGTGAGGGAGGAATGGCAAACTTGCAAATTCAGCTCAGGCAGTGACCCATGTGTGACGCAGAGAGGATCTCTAAGCCCAGCTTACTCAATGGTGATTTCCATTTTTCATTGTGTTTGACATTTTTGAGGCTGAAGTTTGTTACACTGTAGGAGTTTACAGCACAGGGATAGAGAGAAGAAATCTTATGGCAATATAAAAAATGGTACTGTGAAGGAACTGAGTGAGGGATTGAAACAGCCAGATTTGGAAGCTTTTTGTTAGGCAGTTTCAATAAATTATTCTTTTGTGATACAGTCAAATGAAATATATACACAAAACTCTTAGAACTTCCAAATATAAACAAATAATTATACTTTCCTTCAACTTATGAAAAAGCTGTCAGGATAGCTTTTGATGAGTACAACTGCATAATACAATTACCAGACATTACTGTATTTTCATATGCATTTTTACCTTATTTTACTAATTTGAAGTTTTGACTTCTCTGTCACTTTATGACAAATGGAAGCATTAAAAGTAGGTTTGGGCTTTCTTGTAACTTTTCGGTTTATTTTTACAAAGGAGCTGTAGTATCTTTGTGAATAACCTTTTCAGTATAGGAAATACTCTTGGTGTTCAGAGGTAACAAAGAGAGTGTCATTCTAGTAATTATGTGCCGGTTGCTACAATTATAGCTCTCAACCTGTAATTTATTCTGTGTGGGCAGACCATACGTCCATGTGAAAGTCCATTGACTTAATAGGTTTTATATTGGTATAATGACCAATTTGCATGTCTTAGATTATAAAGTCAGTCTAATGTGCATTTAAGGACACTCTCCTAAACTGTGACAAGCATAGTAATTGCACTAGAAGAGTAACAAGCCTATGTTTATCAGATGTAGGTTTGCTCAGCAATACTGAAATGGTGGAACTCATTGCCACAGATTGTTGTGGCAGCAAATAGCATAATTTAGGGTTAATCCATTTCCTAGAGGAAAAGTTCATCAGGGCTATAGAGCCTCTGAATCATGCTTTGGAGTTGACCAAGCCTCATAGGAAGCCCACTAACTGCTGATAATTGGAGGCTGGGGGGATATATCTAGACATGATTAGTTTGTGTTGGTGTTCTCTCTGAAATCCACTGTGGACTTTACTGGTTACTATCAAGTTTTAGTTGCTGTGAACATAAATTAATCAGCTTCCTGAAAGAAGATAGGGATACACAAACTGAAAGCAGCTTGTGTAGGGAAGGGGAGCACGACATTAAAAAACACAGTTATGTGAAGTTGGAGTTTGGAGCAAGTTGGAGTTGTCAGAGAAAATCCAGAGGAGGGCCATGAAGATGATCTGGAGCATCTCCTACTGAGGCAGGATGAGAGAGTTGGGGTTGTTCGGCCTCAAGAAGAGGAGGGTCTGGGGGGACCTTACAGTAGCCTTCTAGTACCTTAAGAAACTACAGGAAAACTGATGAGAGTTTTTACAAGGGCATGGAGTGATAGGACAAGGGATAACAGTTGTAAGCTGTAAAGGTGTAGAAATAGATCAGATATTGGCAAGAAATTCTGCAGTGTGAGGGTGGCTGCAGAGACTCAAAGAGCTTGCACAGAGAACTTGTGGATACCCCATCCCTGGAATATTTTAAGGCCAGGTTGGATAGAGGTTGGAGCAACCTGATCTAGTGGAAGGTGTCCCTTCCCATGGCAGGGGAGTTGCAAGTATGTTATATTTAAGATCCCTTCCAACACAAACCATACTATGTTGAGTTCAAAGGCTTTGAAATTTTAAATGAGGAACCAGAAAGGAGTGCAGTACAAATATAGCATTGGACTTAGTGGTTGTCAGTTTTGTGTTTTATGACTTTTTACTGAAAGAGTGCAAGCAAAAAATGTAGGAAAGGCTTACCTTATTACTGTTACTCTACATTTACTTTTCAAGAATATGAATTTTTTCAGAGGTCTCAAAAATTCATCACAACAGTTTCTAGAAATACTGTTAAGAGCTTATCACCTGAAAAGAAAATAAGATGCTATAACTTAGTAAGCGCCTCAGCTGTGTTTTCAAGCAGATATTTGAAATCAAAGAAGATGGTATATATTTGTACTTTACCATCTGTTTAGAACCTTTAATCCCAAATATATGGTAAGGCTTTGTGTCCTTACAGTGTATATCCCAAAAAGCCAAAGTACATCTGCAACAATTGAAAAAAATATTTATTGCTTAAAGTGCAAAGAAAGAGACGCTAAAATAGTTAGCTGCTTTTTCTTTTTTTTTTTTTTTTTTTTTTTTTTTTTTTAATAATAATATGTTCTAAAGTAAAATCCGAATACCATCAGCCAAAACAGTTATTACAAAGCACGCAGGCACAGTTCTGAACAGTTGAGGGATTTTATATACCTATCAACAGCTTACTGGAACCTGACTGCAGAGTCTATAATTATCTGAGTGTGAAATTCTGATTCTGTCATTCTTTCTCACTTATCATTTTTTATTAGACAAAATAGGTGACTTGCACATTACTTGTTTAAATAATTGAGTTACTCTTGCTGCAGTAGTCGTGTATTCCGAGGTCATTCCAATGAATTAAAAATGGCAGTGTGTTGCATCCCAATACTATAAGTATCATAAGTTTCTGCTCATATTTTTGAGATGTGCATGCTTTTTAAGTTGACAGAGTTTACGTTATTGGTAAAATAAGGAGGAAAATTAAGTCCAGGAATGGAACCATTGTGTTTGAAAATGCAGAGCAATGTAGTAGCACAGATGGAAATACAGGATCTCAGAACTCTGATTCTAAGTCAGGAACTGTAAGGACTTGAAAATACTTTCATTCAAACAAAAGCTTAAGGCAGTGTTGGAATTGAAAAGGTTTTCCATTGATTTAATAAGTTAGATTTAAAATATATATTTTAAAAATCTTTTTCCTATTGTTCCTATTTTTCTCTTTATTCAGACTTTTCTGAAAAATGTAACAATTTTTCAGAGAAACCTACTAGCTTTTTTAATCACATTCTGTTTTTAACAAAAGTGAAAAATGACCCAATTCTCTACTTTTTAGGATTAATAATTGCCTCCTTTTGAGTATATTTAAAGTATTATCTCTGACGCTTAATGGAATGCCAGACACGAACAAAAAGATAAGTATGGAATGACTTAAATGAGGTTCTTCCATTAACTGCCACCCACTGTTGATGCTGATATTAATGATTTTGTAAAAAAAAAACAGGAAATACTTATGCTAGCATAGAAAGTAGGAAAAGCACAACATGCTTTGTGAACCTAAGAGTCCATTCTTAAGCAGCAGATTTTTCCCACTCTCATTCTAATTAATTTTGTTAAGCATATCAGAAACACTTGTTCCTCTGCATGGTATCATGAAACTGCTTGATTTCCTTTTACTAATTTTTTACGTCACTTTGGGAAAATAGGTTAGCTGTGGGATGCTTACACTGAAGTGCCTAAGTGATCTTCTTTAGTTGCACAAGCCTATTTTTGTGTTAAAATTGGTGTCAAGTAAACTGTGCCATGAAGAAAATCTAATGAGCTATTTTTACATGATTATTTAAGCAAAGAATCACATAAATATGGGGGATCATATATTAAGTTGCAGTTTCACTATACCTTTAAGTTATAATGATTAAGTAATAATGATTATAATTAATGAGTTGTTCACTGTCTGAGCCCTGCCCACATCCCTATTCCCCTACCCCAGTTAACATAGCATATTATTTGGGAATCAAAATGTAAGAATTAATTTTTATTTCATTATGATACATATAACTTATAACAACAGTACTTTATATTGGACACGTTAATTTTTACGCAAATTTACATATACCAAGCAAAATTACTGATAAACTCAGGCTCCTTCCTAGAGAGCTAATGGCCTAAAACAGAACCAGGCACAAAAGCAGAGAGTAGCACAGGTGGAATCCAGGCTCCCTGGATCTCACATGAGCTAATAGATCTATAGGTGGTCCTCCTGTAGCAAGCCCTAACATGACTGAGGAAACAGCATGGTAATGGGACATTTACATGAACTTTATTTGAAAAGGAAAGAAAAAAAAACCCACAAACCAACCAAAACCTACATAATTGTACACTTCTATATCTCCATCATCAGATGATTTCAAACTCCACTAAAGCTAAAGAAGAAACAGAGCTGTTACAAATAGCTGCTTTTCAAACAAGTAAATCCATCTCCTGATCAGAGCTGAATTTTAAAGCTCTTAAAACAGCAACCTCCATGTGAAAATGAGGGTAGGAGCAGCCAAGAAATTAAATTATTTACTGCCAGATCATTTTTATTAGCAATATGTATGCCCACTGGCAATACAACTTGTGAGCCTGGAGCAGTTCACTTTTATTCTGTAATGGGCTCCTTCCATGGCCTTCACTCAGCGCAGCCAAGAGTAACAGAAAGAACTTGTGCCTGACCTTTCCTCATAATAAGAAAGAGATAAAGCTATAGGAATGGTTTCTTGCAGCAGTTACAGCAACAGCTCATTATATATGGCAGGCTGACCTATGTATCAAATAGGTCAGTGTTTCAGGCAACCTGTCTTCAGCCTTCCAAAATGTCCCATCAGCCTTTCCTTGTCATCTCTTGTTCTACTTTGTTTCTTACATTGTTGCTCTATGTTTTGCTGCAGATACACTGTGGCACTCTCTTGTGAACAACCTCATGTGTCTTTTAGGTCTGCTGTGGAGTGTTAACACCACATTTTCTCTTCCTTTTCTGTTTTCGCTTTCACCACCAATTAGGGAAGATGTTGTTCCCTCATTCTCAGTGATGCAGAGCCACTCCTGTCAAAGTACTGGTACTGAAATGGCTGCAGTTTCATTCTGGAGAAAGGACAGGACGTAGAGATGAAGCAAAGATCACACGTTGATTTGGCTGGTTTATTTGTGGTAATAAGCACAAGGGGATGTGGAAGGAAACAGAAGGCATTTTTCAGTATTAGACTGAAACATTTTTTTCCCCAAGTTTTAATACAATTCAATGATAGTCCTACTTCACCAAGCAGAATTTGATTAAATTATTGTGCTTGTTTTCTACTGAAGTGGTATGTCTGTTGGAAAAGCATGACAGAATAAAAGTGGAGCTGGGAAATTTACAATAGTAGCTCGAGACCTGTCTGCTTATTGACTGAGTAAGAAAGTATCCATGATTGCTCAGCTACATTGCTCAGTTCTCAGGACTTTCAGCTTTGAGATCAAGAGACCTGAAAGTTGATGCTTAGCTTGTGAATTAAAACACCTTCTGTCTCATTATCTTATTAACTGCATAGGGGGCTGGGGGTCCTCTTTTGTGCAATAGTGTTTCTTTGTACAGTAAGAACTGGTTTCAGAATAGTAATTCAGTAATGTAAAAATTTTCATATTTTGCTGAAATATTTTGTGTTCCTTGATAATGAGAAAAGATGAAACAATAGAAGTAACCAGTTGATTTAGCTGGAGCATATATGCTGTAATAAAGCAGTAAAGGAGAGGAAAAAGTATGTTCAGTTTCATGAGAAGTATTTTTCTTTTGTCTCTTCTAGGACAATTCTGTGTTCTTTGGAATGTTTTAGGATTTATTTGGTAAATAATTGCAGTGCAACTTGAGCATCCTGACTTTTACCACTTGGGCTTTACTTCTTGTCCGTGGGCAGAATTAGAATATAGGATACATTACCTCGATGTGACTGAAACTTTTAAGATATCAGTTACCAAACTTAAATTTAGACACATGCTAGCAAAGACTTATCATGCTACACTGCTTTTTTTTTAAGCAAGCCTAGTAGAAAATGGTCTCCAGCCAGCAAATACAAGTTAAGCACAGATGGGAACTTGGCCTGCAGCCATTTGATTGACCTGAAAGGAAGGTGCTTTTCAGAGTTTAACTGGAACTGTTTAAATAGGAACACTGTAAACAAGAATCAACCTTCTTTCTCCTCACACTCCCCTCCTACCCCTTACTCTTAAAAATATCCAAACCTGTTAATGGTAAAGTAAGAGGCAAAATAGGGAAGTAAGTAGCATTTAGATTGATGAAACTTGTATTCATATTTATACCACTTCCCATATTTATTTTTCAGTCTTATAAAATATATAAATATAAACACAGAGCTGACAAAAGTCAGATCTTTATCAAGTCTTTCAAATAAGCATTTCACTCTCTCAGAGCTTTAAGATATGCAGCTACTGTGGCTCTTGTGATGGAGATGTGTAGAAGCAGCAACTATGATGATGAACTGGAGCTAAAAGAAGTGAAGGAGACTAGCAGGGCAGGTGGCACCAAGCCAGAATATTCTCCACCAGAATTTCTCATTCAGCTGACTGCCTTGTATGTCATTTTTGACCAAATTCCCAAACAGGTCTCATTTATGCTCTGTCTCTGAATAACTCTGCTTCAAGTCAGATCTCTTACTGAAGTCTCAAATTCATCTGTGCTTTATACAGATTTGATCTGCAGGAAATATATCCACAATACAGAATCCTGATACTGAGGTGACACCGACAGCTTGTATTAAATATTTTGCACAATACCTTTAAAATTTTTACATTGACAATATTATATTTCTTTCTTTCCAGGTTTTTGGCTAAATGTTGTATGTGCTTTTTAAGCTTCCACATTTTGAGAGAGGTTCTCAGGGATATTTAGTGGTTTCCCACTAGTGGTAATATCAGTGTATTCTCGCAGTATTTTTCTCGGCTACCTTTAATTATTCTTACTTAATTCCCTCAGGCTGTGAGAGCCTATGCTGCTTTATATCCAGTCCTGGATGCACAGCATTGGACAGTGAAAGGAGTTATTTGTCCATTGACAAGGCCTTCGTGAAACTGAAATACTAACATTCCTGTAGAGATGGAAAATATATTTTATCTATCTAGAAAAAAATATAGAAGAATGAAAATACTACATCTTAGCATGACTAGAAATGCAGTGACTCACTTGACTCTGAATGTTAAGTGGAAAATGTTTCTTAACTGTTCTTGCACTGGGATAATGCATGACAAATACAATGACAGTATGTCTGCTTAGTTACAACCCTAAATATAATACAGCACATATGAGATGAAAGATGATTCAACATAGTTTCTTTTTCATTGGATCTCTGGTAACCCAGTTAAGAGCACTCTGCAGAAGCTACACAGATCCAGAAAAAGAGTGAAAAGTTAACACTTGAAGCACCATAAGCTACATATAGTCAGACTACTGGGCCTTTTTTCTTTATAAAACTATTTAAATTTAGGATACTGATAGCATCTGGCTTTTATTTTTCTGTATTTTTTTTTTTCAAATATATAATGTGTATTTCTAAAAACTAAAGGGAGCATAGTCAAGAAAGTAGCTGATCCGTATTCATAAGGGAGGGTATTTTTACTCAATAAATCATTTCAAGAGTCAGTGTATGAAAACAGCTGTTTGATTTCAGGAGACTCAGACCGGGGCCTACAGACCCTTCTCCTGAAAGTCCATAAAAAGCTGTGACTGCTGGCAGCTGGAAAGAGGCAGGACTTAGGCTGGGGCAAAATTTGGAGGGTGTTAGAAAAGGCAGTTTTATCTATTCATACAGATTTGGGAGATTGATATACTGAATATATATTTGGTAGTCTTAATCTCATCAGCCCTGTGACTTACATTGAAAAAACTTGGTATTTTTTTCTAAGTGTATCCATATCTCACTGCCCAGTGCAGGACATCTCCAGGAAGTGATTATGTTCTGAAATCAAGAGCAGTCAAAGAAATCTAAGGAGATCTCAGTTTAGATGCTCAGAAGCCTCATCACTCTTTAGCACTCTTTCTAATTGTGCAAAACCACTTTTTGTGAGCATGATGTAATATGTGTAATCTTAAAGCATTTCCATCATCTATCTTTAAATAAAAACATGCCTTATGGCAAAAATGATGTTACAATGTAATTAGACTCTGTAGTCTGGAAATAAACCCTCATTTTAAATGTACTATTACTGGAAAGCTATTTACACAACAGATGTTGTGAAGATATCTGCTCCTTTTCCATTTAGTCAGCTAACCCTACTCTGACAGTACTAGTTTGTAGACATACAGAAGTAAATTCTCCCTAAGCGATTTGTAATGCCAACAGCAAAACTATAAATTGCAGCTTAATGCAAGAAGATATATCTGAAATGTTAAAGCATTTTCTGGAAAACGTTGTCTTTTTCTTTGCATCTAGACAGACACTTCCTGATCTCTCCTTCTCCAGTCCCTAGCCAAAAATATTTGTTGTGCTTGACTTTATTGGTTAATTCAGCTCAGGAGTAGTAATCAAGTGTTTCAGTTATACTTGGTGAATAGGGTAAATAGTCTCTGTAGTTGTTCATTAAAACCTCCATGATGTATGCATCAATTACCAAACAGCTTGAACAAAACAGAAGTAAATTAACTTTCTGAAACACACTGTCATAGCCAAAAGGAGTGTAAAGCATTAAAAGTGATTTCATGGCTTAAAGTTCATCCAAAGTACTATAAGCTTTAAGTCCAATTTTCAACTGTCAAGGGGAATATTTACAATAGTAATTTCAGATCATTATCTTAACATTTCAATGCAAATAGCCACAATTTAATTCATTATTACTCACATTACATCTTTATTTTGCCACCAACTGGTGGCTGACATTTCCCAAGCTACTAGGAAGAAATGCTAATTAGACTGGTGTGCACTCTTACCCTTTCTTAATTTCATCGTGTTTGTTCTTATTCACCACCATGAAGCATTTCCCTCCTTCTGGTCAACCATTGGCTTTTATCCTCTCTATCTCCTCAGTGGTCCAGTTGGCAAATTGAAATAGAGATAGAAAAAGTAAAATAATTGCCTTTCTGCCTTTTTGGTAAAGTATCTGAGAATATCTCTGCTAGCATGACAAAAATGACCCCTTTCCTTCAGCCCACCCACCCAACTTAATTTAGAAAATCTGAAGTGATCTCTGGAGTGGAATGCTATATGCATTAATATGCAAATCAACTGCCAAGAAAGTTCAGATTTGCATTTAGACTGGACAAAGGGGAAGGAAATGGCTTTCTCATGCTGTTTCCTTGCATCACCACAATTTCACAAATTACTAATCTCAGAAATGATGCCAGAAGGGACTTTCTCACATCTCATTCATGCTCAGATGAGTTTGATTCATCTCAATGTGCCTAGCATTTTACAGTAAACCTGCAAATTTAAAGTGGAAGCAGCACCTCAACAGCTTTGCTAAGTATCAAATGTGTTCAAAATAAACACAAATATCAAATTAAAAAAAAAAATCCCCTTTAAGGACAGTTTCCTTAAGAATTAATGTTTACAATGAGAAGATCTTATGTGCATTAAGAATTATATTATTTCATCCTGTATATGTGCAACAAATGAAAGATTTAGCCTGTGAATACCAGAATTATTGAGGGCAAAGCGAAAAGGAACCTTTAAGGCAAAACAGTAATCTAGTTTGTAAAGAGACAGTGTTTAATCCTTCTCTTCCTGATTTGCAATCTGCAGTTTAAACAGTTTACAAAATGAAGAATAATTCCTGGCATTAAAATTGAGGTCCTCTTAATACGTTCAGTTTCCCTCACCTTTGGATAAAACCCCTCCAAATTAAATAGTATTTTTAAACAGAAGTTTTTCTGAGATCTTTTGTATGTCTAATGCCTGTTTATATCAGGAGGAGTGTTGGTTAATTTATTTTTTTACCATGTGAGTCATTGTTTCTTTATCTGAAAACAGACTAGCTTTCAGTAGCATAGGTGCCCCAATAGGCAGGTACCTTTCAGAAATAGGTATGATGTTGAAAAAGTACCTGCCCTAGGGCATCAACAAATAGGAATTTCAAGATCAGTTTTATGTTTGCTTCTTAATCTTTCCCGGGGGATTTTTTTTCTCCTCCCAGCTACTGTAGCAAAGAAAACACTGTATGTCATCACATTTCTGTTTGCCAACATTTATTTGCCCTTTGGTTTAAATGTGTACAGTGGGAGGGTAGTGGGGCAGTGCCTTTTACTGCTGGGGATACATTTTCCTGTGTCTGCTTTTTAGAGGGCTAGAAATGAAGTATTGAGATTTGTTCATTGAAGAAAGGCAACAAAGTTTTTCTATGTCAAAGAGATTTTTCCTTCCTCCCACCTCATACTGCCATCCTGCTCTTAGCTTTCCCCTTTGGCTGTCTTCCGAGCGAATAAGGGGTACTTTATTGCAAGAATTATATGTCAGTTCTAAAACCTTCCACCTCTTTTCCACATGAGAAGGTGGCAGACCAGTGCAGCCTTAAGTTGTTTTGATTTTTTTTTAACATACTGTGCAGCACAGCTGGTTAAACTTGACATGTCTTTCGAAGACTTCTTGTGCACACAACTCCCTGTTTCAACCTTCTGCTTATGTCCAACAAAAACAGAAACACAGATTTATTTTTAGGACTCTGATTAAGTGCCATTGCTTTCTGATGCCTAAATTGAACAATTTTCATGTTTTGTCAAATACAAATGGACAAAGGAGTCTCCTAAAATACGTTGCTGAAATGAGGGTAGAGCAGCACCCCAGGCATGGGGGAGGGCATATTGGGATTTGGTGACAGTGGTGACTGTAGCAAAACTGAGTCTGACACATGTACAAATGCTGATTTTAGGTAGTGGTAAAAAGCCATGTGTGTGAGACACTGATCATCCCAGTCAGGCTGTCAGTCCTGCCCCAAATCAGCAAACTATTATCTTAGCATTCCAGGTTTAACTTCACACCTATTCAAAGGTAGCAGACCAGGAAGAGCACCCTGAGCCTAACTTGCTATCTACTGGCACCTTGTGTCATTAAATTAAAGCTACCCGTTCACAGTTGCCAGGAAAATTGCAATTTTCACTGCTCTAATTTTTTACTTATATTTTCCATAGTTATACAGTGCACAGGAGCATGACAAGGCCAGCAATCCTATCTAGTTTGGGATATTTTTTGTCAGTTTTACAGAGCCATGTGATTTGTCTTTTCTATGCTAGCAATTCTTTTCTTGGTATCTCTCTGATTTCCCTTTTATCTGATTTGTGGTCTTCTGTAGACTGCCGACTATGACTCACTGTCTTTGTGTGCACTATTCTTATTGTCAAACATCCTTTTCCCTTGTTTTTACACCAATCATGTTTGGTTTGTTTTGTTGGTTTGTTTTTTTTTTTTCAGGGGACTGTTTTGTTAGTTTTCTTTTGCCTTCTGATGAAGAGTGGAGTTCTTTTAGTGTTTCCAGTGCTGAGTGTGGAAGACAGCTGAACCACAGGACAGCCAATAATTTGGTCATAGGTATTTATTTTGCTTAAAAACTATTCACAGTCACAGAAGTGATGTTAAAGGAGTCACTAAAGGCACAGATTTTCAACAATTTAAGTAAAAAGGAAAGGACATAAATTTCACCCCAGCACTTTCATTCATCTACCTTTTTAGCATCCCACAAGTATTGGCCTTTTTAATGAACCTCATTGATGTCTCTCTTCTGTTCTCATTTGAATGGGGCTTTGGCTGCTTCTACTTGTTCACACTGTTGATTAAGGGGAGTTAAGAAAAAGTGCACGTGTTAGCCATGCTAATCAAAGTGCATTTTAAAAAGTATGCTCTTGATCTATGGTTATGATAGGGAAGCTTGTGAGCTTGGGTTAGAAATACAGAAGTCTTAAAAACTGCAACAGTCTCTACCAGATTTATGGCTTGTGAAGAAATCCACTGTATCACTTCCCTTCTCCTGTTCACACAGGAATTTAATGTATCTTAACTTCATATTTCACAGAAATTTACCCCGAGTTCCTATTTAGACACCAATATAAAGGCAATAATTAATGATAGACTTCATACAGACCAGAGAAACAAGGCCACTTGGCAGCGCCTGTTATTAATTGCATGAATAATCTAACCTTTTTTTTTTAAGTAGGTCACAAAATTCCAAAGGAACTTTGGAATGTTCTTATGTCACAGATTACTTCAATTATTTTAAATTATAATTTAATTATAATTTAATTATTTTTACTTAATCTACTTTGCAACTAGAACAAAAAGCATTCTTGTAGCAAAATAGTTATTGACTATTAGCCACAGCCAAAATCACTGTGTCCAGTTCTCTTTGATGACCAGCAGGGCCCATAGTGACATCGAAGAACTTTCCAAACTTGCTGCAAGGTGTGTTAGTGCCACTTTGCAGCAAGTAAAGAGCTGTTGTGCAGGCTGTTGAATTTCATTGCTTTTGACAAGTTCTTTGGAGGGGACTGTAGAAAGCAATAACATCATCAGCAGTCCTAACATACTTCATAGACTGTGTTAAGACAAAACCCTTAGTATCCCACCTAGTAAATCAGTGAGGAATTGCTAGTCATAATTTGTGCTTAGTAATTTCCTTGTGTAGTCAAGCTCTTAGACTATCTCTGTAGGCTTTCTTGAAAAGGTTTATCTTAAGCTTTCTGATTTGCTGCATAATCAGGCTGATTTTTAAGCTTATTTATGGCTTTCCTTTTGGCCTAAGCCTTTCTTAGGCTTTCAGTTTGAAGAAAACAATCCTGATGAGCAGCAGATTAGCATTAAACAGTCTTCCTAAAAGAATGCTGTGAAATCATCACAATTTTGTTGTGATTAGTTCCTGCAAATAGTGCATGTCTCTGGGCTAAGCAATTCTCTCAGTGTGAGGAGTCATTGCCATCCTCTTTTTGACTATGGTAGCCTGAATGATCTTGGTCTTAGGTGATGCTGTGATTCTTTCTTCCAAGTGCATTTTTTCCTTCTCTTTGCACAGTACTATACTGCACTGTGAATGCTGGAATCTCCATTATAAGTTCTGAATGGAGGAGAGTGATGTCCAGGGTTACAACATACCCCTCTGTGTTTTGAGATCTTGAGTATGGCAAGTACCTTCCAGTGTTATCTGGTGCTGTAGCTGCTGGAACAGCTTCTGTTGACTTAAAGATAAGGATGCTGGACTGTGGTGGCATCCCTGTACTGACCTTATTCTTTAGTCATGGTATGTGAATATTTTTCTCTCTATTCTTCTTTTGACTGTGATGAAATGGGATTCAGTGACCTTGTATTACGTGAGAATAACCATCTGGTCTGAGAGTGTCTGAGGAAATAGAAGCACTCCGTAGTGTTCATGCATTTCTTTAACAGGCACAACAGGGAATGGAGGGTCTATGTATATCAGTGCAACAAGAATTTTATTTATTCCTGCTTAGGACAGGAAGTGTGCTTTAAAAAATTGAAGTCTAAGGTAACTTTCTGTGAAGAGAGAAGTCCACAGCAGGACACAGTGCCCCTGTGCGATCACTAGATTACTCAGTTTTCCTCAAAACCTACTGAAAAGGAGAAACAATCAGCACAGAATGTCAGTGATAGGAGAAGTTGTTTCATCTCTCTATTAGAAAAAGGACAAGTTGGCACGTACATTGTAAGGTATCCTTGCAATAGTCATTTTAATATTAATAAAGGTAGCATACAAGTGCACTTTCTATCTCAGTACTGCCAATTAGGGAGTGATACTCCTACTCGTTCTTTCTGCACTCTGCTTTTTTGCAGTGCTTTCACTTATGCCATCTGTGATGTTTGTATTTCTTGATGACCTTTTCAACAGTTTGTTGTTCTCATTCTTCTGTCCGTCTGAGAGAGATGGAATTCTCCAAGGAAAGCTGCTTGAACATATGGCAAGGTACAATATTATAGCATGTAAACTGGCATTCATTACTGCCTCTATGTACTGTTGACTTAATTTTTTTTTTTCTGTTTTTGTGTTTGGCAAGAGGCTTTATTATTAATAATGGTTCTAATGTGGGAAAGAGCCCTGATGTGCGAGAACTGGAGTGAAGCAAGTTCATACCAGCTGAGGACTTGGGCCAGGCTGTCGTTGGTTGCAGTCTTCAGACATGTAAAAATATGATTGTGGTCAAAAGTTAATTTTTAACAAAATTAGGTAGACAAAATTAAGAACTTAACTTGTTTTTTTTTTCCCTACCAACTCTATAAAGCATGAGCATAGGAAATATTTGACTACTAGGGCAAAAGCAATTGTGAGTCAGTAGTTTCTTACTTGAGGCTATCAAGGCCAAAACTGAATGGAAAAAAAGTCACAAGGTGGAAAAGCTTCCATCAGTTAGAATAATGGTATAAATGTCAGGCATCATCTCACAAGAAATTTCTGTAAAAGTGTAGGCAGGAAAAAGCTATGCATATCATGAAGATAATTAAAAGTTTGATTTGATGAGATGTCCCACAAGTGTAGTGAAGGGGCTGAAAGGTAGACGTTGTATGAGTTAAATGAGGGGGCTATATTTGCAGCTTGTTTTTCCTGATGACCTTTTCAACAGCTGCCTGCTTTTGTTCTTCTGGCCGTGTGAGAGAGCTAGAATTCTCCCTGGGAGGCTGCCTGAATGCCTGCCATATCCATCCATTTGTGTGTATTAAAAGAGTATTTTGTGGACATCATAAAAATCAGAGAAGAAATGGAGGCTACTGATGGAAGATGGAAAACAAATGATGCGTTATCAAGTAGTTTTGTTGTCAGAATGAAGAAGTGGTAGTGGATAATTTACAAATAAGTCCATGAACAAATGACAGAACTTCGTAACACTTTACATATATCAGAAGAAATATATACGAACAGTGGTCTGATTAATGAAACTAAGAGTGAGAATTCCCCAAGGCATTTGAGGAAGAAAACACAAGAATGTTTTTTGCTTTGGTGGAAAGGAGGTAATCTGAAATTCCATTAAGGATGGGAAGGTGAAGGAAATGTTGGTGGGTCATAAATAGAGATATGGAATCAAGCGTGAGAGGATTAACCAGAAGTGAACCAGCAACATAGATGGTTGTTAGGTGAAGTTAGTTTTGAGAACGAAGCAAGAGGAAAGTACATGAGGTGAGATGAGATGAGATGAGATGAGATGAGATGAGATGAGATGAGATGAGATGAGATGAAGAAGAGATTGAGGAGAGAAAAAAGGCACTATTAACCGCTGATGAAAATAACTAGAGATATTACTTACAGTGTGAAGCTTGTGCAAGGTAAAGAAAAATCTATAGATTTTCTTAGAGTTTCAATCAAAAAAGTACAAATTAGCTGGGATATTTATGTTAACACACAAAGTGTCATTGACAGTTTAAAATTTAGAGCCCAAATTCTAGTTATTTAAAGCCTTTGTAAAAGGAAGACAACCTCATTTTTTGCATAGTCTTCTTCTGTACTGAATTTATCATATATCTTACCATGCAGAGGAATTATCAGCCTGACAGTTCTAAACTGAGGTCTGCTGTTTAAACCACACAGATTGTTATAAAAATCAATGGTAATAAAGGAAAATATGTCACACTGCCTAGTCACAGAAACTGTAGATTACACTGTGAAGCATCCACTAGTGTGTGACGCTGTGTTTGGTGATGTTACAGCTGTCTTCAGTAAGGTTGCCAACAGATTTGGAACTGGGGAGTGAGGTGATTTAGAACTAGAGAGAGCTACATGAATTTGTTGTGGTAAGTGGATTGTATCATCACTTGTGGAGGATCGCCACTGAATAGAGTTGTAGTAAAAGGCTTGATTGAGTGCTGCAGTTCAGAATAATTCACTTCTTATAAAAATACTTGGGCTTCTGCCTGTGTTTACTCTTCAGGAAGCCATCTTTAAGATTTAATCTTTGCAAGGAAGTCCATTTTCCTTATTCAAAGCTGGTACATTTTTAATCAAGTACTGTGAACAGCATATCAAATGAAGTGGTTGACCCTCAGATCAATGTAGCAGATAACCTAATCCATTTATTATGTTTGAGAGAATAATTGCTTCTGTCAACTTTGATAAAGAACAAAACCAGTAATCTCTGGAAAGATCTTCATCACGTTTCAAATGTTTCACTCCTGCTGGCTTCAGCAGAGCTTCTAGCACTTCTGTAATACCAGACTTCAAATACTACATTGAGTAAGGAGCTTGTGCCTTAGGAAAGCACGCACAAAACCAATTCTCTTGTTCTGTGTTTACTTACTCTGCCAAGTTGTCTCAGAGCTCCAACTACAATATGCAAAACCAAGATTGCTTCCCTCTGGACTCAACTTGCATAAATATTTCAGTGGATAGATACATACGTTTGAAAAAAAAAAATGTAGTGGTAAATAGAAAGGAGGAAAAAACAAATCTTAGACGTTCTGATTTGTAAACCAATAAATATTACATTGTCTTTACACAATAAAGTTCCATAGAAGGGATCAGATTATGAAAAGTTATGAGAAATGTTCATATGGAAAAGGATGACTCTCACGGTTCTAAACAGCTTGTAATTCAATTATTGATTTTATTTGGTGGTAGCCTTTTAATAACCAGCTGTCTGGCACTGGCTATTTAATATTTTATTATTTCTTTATTTTCTTTATATACTGTTATCTGCCACAGTCATCCCTAAGTAATTATGCAACTTAGATTCTGCACTGATCATCTCTAATGTCCTGTGGTTTCTTTGCCCATCTGAGCTGTCATATGGTGCTCTTTCCAAAACTCCATTTGTAGAGCACAGCTTTGGAACTGTTTAATTTCCTGGAGAGGAGTTTATTATTAAACACTAGACTGTCATCAAAACAATTCAATATGCATGACCTAAATCTATTTGTGGTTAAATAGTAAGGTCTGGAGGTTAATGAAAAGAACTGCAGCAAGCTGCTCACAAGATAATTCAAGAAACTTATAAAAGATCAGAGAACTCCAGCCATTTTCCCATTAGGCTTAAGATAAAAAGTAAATTTAAAAGGAAGGTGATACTTATATATTACTATGTCATTAGCAATATTGAGAGAAATGCCATTGTTTCAAAGGTTAGTTGAGAGAGAGAGCAACTAAATGCAGTTGACAAAATCTACTCTTTTCATTAATTTAGTAGAATGTTCTTTTGTTCCCTCTTCAGGTAACTTGTTTTTTTCAGTTATTTTATTGCATTGGGGTTTTTTTAAACTGTCCTTAGCCTTGTGAATTTGAACTGCTGGAATGGGAAGGAGATCTAAATCGGCTTCTAGTTCAGCATTTAAGCAAGCACAGTCACTTCTCAAGTGCTGCTGAGTGTCACAGCAAGACAGGGAAGGGAAGTGGCACTAAACGACTCCTGAAAAGTCAGTAGGCTTATTAAGTCTTACTTAAAAAGTTGATTGGGGAGCTAATTTAGAGCTCCCCTGTCCTGCCTATTAAGTATGATGAAAACCCTTAAAAGTCTCTTGCTGGTGCTAACAGATTCAGAGTGGCATTGAGTGTAGATGTGAAGCAGGAACAGGGAAACAGAGTTAGAGTCCATGCCTGTGCATTTTTCATGAAGGAAAAGTGGGAGATGAAGGTTATTTTACTATGTGCTGCTGATATTGATAATTTTACTGTACAGTGGGCCTGCCATCAGCAGCCTCTTTTTCACCCACTTGGTCAGTATATAGAAGCCTAATGTAGATCTAAATGTCATGCATGGTCAATCTAATCTCCTAAGCAGTACAAAGGGGTAAATAACATACAAGGGGTGTACAAGGGATTTTGTTGGTGATAATGGCATTCCCTTATTGTTCATGTGGCAACTACCACAAAAAGAGCCAACCAAGCAAGGAAAAGATGGCATTGGAAACCTCTGAATTGCTTCTAAGCTGAGCCTTTAAAACTGAATGTCATTTCTTAGCAAACTGCCTGCCCTTTTAATGGAAAGGTCAATCCTTTAGAAAGTTCTTGTTTAGAGTAACCATGTGGCAGACAATACTCCTAATGAAGATCTTCTTCCTTTGTCTCTGCACTTGCCCTCCCTTCATTTTGTTGCATAGAGATACCAGCCAGGACTCTTCAATTATGGGAAAAGCTTTTCATTTTAACAACTGTTTTGTAGACATTCTTGCTAATGCGTTTTGTCCGCCTTTGTTTTCCAGACTCGCATTTCTATTGTCATCTTTTTAAATGACAGGAGACACAGCTTTTTCATTAGCAAAAGAGCTAAGCAGAGGCAGTACAGTTCAGGCTGTGCTGAGAAGAAGGAACAAAGACTTGACTAGTTAATATTAGACTCATACAGGTGCATATTCAATAACATATTACTGTCTTGTGGCCATTAAAAGTGTACCAATTGGAAATGTTTTGACAGAATGTTTTTTTAATCTATGACATCAGTAATGTGAGCCACAACAATGTCCGAGAGTATTTAATTATCCATGGAGTGTGTACATGCTTACTTTCATCCTCCCCCAGACAACAAGTGAAAATACATTATTTAATCTTCAGGAAAATAAGATTAACATTAAGTTAAACTGGTTTTCACCTTCCAAGTGGAGCAAACCGAACAGGACATGTAGAGGTAGTTATGGTATCCTTTTCTTTCCTAAATAGATACAGTTATTGTGCACCCTGTTGTATTTGCCATCACCATGTTAACAGGGGTGATGATGTTGGAGCTGACTCTGCTGTTGGAGTTGTGTGCCTAATACTCCATTTATACTGAACATCCACTTTGGGGCTCTGGAATGACAGCAGGGTCTCTATCCACACACCATCAGAGTCTCCTCTGTTTTCAATTTTATATTTATTAAATAAAATTTACCCAGTGTAGGTATTTGTAGGCATTTTTGTGAAGCTCTTTTCTCTCCCCTACCATGCTTCTTTTACCATCAGAAAGTTCTGAAATCTCTTTCAAGCTACTGAAGTAATTGTCATGGCTGCTGCTATAAATGGTTAAGAGAATCCACCTTTGGACTCTATCACAAGTATAAATCCAAACCCATGAGCTATCAGAGAATATTTTTGGTTGATATTGAAAGAGAAAAGCAATACATATGATATTTCCAGGCATTATTGAAATCACCATTTCCTACTATTGATCGGTTAAGTATCCAAAAGCTTATTTAAAGATTATTTCCATCTCTGTCTTGCTTCCCCTGGGTGGAAAAAAGCAACATTAAATTGTCTGCCTGTGAGAGGGAACAAAATGTTACGCTGCATATATATATATATATATTTAAAAATACATATATATGGAGATATCCATAGCAAGATATTCCAGAAGCCCATTATTTGCTCATTTCTTTATTGACTAAAGATAAGGCACAAACTATGTTTGATGCTATGTGTGATATTTTTGCCCACATTGGTGGCAAATTCTAAAGTACAGACCATTGTAAATATGTATAGATGTTATATGTTATGTAATCTTAGGTACAAATAGGGGAATAACAGGCTGACCCTTCAGATCTCAAAACACAGACCCGTCAGAAATAAGCATGCTAATAACATTACTGCACTTTGTTACCAGTCTTTCATTGTACCAAATGAACTTCCTGCCTGTGATTTCTGTACTATTATTGTTATAATGAGGAAGTTTAATTGATTTAATTGCTCTAGTTAACCTCTACTATGAATTTGTGGTATTATTGGGCCTTAAAATGGATACAACCAAATTTATTATTAACGATAGACTCAAATAGATAAAACATGAATTATTATTTCTGTATTTCTTGTTAAACGCTGGGAAAACTATACTGGATATGCAAGACTATCCTCTAACATTGAAAAAGTGGTTTCCAGCTGAGACCAGTTTAGCATATACTTAACACCTGCTGACTTACCCAGAGGGAGGCTCCCTTTTGGCTCTTCAGGCAGAGCCACTGCCAGGACGCCACATGAATCCTATTTTGAGTGTCAGATGCAGTAGTGCGTAGGACAAACACACAGCATGACACCCTGCCAGATGAGGACTCCACTAATTGGTCAGTCTCCCCTAGTTTCTGACCACCCATTGACAGACACAATAACAACATCCCAAAAGGAGGAGTGGTTCTGCCAGGATGAAACAAACTCTGAGGGCTTACCCCAGTGATTTTCTGGCATCCTGTTTAGTGTTTGTGCAAAATAATAATGGTTTGGAGGCCTGAGCCTATCAGGAGCTGTTTAAACACTCTGTGTTAAACACTCCTGATTCCAGGTTCTGCTGTCTATCTGAAGTAAGGTAGTGCTTCCATGTTGCTTTCTTATTCTTTTTTTCTTAAAAGTCTGGCTTGTCTCTTAATGTTTTTCAGCATCTTCAGCAGTGTTAAGATTGGTTATTGTGCAATGTGCTGTACTAATCCTGTCGTCAGCTTCAACTGAAAAAAATCCCAAAAAACCACAAAACAGGCCAGAAGAAAAAAAATAAGTGTCAAAATAGAGGCAGAAATGAGTGCATGAATACTTCAGTGAGAGTGTGGAGGAATGGCAAAGCCAATTAGGAAAATATTGTAAGACTAAAAATAGCAACACATTAATCCAGTTTTGAAGGTTCCACCACCTCTCAAACCAGGACAAGCATAGTGTAAGACTAAAAGAGCTTGAATGTGAGGGAATGTGGAGTAGGACAGGAAGAGAAATAGAAACCCGAAGTCTAAGAGAGCAAAGACTAAGTGGAGAACCTTGCTGTAGAACCTAAGAGTTCTACCAGAAAGAGTGGTAAGGCTGCATGAATAATTCTCTCCTGTGAACTTTCTCGTTTGGGTGATGTCTGGCGTTCTTGGGCAGGATCTTAGCCTATACCTATGGAAAAGAGTAAGGTTTGGAGATAGCCAAAGCATAGCACAGTGGTTGGTTGGAACTGCAAAAGGGTGCTAAGGGAAAGTGTGAGTTGCATAAAGAATTCTGTTCTGAGACTGTGTTCATCCTTTTCCACATCCTGACTTCCCTGCTGTTGCCTTCTGCACTGGAAGACAGCTGTGGGAATTATCTGAAAAAGTCAGATCATCTAAATCTAAAAATAAGTGAGATAAAGGAATCAAAATACCAATATGAAACCAAAACCATTCCCAAATAAAGTGTTTTATTGTATTTCCTGACATATACAATGGTGGCAGTGAAGCTTTTCTGCACAAGTAGGAACAGGTAAATCTAAGCAGATTCTGTTCTATGCTAACTGTGTATAGAAAATACATATTCAATTGTATATGTATAGAGACCAAGACACCTGCAGAACAGTAGATTTTTCTTGTTTAAAATTTAATGGCAAACAGCAGTGAGGAAGGACAGTAGAACAAGTGTCTTTCTGAAGGAACAGTTTCAAAATTAGTAAAAGATATCGAAGCAAATGTATTAAACCCTTTTAAACCTTTTTTTGCAGATCCTGTGAGCATTAGCTAAATATCAGCTTAATTACTACAGGGTAGGAAGATAATAATATCTGTTCATAAAGAATGAAACAGAGTAGAAGCAAGAGATGTTTAAAATTCAGCATATTCACCAAAATTGTTTTATCACTGAACATCTGTTGCACAAGTAAAGTGACTGTGTGCAAGCACTTAGCATGAGCATACAAACATTTCTTTCCAAGGTAGATTTAGAATCATATGGGTAAGTGACTCTCAGCTTGGTGCTGGGCTGTTTTGAATGTCCTCTGGTAGGTAGCCAAAAGAAATTTTCTTGTTGAAATGACACGAGTTTTTTGACATAACATGTTCTGCTAGAGCATATGTTGAAATGTCTATATCATTTCAGTGATGAGCTTCCTCTCTGGCACCTATCAATGTATGTTCATGCTAATCACAAGCAGTTATCTTGTCAACAGCTACCTATCATAAGTGATCCTAATCTACTTTGCAATCATTTAAAAATCCTCTTCATTTTCACTGGAAGGATTGTTTTGTTTAGAAGAATTCTTACTAATGTGCAAAATTGCCCTTAGTTTAATCCATTGTAGGAGCTGAAAAGGAATACAAATGTAAACCTTCACAGCTGGAGTACAGATAGCTACTGTGGATGCAGCTTACACTTCTCATTTTTCACATGCAGCATATGCTTGGAGAGTGATGAACAGATGCAACTTGTTTAATGGGGCAATTCACATGCATTTTATCTTCATGACTCCACCGTTGGAGAGTGCATTCCCTCTTTACCTATGCTTAGTATGAGTCCATATACATGTGAATAGCTGTGGCATAATATTGACATGACTTAGTTTAAGCTAGAAAATAAAGGTTACATGGTTGTGCTATTTGAAGTTCATTTAAAAAGGCAGTGTCTGGCGACCTTAAGTGTTTTGACTGGGCTCAGACTGCTGATGCAGAGGGAGGGTTTGGCATCTGTAAGTTGTTCCCTGTTATTATCAACCAGGACTGGAGGCCATGACTTTACCTGCTGGTCTGGTCCTCTGCCAAACCCTATCTGGCACCATTCAAGTATTTTTCCATTCTTCTTCCTCTACTGGCTCTCTGGCTGTATTGCTGGGGGAAGATAAAGACAATCCTGTCACACTATGTGTTGAATTTTACCAGTCTGGAGATGAAATAAGCAGCTATACTGGACATGAATTCTGCTGTTTTCAGATTCATACATATGAAATGCTCTCCAAATATCCTGGCATGTACCCACTTTCACTGAAGTGCTGTCCCTTCTTGGGTTTGTTCATTTGGAGTGCTGGAGAATAAGATTTAAATAAGATTTATTTTTTTAACATTGCTGACCTTCCTCCTGCAGTCTAGGCATCACGTAGTATTTCTACTGGTGCAAAACTAGAGCATCAGTCTTTTCCTAACCTTTCTGAGATGTCGGGGAGCCAGCCAAGTCTGTATTTTATCTTCACACACAAACTGAGGTTAACAACAAAAAAATTATTTATACAAGATAGCATAAGGCAAATTCAGTGTCCTCTTCCTGTCTGGTTGTAGGCTGATTTTACTGCTGTTTCTCCAGAGTCTTTCTTAAAAATGACTGACAATTGAATCTGATCCCAGCTTCTTCCTTCTAAATCAAGATCTGTGCTTTCATACAGGGAGATGGTAATGGATATGGATTTGTTTACCAAAGGCATGCATGAGGGATGCTAAGTCCTAAGGACTTTGAGAAAAATAGATAATTATAATATTTTTTTAGCCATTTGTTGGTCTAAACAATCACATTTTTCAGGTGTATTTTGGTTTTAGTTTTTCTTTTTGATTAGGAGCTCTTTACAGTGGAATACTTGAATACAAAAAATATTTTCTTGGCAGAAGTCCAAACAAACATCTCTAAAAAGTTATATTTTCTCTCTCTTATTTTGTCTGTGCCTTCTCTGTTATTGATGCATGTAATAAAACACTTGGAAAAAAAAGACAAATCCACCCAAAAGGTCAAAATCAATGATCCTTTTACAGATGGCACCTTTGGGAATCATGGGTACTTTACCATCAGCTTGTGTTTGAGACTGTTACTTGAATACTTGTTTTTTGATGACAAAAATCAATGGCTTCTTTAAAGAAGACACCCTTGGGGCTAGAGGGATGCAGACTTTGAAATGTTTACTAGTCTGTGCCTGTCTCTGAAAGACTAATAAACATATTTATAAGTTTATGAGCTCCTATTTAATTTTATGTATTGGAAATGGTGTATGGTTTTGACAAGAATATTTAAGCTAATGTGCCCCAATGAGACATCACTGCATCACTGCATTACTTTGCAAATTTGCATAGAAGTTCTGATCCAAAACTGATTGAAATCAACAGATATATTTACATTAGGTTTAAGTTCATCTCTGTGAAAAAGCCACTGAAGTTATTTGAGTTACCATGTTAATGAGTTTCATCCAACAGTCAGATACTAAATCAATAGTCAAAATAAAAATATCAAAAACTCACTTGAAAGAAATTAAGTACATCTCTCAGTAAAGTTTATTTCATTTATTTTTATATGCAAGTATTTTTGTTGTTACTCTGAGCTGTAGAAGACATTTGCTTTTTAAAAAGGACACATTTTCCACCTTGTTTCTTTGCTGCTAATTTACTATTTCATATATATAGGCCACCACAACTTACTTTAACACCAGGGCTGATACTCCTTGATTTTCCCGAGTGAGTGGGGTTTTAACAGCCTCTTGTAACCTAATAGGACACTTGATCTGGATATCCTGTGTAGTGTTAAGTTAAACAATCAGTTTTCCTGACAGCTCTGCAGGCACAGACTTTACCAGGGCCCCTCTTTCCTCTTTTTTCCCCCTTTTATTTTCCTTTCCCTTTTCCTTTTTTTTTTTTTTCATCCCTCCAGTCAGATTTAGAGTTATTTTAGTCTTGTGTTTTGCAAGTTGGTTTCTGGGGAATCAGCCACAAAAATTACTTATGAAACAGACTGGCAATGTCTAGTAGCATTCTATTAATTTTCCTTTGTTTCTAGATCTAATCAGTAAATAGTATGATGTAAAATATCCACCCTAACCAAACAAGAGCTGTGAAAGGATAATAGTATATAATGTCATTTATGAATTAAAACAGAAGAACGTGCATGACTTTGAAGGACTAGCTGTATTAGACATACCTTCCTGTTACTTACTGATCCTGATTTAAGGTTACTGATTTCTGCCTCCTAAGTCAGTATTATTCTGGTATGTAGAATGTGATCTCATTCTTAAGACAGCTAAATAGCTTTGCTCTTGAGCAGTGCAGGGAGAACTGCTCGCTAATCTCTTCCGTGCCACTGCCCTGTGCATAGAAACGGATTAAAGCTTGGAATTCCTCTGGGAATACTCCTACAGTAGAGATGGTGGCACATGAAATCCTACTGTCTCTATGCAGAGCTGTACAACATGAAGCAGGATAGATGGAAAGGTCAACATTGCTCTTGTGAGAACAGTTTGTAATCCATGCAAAGTAAAGCCTAGTCTTGTGCTGTCCCTCACATTGTACTGACCCACAGTAGGTTGATTTAGAGTGAACAAACTCAAGTTTGTCCCTGAGCTAAATGGAATCTGCTTTCCTGACCAAAGTCACACTGACATCATTCATCCCTGTACCTGTGGCCATTTATTTTTCACTGTCTATTATCTTTTACAGACCCAGTTCCTCAGTCTCGTTTTGTTTCATTTTTCCCAAATACGCATTGAAAGTGGTAACACTTTCTTCTCTTGGATTCTGGCAGTTTGAAGGGTATCTTCTTTCATTCTTAGACTTAAAAGACAGCCTCCTAATACCTATGAGAAGGCTGTCCAGAAGACATGCCTGTTCACAGTGGGACATGTTGAAAGGAGAAGAGCCAATGAACATAAATTGAAACACGAATTCAGGACAGATGTAAAGGGATGTCTTTTCACCAGAATGGCATTTAAACAGAATAAGATGCCCAGTCTCCATCCTTGGGGCTTTTCGGGATCTAAATGGTTAAAAGCCAGAGCAAACTGGTCATAGCTCAGGTGACCCTGCTTTAGGCAGGAAGTTGGATTACAGACCTCCTTGGGTCCCTTCTAACCTGAAGTTTCCTATGTTTCCTAAGATTCTGACACTGCAGTGTAAATCACTTCTGTTGTAACTGCCCATTAAAATGCCCCCTGTCCTTTGGGTGGTAGGGGAGTCAGTAACCCTGAGAACCTGGTGATGTCAGGTTAGTGTTTGATGCAAGGAAGAAGGTAAGGTCTTGTCTGAAAACCCTTACTTGGCTTAAAGGCTGTTAGTATGAAGTTTTATTCTTACATATGTTAACATGTGAAAGCATAATTTTGTTGAAAGGCCGTTAGTAAAGTCTTAGTTTTAAGGATTTTGCAACTGAGGCAGTATTCTGTTGAACATTTTTTTTATTTACTCTCAAAAAAACCCAGAACACTGCTACTATTTGAACTGTTGGCAACTATGATGCTATTTTGCTTTAAAAGGAACAATTGGTTGAATGTGTTTAATGTTGGCAGGAGAGTCATGAATCCCAACAAGGCCATAAATACATTTATTATTAATTTTCTTCTCATTAATTTTTAATTTTCTGTCAGGCAGAATCAAAGGCTGAATTTGTGGCTTCAGTGTTTTCTACCTTGCTCTGTTGGCTTCAGAAGGCCTTTAATAAGGCAATTATTTATTCTGGACATCACTGGGAAATCAAAGGTGAAGAAATCAGGGATATCTAAACCCTGTGGTGCATTAATTCAAACAGCACTCACATTGTTGGATGGAGTTCATGCCTCTGGTTCTTTAATGTTGCCTGGTTAGTACTTTTTTCATTTTAAAAGTAGCTGGAATGTGTAGAATGGAGAGTAAAGAGAAACCACAAAAGGATTTAGCTTATAGAAGCCCGTATTACTGGAATCAGCAGGGGTTCTGGCTTCTGGATTGAGAGTAGGCTGAATCTTTGTACTGAGAGGGAGCAAGCAAAGGATCTTTGAGAGCAATTTAATGCGTACCCACAAGGCTTCCATTAGGAAGCTGTGGCATAGTCATGGCTATATATGGCTGTTATCTCCTGAAAACAAGGAGTAGCTCTGACTTCACTGCGATTTTCTTATCTAAGGCATGGTGCTTCATTGAAGTCAGTGAAAAAGCTTGCATGCATTCTACTGCATCAGGTTTTCAGAATATGAAATATATCTCTAACTCTAGTACATAGCTCAAATTTCGTTTTCTCTTTTGTAAAGGGAAAAGAAAATCTGGAAAACAAGGCACTGGTAAAGAGATGTGTGTGTAATGGAGGAGGAATTCTCTGTGCAGAGAGGTATGAGGTAGAAAGGCTGAATTTGTTTTCAGCCAACAGACCTTTGCTTTACCTCTACGGACATTGAGGTCTAGTACATCTGTGAAACACTTCTTAATCTCCTTGTAATTTGCTTTTTGTACATTATTGGTAGATTCCACCACAAGCAGGAGGTAGTGTTTATTTGTTTTTCAAGAAGTATATGAAAAACTGTTGCTCACACTGCTTTACTATAATGATGTCTATGCAGTCTCTTCCTATTTAGTTTTTTTGCTTATTCTTCTTAAGTTATGAAGTTGACCAAATAAGAACTGAAGAGGAGACAATGTATCAAACCTGACATTTAAAGGTTCGAACTTTCAGTGCACATAGTCTGAAGAAAACAGTTATGGAATTTTCTTGTCATATCTTGAATTCTTCCAGCAGACCTCCCTGACACTAAGCTGCCTTACTGCAATGTGATGTACTTTAAATGTGATTTAATATTCCTCACAAAGCAAGTAACACTTCGCTCTCATGCTCTATGTCAAGAAAAGCAGCAAGAGGCTACTTAAAAACATTTAGCCATGTGCTCCTGAGAAAAAAAGTATCTGTTCCTGTCTAATCATTCAGCTAATCGGAATACTATCTTAAGAAAAAGGAACATTGTACAAGTTGCTGTAAAGTTTTATGAGCCAATTATTACTGATATAGTTGTCTAAGGTTATAGAGGTCTATAGATGTCATATTTTCTATAGGCCAGTGCCCCTTTATGCTCTTCTTTCATAGTTAATGCAATGCCTCATTTAATAATTTAAAAATAATTTATTGGAGTTAAATTGCTTTTTTAGAAGACATAATCTTATCATTCTCATTTTTATAAGAAACTAATTTTAATTTGTTTGCTGTGCCATTCTCGCATGAATTTAGGAATTTAATGGAGTGAAAATTGAAGGCTGATGGCATCAATAAAATTATTAATTTGGTAACTGAAAGATTTATTTAGTTGATTTAGATGGAATTTTCAATACCCAATTATCTTTGGACTCTATTAAAGGATGAATCCTCACCAAATAACAGTTCTCACTCAGAGTTCCCTAGGATGAATTGAAAAAGACATCTTCATTATTGCTATTGATGTTAATGTGGAAATCACTTACTGTTAATAATCCTGAAGAACAGATAAAGGCTTATTTTTACCCTCAAGAAGCTAGGTACCAAACCCTAAACATGTTATCTTATTGAATGAATATTACCTGCAGATAGCAGACTTAGCCATGCAGAATATTTTAACAGTTTGCTTTTACCTCTACCAAGTCCCATCAGAATAATTGAGTAAAAGAAAAATATCTTACAGTCATGCAAATAAGTTTTTCTGATTTTTTTTTTTTAATATATATATAAATGTGGCAATATAACTACATAAAGAGACTATCTGCAAACCTAGATATGAGCACACAAAAGCAATTTATTTTGTATTGTGTCCTGTAAGCCTTTACTTTTGTGGTTATGAAGAACCCTTACATAAAAATCACCATTTCACAAATTCATATTTTTAAGAGAATTATTTTAATAGTACCCTTTGGCAATATAAACATTTATAGATTCAGCACCTGTTGTTTCCTGAAGAGATGCAAACACCAATATGACAGCATACCCCAGTGAAAGGGTCATAGCCTTTTTTTGTTTTTTGAAACTGTCCTAGCTGACACAGCTATCATCTAGAGAAGTATAATTCTCGGTCATTCTACAGCTGATAAATGTAAATTCATCAAAAGAAACTGGAAATGAAGCATTACTTGCCTTAAAGTTGGTGTCAGAAGTTATAGAGAATGTATTCTCACATGTTAAGAATAGAGAACATGGAACTAATTGCACAACAACTAGAGATAGCCTAATACCCAAACCATCCTGAATTTAAGAGGTCATTGCCAATTCATAGACATAGTACATTGTTGTAGCATCTGGAAGATTGTAGTTGGGTATTAAATGATTCCTTGGCAGCATAAGAAAGAAAACTTAAATTACTTTTGGATTTTTTTGAGTTCAAGTTAGACAGTTAAAGGAAGAAAGACAATTCTGTACAAACGTTAGGTTCCCAGAGTGCCAGAGATTAATTGCTTGAGGCTTCCACTTTTGATCCTTACAGCCTATACTCTTCTAGTCAAGTAAGATCAATTTTATTTTTCAGTTATGTGATTTTTCTGTAGACAGACAAGAAATTATCCAGATGTGATTAGTACACAGTCAGGTAATGTCTATGTTAAAATTAATCTCCCTCTGCCCACAACATTAGTAATGTCAACAAGGATGGTTGAAGTAAAAGTGTGTTTTGCTGAAGTGGCCTAAGAAAGAATGAATGATGTATATGCATTTAATTAAACTTAAAGCATTTTGCTGTTGGGGTCCACTTCAAGGGGTAAGTTTGTGTGAAAGCTCCATGTATAGATGTCAACTGTTTTATGGTGTTCTGAGCTTTGAGTGAAGATGAAGGAGGTTACTTTAAATATGACATTAAGACTGTCCACATCATGCTGACTATCTGTTGTGCTGCAATTTTATTAAATATGCCCCCTTTTTCTTCACTTGGAAATTTTTCCCAGAAACTTGAGGATATTTGTACATCTGCCCAGGAGGTCTCAAAACCTCACTGAATATTGAGTGAGTTACAAGACTACTGAGAGTTCCAGCCATAATCCCTTTGCAGAGAAGAGCACTGCAGTAACTGCTGAATGACACTAAAGATTTACAAAAGAGTACATAGTATATAACAGTACATAGTATATAATTGCAGGCAGGAGGCTTTCAGTAAAAAAGCTACAGACTAGATGTGCTACACAATTGCATGTATATGTGTGTTTAAGTCTGGAGAACAGGGATGTTTCAGACTGGTCTTAAGATCTTACGCCTACTGCTTGCAGAGCTGGGATTTCCCAAGACAAAAACTTAGGGTCTACTGGGGCAACCATTAAAGGAGAGTGAGGTCTCTGTGTCATGTTTCAGGTAAGCGAGGTGCTCTGTAGCCATTACAAGTTCACAGCGAAAGTGCTGACAAGTGTATCTGCAGTGTTGTGAGTTCTGCTGTTATAAAAGCACCAGAATTAAGTAGAGGTGTGTGTGTGTAATAAAATCTCTAAAGAAACAAATATCAGTGTATAATTATGGCTGTCTCAACAAATTTGAACTGTGTGCATATTTCTTGTTTAAATTTCCCTCTAGCAGCTAAAGGACCATTGACAGGATACAGTCAATGTTTGAAGCTACAAAATCTGTCAAACAATGACAGCCTGAGGCTTTTTGTTTAGTACATACTACTTTTGCTATGCAATAAATATCACTTTTACATGATGCAAACAGTGTCAAAAATCAGAGGGAATGCGTACTGACTAGAGAGGAACAACATCCGTAGACAGAACTTTCATCCTATGGGCTTCATGCAAGCCCACTGATACTTGTGGGAGTTGGCTCATTCTTGAGAAGTATTTTAAGACAGGTCAGATGTTGTGTTTTCCTCATTTTTTACATAAGTGAGGGGGAAAGAGGTCTATGAGTTGTTTTTTTTAAACCAAAAAACATTAGCATTTGGCATCAGCCCTGCAAAACATAATTGGTGTTGCGTGCACCTGGTTGTCAAAGCAAAGCCCTACGTTCACAAATGCAAATTGACTGAGCATGACATTCACACAAACAGCAGAAGTGTGAAGTGAACCTTCCAAGTGTGAAATAGATGCTGCAAGCAATTGCAGGGCTTCATATGTGCAGTTAAAGGGAGAATGAAAATGTATGCCACAACACAGCAACATTTATTACATTATATATACTGTACAATCAGGTTCATGCATGATGCTGTTTGCCTATCACAGACCACATTTTTCATGTATTTAGGAATTTAACACAATAGGAGTGCCTAGTGAGTATTAGAGAAGCAATCAGGTAGTTTTAATACCTAACACACCATCTAGCTTTAGGTATCCAAGCACCTTGGCAGCTTTGACCCTAGGTCAGTTCATGTATAAAGAAACTTCTCTAGCTAACCTTACCTTAAGGCCTTTGTCACTGAAGTTCTGACTGTTAGGTGTAACATTTTCATTAGCTAGTTGACAAAAGGACTATTCTCATAACAAAAGCATGGGCAAATGTTGCTTCTACTTGAGAAGGGCATGTATTTCACATGTTTGTGGCCTTATTGTTGCTGCTGATTGTAGTCTAAGGTGTGCTTGTGAAATGTTAGAGTGTTAGCTTGTTTATTTTGATCTTCTGTATGAAAGGGGGGAAAGGGTAAAGGGTGCAGGCCAGAACAAACTGAAGTGCCTCAATAAGCCAACAGGAAAGCCATCTCTCATGAAAACAGCACATTCCTCGAGGGAATATACTGCCCTGCAGGAAGAGCATTTTGAGTACAAAAATCTACTTTAACATTAGTATTTCAGCAATTGTAAATGAGGCATTGAAGCACAGGGCTCATGGGTAAGAGGCTGACAGAGGGACAAAGCAGAACATCTCCACTGTGTAACTTTGGTGTTTTTTCATCATTAGCCAAAGACAATATAGTGGTCAATGCACAGTTCTTGCACTGTTACAAAACTGTTAGTGATGTGAATATATTTTTACCATTATATTTGACAGATACCACCAATGTATTGGGTCACATTGATTGGTATTGAAAATGAAGGTCTTTTTACCATTGAGTATAAAGATACATCTATGAGACCTGATGGTGGGGTACTGAGTATAATCCAGGGTGAAGACAAAATATGAGGAAATTGATCAAGATTTGCAGACCTTGCAAGTACTTTTCTGGCAGTTTTGGAATCTGGGTAACTAAAAGAAACATCCATATAGTCATGGCAGTATAAACACAGCACAGAAAGTGTTCATGACAAATCCATAATCTTAAGACTAATACTAAGCATTTAGTAGCTCTGATTCAAATATTTAGCACTACTGTGCTTTCTCTATACCCTTTCTCACAGTTGCTCAGAGGAATTGCTTTAATACTACTGCTGCTGCTACTATAACTGATACTATCATGGAGATTATGTTTCTAGGGACAGTATTTCAGAGCCCATAAATCAGCATTTTGATCAGTGGAACTTACATGCCCTTTATTTCAAGTAGTCTTCAGAAATGAACCCTGGTAGGCAGTATGTTAATGCCAACACCAATAGCAGTTATTGCCATGCTTTGTCTTTTCTGCAATTTCAGTTTTGTATTGTTTAAGAGAAGGAGAATAAGTGCATGAAGTTACACTTATCCATTTCAGCTTCCTTGCAGAGTTTTTGGGTTTGAATACTGGCATTCATCAGAGATAGAATATTGAAATTGGATGGAACCAGCATGGCCATTCCCTTGATCC
Organism: Phaethornis superciliosus; assembly: GCA_023637945.1. Taxonomy (NCBI): domain Eukaryota; kingdom Metazoa; phylum Chordata; class Aves; order Apodiformes; family Trochilidae; genus Phaethornis; species Phaethornis superciliosus. The sequence goes on along the minus strand of JAJQWJ010000014.1, from coordinate 6,676,035 downwards.
AAAAGTGTAGGGTACTGCAAATATTATTTGGGGTTTTTCATAACCATTTTGCACATGACTGAACAAATTGGCTAATGCTAGTGCAATCTTCCATAGTGTTTTTTGTCTAGCATAAGTAAAAGCAAAACCTCCTATAACTCAAAATGACTAGATAAAATACATATTGCCTATGCTTGTGAAGAGAGAAGACTTGTGTTCCCTCAGATATGAACAATGGATTTAATAAGAGATTTTTATTCATATAATTTCAAAAATCAAGCTATTTTAGAGAATCACAATGTTTCGTTTCTTGCTTTTGTTGTTTCTCTTCTTGTCTTGGAAGGTGATTTTTATTTCAGGCAAGGCCAAAGACTATGCAAAATAGATTTACTGAAACATATGAGTACCAGAAATATTATTTCCTTGGCAATGATAATCCTGTCACAGCTGTCAAAATTTACTCCTTTATCCATATGACATTTTAACAGTACAGAAAAGCCAGTTTAGAATAAGCAGCTATAAAGAACTTGGTCCAAAATTATGAACAACAGCAGGCTCTCTCCGGCAATATATTTTTTACAAATTTTAGAAAAATTGCTTTACTAATATTACATTTGATTTTGATGCTCCAAAGCTTAGCTATAATTCTTTTATTATGGTGATGTTAAAACAGGCAGTTAAAATGTTCATTTAATTTCTGCAGGAATCCAGAGGAAAAGAAAATACAAATTTATTATGCCACAAATTAAACAGTACAGGAGATGTAATTCCTTAAGCTTTATGACTAATTTTGGTTTTTATCAATTTGTTGTTCTGAGAGAAATTGGAAACAAATTATAATATTTGGTCCAGTTTACCTCTGCTCAAAGAAAGCTTCAGTCTGCAATTTTCACATGTGCAAGTGAGATGACTGGATCTTGTAACAGCTCACTCCTTTGCAAAGTGTGTTTGCAGTTCTGCAGAACTGTTGATAAATTGCAATAATGGTGCAATATTAGCCCTAAATGTCACCATTTTGAAGCATGGTAAAACTTCTCCTTAATGGTATTAAGGAATACAGGAAAGAACAGAGAGAGTGAACTCAGACACTGTATCACTCTCTAAAATACATTTTTTCCTTCCTGAAGTTTCTAGGTATGCTAATTTAATAACCTTGATTGGATAGGACTTAATTGGTAATTCCACTCCCTGCCAGTCTATATACTTAGTACCTGTACTCTTTATTCTATACAAAGTTCTTGATAACATCCAGGTGTAGGTGTCCCCTAGTTTACACTTGAACAGAATTTTAAATAGATAATGGCCAAGCAGCTTTCTGACAGGTAGAGAGGAAAACAATTACTGTCTCATCACCATCAGTGCCCACTTTCCTTCTTGGCTACCCTTTGAATGATATATTATTTGTTATGTTCCTCAGGAAGGTCTTTGTTCAGTATTTTATGCAGAGCCTTTTTAATACATGGATTATATATGGCACAAAGTTACATTATTATCATCAGAGGACCTTCTTCAGGCTATGAATGCCTGTGCTGTCTTGGAGGGCAACCAGAAGTCATACTCATGTGGCTTGTTGCTTCTCAAATGCTTTATCAGAAAAGTTTCATTGGGGTCATTGCCAAACTACCAGAAGGACTTTATGTTTAGATATCTTTTTAATTTTGTCACATTAAACTCTGCTCACCTTTAAAAGACATCTTTCTATACTGCTCTCAAAACAAAACAAAATGTGAGTCTGTAGGTCAAACCATAGGTAAAAAAAAAGTAATGCATATTTTTAACATGATAGAGGACACATTTAAACTAAAGATTTAATGAGATTTTCATGTTTTGAGTTCTTGCATCAACTATGTAGCTGATTTATTCCCCTAACTGTAAGTATGGCTGAGTTAAGCTACAGAGGGCTTCAGGTGAACTCTTTTTCCTAGTGGGTTTTAATGCCAATTTTGGTCTTGCTAAAGTAGTTTTAAAAACTTTCAGCAAAAGTCCTCCTGACAGGGACGGAACATAGGTATATCTCAATCTCAATCTTTCTTTTTTTTTCCAGGAGTGCTTATTACTGTAAAGGTCCAAGACTTAAGAACCTTGCAGCTCCTGTTTTAAGAATCATAGAATGGTTTGGCTTGGAAGGGACCGTATATATCATACAGTTCCACTTTTCACTAGACCAGGTTGCTTGAAGTCTCATCCAACCTGGCCTTGAACACTTGCAGGGATGGGGCAGCCACAACTTCCCGGGGCATCATGGGCCAGTGTTTTACCACCCTCACAGAAAACAATTTCTACCTAACACTCAATCTAAATCTACCCTCTTCAGTGTATAACTGTTGCCCACCATCTCATCACTACATGCTGTGACTAAAGTCCTTCTCCAGCTTTCCTGTAGCCCCTTCAGGTACTGAAAGGCAGCTATAAGGTCTCCCCTGAACATTCTGTTCTCCAGGCTGAATAATCCCAGCTCTCTCAGCCTGTCTTCACAGGAGAAGTACTCCAGCTCTTTGATCATGTTCATGGCCCTCCTCTGGACACAGTCCATTTTGTCCTATGTGGTCTCTGAACCCATGGTATGAGAGAGGCATAGCAATGACAGAATGATTGAACTCATTGCTATTCAGGCGAATACATTATGTTAAGCCTGCCAGGGCTTTGATAAAAATGTGTGTTTTTTTCTGTCCTTCAGTACCTGATCTATATTGTATTCTAATTTCTTCCAAAAAGTTTTATCTCTGTTGTATTTCTCTTCAGATTTGAGAAAGGTGCTACGCAAGACTAATCTGGCATTAATCAATATATTCCAGCACACACTTAGAAAAATCCCACTGTCTGAATCTTTTATATTTCTGATTTTACTTCCCCCAGAGCTAATGCAGTGCAGTGCTACATACATCAGAGCATTCAATCTTTTTTAAAGTGACTGCTTCGTGCCATATTTTTCCACATTGATTTAAAAATAATGGTAGGCTATTACGTTTATGTTTATTTGTACTTTACATATCATTACTATAAAGAAGGCGTGTTGTAATATTTGGTAAAATAATCAAAACAAGGCAAGTTATGCTTAAGCTATTAAAAATCAACTTCCTTTAAAATATGCACAAACCACAGGTGTTGCAGTTAATAAAGTGAGCATTATTATTTCGTTAGAATACCTCCAGAACTTCAGCGCATCTTCTTCTGTCGTAAGAAACAGGAGGTGTTCTGAAGTTATATCTTGACATTAACTATTTAACTAACTCACCTGTGCTTTTGAGAGAAGAGAGAAATTACAGCAGAAATGGGAGGGAATCAGCGACAATGCAGAGTTCCAGGGTAACCTTATTGCACACCTGAATAAAGAAAATCTGGAGAAGGTGGAAGCCAGATCCCAATTGCTTATGTGTACAGCACCTAATAAAATGCTGCCAACTTTTCCTTCTGACTCTGATGGGAAAATCCACTTGCAACAGATTTAGAAGTCTTTCACTTAACATGCCATTGCATATTTAGTTACCCTTACTGACATTCTTGCAGTCTGTGTACCAGCAAACTGACTTCGAATTCCAGCAGAGTTGCATCTGGGTCAATATGGCATGAACTACGCCCTTAATTTTTAGGCAGATGCAGACACAAAGACAAAGACTCTTTGTATATGGAGATGTCATTCACTTTAGTGATCCTTGTGTCAGTGGAACAGATTTTAAATCTGGAAGTTTTCTGATTGGCTTTGAAAGGTTAGTGCATACATTAATAATTAAGTTATATAAAATAATATGTTCATTATAATTGTGTAGCATTAGGAAAGAGAAGCAAGTGCTCAATGTGTGTACATGCATTCAGGCACTCCTGTGTAGTCAGAATATTGGTGGTTTATATGACATATATCTGAAGGGCAAATGAAGCTTAATACTGTCTTCCAGGATAGCCGCAGAATACTCTGTGCCCCTCTTCTATCACATCCTATCAAACAGTATTGAAAGAGATTGGTGGCCTGCCATTTAGGAAAAGCTTTCGTTTGTATTTTCACAGACATAGTGTGGCTGTATCTCCTCTCTTTATCATACACTTAAGAGATGGAGGAGATGCAGGAAGAGATGGAAGAGAGAGACACAGGGGAAAATCTCACTGGGATTCTCCTGATGCCATTATAAAGAGCCTAATTGCCTCTGGGCATAGTCAGAAGATCCAGAGTTGCTAAAGAGTGTATAAATTTTCCCTGAAGAATTATGATTATCCTCAGCAAATACAGAGCTCAAATGGCTGCCAGACCATCCATGATGGCAGCAATCACTAAGGGTGAATATTCGTTAATGACTGGAATCCCAAATTACCATATTTTTTACACACTACTGCGAATACTTCTGAATGTTATTTGTAACAGATAATTAACTAAGTTTATTGTTAGCACTGGAAACCCAAAGCACTGTGATGTAGTAGCAGAGATAGAATGTATCATGGTTAGCACTGAAATGTTTATGTATGGGCTTCTGTGGTCACAGGAACTGAAATAGTTTGATATAGCTTGGTGTTTGCACCACATTAGCTTAAGGATTGGTCTCTTGAGACATCCTGTCTTTTCCAGGAAGATCCTTTCTGCTTTATCTTTTGAGCACTAGGCCCGTATGTGGGTATGATGCTTGCTATCCAGTGAAGGTAGAACATATCCTGTCACCCTTCTGCTTGCTTCCCCAGCTTTAATGATACTGACCACCTTAATGTTTTGACAAGAAACCTATAAAAAAAGATTTTCTTATTTTATCAGTATTTCAGTAAGCTTTGTTAGTCTACATCTGAATAAAATGGAGATAATAACTATCTTCTGCTAGGAAGTGCTTTGAGATCTACAGAGGGAAAGGATTTTTAGGAGGTAGACATTTCACCTTCACTTCTCAATAAAGGAGGATTTCAGTGGTGTTGCTCTCAGCAAGTGTCCATACTGATTATGTATGTAGCATATATGATAGATGAAATGTGTTTTATTCATTTGTTCTTCACTTGTATTATGTTCCTCAGTGACTGTAAGTGTGCCAAGTGGGCCCTCTGAAAGGACAAGGAAAGGTTTCAAATACTGTTGGCAACTAAGAATATTCAAGACAGAGATTGTTCCAGAGACTGCAATGAGAGGCAGGCAGGAGGATATATGAAGAGGGTTACAAAAAGGATTTGTGAGCTTGTAGATCAAGCAGAGAGACTGAGAGGAGCAGACAGTAGGCAACCAAGTCATAGAAGAGACAGAAAGAAAGTCTTGAAGAGGGTTAAGAGGGGTTGGACTCCCTACAATTTGCAAGTCACTGGTTCATCTTATAGTCAGGAAGCAAGGATGCTTCTTCAGAAACAAAGCTAAATAAGGGAGATTTACTTATAATAATTTTATTTCCTACTTTCTTCTCCCTTATGTTAAAAAAAAACCCACTTCCTTTTCTTTAAGTGTAAAAGTTCCTTATGCGCTTTGTAAAGCTCAGTACAGAAGTGCCAGGCAGATCTTTTGTCAAGTTTGACCCTTTTGAGTCCCAAGGCAGGAGCTGTTTGCTTCTGTGTACTTAATGAAAAATTTCAGATGATAATAGCAACTCCAGACCACTTTTTTGTTTTATAAAACAGTTTTTGTTGAAACTATGATGATATAGTGTCTCACAGAATTGTCTGTACCTAGTATTTTTTTCACAGATCAAACCTATTCCATTTTTGTCATCATCACCTGCCACACCAGAGTATGGTGAACTACAAGAATTGAAGCACATCCACATCTAAACTGATCTGTAAAACATGTCTGTGAAAATACAAACCCATGTAATGGGTTCTGTGAAGGGTCAGGACTCTGCAAATTGAGCAGTGATGGAATATGTAGCAGCTACCACAGACCTGTTATACGTGGTGTTGAACTAGTTTGAAATAGTCATTCCTATGATTTATAGCTATCTATTGGGCTGGAAGATGAAGCTTTCAATTAAGGAAGCTCTAAGTCATCATTAAAATAAAGAACTAGCTAGTAGTGGATGAGAACCAGTAATTTTAAATAACTTGCTATTGATTTTGCAAAAATTGATGTCATGAGTATGGTGGGAGTAAGTCAGCATGATTATAAACTCAGAAAAATATTCCTGATGTAAATAAGCCCACAATGGACATAGAAAAATCAGAGTATGAATTTGCAGTGGGAGGAATCATAACAGCAACCAGATTTCAGGGAGATGGTGGATGATTTCTGAAGACACCATGCTAATGGGTGTAATTGCCTTTAAGATGGGGCTTATGCTGCTTAAGACTGATTACTGCCTGTGTTACTATTAATCTAAAATAGCTTGAAAAAGGGCATAAACTGTTTAATACTGAAATTGATAACTCTGGAGTCTTGCAGTTGGATAACCACATTTCCAATAAATGCAATTTATAATCTGAATATTCAAGTGCTTTAAATATTTCCCCATTAATCCAGGTTTCTTTGTGAGTTATATAGAGACTTAAAACTCAGTTTGCTTTAGATTTTAAAAATCTGTTAATAATAATGAGACAGCAGCTTAGAAGTATGTATATAATACATCATAAAGTTGAAAAAAAACCCCATACCTGCATTGAGCAATGCATTTTTCTAGTAGAAGATGCTATTTATGATTGTATATAAAAACATGTGAGTCTTATGAAGAAAAACTTACGTTGCTGGAGCATGATTCTATATTTTTCCTAGTGGCTAATCTTTTCTAATTTAGAATTCTGCAGTAGCTCATATTGCTATGGGTAGAAACATCCCTACGGGGCACATTTCATTGGAGAACTGGGATATTTTTTTTATGGTTAAGCAGAGAAGCTGGTTGTTTTTATTGTGTGATGAGCTGGATTCCAGGAGAGAAAGTACTCCCAAATGGAGGAATTCAGAATGAATTATGAGGGTGAGTTTCTTGGCCATTGAACCTAATCTGCCTTTTCCCTGCCCTGAGGAAGTATGGAAGGGCAAAAGGATTTCAAGGCAGTTTCAAGTAACCACTTTACCTTTGCAAGCCATAGGAAGGAGACAGATGGGCTAAACAGTCAGTCTTCACATTTCCAATGACTATTCAGACTTTTTTATCTGCTTTTGTTTAGTTCACTAAATTAAAGCCAACTCCTTCCTCCTCCATGCAGATAAGGAAAACTAGTACAAGGTGTAGAGGGAAAAAAGATGCACTATCCAGGTCCAAATGGTGTCCCAGTGCTTTAGTACTGTACTCTTGCCCTGGAAACAGGTGGATGATACTAGACTGCAAAGACTGAACATTGGATAAAGGTGTATGTGTTTCCTCTTTTGGATTAAATTTGAAGCCAAAAATCAAGCCTCAAATGTACTTTTAGGAAGAATTTGATGGTTTATTTTCTTTTTAATGTGCAGAGGGAGTACCAAAGGCTGGTTTGTGACTGCTCATGACTGTATGAGTAATACATCTTTCTATAACATAATTTTCTCAGTGAATATGTCCTATATCACTGTAATTGCCAATCACAGTGAAATGAGATACCGTAAGTTATTTGCATAGTCTGCTGAAATGGTAAATTGCAGGAACAAAAGGCCCCTTATAGAAATATTTAAATCTTCTCTTTTAGGAGATACAGAATAACTTAAACTAGTTCTGTCACCTGTCTGCATGTTTTGTCTGATTATGATAGAATTACTACGTTAGAGATCAGCATGTAGAAGATGCTGACAAGAGAGCACTGAATTAGTTTTTGTGCTGTTATGTATAGTAGCACAAAATCTATATGCTGGTTTATGAGCAATGGATACAATAATAAGCAGTTCTGACTATAAAGAGCTGCAGATGTAAAATTCTTTTCTATACAGTGCTTATCTGTGATGATAGACACTCGGAAAAATAAGGTCATACTTAGCTAAGGTTTATGAGTCCAATATCCTAACTAAATGAGAAAGTCCAATATCCTAACTAAATATTCCCTAAAAAATAAGGGAGTATTATTATGGATTCTCTTACTGTTTTTCCTACTTGTTATGGTAGGCACTCTTTCCTTCAGCTAATGTTTTCAATGCATTCACTTACAAATGCAGTTCAGGTCTTCAAAACATCAAAGCTGTAATGGCACTGTCTTTTTGAAGTCTTTTATCAAACTGCTGAAGTTGACCTATTTAATTGTACAGCCTAAAATGATCTGGATTGACTGGAAGAACATATCTATGCTTTTAGGCATTCTGTTTGTGCACTGTAGCAGTTTACATAAGGTCAGATCCTTAGGTGTAAACTAGTAATGTTCAGTTCAATTATAGGTATTTATCATGGTTGCACTACCTTGGGGTCTGTCAACCTTCAAGAGGATGCGATCATTTGTTGAATATGGTTTTCCTTGCTTCTTTATTTTGTAGTACTCCACTACTTTATGCAAAAGGCTATTGTGCAATTCACAAGTGATATTTCTGCCTTTGATCACTGCTTATAGTGCTGCTGTTAGCTCTTTATTAGAGGTATTAGAAGGTTACTTCTGTGACCATCTCTGGCATAGAAGTACTATTGTTAATTATTTTGGAAAATGAAAGTTTTCAATTTTTCTTTTCTAATGCAGTTTATTTATCTGTATGCAGCAGTTTCCTGGATGATCAAAGCATGAATTGGATTTGTATCTGAAATCCATTCAGTATCCCAAAGGGCTGTAGTCACAGTCATGTCTTATGGTCTACAGTTTGTCATTTCAAATCAAACTTAACTCTTGAATTTTTGCCAGAGCTTTGATCTCAGTCAAATTGTGATTCTCTGAAATCCTTTGGGGATGTTTTGTGTAGATTAAGCACACCATAGTTCATAAAATTAGAACAGATTTTATCAGAATTAACAAACCTAATGCTGACTTCTTTGAATAGAACTGAATGCATGAGATTCATCTACTTGAGCTGCTGACAGGAATGAAATTGATATCACTCTATCTTTACAGTTGAGAGTGGAGTCTGATGTCTGATAGACTGGGCACATTGAAAACATACATCATTGTTTAACTGGTTTATTTTTTTAAATTAACATAATGGTCAAGAACAGTGTAGGGATTTATAGCTCTTATTCATCATTTCAAATTTTAACCAAGTTCAGCACAGAGCAGAGGAAAATCACAAACATCTGATGGCTGTTGAAGCTATGTGAAATGAATTGCCAGTCCTAGAATTCCCACAGCTCTAAAAACTCATTAAAACAATTTGGACACATATTCACAGGGTAATACAGTGGAGCTGTTCAGGGTTCCAGGAATGCAAAAATGTTTTGCTGATTTTTCAGATGTAATTGTTTGTAGTGAATTTTTATGCATTTTTCAAGAGATATTAAATGGTTTATCTAACTCAAAAAGCTAGTAGAAGCTAAGAAGAGTTAGGTGAGAATGAGGGTCAGAGGGCCAGAATAAACTCTATAATAAAAAAATTACTGAAACATATGCTGCATGGTCTCCCAGTATGTTATTTGAGACCATATTCTTCAGACATATTTTAAGGTCTGGATGTGAATTGAAGAATATCTATAAGTTGCCTCTAAAAGTTGGTCCAACCAGTGTCTGCCAAAGGCATGTTCTCTTATAAACAAAGGAAAACCACAGGAAAACAGTTCCTTGACTTCTAGGAACAGAAGCTGAATGCACAGGATCCAAATGAGGTTTATATTGATTTGTCAGAACATGAAATCAAATGTAGGGACAGAAAATGAAGTGAGGAGGGTACTTGCTCTGAACTTTGTGGACTGTGATTAAATTGCTATTGAGCACTGGAACAGGATTCCTAGAGAGGTTGTGGACTCCCCATCATTGGAGATACTCAAAATGCAAGTGGACACCATCCTCAGCAGCTTGGTTTAGTTGATGCTGCTTTGAGCATAGAGGGGTCAGACTAAGCTACCGCTAGATGTCCCTTTGAAACTCTACCCTTCCATGATATTATGGTTTTCAATAACTCTGGACTAAATTTTCCAAGCATCCACTTCAGACAGTGACCAGTGACAGTTGTCACTCAGCCATAGAGTGTCTCATGTTACACTTAACTATGTTCCTTAAGTATCCAAAGTTCACAGAAAAGTCTTAGCTAGAGTCTAGGTTTTTCACTAGACGGATCAATTTTAACAAATGATGTACTCAGAGGCAGATATTAGTACCTCTCATTGTTACATCTTAGAGATGAGAAACATTGTGTCCTGCTGGGAATTACCAAGTGGGAAAGCTGGAACTGTCTTTCAGCAATAGGTAAAATTCACTTGTTTATATCTCCTTATAAGTATACTGAGTATATGAATATATGAGTATATTCAGCTAACACATGTTAAAAGGTGTGTGCAGTCTGACTTCCTCTCCCACAACCCTCCTCTGAGTAATATTTCTTAGCATGGAAAAGGCAATGGCCCATATCCAGGACACTCCAGCTGTGCCAGTCTCCAGATGAATGCTCATGTTCTTCATCACAGTGCAGAAGCATGACAGGGCATGCAGCCTGTCTCTGATCTAGTGATCTGTGGTCTGAGATGAAGTGTCTCAGGCCATGAACTGTCTTTCTCCGTGAGATAATTTATCCCGACAGCTATGGTGTTTAGTCAAGATAGTGCAAGACAGGAGACTTGCTTTCTAAAGAACATGCAATGTCCTTTTTGCTGCTGCTTTCTTGGGGCTGCACCTCTCTGTGGGCATTCCCAGCTTAAAAGCAGAGTGGAGTTTATAGCAGTAAGGGACATGTTTACATTGCAATACGTGATTTTAATCTTCTGTTTCTCTGAGTGATCTTTCTCTAATGATCTAAACAGTGAAAGGTGTGTTGTTGATGCTTGCAACAGAGGGAAGATCAAAGGTCTGCATATCTGCACTTTTTCTCTAGTTAGTGAGGTATGTTTGTAACAGGGACAGCAGCAGCCAAGAAGACAGAGCAACATAGCTTAAACAAAATCAATAACAAATTCACACAAGCCACATTTTGCAGTTTTAGTTCCTTGATGTTTAAAGGAAAAAGAAATGGCAAAAGTCAAGACTTCTCTGAGATCTTTAGGAATCCAGTGAAAAAAAAGGCAGCTTTATTTTAGGGGACAGAAATGTCCCTGCATAATTTAAAAGCAGATGTACTTAGTGATCAAGTAAGAGCCTACTTCCTGCTTTTTATGATTTCATTGAGACCTGCAAGGCACTTACCTCTCTCTTCTACTCTATATGCAAGAAACTTCATTTCAGATGAATTGTGAATGATTGTGAAGGCAAAGGACATAACGTGGCCTTTACTTCTGCTACTTTTGATGTAGTACATACATTGATGCTCTGTTTCCACTGTGAGAATTCTGAAGCTGCAGCATTCTGTTTTCATGCATTGTCTCTCCCAGGGAACTCATTTTGATTTCTGCCTTGGTGTTTCAGATAATCCCAAGATTTCTGTTTAAAGTGACGAGAGTTTTGAGGTTTTTGTTAAGAAAGAACACTTTTTGTCATGACCCAAAGGAAAGAATTTCTTGACTTAGTCTTCTTTCCAGATCCAGTGAGTTAGCAGAAATTAATTTCTTGTGAGACTGTTTATTCCTCAATATTAAGTGTTTAGAAACCTTTTGCAGTTTTCTACCTGGACAGCTGTCTTCTGAAGACCCTTTTTGTTCAGTGGAAAAAGATTCATAATAATTTAATTCATAATCACTTAATTTAATGTGTTTCCTGTTGAATGTCTTTTGAAGCTAAAAAGCAAGGTAGAGAGAATATTTTCATTTTGTGAGAGAATTAAGCAGGTTATCTGCAGTCTCTCTTCCTTTCTTGCTCTTTATCCTTAGATTTAAGTGTGTGAAGTAAGCTTGGTTCACAGATAGGCAATGTAGGAGGTCAGAAATGGGGTTTATGTTTCTGCATGGTTTAGTCTATTTGGAAATTTTTGTGAAGAGCTGTTGTTTATTTCTTCCCAACCATAGGAGACTGAGCTGACTAGACAGTTCATTAAATTGCTCTGGAAGAGTGAAGTTTTGTGGTCAGTTCCCAGATGGCTGTGAGTGTCCCCCGTGACAAGTGCACAGGATGTTTCTTTTTGCTGATGTGTTTGTATTCTTGTTGTGACTGTTTTAATACAGTGAGGCACTTACCAATGACAGGTATTTTTGTAATATCCAAATAAAGCACAGTCATGTTTTAATCCCATTTGCAAGGATTTTTAGTCAACATACACAAGGTCACAAGGGAAATTAGTACCAAAACTTGAACAGTAACCTAGACTTCAGTCTCAAGACACCAAACACTAGATCTCTACAATTCAGTCTCTCTTGTCTTTAATTTTAAGGAAGGAGAGAGGAGGAAGGGCAGAATCCTGGAAAAACACCGAATTCTTGAAGATTATAAAAAGCAAACCACATTTTGGAAAGGACTAGTTAAGCATGTATGAGAATTTGCATTTCTTGTTAAGTCATCGTCCATTTCCATATCACTTTCTATATCACTAAATATCTACAATAAATTGCTGAGCAGTGAGCATTCCTAAAATATTTGTGTGAAATCTCAGTCTCTGTCAAAGCCAGTAAAAATTTTCATCTGGTCCCTAGCAGAGAAATTTCAAAGTATCATTATTTATAAAACAAATTACGAAGGTTTTTATCCTTCTCATCTGCTTAAGTCTGACTGTAATATTAGCTTCATGAGTGAGAGAGTATGGCTGTTGGCTCCAAACAGTGATGATACATTTATTTCAAGTTGCAAGAGCCAAGAAACTAAGTCCAAAACCCCATTGGGATATTCTTTCATCTTAACTACTTGTGCAGTATCTCTCTTCAGCTTCTAGTGACCCTAGGTCTCCCATTGGGGCCTTTCTAGCTGACAGCAGCAAGCCATGTCGTTTATATAAAATATTGTAACCAATAAAAAAAGAAAAGGGGGGGAGGAGAAGTCCGTTTCCTTTTTTAAAACTCAGGGACCTTAACACTTTTGAAAACTATGTTGCAGTTGAAAAGTTTTATTTAGGAATTCAGTAGTTTTTGCAGGCTGAGAGAGACAAGATACACTAGTCAAACATTTCATTGGACAATTAACTTTAGGATGAGAAAGACAAAAAAAATATTAGTGCTAATGACATTAACATTTCAACTGAGCTTAGTGCTTCATGAGTCATATAATTACCTGGCCACATTTTAGACTTGGTGATTTAAAAGACTAAAGTTTTGCTTTAAGTAAGATTTTAAATCTATGGGGAAACCATAGTAAGGATATTAAATTATTCATATTCACTGTAAGAGCTGTTGGCTGCATGCTGTTTTTTTGACGATTTTCTGGTTTATATAAAGCTAGCAAAATTCTATCAAAAACTTTTTTCCTCATGGAAAAGAAAAAAGCATATTGTTTCCTACCAGAGCATAAAAGAGGAATTGCTGTGTTTTCTATTAGAGTCACCAAACAGTTTGCTCAGAGGACAATAAATTTTGTTCATGCTGTGCAGACATTTTGAACCAAATGACAAGTCCAACAGCTTGGATTCTCTTGAAGGCAAGATTTCAATGGCTCCAAAAGAAAATGAAAAAGTAAGACAGAGGGACACCAAAATGAAAGCCACTTGGATGAGAGACAAACACAAATCAATCAACTTTGTTATGCCTTGTTTCTCCTGTAGAGTTCTGGGGCCAGGAAGGCAGAGTGCATGACAGGTATATCCAAAAATGTCAGCAAATCTATTGCTCTCAGCTCTTCTCTGTGTTACTACCCAACATAAACATTGCCAACAGAGGAATGGTACGTCTGCATCATTGATGGCATATTCTGGGAAAGCAAAGGCATTACCTTGGAACATCTTTCTTAATTTTGATCTGATTGTGCCATATGGTAAGATTTTATTTTTGTATTTAAATGCAACACTTGTTGTCTCTGTCCCCGTCATGCAGAGTTCTTTGTGAAATTTATGGTTGGTGAAGAGGATATTGGAAATAGGAAAGAAGGGAAGGTGGTGATGAGCAGTGGTCTCAGTTGGGCAGTAGATGATGTGCCTTGGCTGATATATGGGATGAACACCTGGAATAGGGAGGCTCTGGTGGAGAGGTGCAAGGAAAGCAGCAAATGGTAGAATTTTTCCTAGAAAAACACATGTTGATAAGCAGAGTAGGGAAAGGTTGTGTAGGAGGAGGCTGGGCTAGAAGAACATCAGAAGAGACAGAAGAAGGGGAACTGGGAGGACATATTTGTGTAGAATATAAGCTGTCAGAGGGAAAAAGAAAGGACATACAATGCTGCCAAGCATCACCTGAAGCTTAGCTCTGCCATGGATGCTTTTGTATGGAATGTAGCAAAGCTTTTGATTTAGAGAAAGACACTTGGGGGGGAGAGGGCGGAAAGCATTGCTACAGTGTCTCTTCAAAGTTGCCTAACTGCTTGAAGAGCCATGCATTGATTTATTTGTAAAGAGAGATTTTATAACAATAAGTGGGGGATATGCTAGCATCTGATACAGAATCAGCAACCAGTCCCTACCATATAACTGTCCTTTGTAAGACCACCCCACCAGAATATGGATAGAAAAGGAATTGAAGCACAGGAAATTCTGCGAGGTACAGGCTACTCACCTATCTTCATGGATCTTTGCACAGTGAATACATTACTGAGCATTCAATGAGCTCTTCTTTAAATATATTCTCCTTCAGCCTTCAACACCTTTTTTCATTACAGGGCCACATAAAACCAGAGATTAATAGCTACTGCTTCAGTAAGAGGAAAAGACCTTCAAATCATAATTTTTGTTTATATTTATTGGAAAACAACACTCCTTCCTTTCTCATTGGACAGCTACACATGGAGTCAGAATTTTATTCAAACCCGCATGAGTATCAAAAGTTCCCTAGAGATCTTCATAATATAAGGCAATAGGAACCTCATGAAGAACATTAGGTTTTGTAAGCTTTTTACTACTCTGTACAGAAGTCTTCTATATATGACTAAAAATCTTCTACAGCTCTGACTCTGTGTTGGAAGAATCTCTAGACTATAATTTAGATTTTTCTTCAGATTTTAACTTCAGTTATGTTCTGGATCTGGATCACATTGCTTTTGCCTCTTATGTTGAAGCAAGAAATAGTTGTTTAGAGGGCACATGGGTTTTTTTACTGTAAGATTTTTTCTGCTGCTGCAAAAATGTGTTGTTTTGGTATTTTTTCCCTTTGGACTAAATACTAGTATAAATAATATTTTGTACTTACTTTAGGAATGTGTGGTTTTTTTCCTGTGATTATAAACATAAACTGTCCCTAAAGTATTTGGGGTTTTTTGCCTTCAGCTTAGCACATGGACTTCGACAGTGCTATGGTGAGCAAATAATCTTTGTTATGTGATGAATCTACAGGCCCTTCACAACAAAAGATCTCCTAAAGCAGCAGGGCCAATCCTTTAAGTTGAGAAACCGTATATCAATAAAGGTCAGTGTGACAATGTGATTTATTGAAATACCATACTGCTTCTAGCAGTTAGTATTTTATTTTATATGATACACGGCAGGTATTTTTATTCGTATTTGGGTTCCCCACTGAAACCTTGTTCAGCCTGTTTTATTATTTATTGTTGCCTTTTAGAGATGAAAGAGACCAATTTATTCAGCTTTCATAACCATTCCTAACAGGTACAAAGAGGTTAAGGACTAAGAGGAAAAATCAATTGGTTAATAAAATAGTTAATTGACTAAATGCTTCTTCCAAGAGGCCATGAATGCAGACTATGCAGAACCAAAGGAGTTTGGATTAATTATAATGGGATCTCACTGCATAAAAACCTTCTCTACAGATAAGGTTTTTAAGCTTGATTGTGCTTGTTCCTATAGTTTACACATGCAGCAAATCCAGGTACCAGAATTAAATCTTTTCACGATTTTTAGTATCTACTTTTTCCTTTTATGGTTAAGGTATATAAAAACAATACAATGAAAGAGTATCTGAATATTGAAAGATCACTCAGTGTGGTCATTATAGATCTGGAAAGATTTTAAGGTAAACATATGGAACATTGATGACCAAATATCAGTTGTACCTCATTTTGCTGGACAATTTGGCAAGTTTTGTTAATTGATTTTATAGTGCTGTGACCTATGAAATCCATGATTTTTAAAATGCATGGGAAGGTGAAGAGTGATTCCCTTTAACCACTTCTGAAGTCCTAGCAGATGAAAACACAAAATTGGTTTCAGCTATGGTAATGCTAGCCACTGAAAGCCCCTTAGAAAAATACTGAATCTCTGCAACTCACTTTGATGTTGTAAAGCCATCACTTCATGGGAGCTACAAAGCATCTGAGCTCCCCATTTTTTTTACTATGTTTAATGTTTTATATGCTAATGTCTAAAGGACACCATTTAAACCTTGGAACATACTTGTCCATAGATAAACACACTTTTTGTGTAAGCATTATGCTACAGCTCTCCAGTACTGGTTGTGAATCCCTCTGTTGTATTCTACTGAAAAGGCCAGAACGTGTAATATAGGATCTGTGCAAGATCCTGTTCAGTCCTTATCTCTGGAATATCTGCTAGTTCACAAAATATTTCAGTGGAGTGATGAAGTTGCTTGACCAAATCCTGATAAGAAAAGCACATGATGAGGAACATTTTCCATCCTTATATACTAACCCTGGTTCTCCCTCCATGGTGTTGTAGCCCATTCTTTCACCCAGGTTTTTCTTTGTCTTGCTGGGGTGAGTACTGCTTTCTGAAGAACAGAAAAACCTACTGGTGGAGTATTTGGGATACTCCAGCAATTTCACACCTAGTAGTGACGCAACCTCTGTTATCCTCGTATAGGATAGGGAAGGAGTAGCTGCACATCTCTTGGTCTTCTCCTTGTAACCAGCATCATGGCTGATTCTGAATGGAGTCTGATATTCATGACTGCTGAGCATCATCAATTTCTATAGACATCAGTGGAAAAGCAATACTTGGCCCTGGTAATACTGGTCACAAACGATTTTGTGCCAGCTTATTTGACATTTAATTTGCAGACATTGACATTGTTGTCTCTTTATCAATAAAATACCTCTTGAGGACAAATATCCTTTATTTCATCCCAAAGACAATGGATCTCCTTTTACCTGTGTCACATTTACCCAGCTCAGTTACACATAATGACATTTCACAGCTCCCCACCTCCCCACTGTACTTATCCAGGTGTCTCTACTTTATGGAGTCTGTCAACAAGCTCCACATTTAATTGAAGTATATTTTTAAAAATAGTGTTTTCAGGACTGTAAGTTATGCTGATGTCGCTCAGTGTTTCATTTGCCTGACTCCCAACAAGTACATGTTGATAAAGGACATGGTGTGAATGGCAAAGTACTCTCATTGACCTTCACTATTGCTTCATATTGACATTCAGGCAGGAGAGATATTCTAACAGTTAAGGTTAAAAGAAGGGGACTTTGATTAACTGCAAAGTAATGCATCGAAATTCCAAGGAGGAATATGTAGGAGTCAGTTCAGGCTTCAATTTGTCTTGTTTGTTTTTAATTTTAGATTCACTGTCAGTGCCAGAATTTAACTCCCTGGTTACAATTCTTTATCCATATAATTCGCTAATATAATTGTGATATAATCCTCAATTTTATTAAGAACCAAGTTAAAAAACATTATTGTGTTATTCAGTCTATTGCCTTCAGTGTCAGTTTAAGATGGTATGGTGGCCTGGGAACTACTTTTCTAAGGAGAAAGTATGTATTTGCTTTTGCTATAGGAGGTGCCTTCAGTATCGAAAGGTGAAGTAAATGCTAGTGTTAAACCATCCCCAGAGCTCCTGAGTCAGAACACTTCATTTGTACAGACATAAAGGTGGATTTATGCTAAAATGTCAGGCTCTGCATTCTAATGGCTGAAGGCTGGGCATACATGTCCTTATGCTGTGGGAGTGCTAAACTGACAGAGGAGTGGGGAGGGCAGCTGGGGAAGTAACTTCTAAAACCATAACAGGATTTGTTAGAGCTTGATTGTCCAGCCATTCAGCTCTGCAGTGTCCACCACTGTAGCACCTGATGCTTTTGTGGGCTGTGGTTCTGTAATAATGACAAGAAATCGATACTAAAAAATGGCTGGTGAAAGATTTCCTTAAAAGAACTGTTCACATCTCTCATTATGAAAATACAAATTGTGACGGGCTCTGGATATGGTGCTGTGTTGCATTTAAGCTAGCCTGTCCCAAAAGCTGAAAACAGTGCTAACCCATGATGTTAAACACAAAAATCTTTCTCTTTTCCCACTGGCTTACTTCTCTACAAAATATATGTATTGACATTTCAGCACATGTTATAGAGAGGCATGCTTACCACATAAAAAGTTGATCCCAAATAAACAGCTTGAGATTTCATATTGAATAGTTGGGCTTTACCCACATTTTAAACAAAAATCCTTATCCTTTTACAAGCTGCTTGAGTTGGAGAACATGCAGAGCTTTTGCTGAAAGAAATGCATTAGTCCTTTTAAGTTTGATAAAAGTTTCTTTTATGCTGTACTGTATAGTTTCCTGCTATGGGACCACATTTTTCTAGAATCTCCATTTTTGGGGAAAGACAGACACATACTCCTATTGACTTGAAGGAAAGACTAATAAGGGGAAACAATACACACCTGAACTTAGAACAAAATTCAGAGGAGGTTTATTACATTAATTAGAGTTAATGGACATGGTCTTTGCTTTCTCTTTGTACCCTCAGGAGCTTTAAGTGATCACCCTGTCTTTGAGGCTGTTGTTGTGGTAAGTCCAAAATTGATCTCTCATGCAAGGTCCTGCTGTACTCTCCCTTTCCCTTGTTCTGCTGCTGCAACCACTACAGATTTAAGTCCAGTGTTTGAGAATGACAGTGTAAGGAGTTTCAATAACCTACTGCCAAGCAAGCAAAACAAATTCCTAGTTCTTTTGTTTCAAACTCCAACTGTCCTGTATTTATTTTGGCACCTCTGATATTTTATTATTATGACCAGACTACTGCTGGTCATTTCAGGGCAGCATGACATTCAATGTTCTTGACTTAGTGTATCTCATACATCAATAGTAGCTAGTATCGAGCCATTTAGACTACTACTGCTCATTGATTGGGTTTTATTAGGTTTTTTTACTTCTCTGTCTCTTTATTTAGAACATTTCTCTTTTACCAACCCAGTGGAGGAAAATATCCCAACCTTCCCTTTGAACAAGGCATTATGTGTAGAACAGCTATAGTAAAACATATTATGTATCTTCTAGGAATAGTTCTCCCTGGCAACCCTTGTAGTGTATCCAAACTCAGTCCAATTAAGCTTAGTTCCAAAAAACAATGTAAGCAAAACTTTTATGGGTGAGTTCAGATTTTATGATATGAATTAATCTAGCATAAACAACAAACTCATTAGTGTAGCACAACCATAAGATCAATAAATGAGATCCTACTTCTTCTGTTCTTTTGCTTCTGTGTCGTAGAGCAGTAGGGAGTGTGTAAAAATGCTCAACAAAAGGTCAGACAGATGAAATGTTGGGAAACAATCCTAACCACAAGGTCTACTCTAGCAAACACAATCTAAACCTAAGCAGATGTTTGCTGTATCTTGTAAAAAGCTAGTGCAACCTCTTTTCCATCCTCCTTTTGGTAAATGGGAGCCTTGAAAAAAATATGCCTTACTGCTTTCATGATGTTGATTATGGGTTGATACAGTTTTGTGCAACCTCATAAACCAAGCATTGCCCAACTTTGTTAATTTTTCTACTGCTTAAGCTAATACAAGTTTTCAAAATCTATTCTCAGCTGCATTGTGAGCCAGGGAATCATCTCTGAAGGATTTGCTTTAAAAGACATCATGTTTTCAATGTGTGTTCCTGTGGCATGTTTACTGCAAAATCTCACACTAGCACACACAGAGGTGCAGTCACACCTGCAGACACACACATATAGAATTAGCACCTATGACTCAGGATGGGCAAAGCAAGACCAGGTTTGGCAAATCCTCTGGACTGAAGCTTAGTTCAGAGCTGAAGATAAAGTCAGTGCTTTAGCATCTTACGAGTTTGTTATTTTTGTATATTTGATGGTGGCAAACCTTTAAGGATATAAATGCATCATGGCATTCTTTTAGGATACCTAGTGAAAGCATTCATGACAAAAAATATACTTCTAAGAAAATGAGCAAAAATCAATTCAGGTGCTGTAGTGTACAAAACAAAGTGTCTTGACCCAGAAGACTATGGCATATGTAAATTATAGTTCATGTTGACATTAAGTGTCTTCTGATATATCTTTGCTAGGACACCATGGCCACAATTATTTTAGTTCTAGATCGCTTGCTATATTATAGATAACAATTATATAATTTAGACAATCTCTCTAGACAGTTAAATGGCTCCATGACATTATTTATAAAAAAAAGAGAGCTGCAGCTTCATTAGAAACCAAACAAAAACAAGACACTCTTATTCATACATTGGCTAGGGGCATGGTTGATACAGTAATGAAACCAAAAAAATCTGAACATCAAAAATCACTTGTGATGGCCATTTTGGAAACAGTTGGTTTCTCTGAATACTCCAGGAAACTCAACTGCCTACCAACTACTACAACTGTTTTTGAATCTGTTCCTTCTGGTAAGGTCTATGAAAATGTTTCCAGGCAATACAGAAGAATTTATTATTTTTTAAAATATAGATATTAATGAATTAACATGACCTGTTTCCTGTTGGAAATATGTAGAAATAGTATGTAAAAATAAAAAGAGTGTTTAAGTGTTTGAGGAAGGCAGGAGAAGCATTAATGACAAGCACAGTGTCCAAGATTTTACACTTTAAAAAACCTGGCAAGTGGGTCTCGCAAAATCTGCGTTTCAGGTGTCTTCAGATATCCTCAGATTGTCTGTGAGTGTATGAAAGATAATACATTTGTAGAATGAACTTGCATGGAAATATATCTGAGAAGTCGTGTAATGCATCAGAAACAAATGAGCCAGAAGTATTCATAGAGACTATTTTATAAACACCTCTAGGTCATCAGAACTCCATGGGATCCACCTAACACAGACATGGCCTTTTACCTTTATGAGAAACGTCCTTTCTCCATAAATGTTAATCATGCTGACTTATATTTTTGGAGTGTTAAATTCAGCCCTCCCTAGCATCATGAATAAATTTAGTCCTTGAAGGTGATACTAACAGACTGCTGGCCTCATCAGTTAGATTGCAATGTTATAGCTAGAGATAGTTTAAACATTTTCCCTTTATGTGTTTTCAGTTGAAAATGGGACTTTGGTAAAATAAAATTTAAAAATATGGATGTAAAAGTCCATTTTGTCAAAATGTGATCCATGAGAGAAGCTGAATGAATTTCAAAAGCAATAAGCTAGCAGGGTATTTAAAGGGTTTTTCTTATTATTAAAACCTTGAGGGATATATGTTTTTGCACCATTCATTAAACTATGGGTGCAATTTATTTAATAGGCACACATTTACTGGGCAACTTACACCACCAGAAAAGGATTTCAAGCCTCAGCCAAGTGGAAAATATAACCCAAGGTATCTATGTTGCCTAGTAAAACTAGGAGATTTAAACAGTCAAGTTACAGTGATAGCACCTACAACTAATATAAAACTTTGCATTTCTAAAATGATGCAGACAACCCTCACAAGCCCACAAACCTTTAAATAGCCATTTCCAAGCTGGCAGTTCTAAATTACAGGAAAACAAAGTAATCACTTAAAAAATTCTTTTCAAATTAAAGCAGCTCCTTATTGTTGCTTTGTGTTCTGGAGCTTCACAAACAATAATAACAGTCTCAGAAGCCATTTTCTCATTTCCTTTTGTATCAGCTACTTTTTCTGTAAAAGTAAAGACTGTGCCAGTAATGAAAAGAAATTCTTGGTAAATAACACTAAGCATAAGCAAAACCCACAAATTTTAAGAAATACATAATATGTATATCTTATTTTTATGTAAAATAGGAAGAGAAGTTCTTATATCACTTCTGACCCACTGTAAGCAATCGAATGACACCTTTGCTAGGTTTGTACTTGTGTAGAAACTTAGTTCAAGGTTAGTACACCAAGTGAGATAATAAGTAGGCTTACAAAGAGCCCAGGGTTTGTGCTGCCTCTCCACAAAGGATGACATACAGAGAGCCTCTTCAAAATGGAAAGAGAGGAGTCCAGTCCCCTGAGTGAAAATATCCCTTCAGATGCCTATTCAACCTGGTATTTGTGGCAATTTTAAAAATAAAACCAAACTCTGATACTTAACTGCAAGAAAATAAATGCTTACAAACACAGTGATTCATAATATGAATTAGAAGTTTGTAGAACAGCGTAACACAGCATGAAATTACTTTGAAGAGTGAGTGAGAAATAAAAGTCTCACAAACTTAAGAAGTGTTCAGATGTTTGTCTGGTGAACAGGTTGAGCCCTGGCATGAAGGGCATCATGGCAACTGCTTGTGGCTGAAAGTAGAAGCCATCCCCATACGAAGTGTCGGTGCTTCTTGGGCCTCACCAGTGACATTTCCTTGGCAAAGCCAATCATCAGTCTTAGAGCTGAAATACTGCCGATATACCTGCACAACTACAGACTTCCTGGTGACATTCTCCAGGCCAGAATTTCACTCCTGATATAAAGGAATGAAAATATTACTCAAGTACTACACAAGTGTTTGAGTATTCATTGCTTGTTGGTTTTTTGTTGTTTGTTTGGGGGGTTTGGGTATTTTTTGGTTGGTTGGTTGGTTTGTTGGTGGGTATTTTTTGTTGTTGTTATTAATTTTTAAATTGTAATTATTTTTATTTCTGTGCAGAACAGGTGGTATTCAGCTTACCTATGTACTCTGCTACTGAGGTGTCAGACCCTTTCTGCACAGATATAGGTCACTGAAAATAAAGATGCCAATATGGTTGTGGTGTTGCCTGGCAGGACTGACTGAACTTGCAGCAGTATTACTTTTCAGAGGTTCAGGACAGTTCTTTTAGATACTACCAGAGTCAGCATCCACTTGGAGCTGTGGAAACAAAGACCCTCCAGAAAAGGCTCAGATCTGTGGTACTCAAATACCACTTGAGGCCTTTGATCCTTGCTTCCTGGACTCCAATGGCAAATGGCCAGGCAGTGGCTGTAGTGAAAGGGTATCAGTCTTGTTGAAAGACCTGTTTCCAGTTCTTTCTTTCCTGAGCTAAGGTCATAGCATACTAGATCAGCAGAAAACTTGTCCTCAACATTTAATTTTAAAATAAGATTACAATTAGAAAGTTAGAAAACAAGTGTATCTGCACAGGTATTTTATAGGGTTCTATTAAAGAATCCACACTCTTTTCTCCTTAAATCCTGAAATTTGAACCTCATGGTTCAAAGCAAATAATCTGGACTGGAACATCTATGTGCAAATGATCAGTGAATAAAGTAAAATATATATTATCTGCCTAGAAGCTGTACTTTGTGGAGATGCACTAATAATAAGGATCCAGTAGTTTCTAACACATATATAGTGTTTGATGTTGTAATTCACTGACACCTAGCTTAACTTGATCTTTAAAGTACGAGATAAAAAGCCGAGCATGTGGCATAACTTGGTAACTTTCTCTGACCTAATGTTTCAGAAACCAGGTGTTAATTCTTGTACTAAGAAAAGGACAGTGTTCTGGGAGCTTCATTATTCTTAAACATAGTGTGTGGCTGGACATCTACCCAGTTCCCTTCCATCAGCTGGTAACAGGAATATTGTGATGACTCCCCATTTTACTTCTCTCTTTTGCATTCCTGCCTGTGCTCAAAAGATTTTTTGTCAGGAAGCTCATATTGCAGGAAGTTGAAAATCAGAGAATGAGTAGTAGGGGAAGCGTTTTACGATGTGACCTTCAGCTCTTTATTTTTAAAAGGATAATTCTTGCAATTTGTCTTTGTTTGAGTTAGAAGTATGTTTTAATTCTACCCTTGAGATGTGGTGCAAGTACCAATGATAGCAAATATTAATCTGTGGCAAACATTTCACTGGAATGAGAGACTGACAATTTATTAAAACTAATTTCTAAAGTCATATTGAAATCTCTTCCCATTCATTCGACAAAATATGTAGTAGTTTAAGATAAGTACCAGTACAAAGACTCCTTAGCATTATTGCTTTTTTTGATAGGGGGATACCATTATAATATAAATGGAATTTTAAAGATGTGAATTACAAAAAGTACAGTAGTATTGGTGGCATAACATAAAAAGAAGTGTTTTTCCTAGTTGACAAATTACAGTTCTGCCAAAGATTAACAGCTGAGGGACAGTTTATTAATAATGCCAACTAATTTCATGAGTTTCTCTTTCTCAAATAACTTCCTAATGTGATGCAACATTTAGTAATGGGGCTCAAGGCAGTGTTCTCTGTTCATCTTGAGTTTAGCATATCTGTACTATGGATGTTGCTGTAGGAATATAGTATGTTTATCTTTGACATAAGATCCCCGTAACTGAACTAAGCAGCAACACAGAGATCAGGATAGGTAAACTGTTCAAGTACGTACCTAAATCGTCACACAGGTTTCAAAACACACACCAAATTATCTGCTGCTACTGCTAAACTGTGATTGACCCCCTAGAGTGCAAACCTGTCATCTCAGGTATGTACATATTATGATACAATGCATTTCACACTATTTTATGATGCAGGAATGACTGACAAACATTAGAGAAACTATATGCTTGAAAGATTTTTTCAGCGGGGATCAGGTGCTTGAAAGAAATCTGTTTAATTGCTTCCAGAAGTTAAAAATCTGTCATCAGTTTGGAGAGGAGAAAAGTGTGCTTCTGAGAGAATATAGTTCTCCAGATGATGCCAGGAGAACCATTTTAAACCTTTTTGATAAAGACACTTGCACAAATCCATGCAGATGATAGTAGCAGTGATGATAAACTGGTATGAGAATTGTTGCTCTTATATATAGTAACATACTGCATTTTTATGTATTTGGGGATACAATTTGACATGATCCATTTGGCCATCTTCATTAACAACCTAGTATGGCAATGGAAAAATGAAACACTGAAAATGTGTAATGAAAGATAAAACAGTAGGTGACTTCTGATAAGCATATTATAGCTCATCCATCTTAGGCAAACCTGAGTTTATGAACTTTTCTTCAGCAGCAGGGGCATAAGTGCTCTGACTAATAATGACAGAAGTTGGGTCCAATTGCTTGCTCCACAGAAGATGTATAATTCAAAATTATCTGAACCGATGGACCTGCATCACAATTAATTTATTTTCAAAACTACTTTTTGAAAAGCCACATCCTGAACCTGAACATTATCATCTTCAGCCACAAATCTCCATTTCAAAACCTCCCAGCTGAACAGTACAGGATCATGAGTATAATTACTGTATATATATTTTTACTGGCACTCCACAGGGTTTATTTCAGCAAGTGGATTTAAGCTAAGTGTATATTGTTAAGGTTATTGCCTGTTTTGGTAACTGAGAAGTGTGTAGTCATTCTCAAAAAGGAACAAAAGAACAATCTCCTTGGTCTCTTGTCCTTCTAAAGGGATACCTATACTCACACACACTTTTTTAAAGTGGATATTCTTGCTGGAGATATAATTAACATGTCACTGAACTCTCCTTGGTGTGTCCCTTGAACTTACAATGCATTGCATGAGATAAACTTAGAATGTCACCTGAATGATTGTGAGGGTGTATTGTGTGACATTTTAAATTGAGAAGGCTGGATATGCATCACTGATTATTTTTGTTTTCCTTTGGAAGAAGAAACAAAAATCAATTTACAAGCAGCAAATATTTTCCTTTATAGTGAGGACACCTCTGGCCTTAATTTGGGCAGCTGGCCAGACAGCAGCTACTAGATGAGATTTATAGCTGCACTTTAATTTCCTTGAGTAGCATGCACACAGATTTTCCTGTATGAGCACAGATTCTGTTCCAGTGGGGAGCTATGGTGTAGTTAATTGGGCATGGCATTTGGAGGCAGGAGAGCTGGGCTTAGTTCTGATTCTGAGATTGTCACTTCAGGAAAGGTGCTTTGTGTTTGAGTGTTTGAAACGGACAGTAATATCAATATGCTTTACCTTTAAATGAGCAATTAAAAGGTATTAACATCAAATAACTGTGGACAGTAATTTCAATGTAGATGTATCATTCCCTGAACATAACTAATTATTATCCCAGTGTTGGACTCTGCCTCCTCTCTTTTTTACTTTCATTGTCTTTGTAATTTTCTAGCTGTATTAGGAGGTTCTTACTCATCTTCTATTAAACTCATTTTCAAGTAGACCTGTACAGTAAAACCTTTTAACAGTTTGAAGACATTCTGGTCTTGGCTGTGATTTGGACTGCTGGGCAGTTGCATTTTTCTCTAGGGCAGATCACAGCATAGGATTAGGGCCATACTTTGTGCTGTCCATGCAGTGCATTGGAAAATGATGGTACCTCAAACAATATACGGTTGTGGTATGAAAGAGGCTCTGTAGGGGTTTTATTGTCTGCTTAACTGCAGAGATTAATGTGTTCAAATACTGCTAGTCTTTTTATGGATAGATAAAAAAAAAAAAAAAAAAAAAAAAAAAAAAAAAAAAGCATTGTTTGAATAGAAATAAATATTCAGTGGGAATTTGACTTAGAAGAGAAAATTTAATTAGTTAACAATTTTGATGCCAGAATAAAGGACAAAATGTAAACTGAAGATAGGAGAAAAATTCCATGCCCCCTGTGGGTTATGTTTTTAAGATGATTTTGTTTGTTTAAATCCTATTTCATTTTCCTCTGTCTCTTATGTACAAGATTTTGCAATAGGTCAAAGCCAGTGAATAGTGCTTAGAGCATGAGAAACAAGAAAATCAAAGACATAAGCATTATTATACCCTTTTAGTGGCATTTCTCATTTGGCTGCTTGCTCTGCTTGCATTCACCATTGTTGTGAGCTTAGTCTTTGTTCTGGAAAGGATTCATTGGCTTCCTCATTGTTTCTTGTGTCCTTTAAACACATTGGATTTCACTGCAGTGAAAAAAATATTAAGTTGACCACACTATGTACACTATTTTTGTAAGAAACTGTAATTTCAACAAGTACTATGTATGTTTATTTTATCCCTTACTTTGCTGTAAAACAAGAGCATCTCAGATACCATCTTTCCAATGCCCACATTAACACAGCTGTTACAAATGCTCCCTTGGTCACAAAATATCATTGCAGAGATTTAGCATCTCCTTTCACAATTCAAACCTTCCCTGAACTGAGCACTGCAAAAAGTTTCTATTTACAATATATTTTGTTGATTTAAAATCTAATGTGCCAGGAAATGGAATCCAGTATTTCTGTTGTAATTTTTCTGTTTTTTCTAAGCTTGCATGCCTCACTGAAAATTAAGTGAAACTGGAATAAATGGCTTTGTCAACTCCACAATTCTTAAGTTAGTTTAATGCTCACTACTACCATTGGTATTCAATATCACTAGATATTTTACCTTGAATAATCACTGATGGACATTGATTTTGTCTTTGCTCTTCCCAGCACAGCAAAATTAATGTGAAAGTCAGAGTTAAATGAGTCCCAATGGTGTCCTCCACTCTGCTGAGAGTACTGAAGAACTGGCAAGCAGCTCAAAGCTACAGTATCTTGTATTGCAACAATTAAAGGATATGAATAGTCCTCACAAGGGGGATTCAGATTACCTTTGTATCAACTTTAGAGGTTAGACTCCTGAAGCAGACAATTAGGTTAATGTATGGTACTTTATGAACTGATTAATTCTCTTCTTTGAATTCAGTTAAAAATTTTAGTTCTTTTGTCTTCTGAAAATTATTCTGAGTCACTTGAAAAGTGCTAACAGTTGAAATTTAAATTTTTATAGTCAGCAAATATTGTGTACTAAGTAGTCTGTCTTTAACAAACAAAAAAATACTTTGTACTAAATAGTCTAGGTTTGGCAAAGCAATACTTTCTCCTCCTAGAATGTGTTTTCAGGCCACATTTAGGTCATAATCACATCATACAGTACAAAATCCATGAGGCCAAGGTTAGACATGTGAATATGGGAGCCAGATACATTATGAAAAATAAGCATGTAACTAAGGAAAGCATCTGGCTAACAGCTTTGAAGTCAAAGTCATGGTTATATGTAGGTACACTATGGGACAAATTTCTGCTTTGCTGCTCTGCTCTAGCGGTGGATGAATTGGAGTTCCATCAGCTGCAGGAGGTTTCCTGAGAACAGATCAAAATGCCACAGGGGAACCAGAGAGCAGCAATCCTTGTAGCACTCCTTACAGCTGCTTTGTAAAGAGCATGTAGAGTCAGATGCTAATTAATATTAAGGGATAGGTACAGAGGGTTGTATGTGTGCAAAGCAGCCATTCTGCTTCATGTCTACTCAGACACTCTAGGGAGTGGTGGAAAGAGTAGGCAAGGCTGCTTGGGACTGATTCTCAGTATTGCCAGCTACAACAGGTCAAAAATTATAAATCAGCTCCACAGAGATTGTGCAATTTAGAAAGAAGAAAGACAGCTTGTGTTTAGATTTTCAGACTCCTCTCTACTTTATGAGCGAATAAAAATATGTGGTAATTTCAACTCAAACAGTTGATTTTTAGGACACACAAAAGTGCATACAAAAATGCAATTTAGAGTGAGCCAAGCTTCCTGACTTCACAGTCCATGCAGCGAAACCTGCACTGGGAAGAGAAGTTACTTGGACCTAGGAGGAGAATCATAGAATTGCAAAAAAAGGGAGGTAGAAGAGAAACGTCCATAGGGTTTGGTACTGCAGCTCTTGCCCTAGGTAGTCTCTAATTCTGCTTTTCCTGGCTTCATGGCGTTAAGGGATTTTCTCTGCTACTATCAAAGGACCAGTCCTTACACAAAAGCAGTGGCTCAGGATGGAGTGAGGATTCTTGCAAGGACTTTCATCCAGCACAGGAGGCAGCCTTGATTCTGAGAGGGAAAGCTCTTTTGCAGGAAACGTTCAATTCAATGAAAGAATCCAGAGACATTTTCAGGTTCAGAAACATTTTTGTAGCCTAGTCCTAAACTGATTAGAGCATTTAAGTGTGACATGACCAAGACATGCCACTGCAGAAAACATCCTGCCTGCAGGAAGCACAGTGCACAGTTGAAATGAATGCATGGAACATAAACTGTGTTTTAAACTTCAGGTTTTTTTCTTGACCACCTCCTATTTTGGCAGAAATTAATGGGAGGCAACATGGGGGTTTTTTTGGATTTTTTTGGGTTTTTTTTTTTAGTTTTCAAACTTCTCTACAAGATTGGAAAGTTAGTGATATGTGCAAAGAACATTTTTTCAATTAGCGGTGTCCATTACCTGAATGAGTATGAAGGGCTGTTATTTTTCCCCCTGAATTAACAGGTACACATATGGAATTCAGACTATAAATCATTACTTAATAATTCACTAGAAAACAAATATGATATAAAATATAATTAGAGATTTGTACCGCTTGCCTTCACCTTAATTATGAATGAAGGATATTTGGCATTGTCTGTAGGACTGTTAAATTTTGTTATATTGAGATGGGTCTGGAAAAGGAAGATACAGCAAAGTAATTTTATGAAAGAATATAGCTTCTGGCAGAGTGGATCTTGTACATCATTGCAGGAGAGGTATCCAACAGTTATGATCTTAAAATCTAAATGCAATGTGCTGGAACGAGAACGGTGAACAGGTTTGTTTTGCTATTTCAGTAATGACCTGTTGCCTGGCTCACAGAAACACATATGCCAGCCAATTTCATTGGAACAAAATTAGTATTATATCTCTGTGCTGTAATAATAGTTAACTTTGGCTGAGCAGAAACAGTTGGATATACTTTCCTGCTCTAGGATTTGCTGCAGATACCTGGAGATGTAGTCTATACTCATCACATAAATTCACAATGGATTTGAATGCTCCACTATAACATAAGCAACTGCAGTATGAAACACAGCTTTTTTCCTTCCCTAGGCTTTGCTGACTTTAAAACAGGGGTCAAACTTTCAGTCCTGCTCTCCTCCCTTTGCTTCTATTAAGAAGCCAGGTAAGAATCCCACATGCCTAGCTGAGCCTGTATATGAAGACAATGGAGTTTTCTCTGTACCACACTTTTTCTTTTGGTGATCACACCCTTTCCCACCTTAAAAGATATATGGGACACATGTTAACAAGCCCAGCCAGCATGTTGTACCTCAACATGGCCCTGATGGTGGAAGGGCTTCACTGATGACTGAAATTAGAGCAGCTTTCTCTTGCAAAATACGTAGCAACCCTACCTGCTCCAAGGATCAGGGACTACAAAGAACAGAGGTGCCAGAAACCTGGTTGGGGGGTAGTAAGATCACCAAGTGTGTTGTTCTGGTTTATACAAACCAATATGAATGTGCCATTTTAATCTAATTCAACACTACGTGTTACACCAGATTTACAGAAAAAAAAAAAGACTTCACTTGAGTCATCTCTACAATTCCTGCAAATTGTAGATGTGAGATTCAAGAAAAAGCTCTTTCTGCAGTAGGTCTATGTTGAGTGATAGATTGCCTGTTTTAGTTTAATTTGGGACACTTAGTACTCAGAGGGCTATTCCTTTAGCTCTATGGTCATGCTCCTTCAATCACACAGTTCCTGACAAACATAAACTTCTAAAAAGCTCCAGTCCTCTCAGATACTGCCTACCTCAGCAAAAAGATGGAATGCTGAAGTGAGCCTAGTAAATGGGGAAACACTGGCACATGGGAAGGTCTGGGGTGTAATACTGTCTTTCCCTCTTGCTGCATCAGAAATAGGCCACTGAACTCTGATTTATCAGCATTTTTCCTAAGAACTTTGATTTAGACTGAGACTGAATTAAGAGTGTATCAGCCTGGAACAAAGACAGGCCAGGCCATCAGATGAAGAAGATGTTTTCTGTTGGCTGAAGATTCAGAAATTTTTTCTGATGATTTTGATGCTAGGAAGGCAGTATGATCCCCAGCATGAAGCAGCACCGATTGCTACTTTACCCGTACCGTCCAGAAGGGATGAACGGTGATATTAGGCACGGGTGCTATAAAAAACATTATTTCTGTCAGACTTTAATTAATTTAGTTTTTCCTATTTTTTTTTCATTTAGCTATTTATTGCTGAGATTCTGATGTCTTCATGGAGATGGCTCAGTCAGAAATAGATAAATAAAAAAACAGCCAAACAAGAAATATGAGTGGCCTGCCAAATGCAGGCCTTCAGAGTATCCCTTGATGGTTCTACGAAAATTTCAAGCAAGAGTAGTGGCAGGACTAAGCCATGTCAGTTCTGCTTGTCAGGTCAGATAGTGTGCTTAAGAGTGATAGACAGTCTGCTTATCATACAACTGAATCTCATAACAGCAGCAGTGAACAATCCCTAGGTCTTGCTGTTAATTGAAAAACATAGCTTCCTAGATTCCTGATTACATCTAGCACCCAAAATACAAGTACCTGTGTTATTCTTGTGGGACAGTAAGTTAAAAGCCCTACTTTCATTAAAAGGGGTGGAAATAACTTGAAAAATTGAGAGACAATTGTCTGCTAGGGCAGAAAATGATTTTTTTCACAAGTAACAGACTCTAAAGCTCCAGCTTGGTCTTCATTGCAGCTAAAAACATAGCACTAGGATCTTGTTGAATCTGGTGGCTTGCAAGTATATATTACACAGGAATAGCAGAATGCTGCAAGGAACTCATATCCTGATGGGCTCCTCATACATTTTGAGGGTAATAGGTGTCAATTTATACAAGATGTTTAAACATTTCTTGTAATTGTAAGCATGCTAGTAGTCCCACCAGTTTCAGCTGGTGGTTACCATTAAACACATGCATAAGTATCTTGCAAAATTGATTACAAGAGTTCTGTTGAGTAAAAAAGCTCAGTTATGATCTCAGACTTCAGTGTTCTTTCCCAAATCCAACTAGTTTTTTAATAATTTTGAAGTTTTTCCCCTCATTGCAAGTGAAATATCAAAGTAATAAGAATTAATCTTTTTGAAAGAGACCTAGGTATACACAGGCTTTTTGAGGTGTAGATTGAATGTATCATCTTGCTACTTTCATTTTCTACCACTGGCTTCCACAAGATACTGATGCTTCGTACAAATTCTTAAGAATCTTCTTTTTGGTTTCTCCTGTGTTGCATTTTAGGTCTTTGTCTTTCTGCCTTCTGAGATCAAATGAATACTGTGTTTATGGTGGTTGGTTTTTTTAAACTTATTTTTAGTACTGACCTTTTGGCATGGATTTCACAAAATAAAGTCTGAAAGGCCTTGGGCATTTGCATATCTGTAGTTAGCACATACTTACTACATTTATGTGTGTATTTGGCTGCATCTACACTTGTCAGTAAAAATAAGTCCAGGAGTTAGTGTAAAGGTGTACATGAATTTGAGGGGTCAGACTGAAAACCTTGCTGGTTAAATCAAACACTCAAAGTCTTGTCTTTTTGTGGCTTTTTGTCATAATGACTTAAGGAACTCCTTAGTCATCCATATATTTCTCCTCCTTTAATTTGTCTCATCGGAAAAACTTACCAGGAAGCTCTAACAGAGTCAGCAGCTTTCAGGAGATAACATCTTGATTTCTATGAAGTGTAGCATTGCAAAGCAATAAATTCACATGTGCCTTGACTGTGTCTACATATGCTGGTCATGTACCCATTCTGGAGCTTTTTTGTGGCTTCAGCTCGGGAAGATAACCCCAGAGAGCATCAGCTCTTCCAGCTAAATCCTCTCCTCTGTGATCTCCAGTGCTCCTGCCAGGCATTAGAACAGACCATTTACCATGTGGATTTGTTACTCTGCCCTTGATCCAGTCCTTTCTTTTCCTTTCCTTCTGCGTGTGGCCCAGCAGTTTGCAGACAAGGCCTCTGAACAAAACACAGGGTGAAAAGTAAGAGCAAAGAAGGCAGTAGAGCACAGGCAAAACTATATTGGAGAAAATAAGGCTTATTATTAGGAGTTCACATGTCTAAAACCTTATTTTCTAGAACAGAGCAGATACCTATTAAAAGTTTTCTTTTAGACTACTGGTGTCAGTTTTGCCTGGAATGTGACCTCAGGGATTGAAGTGCATCCCACTAGCAAGGCATTGTGGGTTCAATTCAAGTATAAAATAATCAAGGTGAGAAACGTACCCCACACTGCAACCTTACTGTAATTAGAGAAATATTTAATATTCCTTTCAAAGTTTGTTCCAAAGCAGGTGATCTACCTAGCAACCCCAGCAGCAGTGGCTTTTTATGTACTCTATGGGTCTCCTCCTGCTTCTCCCCAGGCAGGAGTGGATACTTTGTGCTTTTAGTTGGCTGCAAGGAGAGCTATGATAGCTTAGAAGCCAGACTGTATAGGCCTGATTATACAGCTTCTCTTTATCTTGTTGGATGAACGCTTATTTTCACTTTTAAGGACTATGCTGACACTGTGGTTATGTATCCTGTTTATCACCTATATACAGATTTACCTAGCTTTGGATATAGGTCTCAGAATTTCTTTTAAATGCAGCAAACAATGCTTCAAGGGTATTTCAGTGTACAGAGCTTCCCTTGGAGGAAGTTATGTGCTCACTAGTAGGGTTAAGGCACTCACTTGTGCCACCTGTGCTCACAGTAATGAGTCAGATTGCAACTCCCTCACTGGTACTGGTGAACACTTATTTGCATGAGTAATTCTGGTGTCTAAGGGTCCTAACTGTAGCAACACAACATCTTTAAGTCTGACAACTACCACCTGTAGGCATCATCTGTGGCTTCACAGATCCATGTCCTTTTTGCATCCTCACCCTGCCTCAGAGTATTTCAGTACATCTACTTTATTAATATTTCTTTCATGTGGGTGATCCTGGGCTGACTTATCATCAAGGGCTCCTTTCAGTGTGCCTGTTTCTCTAGGGAAAGTGCTATAGTAGTCTTAGCTACAGGCACCCCAGCCTTACATCTACTTTTCTTCACTGCCCCTTTCTTGAATGTATCCTATTTATCTCCTCTTATATGACAGCCATATTTTCTCTTTACCTTTGTTGCCAGTTTGGTTCTCAATATATCAGTTTTTCAAATAATGCAGGTAAAAAAAATCACACCTAAAATCAACATGTTGTCTGGAGAAGGCTAAGTTTGTTTTTGCTCAGCATTCTCTGTAAACCATTTCCCCATGATTTTTCTTTATTTTATTTTGCTCTGCTGCTGCTTTTTTCTTCTTCTCTGCTGCTTCTTTCTCCCCTTTTTACTTCTTTTCCTCTGTCCTTTGATATTATATTTCACATCATATGGTCCTCACAGTTTCTGACATAAAATAATGAAGTGAGACATTAGTCTGCATGGCAGACAGCCTTTGACTTCTCTTTCAGGAAGCTAATTCCCTCTGTTCCTGACAGTGGCCTGCAGAAGCAGCTGGAGTGTATGTGCTTAACAGGCAGAGCATATGCTCATATATGTAATAAGCAGCCTTCTTTTGATATTTCCTCTAACATTGCGCTGTGCATTTGCAACAAGTAACAGAGGAAGCCTGGGCAGACCCATTCTATATGGTTTGGAGTGCTGAAATACAAAAGAAGTAGCTATCACATTTGCCATCAGTAAGAAAAGGCTGACAAGTAGATTAGGACAGAAAACGGTCTCTGGAATTATTTTTCCATTTCTGCTTGGCTATAAAGGGTGCACAGTTACTGCTTAGTCTTAGCTTATGATCTCTTGCCAGTACCAGCTGATATTCTGAAATGGAGGATAAGAGATGCTGACAGCTGTGCCCTGTATGGAAACTGCCAAACTGCAGCATAATCTTGTCAGGCTGCCATGTGGCTTGAGGCCAAGCAAGATATCAATGACACATATAATGAGATACTAAAAGAACTAGCATGTATCATAGATGCTAAGGAGAACTGGCAGAGCATAGGGATGGCCTTATGTTCCTAAACACAGTATAGTGTAGTACTAGAAGGCCAAATCTTTATTGTAACTATGGTTCTGAACCTGAAAGGGGAAAAAAGTATGAAATGTAATATCCCAGGTAAAATGGAAGGAACAGTGGTTTACACCAGAGTGATCATGCTGCAGTGACACCTGACTGTGGTTTGCAAGTAAGGAAAACTGGCAGTAGAATAAAAAGGTGCCGAGAGACCCAAGCAAAAGGTACAGAGCAATGACAAAGCAATGGAAGTGTGGACTCAGACTTGGGAGTTATAGGAAAGAAGGAGGAGGCAAGAATTGTGCTACAACAGATCCAGATGCCTAACTTAAACAACCAGTGCCACAAGAAAAAAATGGAACAGGAGCTTGTCCCATTAGGAAGAATTAAAATCTTGCAAACGCTAACATATCCTGGAAGATGTTATTCTTTGGCTGCTAGATGAAGAATGTATTGAACTCTTGACAAATGATCAGAAGGGGAATATGAGAAAGTGCTTGGGAAGTGAAAATATACTTGAAAGTGTGATGATGTTCTTTGAAAAAAGAAAGATCATACTTTTCTGTTTATATGCAATCTAGACTGGGTCAACAGCATTTGCAATCTTGTAATCCTGTCCTGTGGGCAGAAACATGCTTAGTTGCTACTGCCTTTCCCTTATAGTCAGACTCTCCCAGTCTCATCCTGAAATGCCTTTTCATATGGCATATGTCAGTATGTCAGGATTCTGAGACAACATGCTTAATTTAATACCTTTGCTCTTTAGTCTTTACTGTTAGGACTCTCTAGCAGCACGCCTCCCTGGAGTGCTTTAATTCCTTACTGTCTCTGCCTAGTTCCAGAAATTTATCTCTGAAACTTTACCATCTCCTGAGATATGTAAGGATTGTACATGTACTGCCAGTGTTGTAACCCCCATGGTATAAGAGACTGAATTGGCTGTAGTACAGCTCCTTCTAGCAGAGGGGAAAAAAAACCCCAGACTGTCTATATCCTCATTGGCAGTGGACCAGAAGCTTTGGCAATGCTACTCAGCCCACTGGGAAATTCTTATGAAGGGAGCACTCATCCATTAGCACTGAGATTGTTTGAACTGGAAAGAGGATTGTCAATGCCATGGATTTCTTTATGTTTTCAGTAGCCCATCAGAATATATTTCTCATAGCCCCCTTGCCAGAAAATCCCCAAACAATCCAAGTCTGGTTTCTCGTGTAATGCTTGTTATCATCTACCTGCTACATCCACACTGCATCTGGTAGGAGGAAGCAGGTGCAGAGAGCATGCTAGATTTTCTGTTTTGTACAGAACCAAGCTGGGGAGCAGATCGAGAATTTTACTCCCAAATAGTTTATTGCCAAAACAGACACCTCTTTCTTTGATCATCCACAGGCTCCTTTGTTTATAATGCTGCTGTGCTGGGCATGACACAATTCAGATTATGCATTTTATTTGTTGGTAAGCATTTCCATCACAACTTCCATGTCTCTAATCTTCTGTCTTGGGCTAGGTACCTTAGGTGAACTTTGACTTAGGTACTGTAAAGATGAAATATCTATAATGTATGTAAACAAATATCTCTCCCCTTTCTGCAAATCCCAAATAGGATCCACATGATTTTGTCATCCTGTTTCTTGAAAAACTATGAAAACATGGTGTCATCATCAGTAAATGGAGAAATCTACATCAGTGGGTGTATTACCTGCACATTTATACTCTTCTCACGCTATAGCCGTTTCTGTGCAAATGAAAACAAGGACCCTGAGATGGCCCCTACTGCACATGAGCAATTAAATCTTCTGAGCAGGTCTTCAGTGCTTCAGTTGGTTACTCTTCGGGTGCCCATTCAGAGCTGACAACAGATATAAAATGTAAGACTCAGCAGACAACTATTATAAGGCTCATGGCTCCTGTTCTGCGTAGTCCTGTCTCAATAGGACCAGTTAGTCCAGTTTTTTGGAACAATGATCTCCATCCCTTTTAACTAACCTCTTTGTTTTAGATTCCTTTCTTCAGAATAGTCCTGAATTTCCTCACACATACAAACACCCACACAATTTTTTATCTTGAAATGATCAGAAATAATTTACATTTCTTATGAATTATACATACTACCTCTTTTATTCTCTTTGTACCTTATGAATTTGAGATTGTCTACAAATAAAAGAGGTTACAGAAGGTATGGAAAGCTGTTTTGTGCTGCTTCACATGGTACAATGCCTTCATAATCACCTCATGTTTTTACAATTAATCTTATGTCCTGCCAATGGATTCCTTGATAGTGATCTGTGCTTGCAGTTGGAGATGGTGTTCTCACTGCAGCTTGGTGTGGTTAAGCTGTTACTGCATCCAGCTGCTCACTACTGCTCTCCCTTTTCCTTTATATTCCCTTTGCCACTGAGAGCATAATTGCATGTGTGGTTGTTGAATTGCCCACTTTTGCTAAAATTATCTATGCTAACCACACCTAACAGCAAGGTTTTGAACCTGGTTCATATCTGCATGTGTTAGGGAACCTGTTTATGTATTTAAATCACCCAGTATTGAGAGTGCCAAGAGAGAGAGTGAAGGTAGCAGATGAAGTAGATACCAGCAGGAGATGATGATTGGGGTAAGCTCTAGCTGAAACAGCCACATCTGGCCAATGCCTGAACTGCCATAGCAGTTCAGTTTTCTGTGGCAGAATTCTTTTGCTAGGATTTTAAGTTTCTTTCATAAAAAGCCATGAACAGAAACATTAAAGGAGCTTCCCAGTAAGTCTAATGTAGATTCTGAGCAAAACATACACTCACAGAACAGAAAACTGTCCTTTGGAAGAGATCTCTGGGGATTATTTGGTCCAACCTCCTGCCTAATGCAGGGCTACTGCTGATATAGGTCAGGACAGCTGCAGATTTTTCTGGACAAGCCTTGAAAACCTCCACAGACAGTGATGCTCCTTATGTCTGGATAACTTGTTCTATTGACGCAATATCCTCAACGGGAAGAAATTTCTCCTAATCTATGACTGGAGCCTCCCAGGCTGCAGTTGGTGGCTGTTGCCCTTTGTTTTACCATCTGGCACCACCGAGGCTTGGCTCCATTTTCTCTGTAATTTCTTTTGAAATAGTGGTGGGCTGCTATTGGATTGCACTTTAGCCTCCTCTTCGCCAGACTAAACAAGCCCAGCTGCTTTGAGTCTCTCGTTATAGGTCATGTCAGAAGTAATTTTCATGATTTCTGTGTGTTTCTCCCCAGTTTCTCAGCATCTTTCTTGAGCTGGGCAACTTTCCAAAATCCATCCTTCCAAAATGGGACAGAGTGTTCCAGGTGTGGCCTTACCAGTGCTAAGTAAAAAGGAACTTCCTTCGTTCTGCTGGCCGTGCTCCTGTTCATGCAGCCTTGTATGCACTTTATCATATCTGCAATGAGAGCACACCACTGGTTTGCCTTCAGAAGTCTGGTTCAGTGACCCTGGACCTTTTAGCAGAGCTCTTCCTCAGCCAGCTGGTTCCTGACCTCTTAACTAGGCATGTGCAAAATGGGATCATTTCCCAGGTGCAGAATTTTGCACTTTTTGAACTTCATGAGGTTTCTGTAGGCTTTACCCTCAATTTTTTTAAGGTCACTGTAAATTGAAAACCTGATGTTTCATATACCACCCAACTCCTCCAATTTAGCATAACCTACAACCTATTATTATACTTTGAGCCCAGCAGTCCAGAGAGTTTTCAATAAATCGAAAGGTGATTAGTGCATTTCACATCAAAATACATGAAAATATAAAAAATGCTAAACAAATTCTTTGGACTAACAGAACGTGGCAGCACTGTCCTTATCACTCGTAAAAATACAAATTCTAACTTTGCTTTTCTGTTTGGAATTTCTCCTTTCCCTGAAAATCTTCTCTTGCTCAGGAAAGTGGCTTTTCATTTTGTCACAGTGATCTGCCTGAGAATGAAGAACTTCCCATAGAAAATTATCTCCTTGGGGCTGGATTGACAGAGTCAATATTAAGACAGCAAAGAGGAAGTTTAAATTGGACCAGGTTTCAAGAGCATTTCATCAACTTCCGTAATGTTGGGATCCAGTTTTGGGAGTGGTGACACCCAAGTCCAGTTTTATGAGATGCTGTGTGTGTCCAGCTGAAGCAGAACAGCTTGTGGTACCAACTCCTTTATCCACAGCACCAGTAAATCTTGCCTTCAGATTAATGGCTTTAATTCTTGTTGCATAGTGCTGGGAGGCTGCTGGCAAAATTGAGAGGTTTTGAGGGTAAGTAACAGAAGCTGTAAGGGGATTAACAAGGAAAGATTATGAGTAGTAAATATGCATTGCTTGGTCAAACAATGACTAAGGGGGATATAGTAATTATCTTCTAGTATTACATAGCTGTAAACTTCAAAAAAGGAAAGCAGTTGTTTAGCACTGACACAATGTATATAACTAGGATTAATGAGGTGATATTTAACAAGGGAAAACACAGTCTAAATATCTTCCAAATAAGAGATTAGTCAAAAGAATAGTATGCCAAGGGATTAAAACAGTGGAATCATACCTCTAGCATCAGAAGAGGTCAAAGTTAGAGTCAAGAAAATTAATTACTTTTCCCAAAACTGAAATTTTTCTCTAAATCCAAGAACCATGTGTATAATCTGTATCTTAGAATTTAGGGAGATATGTGAAGGTTTCATTTATTTTTAAATATCCCAAATTATTTAGTTCATAAGAGGCTATGGTAATGAAGTGGTTAATCCTAAGAGATTGTTTCTGTCACCAAAGAATGTAAAGCATATATGAAATGCATATATTATAAATACATTAATTCTATCCCTAGTCTTAGTAAAATGGCATTGAGAAAACCGATTTAAAACAAGGCTGTATTTAGTCTATTGTGTGTGTAAGATATTACAAAATTTCTAAGAGAAGAAAACAAAGAAGGATTAAAAAACCCAATTTTGTATTACAATATTACATGTTCAATTATTTCACAATATTCCAGTCTCAAGTAACTGGCATTTCTGGAATGTGTGGGGTATCTAATAGGATATAGCCATAAATCTCTGTAAAAATCAAGTTTGGAAGGATGTTACACAGCAAGCTTTGTTCCTTAGTGAAGAGAAAAGTGAATTGTACTACTCAAGTCTGGACATAATGACAGCATGAACAAGAATCTTGGCATCTGCATGTGGGAGCACATATTTTAATCTGGTCACATCCCCAAAGTGGTAATAAGATTGCTTGATAATGTGTCAAATGTCAGCCTCAAAGCTCCGTTCCTCCCTGAACACTACATCTAGGTGTTTGACCAAGCAGACAAGTGCCACCAATTGAGATGGCAATGTGAGAAGCATTTCTGAGCAAGTGGTGAGAGCTAGGCAGGACAGCAGATGTACCTAAATTAAATCTCTCATAAAAACATAAAGGACATCCCTAACTGAAGCTCCTACAGTCATTTACTTTCCTAGAAAATGCTAACAGAAAGCTACTGGCATGGGTGACTACATTATTATCCTTCTCCTAGCAATGGCTGTTTGAGAGCAAAATACCTCAAACTCTGACAAAGCTGCACATATTCATATAGGTCCCAAAGCATTGTGCTGAGGCCACTGCAGTACATATGGGAAGAAATAATGTAGTTCCTGTGGTTTTCAGGATAATTGATGTTAAACTTGCCCTACTTCCTCAAGCTGTAGTTGTCCCCTGTGCAGTGATAATTGTGCCTTACATGTCTACTATAGATGAAACATGTTTTCTGGAGTTCCAAGACCTTTTGTGTGAATAAGTAATTAAAAATGATCTAAGTAAAAGCTGTATTATATTATTAAAAGGGCTCAAATAAGGTTGAAAGGACAACTGAAAGAAAAGTGGAGCAACAGCATTCTAATGTTTGATTTCATAGCCTCAATTTCCTTAAATGTATTTTTTTTATATATTATATGAGTATATATATAAGATAGTAAAATATTTACTGTGATGCACTAGAGGATATAAATCACTGATACACTTTTACAGCAGTGATAAGAAGTTATTTTTATGGATGTTTATGTATGTTTATGCATACATACATCACTTTTGATATACAAACTCAAAGCAGACCTGATTTTAAGAGGGGTAATGAAAAAGGCATAACTTAGCTTGCTGAGACTACAGAGAGAGGAAATATGAAATTATTTACCAGGATACTGGAAAGTAACCTGTTGCTTGTAAAAATGTTCAAGTTGTTTCATACACTGGAGCATTTGAGACTTTAGTTTTACCAAAACGTTGCCTTGCCAGTGGGTCAGTGCTTGCTAACAGCCCATAGAAATTCTAAGCTGGACAAAGAAATATTTCTTCATCTTGAACAGCAGTCTCATTTCTTAAGTGGATATCTTGCCTTCTTAGATGGAGAGGGAAATTGTAGGGGTGACACTAATCATCCATTCAAGCTGATTTCAGGTAAAATGGGTGAAATAAAAGGAAGTAGGAATATAAATATAATGGTTAAC
Organism: Phaethornis superciliosus; assembly: GCA_023637945.1. NCBI lineage: Eukaryota > Metazoa > Chordata > Aves > Apodiformes > Trochilidae > Phaethornis > Phaethornis superciliosus. The sequence goes on along the minus strand of JAJQWJ010000014.1, from coordinate 6,634,822 downwards.
TGTGACTGGCTGGTTTGTAGTTGCTAGCTTCCTCTTCATCAGAGGAGCCATAGGCTGTGGCTGAAGTGCCTGTGGGCACAAGTTTTATCCTAGAAATGACCTAAGGGTTGATTTATTGGTTGAGCGTTGATTAAGAGCTCCAGTTTGTATCTAAAACATATAAATAGATAGATTCTTCTTTTGTAAAGACAATGTTTCAGTTGTGATTTCAAAATGGACTTCCCTGTAAAATGCTTCAGTGAAAAGGATCCTTATACTGTTGGAATTACACTGTGATCTGTCAGAATCCAGACATGCTGCTTGGCCAATAACATGTGTCAAGGTGGAATTGGCCGGATGAAACATTTTCATACAGCTGAAGTAAAACAATAAGCTGCTTATGGTCAGAGCAGCTGAGCAATTCACCTGAATAAGAGCAAAATCTCATTAGATGGAGACAGCTATGAAAAGAGAGAGCACAGACCATGCACCTGGAGATTCAAGGGCTAAAATACCAATTTTAGCTGGCTCACTTTTGCTTTGTACTAAGATACCTGACTTCAGATGGAGTAGCAGGCTATAAATGCCTGCAAAAGTAGTGGTTATGCTAAAACTGACTGCCTAGTCTAACATAAATATAGCCTAGGAAAGCAGAGAATTCTAATTTTCCTCTAAGATAAGGCATAATTCCCTCTCTCCCTTAGATGATCTGCTGATTATCTTGTCTGAATTTGGACCTGAAGAGTATAACTTATTGTTTTCATCAGAAGCTTAGGGGAAAAAGAACTTCTCTTTTTCATTAATCCTTGAGATGTGCTATTCCAAAATGTAAAACTGTAAATGTTTGTTTCCTGTCTGGCAGTTAATTTGTGTCCGCACTGCTTTGTTGTTTTGTAATATGCCATGGGCCAGCTAGAAACTGTGGAATTAGTTGCATTTCAAAAGTTATATTCATGTATAGCTTAGGCAGTACTTCAGAAAATTCTGAAAGAAAAAAGTGTATAAAGTGTATATAAAGTGTATATAAAGTGTATATATATATATATATAAAGCATACAATGTATAAAGTGTGTATAAAGTGTGAATTGATATGTAGAATGTCAAATTGATTCTGTTTATACAACTAAACTCAATTTGGACAAATAAGGCCTTATAACTGAACTAGTGATAATTTCTTTGTTCTTGCAACAGGTGTTCAAATAGCAAAATTTAATGTGAAATGTATGACACAAACAAGGAGGAATAAGATAGCCTGCAGAACTATTTTTTAAAAATTAGCACACTGCTCAGTGCTTTGGGTTTTTGTTCAGTATCCCCCCAACATGCACACACACAGACTCACACACCCTGGCACTATCTTTCTAATAGGAGTCTCAGTAGAGAAAAGGACAATTTTCATCACTGGTGTGCTTGAAGCACAAATGGAAGATCACTGTAAGTAAAGTCTGACCTATCTTTTGATGTTAAATGCAATGAATAGAGTAGATAAACATCAACTGAAAATAAGGGTCTCATCTTTTTTCAGTTTCATCTGAAGCTGTAGAGCAGATTTTGGATGAAGTAAAAGGCTTGAGCTGTCAAAGATTTCTGGCTTCCCAGAATTCCTCTCCCATTTCCCAAGGTTAAATGCATTGCCTCAAGGCAGCTGCTTAGAATGATAAAAGGGGCACTACAGGACAGCAGTGCTCTTTGTAATGTTAATAAACCTTGATTTTGATATCAGATGCAACCCTGGGAAAACCTGCCAGTTTTAGACTCTAAAAATCTAACACTATTTAGCAGAGGTTCATGTATAGAAGTGTTAGTTTGGGAATAGTGATGGGCTAGTTTGAGTGACATATGAAAGCATCAAATACACTCTCTTCTCTGCCTTGTCAAATCTTACTGTTGTTTACTCAGAACAAAAGGAATTGCCCAAGTGCTAATTAAACTGAATGCTGTATTAAAAGGCACTGTGAAGTTTCTGCTAGAAATTCAGTGTTTGAGGTAAACTGTCAGCTGAAATACAACTCCCCCAACAAACGAATGGGGTGTGGTTTCCTGAGCTACCTACCTGCCTGTGAACTCTGACAGGAGCTAAATCAAGGATTGTTTTCTTGTGCTAGTTAGCAAAAAAAAAAAACTCTAAGAGAGTATGGAAATAATTTATTTCAATAAAGACAAAGGTGTAGGACTGTTGATTAGAGAGTTGTAGGTTTTTACAGAAAAAAAAAATGTTAACTTTATTAAATGTTTCTCTTCCTGAAGTTCTGCTTAAAAATGACAAATGTCTAAACTGTATTGACCATTAAGTCAGGCTGTCATTTTTAGGTAGGTATTTCTGAATCAACAATAAATATGTAAGTTAAAACTTCAGGGGAGTGACTCAGAACAAAGTAAAATGAACCATATTTATGATCAAGGCAGCTGTAAATGAACAATGCATTTCGATCATGTGGAGCTGAGCAAAATGGAGCTCCAGCTTATCCTCACAAAGAAGCTCTGCCTCTTTGAATCCATGACAAAACTCCCACTGACTTCAAGGAGGTTTGGATTTCACCCACTAAGTTGTGCTGAAATCTGAAAAAAAGCAAAAGAGACTCTCACAGTTCATGGGATGTGAAACTGTACATTCTTCTTCAAATTCGCCAGCAAGACCCATTCCCATAATGAGTACTAAAGAACAGTGCCCAAAAATGCAAAAATAATATATTAAAGGAATCTGAAGCTGTTTCTAGAGCAAATTGTTAGCTGAGGTAACCATACTATCTTATAGCTGGCATCCTGTTTCCCTTTTTTTTTTAAAGATTATTCCCAATGACTGTCTGGGCTATCTGGGACACTGCTACATTCACCAAATAACAAAAATTTAGGAAGTTTGTTGACCAGCTGTGAATACCAGCTAGAAGCTCAGTTCAGGTTAGCTGCATGTGCAACTAGACCAATACAGCAGAGTACAGGCCTTCAGACTGTGAACAGAGTTTTGGCTGGGGGTTTCTGAAAAATGTGTGAAAAAATGTGTTTTTCACATTTTTGTGAAAAATGTGCCTTTCACCAAAAATTTGGCACAAATTAATTTTACATAATTCTTCATTGTTTCCTCAGGAAGGTGCTTATATTAAATGTTAAAATACATATCACATAAAATACATTTATGTATTTTTAAAATATTTTTTGCCTAGGAAGTTCTTGCTAAACCAAGATTTTTCACGCTACCTTTCCAGGAAGGTAGCAATAGGAAGACAATCAGGGAAAACATTTTTATTTATATTTTAAGTTTTCTGAATTGTCATCCTATAACTGAAATCTTTCTCTGTGTTTTTTGTCATGAAACTTCACAATGGAGAGAAACAATGAAGAAGGCCCTGAAGTTCTGAAAGCATTTATGAACCATATTGTTAAAGCAATTCTTCCAATTTAATCTGATTTCTTTTTTCTTTTGATAACAGTAGCAAAAATTTAATAAGCAAGGGATAGCTATTACCTAGTGGTATGAGATTAGATTTATAAACCCGATTACTTTCCTTATAGCCACAGATGTGAGTAAGGCTTCATTTCATTAATAGTTTCATTGGGTACATGTGGCAGTCCATTATGACAGTGTTTATTGGCTCCAGGTGTATGTTAACTATGTGTCCAAAAATTACTTTATCATAATTAGTAGGATGCCATCCTAAATAAGTATTAGACAGGTTAGGATTTTCTGTCTGGCTCCCAGCACAAACAGCAAAGGACAGTGACTTAAGTTGCATCTTGCAATGTTTGTTTTGGGGTCTTTTTTTATTAATGCATCAGGTAGAACTCTGTGTTCACAGAACTTGATCTGATGTTTGTAATCTTAGAAACAGTATTTTTTTTCATTAAAACAGTTTCAGCTGCATCGAGTTAGCAGCCAGTGATGTGTGTGTGTGTGTGTGCATTTGTGTTTGTCAGAGACGATGAGGTAACGTCAGATGCACACAAATACATTAGTATAAAAGCTTCTCCTTTATTCTGGAAAAGCTGGAACTTTGCTCCCAATGAAACTTACACTCTCATCTCAAGCTATTTTCTGCTGTTGAACAGCAGGACACTCTGGTTAAAGCTGCTGTGCTGTTTATACTTAACACAGAGAAGCACTTTAAGACATGATCAATACACCAGTGCTGCCTCTCCTTGGCATATCCACAGGTGAACTGCTCTTTAACAACTCCTTTAATATCTCAAAAACATCAAAGCCTTTTCCTCAGTACCAGCACTTTTCTCTGAGCACCTCTTTTCTCTGTTACTGCAGAATTCTTTTGTAAGTATATACATATGAATTCTGGCATATATTCTTATTTATCTGAGTTTTTCTTATCTTTTGTATTTTGCAAAAGTTTGTGACTGGAAGCTTTTTTCCCAGGCAGCATGCAGATAGGGATCATCAATAGTTTCAGTCCTCCAGGTGGAAGATAATTAAATAAAACAAAACAAAAAACCTTTCCTCTATCAATACAACCCACCATAATATGAGTGAGATGCTTGAGACATCATGAGGACTTCTGGCAGTGTTTAAAGAGAAACTAGATGTTGTTCAGCTATTGCAACTGCAGGAGAACCTGCAGATCTTGGAATAGAAGGATTACAAAATTATGTGGAATACAAAAGTGTGTGGAAATAGAGGCCTGCCTTTTTACAGGGGTGTGACTTTGATCTTACTCTCTCTTGTTTTGCATCACTTGTGCGATCTCTGGCTGCAGCTCTGTCCAGCATGGAGCTCCTTCTCACCTTCTTCTTGCTGGGTTGAAGTTCATTGGCATGAGAATTCAGGTCAACCTGGAAGACATAGGAATGATCAAGTCTGAGCTTGAGCCTCAGGGTAATGTGCTATTTCTCCAAGCAAAATCTCTTTTCTTATGAATTAACAGTTTGTCTGGTCACCATCGATCTTTCTTCAGATGATCTTTTCTTCATTGATCTTTTCTCAGCAAGAGAAATGCCAGTCAGCTAATACACTGATCTCTGAGCTGTGTATAAATGGAGTCAGTGTCATACTCTTTCTTAAGAGGGTATTCAGTAGTCTGTTCCTTCACCACTTGTTCATCTATCTTTTTCATGTAAAATAGTCCACAAGCGGTGTCACTGATTTCAGGAAAATTATATTAAAGTATTTGATACTTCTGGTATTTGAAAGGCAAGGAGTGACTGCCTGGAGTATCTGCACCATGCCATTACTTCAACTTGGGTTTGAGGTTCCTAACTGTACCAGGCTATTATACATGATGTTGTGGGGGAAACCCCAAACTGTTACAAATGAAAGGTAATAAATCTCTTCAGCTAAGATGACCCAGGGACGTACCTTAAAGCTGTTTTGAGGACTTAAGGAGGAATAAAGCACAACTCTAAATATTTATTCACTTATCAATTTCTTCATCTTCAACTAAAAAAATCTAAACCAATTTGAATGTGCTTTAATTTCTTTCCTTTCTAAAGAAAAAATAATAAATTTGAAGATGTTTAAAAACATATCTCCACAAGCAGAATTACTCTGCTTATTGAAATAAAATTATCTAGCAGATGTATGGAGAGCTACCATATGTATCACTAGTACAAAGTAACAATTATTCTGTACAACTGAACTCTATTTGACCATCACAGGAAGAAAAAAGGCATAAAGCACTGATATAACAGATCTCAATTTTTTTCTTCTATTCCAACCTTAGTACTTTAGTGCCAAGATAGCTCCATCAATCACCTAAAACCACTGACCATACTTGCACCAGCTATCAGCCATAGCTCATACTGAGCTTTCCATGTGCTCCAAATGGCTTTACATTTTATCTGGAAAGCTGAGTTGAAAATTTATGGTTACTTTCCTTCTGACACCTGGTTTTCCCACCTGGAAAATAAACTCCTTTAACTACTTTAAATCTTCATGAATTTCTTGCTGCCTTGATCTCAAAGGGCTAGATCATGACTGCTGCTGCCTGCCCATGCCATGAAGTAATAATCCTATTCCACTGTGTGTGAGTCTATCTGATTCATAGGCTCAAGACACAAAGCAATAAGCACATACTGTATCCCCATTTAAACCCAGATTCTCAAAACCAGTTAGAAATCTAACAGCTCAGTTTCAAAGGGAATTTAATGTCCAAGTGGATCTGAGAGTCTGAGCTCTACTCCCTGCCCTAAGGTAGGTAAGTGGGGACAAGAGAAAAGTGTAGGTAAATTTGTTAACATCTGTTCTAGCCACCAGAGTAATATCATTTGTCATTAGTACAGGTTAGGAGGAAACTTGTTTCCTAGTATTTCAAAATGAAACCATGTTTTCTAATAGTCTTCATAAATTTTTTCATTGGGTTATTTAGTTTCAGGCTCAGAAAGAGATGTGCAAACATAAAATAACAAGTCAAGCAGAACTAGTGATTTATAGAAAAGTTTTCATTTTCACAATAAGCCACACAGATGTCTGAAGTGGGATTCTTTCTTGGCATATCTGCTTGGGTTTCAGTGGCTGCACTGGCCCATTCTCAGCACATCCAGAGGAAGTGGAAGAACTTGACTTCCAAATGGCATTTCCCACTTTTCAAGTCCAGCAGTTTCAACTTTCTGTACCTGGAACTCTGCTCATATTCACAGAGGCACTGTTGACAGTGAGGGAAGACTGGAAAGATGTTATTGGAGTTCCTAGGACATTGTCCTACAAAAAGCATGGAAGCAAAGTGATTACTAAGGTGTTGAGTAACTTCTGTATTATGTGCATTGACAATTTAAAATAGTGTTTCCAGAAGTACATCCTCTAAATTTCAGGTATTATTTTGTGCTGGGTTTAGTTAAAAGGCTACCTCACTATGGTCATCTGGAAGCCAACCCAGATCTAATGCACTGGGCCACTGTCTCTTATGCAGTTTACCTACAGCTTCATACCATAGAAGTTAAAAATAAACTGCAGCTTATTCCACGTACTGAAATGTCAGTTCAACATGTCATGGGGCTTATTAGCACTCTGAGAATGTTCTTCATGCCTTAATACTAGGGCATGACTCTGATGTAAAAATGAAATGGAACTATTTAAATTGACTTGGATACTTATTAAGAAGAGGGTTTCATTTAATTCCCTTTTCTGTTTTTCTCTCCTTTATAGTACCAGCCATCTGGGCTTGATAGGAGGTAAGGCAATGACAAGTCTATTCTGTGAAAAACACTATAATTTTTAAAGCACTATTACCAAATGAGACTCAATAGGCAGAGTGTGTAAGTGAAAAGTGATTTGCCTGGTGGAAAAAAAAAATACACCCTAGCTGTATGCTATAAGCATCTTACAGTGCTAATTGGAAAACTCAAATTTGTAGACATTTGCAAGTTGAACAGGTGACAATAACTGGTGATAACCAAGGACTAATTATCTCAACTGGGGATTAACCATCAGGTGTTCTGAGCCAAATAAAAGGGGAGGGGAAGTTTGGAATAGTAATGTGTCTTATTTGTGTTGAAAGAATTAGTACGACTTTATGTGAGATTAAAAAAAAGGTAAATGAAACAAATACTCTCTAGGTTAGTACTGTGTGTGACTCCTGTAGTTCTGTTTCTTAAAGAATTTCAGTACTTGTACTGGGAGGAGTGGAAGGAAATAATAATGCAGAGCTATAATGATTTGCTTGCTAAAAAACCCTCTTTGTTCTCTTGTGAAATCTGCTAAAGTGAAAATAGGTGTAGGTTAGCAGTTCCTGGAATTAAAACTATTTGCTTGAAATTACTATTATTTATTATTCTAGTTAGAAAAGTACACTGTGGTATAGGTTTAAAGCTAGGAAAGATTAAGCTATTACATATTTCTAGAAAAGCCAAAGGCAGTAAGGTATGAGAACTAGGCAGTGCAAAATGCACAGCAGCCAGAGTTGTATGTGTAGGCATACTATAGGTTTTAAAAATTTACGGTTGGATGCAATATACAGAAAGTGCACACTGTTAATTCCCCCTTGCCTCTATCTTCATTTACCTTAATGCTTATTGTAAAACTTATATCCTAATGAGTAGGGCTGAAACAAAACAGGGCCCTGGAGAGCAACAGGAAAATGATAAAACAGCAAATGAGCTGTAGCAAGCTGATTCCACAGTACATCACCTTTTTCCTTTCGTACCATAAACACAGATTTTTAATTCTTATTTTCTTTTTCTCATACAGTACATCAACAACAGTGGCACCACTTTTAAAATAATACCAAATTCTGAAAGCAGTCAGAACCTTAAATTGGAATTTCAGTCTTTGACATTGGAAAGAAACATACAAGACAATTGTTGGTATTCTGCATTGTGCAGATAAAGACTTAGACTAGTAGGAAAGTCTTCTGAGAGACGTGCCTGATAAGATTATAAATTAGTTTTTACAGAGAAAGTACACTTAAAGAGAGATTTAATTGTTTGCCAATAAAAATCTCATGTTGCATGGAGATTTCAGAGCTCATTTTAACAGTTGTTACTATTCAAATGCCCTGTTTTAACAGTTTAGGTTTTTGTTTGTTTAGTTTGCTTTAATGAATTCATTGTTCTAACTCAAAACTCACTGTACTTCTGACTTTATTTCTCATTTAAGCTTCTACTTTCTTTTGTAAAGTCTGTATTCCTATACAAGGGATGGGCTATGTAAGTAAAAATCTTTTTTAATTGTTAGATGTAAAAAAACCTTAAGTATGGAGGTCAAAAACTGTGCCCAAGTTTGTCTGCCATGTACTCTTGGACAGCTTACCAGTGGCACATTTATGACTTTTTTTGTGCATGTAAGCTTTGATGTTAGACTTTTGTGTTCATTCAAACCATTAACAAAGTCCAGATGTAAAGATGCTTTGGTAACATAGTGTGTAGCCTCATTTGATTCTAAACTGCAGATACATATGTGAATGAAAACATGTCAGATATTTGGAAAAAGTACTGAAACATTTTTAAGTTAATATTTGCTTAAATTCGGTTACATATCCAAGGATTTTTATCTTTAGTTATACCATTTAGTTTTAAGAAAATATTTTTGAATGGTCAGGACAAAATATTTGCTAAATCTCCTAGCCTGAATATGAGGTAGCAATGTGTACAACCTTCTCTTGAAGTCTGAACCTGTAGGTGCATGTAACACAGGTGGCCCTTGATTGCAGATTGGCATCTGAGGGTCTTATCTGCATCCCATCCAAATAATGGAAAAAAAACCCTGAGATTGGCATCTGAGGGTCTTATCTGCATCCCATCCAAATAATGGAAAAAAAACCTGAGATTGGCGTCTGAGGGTCTTATCTGCATCCCATTCAAATAATGAAAAAAAAACCTGGCAGGTCTTTGGATCAGGCCTATGACCAATACCAGTTCCTTAGCGTTCATACACTACAGTCTACAAACAGTTTAGCTTCTAAATATAACTTCTCTATACATTCACAAATCAGCTTTGGTAATACATTGGAATTCCTGTGTCTGTAAATTCACCGTGAATGGCAAGGGGATGCTGTTAAGATGTTAGCCAGATTCCCACTGCATCATCACTTCAGACTTACTGTTTCTACATATTTAACCTTCTGTTTATAACAAACATCATCTTTTGCATCAAAGGGCTTTATGACATCCAGTATTTGCTGACACACTCGTGCTATGCGTTATTTATGCATCATCAAAGTATGGTACTTCCCAAAAGGTGAATAAACTCTCTCCCCTTTAATTCATTTCCCGAGTAGACCAATATCATCTAACTTCAAACACTGACAAATGTAAATTGAGGTCCATGAAATTAGAAAAGTGCTGAACTAGAGTATACAGAAAAGTGTGACATTCTCCTGTTGTGAATAACAATCTAATATAATGCATCCCATTATGAGAAACTTGCATGTTGAATATGCTTTACCTATTTGTGATGTACATAGTAAAACCTTTCTGATGCTCCCACTACACAAGGAAATTTCACACACTGAACCCTATTAGTACTGCTTTTTTTATTTATCAGTCGAGAGAATAAACTTTTGATAAGGTTAAATTGATAGTACTAAGTAGCTAAGTACTTACGTGGTGACCATGGACTTGCTGCAGTACTGAATTCCTGACTAAATACTTAGAACTGGAAGGCAAGAGAACAAGCTTCTTAAACATATCTCATAACCTTCAACCTAAATTGTTAAAGGAAGAGACTTTCAGAATCTTAGGAGATGGCATTTTTTTCCACATTTGTAGATTCATAGGAGATAATGAGAGGGCAGCTGTGCCTTATGTCCATTTCAGAGAACTCCCAGTAGATTTTCAAATAGTGTTTTCTGCTCACAGTTTACATATGAGTGTCTACATTCATGAGGAAGTGACTTTTTATTTGCATCTTTGAATATATCATTATGTAGTTTTCAGGCATGCTCTGCAGTGTTTGAAAGTAGCTCAGGTTGAGTGGGAAAGAAAAGTGAGTGTTAAAGTCACACTAATCTTTTTGTATACACATTATTTTCTTCTTCACTTTTGACTGAAAACAGACTGGCTTTCACTTGGAATTTAGTAGAGATTACCAAGTCATGATGAAATTTCTGTTTGCTTGATTTGTTGATGGTTTATGGCAGAAAAGTAAATTATTTTGGTCTTATTTCATGTGTCTTTAAACCCTTTCTGTAGAGATCTAAGTAGCACGATGTTCAGACAAGCTAAACTTGCTGATAAAGCAGTCTCTTGTTCAATATAAAACAGGCAATTGTCCATAATATGTAGATCAGGTAATTAAACACTCAATACATGGTCCTGATTCTGGGAATATTTAAGCATATCTGGAATTTGGCATGCATGACAAGTCCTACTGAATCTAAAAATACTATTCCCATAAGTAAAGTTATTATTTTTGGGACCAGTCTTTATATGCATTCTCTTAAAAGATAGATTTGCAAGATGAGTACATCATATGCAGCATGTTTATAGAACCACAGACAGAGTTTGAAACTGTCACTCCCTAGCCTATACACAGTTATACTTTCTTTTTCCTCATATACAAGTGGCTTCCATTTGGCATTTTGTAGCATTCCGCAGAGGTTTATGCCAGCCAGGGTAGCAGGTGACTCAACACAGTAGTGTTGCAACGTGTGCTGTATCATCTTTTGATGCCCTGGATTTTGGTGTTCAATGGGAAACAACAATAAATTCTTGGAGCTTTACTGCCTCTGCCAAATGTGACATCTTTCAGAGTATAACATGCTGAAAAGCTTGCACAATCTGTGCCAACCGCATGATTTAGCTGCTATAAAATCCCTCTGAATCAAAACCATTTTGAAATAAAGAAGAGCCAGCCTGGGAATTTCATTGCACTGTTGGATATCCACTCAAAGATCAATCACCTGTCCTCATTCTGTATTCCTGCTGTATTTTTCAGCTTAATCTTTTTCTTCAGTTTGCCTGTTTCATTAGGGATAGAATTTTAAAAGACTAGGGATTGCATGCAGAGGCAGAGAGTCAAGAGTGAGAAGTGTGGAATCAGGACAGCACAGTTCTGTACAAATTGTACTGTGCCATTAGAAAAGCCAATCACTTTCTTCCTTTTTTGTTTCTGTGGGACTCTGTAATGCTTGGCATAAGCATTTCATGGTTTGGCATCCTAATGTTCCTGAATTCTGTCCTGCTGTGAGATGAGCTGGGTACAGAAAGGCAGGGCTGGCTGCAAGATAACAGGTTAGCCCACCTCATTCTCTGCAGTTTTCTCATCCAGGTAAGGTTTTACACAGTACTCTTCACATTTCAAGCAACCTGTGGATATTCAGCCCTGGAATCTCAACCAAAAGTGACTTGTTCAGGGATTAATTAAGAAGAAAATCTGACACTGTTTTTAGAAGATCCTTTTAAAGTTAAATCTGATCTCCTACATTGTAAGCATAAATAAATAAATACACATTACACTACCAGCAAAAGTACTAAGCACAGTCTCTGGGGAACTAATTGATGGTTTATCAGCAACGGACTTTCTGTGTTGAGGAAAGATATTTTTCCATTGTACTGTTTCACTAAAGGGATGTTTAAACAAAATAGAGTGATGAGTAATATTTGAGTAATGCAAAAAGATTATTATATCAATTTGTTAGTTCACTCCATGAAGCATTTCTAAAAAACCCACTCTAGAACAGACTATTAAAATGATAAATTATCATTGCAAAATCTGATAAAAAATTCAGAAAGTTAATTAATGCTCTTTTTGTCCAAATAGTTTATATAATGAGAGGGAAGTTTGCTAAATTAAGCATAGTAAAAAAAATTTGTCACTGATTTGATGTAGGTTGAGTGCATGTATTCAGAAGTTGTTAGAAGATTTAATAATATTGAAATGTAGCTGTGTGGACTATCTATGTGATGTACATAAAATTCTTCTGTTATACTTGTGAGGTCCTATGGCTGTGATTTTGGCTGTTAGCAGCAGTTACCCAAATTATTTGTCATCACCTTTTTAGAATATTTGATTGCAAATTTACATAGGAAAGGCAACAGCCTATGATGAGGATATAAATCACCCTGGAATAGAGCCTTGACTGGAACGAAAGTGAGTACCCCTTGTATTCAAGCTGAGAGCATGCTAATAGTGGTGCATATTTATTTCTAGGCCAAGTAATTAAAAGCAATTTGAAGAACTAATGTTCCAGCAAGTAGATTAATGTCTGGAGAACCAAGTATGGATAAAAATATCTTCTTCATTTTCATGATGTAGTGGTTGATCTTGACTTTTCACTTTCTCTAGTATTTGTTTTATGATCATCTGATCCTGAATCTGTGATGAGTGAGAATGCTGGCAAGTTAATCCTTGTCCCCTTTCTCTTTATGAAGCAAGTGTTCTGTTGACAGGACAAGTTATTCTCTTCCTTGTGGCCACAGCAGAGAGAAAACATAGGCGAGATCAATTGATGGTAATGGATGGTAACGGAGAAGGAAGTACTTGTTAAAAAGACCATAAATCAGGGGCCACAGAAGCAATTTAGTGGTGGCATGTGACACTAAAGGAAACATAATTTTCCATTGATACAGATGTGACAATAAACACTGTTAAGAAAACTCTATACTGTGTCAACGGCAAACTGGTTGCTTGATCTCTTTATGTACCTCCCTCAAATTATTAGGAATTTACTTCAGACTCAAGTGAGAGGGGAAGTTGATGTGAAGCAGTCTAACTGAGTGTTGTTAGCCTTTACTCCTGTGACATATGGCTTTGATAGAGATTCTCACTGACTACAAAATGTTCTGATTCAGGACCTGATAGTGTCATGCACTTGTGAGAAAAGAGAGAGAAAAATTAGCTATTAGCTTACTTCAGTTGACGTTTCAGAATGACTTTGAGCTGCTTCTTACAGAATCTACAAAGGTTCATTGCAACACAGTCAATGTCTAGCAGACTTCTGTCTTCATTAATTTGGCTTGGATCATCACTGTGCTTTGGCCTCAGGGCTAAAGCAGACCATGTAACTGGTTTAGGTAGTGAGCTTCTGTAAATCTAAGTACTGAAGCAGCACTTAATTTCAAAAAGATGAGTAACCGTGCAGCTATGTCTAAGTAACATTTCATTGACTAATTGAAATGTATTATGGTCACAATTTAGGTTGCATGTATAATTTACTCTCATTTGTAATGTCATTCTGATTGTACTGGTGTTGTGTTGATTACAAGAAAACATATGTATAGAGAAAACGATGACGTTCTTCATTTAATCAAATCCATCAGAAAATTCCATGAAACATTTATCAAGATTCCACATGAGGACTCCTGGCTAGGTCTGCCTGTGAGTTTCCTCATTGGGAATGTCCTGAATCCTCTGAGAATCAGATGAGAAGAAAATCCAGCCACATTTCCATGAGGGCTGGGCTCATACCAAGCTGTCACACATGCTGGTTCACTTTTGTGGTGAGGAATATGTGAGGAGAAGTGAAATCCCTTGCTGTCTGCCCAAGTGCCTTAACAGTCAGTGGGGACCAGGATTGTTGTGATCTTTACTTGCCTAGAAGAGCTGGAAGTCTTCTCAAAAAGGCAGGATGAGAGTTCCCTCAACACAGAGGGGGTGCTGGGGTGGTCTCAGTGGTAGCGTGCACCTGAAGCACTGAGGTAGCAGGGTTGGGGGGAACAGTTCAGGAGTGCAGTTCAGGTCAGCCTCACCCTCAGGCTGGTTTTGCATCCATTTTGGCCCCAACAGGGCAAGGGTTAGGAGAGAAGTAATGAGGGATTTTTAAAAAATGTGGCTGCATGTGTCCAGCATTCATATGCAGTATGGTTGTGTGGAATCAGGGCTGCTGTCTTTAGCTTGGTGATCAGTCTTGGTAATTCTGTATGGCTGTTTTGGTTATTGAAACTTATTTTTCCTATTAGATTTTAAACAGGGCTTAGTCCAGATGCAGAAGTGGTGTTTTGTTTTTGTGTGGCTCAGAATTTCATCTAAAGCAGTCAATCTCTGTTTCTTGGTATTTATTTATTTATTTTTGTCAGCACATCCTTATTGTATGATTTTAAATCTTCCTTTAGAGATTTTTACCACTCTCATTTTCCCCCTCTAATCAAAAGAAATAGGTACATTTTGTTCTGTCTCTTAATGGCTGTTTTTAGTCTAAGTATTTATGGCCTTTACAGGAGCAGAGTTAATACTATATGATGTCAATATTCTTCCAACATAGTTATGCAGCCGTCTTACATTTGTGACCTTTCCCCCCTGTAATTAGTTCCAACTGAAATTAGATTCAGTGAGAGCCTCGTTCCAATTACAGCCAAATCTGAATAATACTGATTCCATCGTGGTTGTCTGGAGGAAAAAAAAAAAAAAAAAAAAAAAAAAAAAAAAGAGAAAAAACCAGTTTCACTGTAGATAACTACATCTTGCATCTCTGTAGTATGCCTGCACTTAAAAAAGTGAAAAGAGTTTAAGGGCCAGCCCTGTAGAGAACAGAATATTATCAACTCCACCAAAAACTTCGCTTTACATTTTCATTCCATCTCTTGCATGATTTCTTGCCCTGTCTTCTTCCCTGAGGCAGAGATGGCCTCAGCAGATATTACTGCCCATGTCTTCTGATGCTGAGGTGGGCAAAAGCAGGTGCTGTGCAGTGCCTGTATGTTTGCAAAAGATCTTTTCCCTTAATATGTGAGGTAACTCAGGAGTGGACTCAGTCACCATGTGTGCCTCATGGCACAAGTACATGTTCCAGTGCATACCTGGAGGTCCTTGTTCCTGGTAAAGATGGGCTTGGATGTATGGGCAAGCAAGCTGGAAATACATCAGCTACCTGTGCATCCTCCCTTTCTTTGGGTAGAAACAGGATGCATGGTGCTGAGGACAAAACCAAAAGCCACAGCACGCTGTAATGTAGACACAGCCAAAGTGATTTCAGCTCCTAAGAGCCTGGGTGAGTCTGAATATTTGCCTTTAAATGGAGACTTGCCAGTGTCTCCAGCACAGCTATAATACAAAAAGTAGTCATGCGTCTTGAGATCCCCACATAAGCCTCCCGATTGCTGACTGCCACAAAGAATTATGTGAGAAATGGAACTAGGTGCTTTGAATTCAAAGCTGTATTTTGTATTAGCCAAATGCATCAAAAAGAACATGAAGCCTTTTTGCCATTATCTGAGATATTTAGCTGGGATTAAATATGTGTTTACCTCAGATGGTTTGCAGCCAAGTTTTTACTTTTATCACCCCCAGATTGGATTACTGTAATCCTTTATTTGCACCTTATCCTCAGCAATTTTTTTTTTCTTTTCCCTTCTTTTTTTTGGCAGCTGGATCAGTACAGAAAACCAAAAATTGATTTCTGGCACCCAGAAGAGTAAATTACCTCTTATCTGCTCTGAAATCATTGTCATATTGGGTTCTGATTCCAATCCAAATTGATCTTCAAATTATATTTTGGATCGATAACAGAGCTATAATGGAATGACACTGTTAAGGCTCCTACCAGCTGCTGTGGCCTGTAGAACCTGATGAAACAGTTTCATCACAGTGTATAATCTCAGAAAAATTAATGCACATCCAGTGCCATTAGCTCGCTACTGCCTTTTCCATCAGGGCACTAAAGTGCACACTGTCAGTCCTGCCTTTAGCCATGTTCATGCAGCCAGCTCTCCAGTTCAGCTGTGGCTCTTTGGCCCTACCCAGAAAGCCCAGTAGGTTTTGGCAAGGGGTAAATGTTGTGTTTCTAACCTTGAGCTCTCAATTCCAATTAAGTGCCTTCTGAGACATAGTGAAATGGCCCTGCAACATTAAGTGAAATAAATCCAGAGAGTAATTAAAGCTTTATCTTTAAAATTGACAATTTAAGGAATAAACATTTAGCAAAGGAAAAGATCCAGTGTTCTTCAAAGCCCCTCCTAGAAGCAGGAATTGCAGCTAAGGTGCAGTTTTCCTCGTAGCTTTTCCAGGCACTTAATATTTCAGAAATGATTTATCTGAAAGTATGTGTGAGTTATTTTGAGGCTGTTATGATTATATCATTTGATGAGATTTTTTTTCTTCTCTTTTCTGTACTGAGGACTTTAAAGTGAGAGAGACAGTCTGGAGATAGCTTGTGATTTGTTTAATTAACTGGCTTTCTTTTTATGGATGGTTGCTTGCAAGGCTGCTCTTTCATTTGGTGATTGTTTTTGTTATTAATGTTTTCAGACAGAGCTCTTCACATATCAAGTGCAAGTTTTTGCAAAGCCAAAAAGGAATCACACGAGGGGTTTTTGTGTGGCTCGTGTTTATTTTCTGTGGTACTGCTCTCCATGGTCTGCTGTGATTGTTCGCACTTTGTGTTAAAAAAAAATGTTCAGGAGTTCAAATCTTTTTATCTCAGATTTGCAGGGATGTTTGTTTTACACAGGTGTCAAGAAACATTTTAAGTTTTTTAAATTTACGGTAATGTAATATATTAATAAAAATTAATGACATTCTTAGTCCTAAATATGAGGGAGGGGCAGCCCAAGAAAATAAATTTTATTATCTTTTGTGTCCATGTAGTTAGGAAGTATTAACTCAGACTCTTCTTGCTATGTCATTGTGATAGGAGGGTCTCTGTGTTATGTGTAGGGGGGAAGAGAAGAAAGAATTAAGGAAGCAAGGAAGGATTTCATTTGTATGGGACTTGAGGGGGTCAAAAGGGCTGGGAACTTCAATAATATAGGTGGTGATAAACGACTGAGGTGTGTGTGAAATAAATGTTATGTGCCTCCCCCCAGATATTGATTATTTTCTTTTACCAGTGGGAGCTGAAAGCAGTTAACTTTTTGATGAGCACCTTTTGTTACAGGCATCCCATGAAGGTACAAGTGGTTCCCCATGGAGTTGCCCATTCTAAAGCCTTGTTTTCACCTACAGCATAAATCCATAGTTAACCGGCCACTTTGGTCTAACCCAATTTTGACTACTGAAAAAGTCAATCTCACCATCTCTTTTCTCTATCTGCTCATTCCCAGGGCTTTTCTTGTGTTGGAAGAATGTTACTTCAGCCACATTGTGATTCAAATCAAAGATATCTTTTATTTTCAGTAAAATCAGCTCCATAATCTGGTCCAATCCAGATTTGCTTGTGCACTTCCATGGAAGGACTGAGATGGAACAGAAAGGTGAATGAGGCAATACTGGTTTTTTGTTGGTGATTAGTTAGACTTTCAGGTGGTTCCTACCCTCCTAAGATGAAGATAAAGAGAGTTGTGTTTACCACAGTATTTAAGAGGACAGAATGCATCGATGGCAGCGTAACTACTGAGGGAGGAAAGGGGGATTTAGGGCCAATACAGTTTGTTAAAATGAAGGTAGGAATGTTTCCTATGTGACTTTCTGTACTGTTATCTTAAATAGCTACTTCCCACTCAGCTCAGTAGGAGTTTGTTTCAATAAGGCCTTAGGATCTTTGTATGCAATGCATGCTGAGTCATATTTTCTTCTAGCATCATGCCTTTGAGTATTTTAGCCATTGCATTTATCTCTTCTGTGGCTAGAAATCCTTCCCTTTATCTTGTTAACTCAGTGTGTATGTGTTGCAGTTTTCAGGCTGAAGGAGGGAAAGTAAACACGAAAATGAGAGCATAGGGACCATTTTGGGAAAATAGTAATGGTCAGCTAGTTTTATCTTTCCTTTCTGAAGAGAACATTTTTTGACAAGAAACTCTTTAATAGTTAAAGTTTGTTTCAAACTCATACCAAATCTTGTGGCTCTCTTGAGAAATGAAATCTCTTATCTCTTCTCTTGTGGATGAATTATTCTATTATGTCTCCAGATTCTGGCCCTAAACATTTCCTTACTGCATGAGTGCAGAAGAGCTGAATTTGCTTATGGTTTCTGATTGGAAAGCATTATAAAATCTTTTCTAAATGTGTGAATGTTCCTTGCAATTACAGGAATCCAGGGTCCCATTAAAATAAACAGAATACCCCAGTAACTGTTGTACAGGCACTCAAAGCATCTTTTCCTTGATGCATTGTAAAGCTTACACTAAAGAGTTACTCAATAAAGGTGACTTGGATAGAGAGACAAGCACAGAGGGTGAAGGTAATATAATTTTAGTGACATACAGAAGCTGTATATTCATTGTTGCTGTTGGTAACAAGGATTAAATCACTGAAGTAATAAACAACAGAAGAATAATAAACTGACTAGGAAAAGCAGAAGCTGAGGATTTCTGCTCAGGTAGTAATTTAAGGCAAAACTTTTTGGGTAAAAAATTTCACAGGAACACAGTGATTTGGAAAAACCCAAAAATAATTTTTTTTTTTCCCCCTCATACATATAAAATGTGTTTTAATGTGACAAACGACAGTGGCAAAGTACAGCTCCTTTGACTGGAACTATGATATTTCATAACCCAGAGGGGCTTTTTTCTTAAACTATAGAGCAAATACTAAGCTGTTATTTGTTATTCTCATATTTCAGGAACAGTATGTCTGCAAGTGGTAAATTTTCCCTAGCTGTAGTGAAATAAAATGCATCTTAATAAAATATGTTAACATGCAGACTCATGGTGGGAAAGCATCAGTACAAAAGCCTTGCCCAGCCTATTGTTTTCCTCATTATAAAGTATGTTAATAATTTTCTTTACTAGTAAATGAATGAAAGATGTAAATGTTGAAGGTGATTTGCTATAATTCCCTCATTTACAAAAGAGACAACTACCATAAATTGTTCTATCAGTAGCCAAAGTATGGGAAAAGGATATTTAGACCCTAGCATTTCTTATGAGTGGAAAAACCCAAAGCTTCCCTTTTAAGTTAACCTCCTATCTAACTATATCTACAATTTCTTCCTCTATCCTGCAAGTGACCCATTCCTTTTCCTTATTTATTCATTCTTCTTCTTTACACCTAAAGTGTCTACAGTTCAGTGCAGTTTCTAATGCTTTCATCTGTATGAAGCCTTTCCAAAATTTGGTTGATTTGCTTAATCATTGGATGCTTCTCAGGTGCATGATGTCCAGGAGAATGTGGAGCAAAAATACTTACTAGTGCTTTCAAGCTCTAACTTTGTAACAGAATGACTAATTGCTTAATTCTAGGTCTGTCACAATGTTGTGGCGATGGCTGTGATTGCCTGAATGGAGATACTTGATGGAATGTTTTAATGAAAAATTTTGAGAGACATATTTTAATGAGGTTACAGCCAGGTGGTGTGAGAATTCTATTTTGTTGTGAAAATGGAAGAATGTAGAATGGAAGAATATAATTTTACATTTTGAAATTACTTTTGATTTCATATTTCCTATCTATAAAAAACTAAATTCAAAATCAGAATGAACTTCTTCACAAATCAGTGGATTCTTGTGTGTTTGGGTTTTGTTGTTTTTGTTGTGATGTTTTGGTTTTTTTTTTAATTTCTTTTAAATTAGAAAGAAATAGAAGTTGTACAATGGAGCATACTTCCCAGTTGACTTCAGTGAGTAGCTGTGAAAGTAGTAGGTGAGTCATCTTAAAGTAGGTCATGAACTCACTGTATTACACTGCTTTATTCCAGTCATCTTACTTCCTTTTTAGTTTCTTTTTCACTAAAGGCACTGTATATACACTTAGGCACAGCATGGGCTAGAACAGAATCTCATAGTTCTTGTCCAGCATTTACACAATCTCTTTCTGAGTATGTGTAAAAAAACCAATAAATGTGGGCCCCATATATCTTTATTTATGTATTATTTTCTTAATTCTAGTATATTATTAGTACATATTGTACAGAACAGGGTGAAACAAAATATGCATGTATGGGCTTGGGCTTTCAAACAAACTTAAGGTAAGCTCAAGAACATCTGGATATTTATTAATAATCCATGGCAACATGGCTTAGTAACAAGACTGAGCCTTTAATATGTCTGCTGTGTTTTCACACCAGTTGATTCCTAATGTATTACCCAATTATAATTCTGACCACTGTAATAAAGAGAACTTGAACTGATGCCAAAAGCACATAAAATTTTATTTGTCGTTTTCCTTATAAAATATATTAACTGTCTTTGTTTTCATAAAAACAATACTGAGAGGTTACACAGAGAACTGTGTTCCTGAGAGTTAGAATGGGTAGAAAAAAGTCCAATTACAATAATTATAATACTGAAAAAGAGAGTCTTGGTATATTAGGGTGCTTGAAGGAAGAAAACTCAGTATAGAGAAGGAATTTGTTTATCAGATTCAGACTAGATTTAAAAGGAGAGTGCAATAAATATGGAGACTAATCAGAAAGTAATATAGTGGTTTATAATTACTTGCTTGTTGATAATTTTATATTTCTTTTGTGATTCAATGAATCATCCTATGAAAAGAAAAATGTGTGGATAGAATAAATAGCTCCCGTGACACAAATTAAGAACCGGGATAAGCAAAAACTCCATGCTAAAGCATGAAGACATAAAACTTCTGTGGAGGTGCCTCATCACTAGACTGATTACTCTCTTGGTGAATGTCAGTTAGATAAAGCTATAAAATCAAGATGCCAGACCATAAATTACCTTTGGGTATTACCCATTTGAATCAATTCTTCTCATATCAAAAAAAGACCATAAATAACACAAAGGATTACCACGTGTTTGATACATGCACACTTGTATTTGTATATGTTTAGTGCATTAAAGAACTGCAGGTTAATTGTTCTTTTGGATGTATCTATGGGAAAAGAAGAATAATTTCCAGGATTGATAATTATGGTGACTTTGCCACGAGGAGCACTGTGGGGCAAAGTCAACCCAGAAACTAACTTTATTATTTAAAAAAGGTCCCAGATACTTAACACTAAACAGAATTAAAAGCTTAAATGAAACCTCAAGCTTTATGTAGAAAAGTTCAGATTTTAAAGTTGGGGTTTTTTTCCCAGAGATGAAGTAATATTCTAAGTGTTTTCAGTAAAGATGCCCTTCACACCTACATTTAGTGCACCTACTTGCCAAAACTAACTACTTCTGCAGTAATATCCATATAGTGAAGTGCAAAATTGTATCATCTAATGAAATTTTACACAGCATTTTAACACTAAAACCTAATGATAAGGTACATCCAGAAGCGTGATTGGAAGAAGTATGTATGTATGATGTATGAATGCAAGACTTTATCAAATAGTAATTCTTTAGTTTATTATACATTTTACTGCTATTTGTATCATTAGTCTTCCTTGTTAGTCAGTCATTTTCTACCTGACTTCCTGCAGCTTTCTTATAAATGCATACCATTAGGAGTTATATTTGCTTTTAGCTAGAATCAAAGAAAAAGAAAAATAACATACTAATACATTTAGCTAAAATTATTTTAATGTTTTTTTTCTTATGAGTTCGCCTGTGCATGTAGGAAAGTTAAATGGTAATTCAGCAGATTTTGTTAAATTGTTGCTTATGGTGGCAGCTTCGTGCCAAATCATATTGATAGGAAGACAACACTAAATGTCAAAACAGAGCAAGATATTTAGTGTCCACACTAGTATTATCAATACTGCTATTCTTTGAGCAAAGATCTGTGAAAGTTTTGGGGTTTTAACACGTGGAAGAGGAGTGTCAAGGTCTGTCAGTGATCTACTAGTTTGACACATGCAACATATTCCAGCCTTCGTATTTGTACTTCTAAACCCTTCCTTGTTTACTTTTGGACAAAGTGATTTCTTCACATCCCACTGGCAGGATGAAAAAAATGGCTTTCCAATTTTGAGACATTCCTTCTATCAAATCCCCAAATTGAAATACTTACTGTACTGTTTGTGCCATGACAGACCAAGACAGTAGTGTGTTTTAGAGAAGTGTGTTTTAGAGAAAGCATTCTGTAGTTTCACTAGCAAAAGTGGTTTGTCAAAGTTTCCCATAAATTGACCCAAGATGATTTCTATATTTGAGAAGAAAATTACTTTTGGAGGCATGACCTCAGTTTAGGCAAAAGCAAGGTGAGAAGTGAAGAACTTTTAATACATCAATATACATTTGACAATGTGAGTAACACTGATAACGAGGTGACCTCAAGTTTTGTACAAGAGATATATAAAGTGTTAGCTTCAAGAAGTTTGGTAGTTTTCCAAATATTGCAACCATTGGTGGTAGAAGGCATTGTCTTGACTCTCTCTGCTTATGCGCCAGGACTGGATTCAGCATTTGGAATTGCTGAGGGGCTGGTTGACTGATTTTTACATAGGTCTCCACAGTGATTGTACATAAAAATTAGTTGAAGGATTCTACATCTTTTCAAGCATTAGTTATCTCTCACAGGAGTAATTTTTGTGCTTTGGACTGGAAGCCAGGTCTCCAGAAACTTTAATTCTGGTGCTGACAATTACATGGGTCACACCTGTTGGCAAGTCATTCTGAGCCACATCTCCAGAGGTGTTTTGTTGGCTCCTGGAACACAATGAACAGCCCTGACAAATGTACAAGTGAGGCAGCCCAGAATGGGCCTTGGCAGAGGCAGTACACTGAATGCTGCTTAATGTACCAAAAAAAGCTTGAACTAGAGAATTGAAAACTATCAGATATGTGTTATATTTAGACATATCCTAAGATCTTTATCTGTGAAGTAGATCTACGTCTTGGGGTCTCTACTTTAGACATGTACCTTTTAGAAAGCTAAAGGGGGGCACAATATGACTCCCACAGTTAGGTACCTAACCTTGATTTAGATTCACTTCCAGAGATAAAACTTGACTCTGTACCTCATTTTATCTGCCAGACAGTAGAAGCACAACTTCCTTGCAGTGCTAGGAAAAATATTTGCAAATATTTCTGAATCTGTCTGACTCTTTAGGATGTGAAGAGAAATATGGGTATGAGATAATAGCAAGATTTTTCAACTCAACTTCAGGATTTATTTACAACTTAAGTTGAAAAACATTGAAAGTATCCATCATCTGTGGCTCACATACTAACATTAAATGGCCAATTTTAATGTTGTTACTGAGACTAAAACCAGTTGCTCTCTTCTTTTCTCCTACCCAGCTTTGCCTTTTGAAGTGTGAAGGATGAGTATTAGTCTCAGTGGAGTCCAAACTAGAGACATTTTTCTAGTTTTGTTAGGCACTTTGCTCACACTAATTAGGAAAAATGTTTGAACCATTTCTAATAAATCAAGTCTCTAGCTTTAGAAGAAGCATTCCCATTATTTTGAGCACTGCTTCATTTCAGTGCTTTTTAGAGCCTGCATGCACTGTGCTTAGCATACACCTGCAGAATGAGTGAATAAAGTATGAAGTGGGTATCAGTTCTAAATCAAAAGGAGATTAATACTTTAAAAATGTAATATACCAATGATTCAGTGCTTATTCTTTTCACTTGGGCTAGCTTAAATCCTCCAGTAGGCATTAGAAGATAATCTTCATTTTTGGTGTTCCACATGAAAGGTCTCTTACAAACAAAAGAAGTGAAACTATTTATTTCCTTAATGTTTGCTTTCTGTACTGAAGTCTTTCTTGCCTCTAACAAATTCAAATATTATTCCTGAAACTAAAAAAATTCTCACTTTAAAACAGCAGCTATGTACTTGAAGATAATTTTCCACTGAAGTATTTGAAAAATGAGTATTTAATCCTAAAGATACATATGGGAAAGGTTTGAAATATATGTATGTCAACATCACATGCAGTTATCTCCTCTATGATGGCTACAGTGTAAGAGGAAAAAAATTACATACTTTTAAGGATCTGATTCCAGGTTCTGCCAAACATTTGGGGTCTATATATTGCTAATTGATCATTTAGACAAATTCTAATAGACATTAGAAAATATTTCCTTACGTACCTATGTAACCAAGTTTTCTTAGTATTTGCTCTAGTAGACAATATTGTTGGAAAAATGCTCTTGACAGATGTCCTGCAAATGGAATAACTTAGGCAAACAGGAATAGTTGAATGAAGCCTCATTTCAATTTTATGCTAAGTGTACATAAACACATTTTCCTGCTAACTTTTCACCTCCACTGACTGGCATTGTAATTTTCCCTATTTCACTGGTCTTGGTGGAGAAGAGGTCTTGCATCTCAAGCTTTTCTCTTTGCTTGTCTCAGCAGTTTAATGCCTTTTCATGTGACATGGAAGTTTTGAAACAGAAGCCAAAACAAGGGATCATGTTGAAAAGTGCATTTTTGAAGACATCCAATGCCTATATTTACTGCAGAGCAATGTGCTGTTCTGCTACATCACAAAAAGAGTTATGAAAAGCAGGATGCAAAGAGCATGTACTCTCTCAGAATGAGATTACCTCATATGCTGGTAACAGCTTTTTTTCAAAGCAGAATGCCAACTCTTTCATAGCAAAATACATCATCCTCTAGGGGTATATATAGTTTTGGGAGTTTTGTTATTACATATTAGAGCTTTTGTCTGTACTTGAAATGAGAATGTAAGGTCTAGCTGATAGTTAAAAACATTGCAAGTCCAACCTTGCTTGACAGCCTATTTATCAAAATCAAGAATTCCTTTGAATCTTGCTGTAATCTTTCAGAGAAGGCTTGATTAAGGATGTTGTGAAATACCATAAGCAATAAGAGATGCTTCATCAGGCACTCTTGTTCCAGCCGGTATTTATATGGATCACTCATTCTCTCTCACTGAATTTGGTGGTGTTATAGAATCATAGAATCATTTTGTTTGGAAAAGACCTTTAGGTCATCAGATCCAACCTCTAGCCAAATGCACCACTAAACCATGTCCCTCAGCACCACATCTACAGTTCTTTTAAATAACTCCAGAGATGCTGACACCACTACTTCCCTGGGCAGTCTGTTCCACTGCCCAAGAATCCTTTCAGCAAAGAAATTTTTTCTAATATATCTAAATCTCCCCTGGCACAACTTGAGGCCTTAGGTCTTACTGCTACCTAAACTAATGGAAATGTTTCATTTCAAAAATATTGCTTGTGATGTCTTAATGCATACGTAGCATGAGATTTTGCATGGCACAGGAGTTAAGGATTGCTGTTAGCCAAAGTAAACTTCTAGAAGAAAAACTCTAAAATCAGAGAATGGCAAGACTCATAAGCACCTTGAGCATTTTATCTTTTTCCATTGTCTCTGACCCATCTGAGTATTTCTTGTTTAGGTTCTTTTTGCCCCTTGCAATCAAAGCATATTTGAGCATATTCTTTGAGAGTTGCCTATTTTATTGTATTATTCTGTTGGTTCTAGAGTTACATATCTGCAGAATGGCTTACTGCCATGCTGGGGTCAGCAGACTGAATCCTAGAAAGTTAAGTAGGAAAATTGGGCCTGATGTCAATAATATTAAATATGCTTTGGCACACTCAAAGTGTGCTAAGATTAGGCACAGATTAAAGCTGTTTTCTTGGGTCAGTTGTGCCTGTGGCAGAGTTTCTCAGTGGCTGCAACGTTGGTACCTCTACATTTTTCCCCAAATAGGAATATTTGTTGGACAATTTTGAGGTCTCTTGGAACCTAGAAAAATTATGGCCTCCTTTGTTGTTCTAGTGAAGGAAAGAGAAACCAGGCTGAAGCAGCTGAGACTGATCCAGTGCTTCTCAGAATGTAACCGCTGGTGATCCTTGGAAGTACAAGTGGTAAATTGAACCAGGTCATGCTGCTAGTATTTTCAGGTTTAGATTTGGTGAGAGGAAAAAGCAGTTTGATGGAAAATTTGCGAGATTGTCAGTGACCCAGAATCTGTGGGAGTTACTCATTCACTTAGTGGAAACCAGCATTGATTGACTGACTAATGATATTCTATTTAGTGTGCCCTGCTAATTAGCTCATTCACTTTTTGCAAGTTAATTAGTAAGCTGTAGCCAACATTGACAGTGTTGGTGGATTGGATTGCACATACTTTTTTTCATGCAGGACATCTGTTTTTGTCAGGGATCCTGAAAATTGGATTAACTGTGAGGTAGTTGCATAAGCAAACCAGATCAGATCTTTAGCTTGTATAAGCACTGATGAGACTCTTAGCACCATGAAAAAACACAAGCATATTTAATTATGGTGATGGGAGATCTGGGGAAGCAGAGGCTAAGTAGTGCCTGGGGCAAATTTCTTTTATTAACACATACACATGTATATCACAGTCCTGCTGAGCTTTAGCATTTCTTGAAGTATAACCCAGAGGTTATACAAATCAAAATGCAGAGCTTTTAAGAATTCACCTGCCTTTATGACAGACATCATTAAATGCCAAAGATAAATAGATAGGTAATTTTTTGTATGGCATGTTATTGATGGAGAGTTGAGGCTGCAGACAGGTGTCAGGAGAAGACAGGAGAGCTCTTTTTTTAGTGGCTTTGTTGAAATCCCTTTACAGTAGATACGTATGGAAAAAGATACTTTTCAGCATGTGATCTGAATTAACACATTACACATTTTAATCATTTTAGTTCCTGAAAATATGTATTTCATATCTGAAAATTAAGAGAGATCAGGAAATTTGCAAAACTGAACAACAAACTAGTGTAGTCATAGTAATAAATTTGTATTTGTTAAAAAGGAGTTAGTCCCCAAAGTGGAGTAACCTAATCTGAATAACTTGCAGAAGGATTTGTTTGTCCTTCTTGCAAGCTTTTTGTTGCAGTCCTAGCATTTTTTATTACTACTTCCACTTCACAATTTCAATGGATATAACAACATCCCATAAATTCAGGCCTCAGAATACAAAGAGGTTCACCAGAAATCCTCATTACTGCATCATCCTTATCCATGGCTACAACGCACAGTGCCTTGTGTCTTGGTCTATGTCTTTTCATTCAGACCCTATAAAAAAACTCCCAATGAGTAGAAAATGCTGTAATACAAGAGTGGGATTCCCTTGGGTTGTTACCCCAGTCTTCTGTCCCTCCTTACGGAACCTGAGCTGTTGTCTTACCTGATGCCTCTTCTCATGCTGAATGTCATACTTCAGCTCTGATGTTTTGCTTTAGAACTGTATCTTAATCTGTAGCATCTTATTTTTTACTAATGCCACAGTGTACTTGTAGAAAGCAAATATTTCAGGGGGTTTTCTACATCCTCTTTGCAGTATCTAAAGATGTAGCAAATAGTGTCTACTAAAGAGGTATCTTACAGATAGTGCAAGACTGACAGACACCAGGTGTCCCATTTCTGTAACATCTGTAGCTCAGGTGGCTTCAACAGCAGGGAAATCTCTGCCTTAGTGGAACTTCCTTGAGCTTTGTTTTAGCTGTAGTGACTGAGGACATCTCAGTAGGATTTACCTCCTAAGTGGCATCTTGATGAAGCTAGCTTCAAGACCTGTTAACCTGAACATACTAGCTGGTCAGGACTGTCGGCCTCCCAGATCATGTTTTTTCCAGTGATATTTCAGTACTTATGACACTGCTGAAATATTTAATCAGCCATATATCAGATTAAATATTTCCTGTATATATATTTAAGAGGATGAGTAATATTCAGTTTGTCTTCATCTTTTGATGGAATCCATAGGTGACACAACAAAGACAATGAACATGTCAGTGTAATTTTGAACATCATCTTTCTTCTTATGTTTTCTTTAGTTTTGGAGCTTTCTACAAACTGAATATCCTTGATTGTTATTCCTACAAATTACTACAATATCAGTAAGACTGTATTAATACCAAATATTGCCTTTCATCAGTCCTCCATTGCTTGTGTGTGATTATGAGCACCCAGTCTTAGCAGAAAATTCTAATAGATAATTATAAATGTGTAATTTCACCCTAACTTGGATATGTTTCTCTACTATTTTGTTTCTAGTTTTCCACTAAAGAACACTAAACACAATGATTTTCAGTATTTCACATGGGTTCATAATTAATATTTCTGGTTTAAATGTTGCCATATCCCTCTCTGTGATATTATATGTGACTATTTCAGGGAAGCTGATGCCAGGCTGCCCTGTAGACATAGAAACTAGCTCAGTGGATATATATGGAGTGCTAGGATAGAAACAGCTGTAAGAGGGAGTAGGTGGTGGTGTGTTTACCTAATCACTTCTTACCAGGGAATGAACCTGTCTGGAAATGCTCTATGAGCTTTTAAACCTGGCTGTCTGTGCTATAGCACCAATGCCAAATGTTTCCATCATTATGTTGCCTGCTGCTTTAAGTTTACAGAGGAATGAGCAGCAATTTATTCACTTCCAAGGAACCCATAAGAATAAGAGTGCACATATAGGTCTGAAGAGGGTTAAGCAATCACACCAAACCTACTCTTCTGTAATTCTTTAAGGCTTGAGAGAAAAGGCTAACTTCTCAGAACCATCTTAAAGGATGTAATAGTAATTTATGGATTTGCTTTAATGTTGTGTAGAATGCCATAAAACATCTAGGAAATACATGATCCTTCGATAAAACTGAAAGGTTTTTAAGAGGAGATTCTGTGCAAATATACTTCAACTTAATTGTAATAGTTTCATTCCTGATGGCTTCTGTATGTCAAACCTCTTGCTCTACATACAAATGCTCCATCCTTATAGGGAAGAAGGGATGATCTATTAAGTAGCATGTACCATCTTTAAAGGTCCTTCCAACCCAATGCATTCTGTGATTCTGTGTCAGGCTTGTTTTAGAGACCTACATACCTGAATCCTTACTCTCACAGACATCCTCTGCAGCCTTCCCTGAGCCATCTAAACTTTGGTAACTTAGTTATCTGCAAAATAATGAATATAATACTTCTTCGTGCCACAGGATCTTTTCTGAGTCCTGAGGTACTTTATTCAGAGGACAAAGAAGCTCTTTCAATAAATTTATTTTTCCCCCTGTGAATGACTGAATCAGCATTTTAGAGCAAAAATGGTGCTTCCCACAGCAACCACTATGTCCACGGGGATTTTTACAGATGTTGGATCTTACGTGAAGAGGTAGCTACCATCCTGTATCCTGTGACTCCTTCTGCTGCTTTTTGAATGGCAAGCATGGGACCTGGATGCCAAGTCACAAAGAAGATTGTCTAGTAGGAGCAGCTGGCTGCTTGACAGATGCATCACTGTAGCAGCTTTGAAGCTGCCCATGGGTCTGTCACATGTTTGAGCAACCAGGGGACTGCTTTGGCTTCTTTGTCCTTTTCAGATGCCATTTTCTATTAAACATTCTTTCATTCTTTGGAATGTTTTATGTTGTGCATAAGCTCTTAGTTTGTAAATAGGGATTCAGAATTTTCATTTTCATATGGAAAGATGGACTTATATTCTTTAAAAGTGTAGAGAGTGGAAGACATCTTCATGCAAGATTATATGCATAAAGCAAAATAGGCAGAATGTAGAAATTTAATTTTAAAAGAATTGCTAAACTATCAAATGAAGTTATCTCTTAAAAATAGGAAACAAACCAAAAAGCTTACTCATGCTTAGTATTCAGCATTTGCTGAAAATCAGGTCTCTGCACAGATCTCAAACTGTCTTCTAGAAAATTTAAGAATGTCCTTTTAAAATGAGGCTACTTTGATTTTACAGTGAATATGTTTCTACAACTGGTTCTAGAGATTATAAATAATTAAATAACCAAATATGTTATTTGACTTTGCTTTCAAACAAAAAGAAAGCAAGAAAGGAATGTCAGTATGTTTAAGCCCAAGTAAGGCTTTTTACTTCAATACATGTGCTATTATTTTAAAGTAGTTCAATAGCTTCTGTCTGATTTGTCAAAAATTACTTAGGAATGTGTCATATACTTTCCATACTATAGTTTTTATCCTTCAAATAGTTTTGAACAAAAAGATACATAAAATATTTGTTTTCTGGAGAAGCCTTTTATCAAAAACTTTAGTTTAGTGTAGAGGTTTCAGGACTATTTTCCTAATAGACATGACTGTGCTGCTTATGTGCTTTAATTTCCATCTCAGGGTGGGGTTTTTTTCTGTCAGCTCTTTGTTCTAAATACAAAATCAGCATTAAAAATATCAAATGTTTCTTTTTTTATTATTCCCAATGTGAAGAGATACACAAGTTGTTTATGTGAGCACAGAAATTTAGTAGCTGTGAAACAGCACAGGCTGAGAACACAGGTAATTTCATCAGGTGCCTGACTTTTAATTTGTCTAGAGTTAATACCAAGTTTTCCACATAGGTTCTGTTGGCTTAATTTCAAGGTATATGCTCATCTAATATTGGGCATTGATGAAAAAAAAAGAATGATTACTCATGAGTTTGGCCCCACCTGTGTAACTGTGATTAATCCTGCCTGTGCACATATTAGACCAAGAGCCCATTTTCAAACTGATTTGCCCCTGTTTGGTAGATTCCCAGCATTGCCATCTGAAAGTTCCAGAAACTCAGCTTAAGGTCTGTATAATAAAGTTAAACTTCAAAAACGGGTAAATTTTTCAAGATGGGTTTTTTGCTGAATGCTTTTTCTAGAGCCAGGGTAGGAACTGGGAAGTCATGTGGCATTTCCTTGAAAGGAACAGCACTGGTAACAGTAAGAGAAGAGAAGGTTCCTGACCAGTGCTATGGAGAGAAGCTGCAATATAAATTGCCTCTGAATTAGGCAATTCCTATTGTATCACTGGTCCTTCCTCTGCCAACTTACCCATAGGTATGTTAAAAAAGAATATACAAGGAATGTGTGGGTGGAACTGAGGTTTAGGAGGGGCAGCTTTGTTGGCAAATGTGAGGCTTTTTCTCTGTATGTCATTTCTCTGTGGCAACCAAGTGCTGGATGAAGAATAGGCTTTTCTTGTTTATAAATAACAATTTTTGTATGTCTTTTTCCTGATTTTGTGCAGTAACAGGTCTCATATAGTTTGAGGCTGAGACTGTAGATGGGAAGAATTAGGTGTCTTCACTTCTAATTCTTTTCTCACAGACAAAAATGGATGATGAGAGAAAACTGCCTGTGTCAGGCCCAGATAACAGAACTTCATCCCTCATTGCCCAGAAGAAGGAAAATCATGGCATGTACATTTTTCACTCTAACTCCTGTCATGTGTACATCCTGGGTTTTGTGAGAGTTTGCTTGTTGTTTTTTTTTTTTTCTTCTGGCTTGTAAGATGGTTTTTAACCACAGAAGTTGGAAGATGGGATTTCCCATTTTTTGTTTTATTTCTATTCATCTCTGGCTGTTTCCTTGGAGATGTTCCAAAACCAGAATATAAAACTATCCTGCTGTACTGAATTCAGGTGAAGCTCCTTCCTCAGACATGAGTCCCACTGGAGAGGCTCACAGAGAGGTTCCTGTGGCACTGACAGCTGGAAATTAACATGTTTCAGAAGTGCTTACAACTCACATGCTTAGGTAGTGAGAAGATTTTGCATTTGCATTAAGGGAGGAACGGAAGTAGAATTTTTTTTCAGATAAATGAGTAGCATACGATGTCTTTTCCCTTCAGTTCATGTTTACTATTCTTACTTTTTTCATCTATTGATCTGTGATCTTGATCTCTTAATCCTAAAAAAATGACCAAAGTGATTATTTGAGATGATACACAAGAAAGCCTGTTAACTGCTGTGAATGTCTTTACACAGCTACCTTGCCTCCTCAGAATTCATCCTAAATTGTGTATTTTAAGTCATATCAAAAGGAGTTGGTCATACCAACACTGAAGTAGTGATCAGCAGGCCATGATTCTTGTTATGTTTCAGTTTACTTTTCATCTTCCTTTTTAAGTGGATGATAACAGGGCTTGGGATTAATTCCCTGTGATTGTCACAAGTATTGTTGTTTGGCATTTGTGCTTCAAATTTTACTTTTGCTTCCACACCTATCTGAGGTCAGTGAGGCTACTTTGTCAAGAGGGTATGGGAGGATCTGAGTTTTTTGTCTTTGTTCTAAGTTTATCTTTTCAATAAATTTAGATCTACCACATTCCAAGGTCACACGTAGTCACAAGTAGTGAAGCATTCTTCATCACCTCAGTAACAAGGGATTGTGTGAGTTTTCAGGTTGCAAAGTAGAAGAAAATAGACCAGATTCACAAAACTGTGAAAATTTTCTCTGAGTTACATATCATTAAAACCTTCTCAGAAATCAGTATGTCTGCTATAATTGTACACTCACTCTTAAAAAGTTCTGCCACAGAAGAATTATGGATTTATTTTCAGTCATTGGTTTCTTGCTGAGCTTTAGGCTGAAGTCTTTCTTCTAGAAGTATGATTTCTGTTGTAGGTGAACACTGGAACATTTTATAAAACACTCAGTTTCTAATGATCCTTGTTCCCTTGAAAAGAAATAAAAACAATTTTAAGAGCTTTCTTCCTAAATATGTAAGGCAGACCCTTCTCTGCTTGTGACATGTGCTGTTTAGTTCTTACCTTCAACATCAAGAAAAGAAAACAAAGCAAGTTCTGTCTACTAATGCATCTTTCTCTTCTCTTTACTTCTTTTTCTTCCCTATATGTCCCATTATGTTTTTACGATAGCAGGCTAACAATTGCCTGTCAGACTTTACTGTGGATGATAGAACTCAGGGAGACTACAGTGAAAATAAACTCTCTAGGAACTAGTTCTACTACCCACACTTTGGAACCTTCTTTGCTTACCTCTTTCTTTCTTTGACAGCAGATAGACTCAAAATTGCTAGTCTGAAAACCCGTCAAGAGTTTTATCTCTTTTCTGAATTAAAAAAAAAAAAAAAAAAAGCAAAGAAGAAGAATGTTAATATAGCCTCTTTTGTCATTACTGATTTTTATTCTATCTGGCTAAAAATATGAATTCTAGGGTCGGTATAAACTTGATTTAGACTGAATTATGAGATTTTAATTAGGTGAGGTGGTTGTAAACTGCTAATTTTTCCCTCCAATGAAAAGTGGTGCTTAAACGAAAACATTAAAGCAGGCCACTTCTCACTCCATTGTACCAGAGAAAGCTTTTCAGACATAGCATATTGTGTTTAGTATCACTTTAGAATTCTATAAATCTTTGATCAGCTTTTATTTAATCTTTGTCTAAATTGGAAGATAGCAATGGTCCCTTAAGATTTTGTATGGAATTGAATAAAATTTAATAAGGCACCTGACAGTTATTTGATTGTGATTCGTAGCACTTTCATTTTACAGGCTTAAGCAATACTGACCTCAAAAGGACTGCCATTCAGACTGGGTGGAGGGCGGGGAAATAAAATATTTTATTCTTCTTTGTTCCAGTCCTTTCTACTTGATAAGCCCTTAAGAAAAGTCAAAATGAAGCCTTTGCCAATTCTTAGACCTATTCTCTGGTCAGAGATGGTGGGCTCATTTCTGCAACACTTTAGAGTAGGAAACGCTACACAAGACAACGTCTAAATGGATTTCACATTGACAACCTTGACAGACTCTATGAATTTGGAGAAGAGAAGAGCTAGGAGATCAGACGACACGTTTCTCAGGGGACTACCTGGTAAAATTTGAAGGTCCCCAGAACAGACTGTGGGTTACCCTGAACTACGGGAGGGCTTCCTACCCACTGAAGCAGAAACTGTGTGTTTTGAAATGATGTGTCCAATTATTTCAGCTTCATGCACAAAACAAATAGCTGAGAGAATAAATCTGATCTTTTCAAAAGTTTTCATTTATGTCTTCTAGAGCTGCTTTTCTCACAGGCTCATCTAGATGCCATTTTGATTATTAAAGCACAATTGCATTAGTTACGAGTTGCTTCCCTCAATTAGTTTTGACACAAGGTAATTTTATGGCTTAAAGTATACTTATCTTTGACTCCTGATGGATTTGCCTGTGTCATTGTTTACTACCTAAACCACCTTTTCTTTTCTTTTTATATTTGCGTAATGCACTGTGCAGTGTTTCAATTTTAATCATGGTTATGTATTATTGTATATTATTTGCATTACACTAATATCTAAATGTCAAGACTATGGCATCACACTTGGTTAAATATATTAAGTATCTTTTTAAATAATTCGCAGATAGTGCTGAAATGTCACTGTGCTTACAAGAGTTTGCTCAATAGCAATGAACAGTTTATTTTCTGTTTATGAGTGAAGAAATGATAGAAAGAGAAAGAAAAATGGAAAATGTGTGGAAAGAGTTGGTTTTAAGCAGAGATTTAATCGGAATCAGTGGCTGAATACTTGATACTGCACTGGCTTGAAATAGATGAATTTCACTGAATATCATAAGGGCATGTAGGGATCTTCATGAGGTAACACTACTGTTTTGCTTTAAAAAAAAGGAGCATGAAAAATGCCATCTGTCCCAAATTTTAGCGACTCCAGTACATAGTCTCTGACAGTAGTTGCTGTGAAAGTATGAGAGGCAGATAACTTGCCCTGCAGAATTTTTGTTCTTGTCTCTAACAGTAGTTTACTTAAATTTATGAGGTATCCTTCATAAAACTATGAGCTGATTCTGGAATACTGCACAAATAAGGTACTTTCAGAAAATATCTGGACTGGTTTTTATATCTATTTGTCTATATTTAATTACACCTTATGGAGGTTTTTTTGAAAGTATGGGAGGTAGAAAAACACAGTATCAGTATTCAGGACTGGAATTCCTTTTGTTCTGGGTATAATTCTGGCAATAAGCTCCCCATTTAGTGAAATATATCTATTGCTTGGTCAGCTGACTGGGGGCCTGCGTTTAAAAGTGATCTGGATGGTTTTGAAAGCTTTTAAATTCCAGAAAATGAAAATAAGTGAAAAGGAGAATTTTTTAAACTGCCAACTGACCTCCTTTCCATTATTCTGCTATGTAGATGGCTCTGTATCCTTGGAAAACTGGAGCTTAGAAAGTGATAGTGTGAAATAGTAACATAATAGAAAATCAGTACAGAAGGATCCTGAATTGGTTATATCCCTATCCCCAGGTAGGATCAGCTCTATCTAAACCCTTCCTGGCAATAGGTCATCTAATTTGTTCTTAAATTTCCAGTTTGTTTGGTTTTTTCCCAGGATTTCTGAGCCTGATTTCCCTTGCAGCAGTTTGAAAATGTAGCCAACTTGCTAAAAATTTGTTTTACCTGTTTTTTTTAATGTTTGCTGCCTGTGATTTTTTTCAGGGCTGTGCTGTTTCTTTTTGGACCATGGTTTTTTGAAAAAGTGGACTCCCACCCTATGCTTGTCTGGACTACCTCATTTTTTGGCCACCATATTTTGAATTAAATTAATTCAGAAACCTCAGAAGTATGGAAACCAAGCTCAATTCTTATTTTCGGTGGTGTTTTGTCAGAAATGTGAGTATTCATCTATGTCCTCATCCAGAGAAACTACAATAAATCTGTAAATATGCACATCTGATTGCCAATATTAATAGGAATTGCACCTGTATTCATAGGAGAGAACAGAAACCTTTGTGCTTTTAGATTTGCTATTTTTTAACAACAATAATGATGCTTTGAGGGCAGTATTACTTTGAGAATAGAGGCCATTTAATTTGTGTGGACTTTGAAATCTTCTGGTAGAGAATAATTGCCTGACACACAGATCCTAGGAGGTGAATTTAAATGAAAGACATTTTCCAAGCCACAAAGCAGAAGTACTAAATGCCTGATTAGAAGATCTGTGTCACTGGCACTGCTTCGTTATGAGAACTCTCTTAAAAATTTCATATCAACACTTGCCTTTTACAGTCCACAGCCTAGTGCCTATTAAGACACTGAACAAACTACATCTTCTTACTTGATATAGAGTGGGATATAGATCAATAATGAACTAGATTTGCAGTTATACCAGGAAGCCACCATCTAGGAAGACAGCATCTCTAGCATGGCCCTGGAAAAGCACTGCATGAACCTTCTCAAGTATAGATGGCTGAGGTAGCCAGCTTCTCTCTTCAGTGCTGCAGCAGTATATTCTAGTTGTTGGGTTTTCTTTCCATCCCCTAAAATGCAGGCTATAAAATACTATGAAATTTTAATTTTCAAATAAAGGCAAAGAAAATGACCAAACATAAATTGCAAATGAGGAAATGATTTCTGCACAGGAAAAGGGCTCTTGCCATCAAGGTAAGATGAGATATATGGAGGATTTCTCTTATTTACTCTTGCTTACTACATCTTTACTGCAGAATACCAAGCAACTGATTTTTATTGCCTGCTTGTATGGTTGTTCTTAAGGATAGCCTCCAGATGTCTGAGAAAATAAGGCCAGGAAAAGGTCTAAGGCCTGATTCATTGTCACACTTACCTCTGCTTGAATTTGGGATAGTCAATTTTGGGATAATGAATGAATAATTAGACCCAGCACCCATTTCAGAGTTTAACCATTAAGGAGGTAGTTTGAATTCCTCTGAAAACAGATTTTCCAGGGTTAAAGAATTGCAGTCAACTAACAAAACTGCAAATGAAGAGTTAATTAATGGTCACTTATAAAAATAATATTTCAGCTATCATATAACTATGATTTTGCTCCCCATAATTGTGCTAATTTATAGATCGGCATCAGTTTGTAACAGCATGTGCAAGTCACATACTTAATTTCTTAGTCTCTGAAGCATCTCAGTTGAGTGTTTCACTGGGTATATTTTGACTGAAAAACAGACTAATTAATGTGAACTGGGAGAGATTGCCATCCCTGAATCCATTTCCTGTTTTTCCTCTGAACCTTCTTAGTAGGGGGAAAAGGAGCTCTGTTATCAGAATGCAGATATTTTTATAGTGTTGCACAGGTTTTTGTAATACAACATTATACAGCAGCCTCATTATATTCATCTCTACAATGTGTTGCTCAGCCATGAGCTTGATGGCTTCACGGAGCATGGGGTGAGTTTAATTCCTCTCTGTAAAGGAGATGCATCTTGCTTCACTGATTATTTTCTGGACTTTAAAAGAGGCAACTTGACAAAATACTCCACAGCTCCTACTCAGGGAGAATAGAAAGCTCCTCACTGCAAGACTGCAGTGGAGGCCATTATGAAGCAACTGCATTATGCAGTTATGGGTTAGAGAACACTTCTTGCTTCTTTAACCTTCTGTTCCTTTTTTGCATTAGTAATTCCTAAACCTCTGATA
The DNA here is from genome assembly GCA_023637945.1 of Phaethornis superciliosus. Taxonomy (NCBI): domain Eukaryota; kingdom Metazoa; phylum Chordata; class Aves; order Apodiformes; family Trochilidae; genus Phaethornis; species Phaethornis superciliosus. The sequence continues at coordinate 6,597,664 of JAJQWJ010000014.1, read as the reverse complement.
TTTAAATCTCTAAACAGTGCTGTTCACACTATTCTGCCTTGACTTTGTTCTGTACTTCTCCCATCATGACCATGTGCCCTTTTACTGTAAGTTCTGTAATCACAGAAATTTCTCTCTCTGTGTGAAGAATGGTGGAGCTGTTTGCGTGTTTAATAGCTTGGAAGAAGCTTACTACAGAAGTAGTAGGCAGGAGAATGAGAGGTGTCTGGTTTTCATTGTCTCAGTCTGCTCACAAGGACATAATTTTGCCGCTTAACATACTCGTGGGATAAGCACCTTCCATCTTCCCAAGGCAATTTCCACTGCTGAAGAAATGAAAACTCAAAGAGGATATAAAGCAGCTTCATTTAATAACATTCTAGTTTCTAAATTTCCTTAGAGCATAACAACATTTATCAAAACTATTATAGTGTTTTTGCTCTCCTGCATTTTTGAAGACAGGAGAATGTCTTCTTTGCAAAGTGCATAAACACATCTCGGTATTTGTATTTAAAACAACAGACTCATTTATTTCAAGCTTGGCAATACTGCAGCTTCTTTTTAATGCTGTTCTACCTTTGATGGGGAAATTATCAGCTGAGGAAGGATTTGGAAAATAGTCTGTGTATTAAAAAGTAGGAACTACTTACAGGCCTCCAGACTACTCTAAGAAATTCTTCCATTAAAAAGTCTATTAAATCAGTGAGACAACTCATGAAGTAAGGTTCTATTTAGCATGAGTATGAGTATTAGAATCTACCCCTTCAGGAAATCTAGATTTCCCTAATAGTGTAATACTCTGAGAAAATATTTCAGTTAAACTCTTTATTAAATCCTAGGGTTTATCAGTAACTTCTGTAATGTTAAAGAAACAGCATAATTCTGCATAATGATATAATGCAAAATTATTCCTGTAATTTCCATAATAATTTAATATGAGATGTGTCAGATAGACAGCTCTTCTTCCCAGACTGTAGGTGTAAAGGGACCTATTTCACATAGTTTTTTTATGTGCTTATTTTTGTAAACAATCCACAGCACATATTTCTTTGTGAACTGTAATGCTTATTCTCTTCTTCCTACGAGTCATGGCTGTGAAGCCTCACAGATGGTGATGCTGGTATGCAGTGTCTGAGCAATATGGGACAGGCCTGAGAACCCTCATAGGCTTTGTAAGAGGTTCATAAAGCTGGAAGTGGGAACAATACCTCCAGGCTTGAGCAGTTTTAATTACTTTTTGCCATAAGTGAGATATGAAAATATCTGCTTATTTCTTCTTTTAATGTCAGTGCATACAGGTCTGAGAAATGAGAAAAATAGCTGTATTTAATTTGTGTTAAAGTAATACATGTAACCAAAGTCCAGGTTTTACAGAAAATTGTTTGGAAGCGTCAGTGGCTCAGTGAATTCCCGTATATCTTATAGGAGGTTACTGAACAGATTGAAAATATTTAATACTGCCTAATGGCAGGGAGGCCAGTGTTTAATTCAGAAACTGAAATATTTTTAAAATTGTCTTTAAAATTTTTAAAAAGCAATTATGCCAGAAAGTGTGATTTGAAAGTATAATCTCATTTTCAATCTATGTTCATTTTGAACTCTTCCAGTGAGTTCCATTAGTGATGGTACTCTCAGAAAACATCTCTTTGAGACAAGATACTAAACTTGAAGGACCATTGTTCTATGAAATACAGCAATACAGTGTTCATTGATACATATCTAGAGAATAATTGAAGATCATGTCATCTGTTTCTCCTCTGTTCTGGACTTGAAGGGATAGATTAAGTCAACGCTGCCACAGATCAGTTACTGAACCTTTGCAGGAGTGTTGGTAATTAAATTGATATCCTAGATGCTGGTTTGTTCAATGTATCTCTACTTTTATTCCTTAATCTTTCAATCTGCCATTAAGTATTTAAAGCTATTTTAAGCCTACTTTGAAAATGTAAGACGATTTCTTTTGCAAATGATGTTAAACACTCAGAGAGAGCACAGTAACCTATGGAGAGAATGGGACATATAATTTCTCAGTATGTCAGAGGGAGTGAAACTCACTCCTGGATACCAATTTTTTTTCCACTTAGCGCCTCTCCGTTTTGTCCTTCATCTGTAAAATGGCTCTAAGTAACGCCTCTGACAGAGGGATGCAGTGAGAAAGTTAATAAACACTGCAAAGATCATCTGATTCTTCACAGAATTTTATGGAATGTTAAGCATCTCCTGACTTTGGGAATTTAGACCTCTTCATTGCTTCAGTCCTATGTTCATAACCAATATCTACCCTTGATATTGCCCTCTCTGGCACTCATCCATGTGTGCAAACGCACTAATATGTGTTTTTAACAGAAAAGAATCTGCATAATAACTTTGCAGCCCTTTCTAGCAAGTCCTGTGTTTATTGAGAAATTGGCTGCTCCTTTGAAAATATACTTTTCTGCATTTAGCCTGCTCAACAGCAATCAAAGCCTGACTAAATGAATCAGGTGACACTATTTGGAAGTAAAAAGCTCTTGCTCTGCTTGCGGGAAGATTTCTGTTCTTCACAGTAATTCTGGAAAGCCAGGTGTTCAGCTCTTGGCACTTCTGGCTGGAGAAGAGATGAGAAAGAAGGCTGCACACAATGCGTTATGAACAAAACCTAAAACAACAAAACTCCTAAAACATCAGTATCACATGAGATGAAATCTCTACTCTTACATACATAGAGGGAAAATTCTGATGCCTCTCTTATGTAGTGATATCCTCTTCTGTCTACATTTTACCTGAGATATGGTGAGGGGCATGAGGAAGCTGCTTACTTTTCTGCTCACAGTTAATTTTCTGTCTTTGCCATCTTCCACCTTTTTGGACAAAGCAGATACTGCATGTGTATAAAATATTTTAATCTCCTTCTTTTTTTGTTGTTGAATTGTGTTATTTTGAGGAGTGGCTTAGTGTCCTACAGATATTAGAACTATAATACAGCTTTTCACTGTGAATTAAAATGCTGCATTAGCTATCTTAGAAACCGACAATTATTATCTTAACATAGCACAGCACGAAACAGATGTATTTAGAGAAAATAGGATGTATTTTGGTACTATTATCTCTTGCTTTTGAAACAGCTGATTAATTACCCATGTTGTTGCAGTTTTCATGAGTTTAGATCCTGCTAATATTCATAGAGGTGCTTTTCTTTACTCCTGTGATTTGCCCCATAGAAATCAGGCAACCAGAATTGTTGCATTGGATCTCTGTGTATAGCTTTGCTGACAAATACAGTCCTGTGGGCCTTTAAACTCAGGATTAATGACTTGAAAGGGCTATTAGGGGACAAGAAACTTCTTGATCTGATCTGATTCCAGGATGACCCAGCAGTACTTCCCACTGCTTTATAGAATGTGTCATGGTTTAACTCAGAGCCTGCAATTAAACAAATGACAGATGTTCTCTGCTAACCCCTCTCCATTCCCCTGTAGGGAAGAAAGAGAGAGAATAAGGGAAAGAGACTTAAGAAACTAAACTACACAGCTTTAATGAAACAGTAGTGATGAAAAGGAAAATTATTAAATATACACAAATGCACACAAAAGTGATATCATGTTCCTCCCTCCAGTAATGCACACATCACCACCAAGGCTGCTGGGCAGTCCCTTGAAAAGTCCCCGATGGGAGCTGGGTGCAGGATCCCAGGGCATGGATAGGCACCAAAAGGCAGATGAATGAACCTAATTCTCCTAGGATGACAGCCATGGAAGAAAGAGTATAACCCTCATGATCCCTCAAGTTTATACTAAGTATGGCATGTATGGGATGCAATAATCCATTTAGTCTGTTTTGGTCATCAGTCTGGTCTGCTCCATCCCATAGGAGGGTACCAGGTGTGACCCATTTACTCCCTTTTTCTTTCTAGAACATGAGAAGTTTTTCAGAACCAAGGAGTGGCCTTGGGTCTGCATACCATTCTCTAGCCCTAACTCTAAGCATTGAGCCTTAGCAGTCCTAGAAGCAGACACTGACTGACAGACTTGCTGGTAATCTCAACAAGTGCTGCCTCTTAGCAGAGATTTAAGTGAAAGGAAAGAAAAACTGGTTCTATTCCAGCTCAAGAAAGGACAAAATGTTATTTTATCTTTAAATCTAAGAGTTCCGTGGAAATTAAAGTTTCTGTAATGCTCAAAGAGCTTTAAATCATGACAATTTTTTTTTTTTTTTTTTTTTTTTTGTCAACTGTGAAAACCTTGTTTTCCTATCTTGGAAATGCCATTTAACAAATCTGTCACTTATTCTCTCTTCTTCTCTGATACTGATTGAGCACAGTTGAGAAATCTTGTCTGTAGCATGTTTCTCACCTATAAAGTAATTCATAGCTAAGCTGGCTTTATGTGATTAAATAAAACCAAAGAATACTTAATTCTGAACATATACTCAGGCAAATTAAGGAATCTATTACCCTGGAACACCACACTTCAAGCATTAAGCATAGTTATTAATCTTACTGAGTGTTTCTAGAAATTTGAATATAAGTCCGGGTTTGGGGTAGTGGTTGCATTAGCAAATATTCAATGCATATGGCAAAGTAGATTTATATTAAATCATTCTGCAACAAATAAGTGTTTTGCAGCCTGATTTAATTTAGCTTCATGGCATCAAGTTATTTTGACTTAAAAAAAAAAAATTATAATAAAAATTAGTAGTTTTGAGGTTATAGAAATCTCATTCTCTTTCTGAATTGCCTGAGATGGTCTTTGCTGGAAGTTAACTGACAATTACAGATTCTTAGGATTTCTATAGTTCTTGAATGTGTTTGTTATATACCATTAGTCACCAGGTGAAGCCCGTCAGTAATGGCAATACCCTTCAGCAATAGCTTGGGAGAATTTAACACTGATTGATGGCAGGTCACCTGGAATTGGTTGGCAGAATTTCCAATTTTCTGTTGGGAAATTGCTTATTTCTCGAAGTCTATTCCCATTTTTACAAGTGGACAGCAAGCTGAGATTATACATTATTATGTGTCTAAGTATAAAATTGTGATGGATGGTGTCACCCATTTGAAGAGAGTTGAACATTTAATTTAGGGCTGATTTTAAGAAAAAAGCCTAAGTTTATTTTTAAAATATGAACTGCAACTTATCTTTGGCTTTTATTTGTTTATCTAGATCCAGAGCAGTGTTGCATCGTAACTAGTTTTAAATAGAGAATGACTTCCTTTGTATTTCTTTTAAGTATTCAAAGGGTTATGATACCTTTGTTGTAAACATTTTTTTCAGTTTCTAAGGTTTATCCAGGGACTGACTGACTGAGCAGATTAATGTTTTACTTTTACTTATGGGACCTTGGTTAAAATGCTGGCAAAACTGCATTGACAGAAAATCAAAGGCCATTCAGCAAAGCCTTCCTACAGTTCTTCTTTTAAATCATAAGGGAGAGCAGCCAATAACATCCAGTCATTTCCTGTTTCCAAAGGGCTACGTGTTAAAAGCAAGTACAGACTTTATTCCATTAATGTACAATATGTATTATCTGTTTGAAACCTGGATGACTTGTTTTGGAACAAAGAACCTATGCCCTGCCATAATCTAATGAAAAATAGTGACCCTAGGAATAAAAGCTGATGTTGTAAATCAAACAAGAAGATGTATTCTATATTTATTACATTCTCAAAATAGAAGCAAAAGAAAATGGCTGTGGCTTGCAGACTTAAAGACAAATTTTAGGAAGATCTTTAAGGTCTCTTCCAACCTGAACCATTCTGTTGTTCTTTCACTAAAATGAGGCTGCCTGTGTGGAGCTCAGAGCTTGGTCTTAGGTGCCTGGTTCCCTGTACACTGCACAAGGCTGGGTACTTTCAAATGGCATTCAAGATAAGAAAGATATACTTGGCAGCTCTTCAGGGTTAGCCATTGAGATGCACTGAGGGTAAGAGTAGAGTTACACATCTCACCATCTTGTTTACCTTCACCCGTTAAGAATCACTTTCATGTACCTCCTTTTTGAACTTTTAAAACTTGATTTATTTCCTACACTGTGAAATCACTTCTACAAAATGAGGTACAGGTAACATGCCCCTGTTGGAGAGCCTTAGGTTGTTCACTGGGGTTTTCTGGAAGGATTTCAGCTTCCCCGACAGAAACTCCCACTTCTTGCAGAGTGTTAATTACTGGACTGAGTATGAACCACTTCTCCTTTGACTGTGACAATTTGACAAAAAAGTGATCATTGCAGTTTAATTCTATAGAATAATTCCTCCTGCTCATTCATGGTCTGCATATTCTGAATCTGCAAACAGTTTGCAATGCCTGCAATCATTTTGAGCTCCTTGCTTCTGAAAGTTGGTCAGGAGTGAATCACATAGCTGAGCGTAGAGATGCCTTAGACATGTAAACACTGGGGTAACATTAGCTATAAGTAGGCTCTCCCTTAGATGAATACAAGGAACTTGCTAAAAGTCATTTAAGAGTTTTAGGTAGCACTGCTTCTTGCTTCAATATTTTATTATAAAACAAAAAAAATTATTTCAATTTCCCTTTGGGTATTTAATACCTTCCCTGGATCTGGTCTTCCTGTCTGGTATCTCTTCCTCACGCCATGGTTACTGTTTTACAGCCTTATTTCAGTAGTTTAATGAAGAAGGGTTCCAAGGTGGAAGCATGGTGTATTCAAGGTGAATTAGGCCTTCCCTGAATGAACTTCAGTGCTGTTAAAATTGGGCCCTACAGGAATCAAAGGAGATTTTTTTGGAAGCTAGAACAAATACACAAGAAAATCCCCATAGAAGATGGGAATCAGCAGTGTTCCTTCAGAAGCTTTTATATTACAAAATTTAATTAGATCTGCTCACCTAGAACTGCTGGAGATATGTTTACTGCTTTTAGGTCTTTTTTTCTTATGAACTCCTATTATGAAGAAGCTATTAAATATCACTGTGTCAGGTTCCAAAATCTGTCCTACTAGGAGCAGACAGATGTATTATTTACTGTTTCTCTCAAATTATACTTCTTATCGCACAGACAAATAGTAGTTTTTTTCTTTTTTTCCCCTTTATTTTCAGTCTATTCAGTTTGCAATATATGTTATCTTATTTTGTTGTATTGAAAATTAACTGATGCAGCATTGTTTTGTATGCCTAAACTAGAATCTACACAAAGATGCTAATTATTGTTTTTAATCCTTTGAAAGCATGAAAACTAAATATGTTTCTGCAACATTTAGAGTCATACAGCATTGCTTTATTTTCTCAGACCTAAAAGCCAATGCTTGCATAACTATTTGATGCTTTTTATAAGAAGCATTGATGCACATCAGTGAGAACTTTCTACCACCTTGAAAATGACTTTTAGAATATTTCATTAGCAGACTGTCTTTCAGAACTCAAGTTGACATTCATGTTTCTTCACACCAGTCTTTCATCCACAAAACTCTTTGTTCTGCTGAACAGTTTCGAGACAATATGGGCAATCAAAAAAGCAAAGGCTTATGACCTATCTGCATCTTCCATTCCAACATTTGATCAGTCTTATTCAAATCTCATCTTTTAATACTCCTTTGAGAACTTTCTGAGAATTTTATTTCCTTTCTTTCATTATGAGTATATTATTTCAAAAACTTCAAACTTAATGAAATGGTAGCTCTCTATAAAGTGAGAGGCGAACGCCATTGGTGGCTACACATTTATCCATTTTCATCTCTTTCAATAGCCTACGTGAAAAGAATTTGAAATCCAGAATAGTGGGGAATGTTTTTTATATGTATATTTTGCAGTCTGAGAGATTTGTGGTTACCTTTGCATTAGTGCATTAAAAGTAAAGCACAGGAGCAGGCTGCTTAGCAGTTGTGGGGAAGCAGAAAGCTGTCTGTAACCCATACAGCTGTGATATGAAGCACAAATATGCATTTAGAAAGACAAAGGTTTTACTGCCAATCAGTATCTCTGCCTCAAATGGCACTAGTTTGCCGTTTCTGCTCTGTCATCTGCCTGCGTATTCATCTGCATCCAAGTGAGTATTTGTGCTTTCCAGGTGCATTACTGGATGCACAGAGGTTTTGTACTGTTATGAATCAGGCTTCACTTATACAATTGCCTCACAAAAAAATCTGGTGGCCAGATTTTTTTTTTTTGTGGCTGGCTTAGGAAGGTGACCCAAGGTGAAAACCAGACCAACTCTAATACAGTAAGGCTGCTTTGGGATTCATAGCTTCCTTCTTTGTGTGCCAGTCATCTTGGTTCTCCAGCCTATGGCAATAACAGTTAAGCATCTGTTTTTCCACATGACTACTCAAAAAATAAAGTCATTACAGTGTTGATATGAAATTTTGCATAGTAAGGTTACTTCTCTGGAGTTAATTTCTCTTTTGGCTCCTGCTCCAAGATGCAGTGCTTCATTTGTGCACGTAATACATAACTGGCCCAGATTCTCAGCTGTTGAAACTTTATGTCCCAGTAGGTAGTAAACTGATGAACTCTTTCCCATCACACAAAAGCACACAAGCTTCATAATAAAATACTTTTTTTCTTAGATTATATCCTACAATGAGGGAAAACGTTTATATGCAATATCTGACAGAAAAAGTTTCATGTGCCACAGAAGTTCAACTGCTGATGAGTGGAATCTTCTCTGTAAGTTGCATTTCATTATCAAGTAAATCTTTTCTGTTAGCAGGCAGATAAAATCTGCTCTGGCAATATCTGTGCTTCTCTACAGGTAAAATATTCTCCATCAGTAACTATACTTCTCACTCAGATGTAATTTTCTCTATGAGAAGTTGCCCCTCTGTGGCAAATCTTCAGAAGCTATTTCACAAAGCTTTTGCTTCTATTGACACAAACTATTAATAACATCAGAACACTCCTCAAAAGCTATAAAATTAATTCTCCAACATATTGTTAAATGAAACATTTAAGCTTCTGCCTATAATCGTCTTGATATCAAAGCTCAAAAGCCAGGAAAGAAAAACTTAATCCTTATTATTTATCTTTTCTTTCCCCATCCACAAACATACATTTTATCTCTGCTGCAACTACATTTGCCACGGATACTACTGGATGTACTTATTTCTCTATTTGTGATCATAAAGAGTTGCCTGAAGAAGACTTCCCTCCATGAGGATGATGTATTTCTTTTTATCCTTGCATTATTTATAGAGGATCATTTCTGTGTTTTCACTGCAAGGGTTATTTGCAGAATATGATAACACTTGGTTCCTTTGTCATTCACTGATTACTGATCACATCTCAGCTTCTATCTATCACAGACAATGAAAAAGGTAATGCATCATTGTTCCTTTAACTTAATAAATCAGATGCTCAATTTTAACAAACATTTTAGGGAACTAATGGGCTTAAATATAGGTGAAACAGCCCCTAGAACTGTAGCAGCTAATGGACTGACAAGTATTTGCACAGTGTCTCCAGTATATTAAATAGGTTAAACAAATTAAATGAATTACCACATCTCTGACTCCCATGCTACTTGTGAAATAATAAAAGCCATCTAAAGCAATATGTACACATCAATATGCAATCTGAATAGGCATTGTCATTCATGATCTACAGGGCATTGCTGGGACAACCAGCTTTGTTGTGCTGTGAAACAGTAAGAATACTTTTCCAGATACATTGTATAATTCACTGGTATGAACAATGCAAATTTAAGGTCCTGTCAATCTTCCTATTCCTCATTTAACTTGCAAAGTATCCATCTAGTAGTGATGGAATCTATCAAACTGGGCTCATCAGTGACCTGTTGTTAATTTGGAGTTACCTTTTTCTTTGTCAGATGTCGTGAAGGGACTGGCTCCTGAAAAGCTTATTTCTTTTTGCAGTTGTAAGAGACAGAAGTAGTACTCTCTTCTTCCCCCTACAGACAGAAAGACAATCACTTTACAGTTACAATAGCAACTCAGTTACAGTTACAATGAGCTCTTCAGGATTAAGCATGCTGCGTAATGTATGAAGCATACTGTGTAATCTCTAATACTCATTATTCTAACTCCACTAATTAATTTTACCTCCTGTGGCTAGGGGCCAAAGGTTAGTGTCCTCTTTCCAGTCTACCAGCTTTTTAAGAAACAAACAAACAAAAAATACTCCAAAAAGAAACAGAAAAATACGTTCATTGAATTACTTGGATTGAAGTAATTTCCCACTGTGAGAGTCCTAAAGCACATTCTGAAGTAAATGCATTTGGAAACCAGTCCCTACCATAAGAGATTATATAGGTCAATTATTTTCCTCCCAAATCTCTTTTATACGGATATGATTTCTTCATGGACTGAATTGAAGCTGCAGAGATCTCTTCTATTTGAAGAAATGAAAAAATATCTGTAAATATTCCCTTTTACTTCTAAGAACCTTGTGATAGGATTTGGTATTTCCACACTTTTGAACTCTGAACAAATGGTGTTTTGTTTTCTTTGTTTGAATGACATAGAAGCAAAGAAACAGTATTTTTATTTCCTTCATTAGCAAATCTTTGTCAGCCTGTAAACAGCATTTAGTGGTACTTAGCAGACAGTTTAGCCTGAAAACTTGTTGATTTACAGTGTCCTGTTCTTTCACTGGCTCAGAAATCTGGTCTTGCAATTGCATACCATCATCAATATAGTTTTGTTCCATTGGTGATAAGCACAGCCTTTATTACTTCCTCTGCAGTGCTAGAAAATTAAATTAGAACTTATCATTATACTGCTGAAACTTCATATATGAGGAAGGGTATTCTAGGTAATGCTATCATAGGACAAACTGTAAACAATCTTAACAAAAGAAAATAAAGTCTTCTTAAGTACTAAGTAGAGCACCAGTGTAGCCTCTCTGAAGTACTTAAAGATTTCTTCATGCTAAAAAACTAAGCTTCCCCAAAAAACCACCTTCTTTGTAGTAGCAGGGAAGGGGAAATGAAAGGCAAAGCAAAGCAAAGAATTTCAATAAGGTTACTGTATGACTGTAACTTGCTTGTGGAAAATTAACACTTCAGGTTTTTAAAAAAGCATGAACTTGCAAGGTTTTCCTCCTTGCCTGAAAGTTAATTCTTAAATTGCTGGAATCAGAATTTTCAAAAGTTAATATGGACTTGCAGTGTTTAAGAGGAGATAAACAACTGCTGTTGAAAATGATATAAAGTGATATCTCTTTATAAACAATGCAAAATCACTGATTACTCTGGAGAAAATTACAATAGAATTTATTGATTAAGACATTAAGGAATAACAACAGAATTCTTAAAAACTAAATTGGTCTGTTGTCCCAAGAGTATTATCATTGAACAAGCTTACTAAATATCACTATTTTAACAATTAATAGAAACCTGTCTTGCTGTAGGCTATTTTGATAACTGTTAATTAAGTATCTACAAATTCCTTGCAAACTCTCTATGCTACTAAGAATGAGATTAGGCATTTCTTGCTTATATCATTTTCTGCTAATTACAAGACTATTAGATTTATCTTCTACATGCTCAATAAGTTCTCTTTTAACAATCTTAAATTTAATTAAAAATCGGTATCTGACTTGCTAAATTTGAATTAAATGTTGCTGAAGACACTAAATTAAAAAGTGCTAGAAACCAGTTTCACCAGTGATTGTAAAAAGTGCTAGAAACCAGTTTCACCAGTGGTTCTATACAGATATTTTCACAATTGAGGTTAGTTACCCATAAAGTAAGTAAACAGTCAGGGGTCTTCAAAGACCTTGATTTCCGTTGGCTCTTTCAAAAATTCTTAAGATAGAAAAGGATACTGGCTGCTACTCTGCCGCTTCTTAATTAAAACCAATTATGAAAAGCAGACATGCAGGGCATGTGAAAATTTAATGGAAAAGGCTAATGTTTCCCTCAAAAGGGTAAATAGAAGACCTACCACAACTGAAAATACTCGTTTATGAATAGTAAGGAAATCTGTTTTCTTTGGCCAATAAAAATGGAAGAAAACCTCTTTACATTTAGTGTGTCTCAGACAATATTGACAGTATTAGCAGCATACAAGATTAGATTTTAAAAAAACATTTAGAAATCTAAAGATGAGAGCTTCCAAAATATCTTTTTTCTCTGGTAAATCATTTACTATAAAGGCAGAAAAATTATTTTTCAAAGAATTACAATGGTATATCTGCATGTGGTTTTATTTCTTTTATGGTCTTGTAAGATATCTAAACCAAGACAATATTGTCCTGTCAAACCGTGACAATTATCTATATTAAGATATTTTTCCTGACTCTTTTTCTTCATCAACCTGAATTTGAAAATGTCTGCAAAGAGCGGAGGTTTTCTTAAGAAAATGGCTGCCTCATATACCCTGCTATAAAAACGACAGTAAAAAAGTAGTCAAGAGAAATTAAGTTTTCATTTCTAAAGAACCAATACTGGTAACAGCACTATTCAGTTTTCTGAGAATGAGTTTTGATGTTTGAACGCTACTCATGTGAAAATTCCCTGTCCATATATATTTATGACAAGTTCCTTGTGCTTAATGTTATGGAAAGTCACAGCATTTTTTAATGTAAAGAGAAAAGCTTAACTGGGAGAACAGAATAGTAAAGAACTATGGTCTTGAATAATGGAAACCTAGTAGCTGAGAAGTGTAAAGAAATAAAAAATTAGGGCTTGAAAGAACTCAGGAAGTCATCTTATTTCACTCTCTTCCTTTGTTATTCATGATAAATGGTTGGCCATCCTGTTTTATATACCTCCAAATGTGGAAGTACTATACTCTGCTCTGTCAATTTATTTCATTATTATTTCACTGTCATTATTGTACAAAAGCTTTTTTGAGTTTTTGCCTGAACATTGTGATGCAGTTTGAGCCTACTACTTCTTGTTTTTCTTTCGCAGATATAGTTCACAAATGATTCTCCTGTCCTTCCTTGAATCTGGATTTTATATAAGAAGGCTGTTACTATATTCCCCCTCACCGTTCTCCTCTTCAGCCTGACGTACCCCAGTTCATTCAATTCTCCTTAAAAGTCAGGTCCTCTGTATTTGTAATTATTCTTGCACTGCTTTAGTTCTCACCATACTGCCATCCAGTGCCCAAGACAGTACTCTAGTTAAAGTCTTAGCATTGCTCAAAAAATGGGAGAGAGTACTCCTTATGTCTTGCAGCCTGTACTAATCCTCCTCTGGCATGCCTTTCATAACAGCATTTTGCTATTTAATCATGTTCAAATTATGATGTGGTAAACACCCCAAGATTTGCTGCAAAACTTTTTCTCAGCTAGCAATTTGCTATCTTGCATGAGTCTCTTTTGCTTCTTTGCAGAGGTTTGTTCTCATACCTAACAATTGCACTTTGCTTAGGAGCATTTCTCCAGTTTGGTATTACCCTTTTTATTCCTCCAGCAGATTTGCAGTCCATTCTACTCCAGTTTTAAGTGCAAATGTAATGCCTGCTCCATTAGCCAAGTCATTAGTTTGGAATTATTTAATGATACCAGATATGAAGCAGATTGCTACGGAGACTCACCTGAAATTTCCTTTCAGGAAGTCCATGAAATATTCATAACTAATCTCAGTCTAAAGTTTTCATCCTGTTTTTCCTCCCTTTGTAATCGTTTCATCTATAGGATGCTTCTACATGCTTAGAAAATGTTGTGTGAAGCAATGTCATAAGCTTCAAGGGAACCAGTATGAACATGTTGTCTTCTTTAAAATTCTAGTATATTATCTTTTAAATTATTTTTTCCTTTTTTCCTTTGAACATTATTCCTGTGAGAAAGAAAAGAAACTGCCGCCTTCTTCCAACTGCCTTCTAGAAATACCTTCTGTAGTAGCAAGGAATACTTAAAGCAAGGAGCCTGACACCTCTGGTGATATGGCATCTCTGCTTCATTCTTATTACATTTCACCCATGCAGGTACAGCTTGCACCTTGAAAATATCAAGTTTCAGACTTTGACAACATCAAGAAATACATAGTTTGCCAAAAAAAAAAAAAAAAAAAAAAAAAAATAGTGAATCCTTACCTGATGTACAGGTTTACAGCTAAATGTTTCAATGTGCCAGTTACATAATAAGTTCAGTGTCTTCAGTGTCACTCAGCAAGCAACAGGCTAAGCAGTGCCTAACACAGACTTAGGTTAATCAGATATGTCCGTGAACTTTGATGTTACTTTGTCTTTGTTACAACCCTGCAGCTAAGTGCCAGGAGCTGCTCCAAGGGTGTATCATTAAAGACAAGCATTATCTCAATTACAAGGTGAAGAAAACAAAAGGCTCTTTCTATTTCCTTTATTTCTGTCTGGCTGTGCATGTGTTTTCCATCTTTTAACTGTACTCTTTTCATCTGATTTATATCCTCACATTAAATGTTATCACAAGTCATGAATTGTGCTCACTTATTGTTTATTACTGCAGATAACTATTATCTCTCACAGTCTTTTGGCTTTATCTTTGTGAATTTCAGTGCCTCCTTTAATTATTTCATTTTAAGGTACTTTATATCTACCTCTCTACAAATTACAAATGTATGCAGTTTGCAAATACTTGTAACAGATCTAGTAAAGGGCTCTGTGAAGCATTTGAATCTTAAGCATTTGGATCCCACATTGAAATCCAGAATTCCCAAGTGAAGCACCTTGGTGAATGTCTGCAGTTAGGTACCTCTTAATGGAATTTAATATGTTTGGCTTAGGAAAAGTAAGGACAATATGCAACTGCTTAAAGTCACCCTGCAGAAAAGGTCTGAGGGTGAGGAACGACTTAACAGTCCTATTGTGGGACTTGTGGGGAAGTCCTTTTCACAACCAAAAAACAGCTTCTGAGCTTAGAAGTCTCATTCTTTTCTCTCAGAGGACTTAGGAGCACTAAACCCTTGACTGTTTCTGCATTGCTTTTGAGTGAATCTGTCTGTGATTTAGGGGAAAGCTGTTGTTAATCCAGCACAGCACTTTGTAAATAAGGAACAGTTTGGTCAAAATGTGATATCAAGACTGTATTTTAAATGTCTTTGGATTTTCATAGTAGAATTTTAAAGCTAACTTGTCTTTACATCCTTTTAGTGCATTACCTTTCAACTATCATGAGTTCCAGTAACACTACAGGCATTATCATGCATGTACATCTTAACATAAGAATATTTACTGGGCTTTTTATGGGACTGCCACTTAAGATTTATTTGTTCTGGCCTATGGTAAGGTTTTATTACATCTCTTTATTAGAAGCTTTGGAATTGTAGCACTTGTTCAACTTTGCTTTTGACTGACTGATTATTGAAGTGGTGATATTATGATGAATCTCGACTTTCATTCCAAGGAAAATTGAAGGAACTCATTGCAGAGAGACCCAGTTCTGCCATCAAAGTATTAGAATGCTATATTGCGTTTCCTGTGACTGCCATTACAATCATACCTGTCTGTTCATCTACTTTCTTGAGGTCTGACTTCACTGTAATAATAAGATACTTATATATTGCTGGTTGCAAGAAGAAAAAACTGTTCCTGGTCCTGGTGCTACAAAAGTAATTTGTTTCTTTCTGTTGCTTGGTTTGCATTTTTTTGTAAGTATCACATCCACCCACCAGACCTCAAATATTGTTACTGAACACAGTCCAGCAGTTCTAACCTTCTGGATACAAAATTTTGTTGTAGATCACTCTGTTCTTGAGAGAGTATTTGACTATGTGAAAGCAGGATTGTGGTTTTTCTGCCTGTTTATTTGAAGCAATTTATATGTCCAAATAACACAGTGATTCTGATGCTGTCAGAGGTGGAGATACTATTGCAGGCCTTCCCAGTTTGAACAGGATGATGGATCACAGCACATGTAAATCTTGGTTTATAGTGGATTTCTGCATTCTTTCCAAGCCCTGTTTTGAACCTGGTGTATAATTGATTTGGGTGATGCTTCCTGAGATTTCTGTATCTGTTACATCCATGATCTGGCAGTGCTGTTTTGCTCAGGATAAGCAAGCAGCCAAACAGAAATGGACTCCTTTCTGGACATGCATATATCTAAGACTGATTCTTGAGATTTCACTAGCATAACCTGGAGGTTTTGTGAGTCCTTAGCAATGTTGTCATAAAAAACCTCTCCTGGTGGCTGTTACCTGCAAGCAGCCAGGGCAGGCACAGCTTGGTACTGGGAGGTGGGCCTAGGGGGCCAGGTGGGCAGGGGTCTCACTGCCATGGGCACAGTCCCACAGTGACTGAACGAGGAGACCAGAGCAGGTCCAGTGGCCGTGGCAGGGCCTGGTTCAGTCAAGAGTCCAGATCATCATACAAGCCCATGAAGAAGAGACAGGTCTGAGGTTAAGGCAGGAAGCACAATCTGTGGGTCATGGTCAATGAGGTACATGGTTATGTGTGGTTATGGTGGAAGAGCAGTGACCAAGGATGAGAGACAGATTTGAAAGCAGCTCCCAAGTGAGCTGAGACTTTTAAAATAGCTTTTCTAGGCCACACAGCTGCACTATTGAAGCTGGCCCTGAGCCCAGGCAGCCAAACCCCCGGGAGGGAAAGTGGAGGAAGGCACTCAAAGGCACTGACAATTACGTCATTTACTGCTCCAAGGATCTTCCATCCTTAGCATGCAGATTGAAGTGTTCCCATGCAAATCCATTAAGCCATCGGAAATACTGATTTTAATTAAAAACCACTGCAGTGTTTCTTTCCTAGTATTCTGTGTGTTGTTGCCATGCCTTTGGTTTGTATTTCAATAGGTTGGTACTGTGTGAAGTGAACAATAATCATATTATGTTGAGGTTTTGACCAGAAAATGCCCTGATGACAAACAGTTGAGACAGTGGGAAGAATGTTTTACATATGATATATGAATCTCAATAGTCTTCAATCTGACCTGATTTTTTCGGTATGGTCCATCAATTCTTATTCTTTGTTTAGGGAAGGATTTACAGCCCTTGCAAAGCTATGAATTACACTATGTTCTCTTACAATTTTGCCTTAATCTTAGTTTGCTCCCTGTTTATTTTCTTTACTCATTCTTACAAACATATAAGGTTTGGTTAAGGACCTGTTACTCCCTGTGTAGTGCTATCTACTCCACACCAAAGCTTTTCCTCCATACAGTGGTGCACTGTCTAGAACTGATGGGAAACTGTTTCAACTGGTGTGTGGAGATGTTACTGTCCTCCTAATCCAGATAGTGTCTATCTTTAAAGTACAATACCCAGGTTTCTGCAGAGGTATTTGGTAATTATCTTGGCTTAACACTTTGTTTAAACTACTTAGACCTTTGCAAATTCACAGCTTGCCAAGTGTTCTTAATGACTGCCTTGATATTTATTTAGCAATGATGGGCTGGTTGAGGTTTTTTTCTCATTTTCTTTATTGCTCCCACTATTTTGTTCATTTGTTTGTTTTAATCCAGTGGGTGTTCTGGAAGACAGCTGTTGTACAGACTGAATTGTTTTATTTATTTCCATGTGTAACATCCTTGGAAGATGTGCCGGTCTTTAAGTACAGCTTGGATTTTTAGTGGCTTTCCTATAGGGATTCTATAGAGAATTTCCTCATTCTGTATTTTATTAATAGTTTCTCTATGTTCATAAGTTCACTTGTTTCTGGTAGTTATGTCTCATATTTTTACAATGCATACTTTTGTCTATGTGCTTCGCTTTTGCCTTCTGATTATAGCTTACATTATTCTAATAGCGTTATGGCTGAGCACCAGTGAAATTTGAATTTGTTCAGGTTAGTGCAATTTTGTATTGTTTTTAGGGTTTTCTTTCCTTATTTAAGGCCAAGTGTGTCTTTACAGACCAGCAGTCTCTGATGCTCAACTTTCTAATGGGCATTCAGTTTTCTGGTTGTTTCTGTGCCTGCCCTTGAATCTTATGCTAGCCTGAGCTTTATAAACTGTTTATTTATTTTTGTGCTGCATTAATGTTGCACATGCAAACTCTAATCCCCTGAGTGACTGCCTGCTTCCTTGATATGATGCCTTTGTACTTCGTTTTTTTTCATCTTCAACCTTTGACACAATGTTTTATCTTGCTACAATTATTGCTTATGACCTCATATGCAGGGCATTTTCCATTACCATATTTTTCTTCTGCAGTATCAATAGGTCTTCTTTTGCATTCTGTTTATTTCCTCTTTAGGAATTTGCTTTTGCACTTAGAGTTTTGGTGTATTTTCTCTTGTATTTTCATATTTTCCCTGTGCCCTGATGGTGAACTTTTTCTGTGTCTACTCAACTGAGTATTTTTGATGGGCTGCTCTATCTGTTTAAATCTATAGACAGCATTAGCACAGATTCTATGTATACTCTCAAATGAGTACCCTAATCTTTCTGATCCTGTACTAATATACCACAATACATTAATTATTTTTTGTGTGTTATGTGTATGAATTATCCTTGCTGTGCAGTCAGGGATAGCTGATACCTGTTGAGAACCCACCTTAACAGCTGCTGCTCCAACACAGAGCATCTTCTAGGATTTACACAGCCTTCTCAG
Organism: Phaethornis superciliosus; assembly: GCA_023637945.1. NCBI lineage: Eukaryota > Metazoa > Chordata > Aves > Apodiformes > Trochilidae > Phaethornis > Phaethornis superciliosus. Next base: position 6,579,299 of record JAJQWJ010000014.1, on the reverse strand, counting down.
TGTGCTGCTGCTGTTTGGCTGTGTGATATATAATGTTGCAATAGCATTTGTTTGTTGCAGCTCAGAGTCACAAGAGCTTTTAGTTTGCCTTATTTTTTTTTTATTTTTTTTTTTTTAAATCCAGATCCACTGCAATTTACTATCTTTTTCCCTAAGTGATGCCAAAGAATGTGCAATTTCACATCATTTTTCTCCTCTCCTTCCCTTGCATCTCAGTTACTATGGTGGTGATAGTTTTCTCTCTTTTGGTTTAGGAAGGTTTTTCAAATATTCATGATTTTGTATTTCATGGGTTTGCAGGAAATAATTAATTCTTGATGCCAGGTTCTATGTTCCTATAAAGGAAGAAAGTCAAGACAGTACAACATTTAGTCTTTATTCTTTCTTTCAGATACCCTGTGAAGTTCTTAAATTTTCCAGACATAATCTTATGCATGAAACATTTAACAACCTGTTCACCTCTGGCTGCTCAATTGGGAAACTGTCTATCATAACAGTGAAGAAATATCACAGTATTTATGTGTAGTAGCTAGTATTTAGACTTTATCAAGAATACTAATATGAGTAAGGAAAGGTCACAGAGATTATGAAGCAGATTTTTTCTCAAGGAGTAACAGTGCAGTTTAATATTAATGCCTATCATATTCAGAGAGAGATTGTTTTATTGTCCTTTTAAGACAGTGGATGTTTCGGTAGATATATCTGACAGTATCCTGAATCTAGATCTCTGGAAAATGTAACCACCAATTTTAACAAATTTATATTCAGTTTCCCTCCATATATTTGGATTGAATTTTTTCTCCAATATTGGAAAAAATAATTGGTAACATCCATCTTTATTCAACTACACCATTTAGGATAGACTTTTAAAAAAACAATTAAAATCACTACATTTTGTTTCTTTGCTTCTGTTTATCTTGTAAATATCTGTTCATCTTATCAATATTTATCTTATCAATCTGCAAGCAACAGAGAGCCAATTCATGTCATGCTGGACAAATATGGAAACCTTTTCAGAATTTTCCTCTTCATTTGCTTCTCTTACAGAATATAAACAGATGAAAAACTTCCTCAGTCAGTGTTAGATTGAGCCACAATTACCTGCAGCTGTGCATGGCTGGCTAACCTTATTGGTAAGTCTTGGCAACTTTTTTCCCTGTTATCCTGACATCTAAATAAATCTCAGTATTTGCTAAAACACTTGCATTTAGGGGCTCTATTGACTTTTCTAAGGCTTGTAAAGTGGCAAATGAATCTAGCAGCACTGTTGTAAGAAAAGAATCAGTCTGACAGGTCAGTGTGGAGCACCTTGGCCTCATCTAAGGGAACCAGTTGTGTTTTGTCATTTGAAGTAAGCAAGAGCTCTCTGTTTGATATGCTTTATATGGGTTGTCACTTCTAGGCAATCTAAAAATAAATTGCACAGCACACTCTTGACAGAAGTGTTGCTAGATGGTTGATTTTTCTTTACTCAGGCAAACAATGTAATATGTTTAGATCAAAGCGTGGTCAAAAATGCAAATTTGAAGTCTGGACCTGCAAATGTAGAAGATTGTGAAGCCTTGTGAAATTGATAGGGGTAGAGTCATCAGCTGCAATGAGGTGAAATTCCATTTTCTGTCTCTATCACACAAAGATGTTGATCTGTTTACCACCAAGTACAACAGAATCATTGAAATGACTGAGACAACATACATAATCAGAAGAAGGCCAAGAAAAGGAAAGGTAGATATGTGCTAACCTTTTGGACACTTTCTGTTCACAAGTTGCAGTATCTTCAATGGTTTGATTAAAAAATATGCTCTACTACCTCCTGCTCTGCTTGTAGGGAATTGGATTATATCTTGCATTTGTTTGCCATCAGCTGAACTGTTTCTAAGCTGTGCACACATTAAGAGAAAGCTGGGTTTTTAAAGATAAGATTGAGTTTTGTGAATTTAAAATCTACAATACCTGTTTCAGTAGTGGGTCTCAGGGCTTTGTGCACTTATACCAGTTTTATATTAGTGGCAATGCCAATGTCTTCTATAGATTTATCGTTATCAAGGACATGAAAGAAATTTGGTATCTATTTTTTTTTAAATGTAAAAATATTGTATAGTTTGGGAAAAGGGCTAGACTTGTAGCTAAGTAATGCTGTGATGCTGATTGGGCAATTGCATTTCTTCACAATGTTAGTCTAAACTGTCTATTGCAAATTGTTGTTCTAGTCTTTTTAAATATCACAGAATTCTAATCTGTTTAGAAATTCAGAACTGGGAGATATTTAATATGTCTTGTTCTGTCTCCTAGTCTAATGAAAAAGCTGGTAAATGTATCATCAATACAAAATGTACACCATCAATAATGAATACTTCCTTAGTTTGTTCTTAAAAACTTTTCATGAAAAGGATTTTCTTGCCTCTCTAAGTAACTTATTTTAATGTTTTAACTACTCTTAACAGTTACCATACTTCTCCTGACATCTAACTTAAATTTCCTGTGCTGAAAATGAAGGATATTTCTTCTTGTCTAAGGTTCAGTTTAGACAAAGGGCATCTGATCACCATCTCCTGTATAACGACCTAATTTGTGAATACCCTGATTGTGCTTTCCTCCATCTTTTCTGGTTCAGGCAAATCCAATTTTTAACCTTTCATGATAAGTAATGTTTTCTAAAATCCTATTAATTTTTGTTGCTATCCTTCAGAGTCTTTCTAATTTGACTGCATGTCTCCTAGTGTGAAGACCAGATATTCTAGATGCAGATTCCTGCAACCTTTAAAGTGCAGTAATTACCTCATGGTTGTGTTCTGTAGGAGTGTCTAATAATTACATCCCTGATTTATATTTTTCTTCTTTTTATTAACCCAAAATATTTCTTTGGTCATCTGGAACCAGTTCATGGCGTGTTCTAGCCTCGGCCACTTGTTCCCTCATTTTGTAATTACAAGTTTATTTTGCCTTCCTTAGCAGAACACTTTGTACTTGCCTTCAATGAATTTCATTTTACTGATTTACTGATTTCAGACAATCTCTCAAATTTAGTAGGCTCAAAATCATTAGGAATTCCAATCCTGTCATCCAAAGTGCTTAGCATCATCCACAATATGCACAGTACTTTATCTTCCTTTACACCCTGGTGTTAATGAGTACATTGAATTGTATTAGACATGGAGCAAACCCTTGGGAGATCACTTACTGGTATCTACAGGCTGGATGGCTTTTTCCATCATTTGTGCAGTCACATAGGAGTTTTTCCTGTGCAGGATCTTGCTTTTCTTAAGAAAGGGCTGTATGAGACAGCCTGATTATAACCAAGCTGTTTTCTTCCCCCAAATATCTGTTTCTTAGTCATAAACAATTTTGTTCTATCCTGTCTTCTCCACATATCAACATAAATGCTATTTCTGAACTGGTATCCCCAAATGTGAATACTGATGACAAAAGTAATCACATCTAAGAAATATTGCAGCCCACTGTAAATCTGTGGTCTACAATTTTTTCTACATTGCTGAATTATCCTTAAACTGCAGAAATGATCATTGATGAATGCCTTTTCACATAGCTAGACTGAAATCAAACTGTAGAAACTTTCTTTAGCTATCTAAATCTCTCCCAAATAAATTCGGTATAGTTGTAAGTCAAAAAAGTCTAAAAGTCCCAGTACTAGTTTCAGAAAAAAATGGAAGTTTCAGTCCATTTAAGCTGCTAGTAGTCTTTGATGGTGGTTCCTGATGAAAGTGTTTTAAAAACACAGAGCTTGGTAAGGTTTGAAACTGTTCTGTTTTCTGAAGTACGAGTTGAATGGAAAAGTTTTTATTTTGCAACACCAGTTGTATAGCGTGTGGTCTGGAATGTAAAAATGGACTCTTTTCCATTCCTATTCTACTTAATAACACTGCAGCTGAGACTTTATTTAATATATATATATATCTTTTCCCATCTTTAAGCTAAATATATTTCCAGACAGTCCTGGAAAACAGTCATACATTAGTAAAGAATTAAGGTATTTGGGGTAAATTAGTAAAAACTGGTTTCATACATTGCATCCATTTCATGGATATATCTCATTACATATTTCACCAATCCTTTCTAAAGTTTTCTGAGAAAGTCTATTAACTATTTTAAATAGTATGCATAATGTGCTTTGATTGACATTATCTCTTCATTTAATATGCCGCTGTTTCTTCATTTGGCTTGTGTTCTGAAGAGTTCTGCATTGGTTTATGCTTGATACATTATTTCTAATTTAATCAAAATAGTTAACTGGCTACAGTTGTTATTTAATTTCTACAAACCCTCCAGGTGTTTTTAGCTGTAAAAATAAAGAAATCTGAAGTGGTTTGTTTTTTGTTTTTTTTTTTCAAAATAGCTGGAAGGAGATTGGCAATAGAAATGACAGTGACTGAGGCAATGCTTTTAATGCAGAGATCCATGCAGCTAGCACTGTGCTAAGGGATGGCACAAGTTTTCCATTAATTGTAATTTGAAGTAGCATATCAGAATGAATTGAGGAATAAGAAAGAAAATGGAAAATATTTGCATGGAAATGAAAGTATCTTGTAGAACTGTTTGTGTTTTTCTAACTTTCTGATGATTCCCCAGAGGAACAAAAAGCTTAATTTCTAGAAGGAATTCCTGGTATAGGTTCTTGACTGACCTTACAGAGGCTGGTTTACATGTGTAAGGAGAATTAGGAAAAGACAGCTGTAAGCCTCAAGTCTCTCTGATCCCATGCACAAACTTGCCTCAGTCTGGAGGTCCCAGAGTAATGCAGCTGAGTGGCTTTGAGACTAGAACTGGATCTCATAGCAGTTCAGGCTTAGGAATATTCGTCCTTTTCAGGTAGACAAACTCAGTTTCTGTCTATCCTGTGCTTCTTTGTCTATAAATTATGAAGGAATAATAGTATACCTCAGCCTCATCTTGTTGCTATGAGAATGGAAGCACTGACTTCTTATAATATTCATCAAACCCATGAGATTTAATATATAAAAAGATTTTTTTGAACCCATTTCTGGAGGGTTTAAAGAAGCACAGAACTATCTGTATTCAAAAGTAAAGAAATCTACTGTGGGGCTCAGACCAGCTGGGTGGTGAAGTAAGATGTTCATCCCGACATGAGGGAAATACACTTGAATTATGGGGTTCTTATTACTGAACACTATAAATAAGACTCTAAGGGAGTGGTATCAGGTTCAGCAATCAAGTGCAAAAGTAAAGACAGAAAAAAATATGCAGCGTGGTGTTCTGTGTCAGAGGGGAGGGAAAGTCTTGCTTTTCAACTCTCTAGAACTGAGCAGGATATTTGTAAATGCAGCTGTTCAACATTCCCAACTTCTAATGCTCCATACCAGGGCAAGATTTGGTGCCTCCTTTGCCTTTCAGTTTTGAGGTTTTGTTCATATTTTAAAGTTTGTTTGCTGTAACATTCTCTATGCACTTTCTTACACATTTCAAGGCCTTTCAGGTTAAGAATGTTTTCTTCAGATTCTGAGTACCCCTTCTCCTGGATCCAGCTTTTCTTATAGTTCTGACACAACCAGAAGCTTTTGGTTCCATGAGCATGTATTCCTGTGTTGTGTTGTCTGTGGGAACAGACTGCTGGTCAATGCCAAAGGCACTTTTGTCCCCTGGCATCACCAGGCAGCCCATCAGAGTCTTCTGAATCTTCTCATCTAGGCTGGCTAGAAGGGTGCACTGTGGTCCTTCTCCCCACAGTGCTGACCCATCCACAGTTACACACAAGGGTCAGATAAAAAAGGTTAGCTGTGTTTTTAGCTAACAGGTTTTATACCTGTTAGCATCCTCGCATGGATTTTCTGCAGTATTTTCCTCACATCCTGTGAATCTGGATCAGATTTCTTTAATTTTTTAAAAACAAGTGATTTATCTCCCCTTCCACCCTTCTATCCTTATACAGACAAAGCCATACACTCTCATTCCTTTCTGCACTTCAGCTTTCTGGTGGCATCTGTGTCTTCTGCAGTGCTCATTCTCTTCTCATGAGACTTCTGCTCTTGTATAGCAGCCCTGGGATGTTGGGATATAGCCCTGAGTATGCAGGTGGTTATTCACTGCTGTCTATGGAGAAGGCTGGAGGACATAGCTGTATCTAGTAAGACATGCTTTAAGCTGCAAATTAATACACAGAACAAAATAAAATTGTTGGTTTTCCTATTTTGCTAGGTTGAAGGGGCATTAAGAGCTAGAATTTATTATAAGCAGTTGGAGACTTAAAGAGTCGAATGGCTGCAATGGTGCCAAGTAGGATTTTCAAATGTAGGAAGATGTCTCTTTCCAGCACAAAGTACTTACATGTCTATTTATTTCCTTGTGTATGTAAGCATCTTTGAAATCTGGCTCAAAGGGACTTGCTTGAAGACACACACACACTGGGACAGAACATGGACCTAAATTCAGATCTCATATATTCTTGTCCTGAATCTTAACACAGGAACTGTTCCCTTGAAAAACGCTAGAATTCACTGACGTACTTAAATGTACTTACACTTTTCTCTATGCAGTATTTCAATTTATTTTTCTTTTTAGTTTTAACATGTTCATCAGGAAATACCTTAAGAGTTTGTGAGATAAATACAAATGATTTCTTCTTCCTTCCTCAGCTCTTGTTTTCCTAGTGATTTGCTTATTTAAAAAGGTAGGATAAAATACTGAGATTTAATTTTTTTTTCCTGGAAGTGGATATTTGTGGTTGTTTAATGCCTTCTGGGAAGAAGCTTCCTAGTGTGTCTTTCCAGTCTGATAAATATTTTTCAGGTATAAAACAATATGTTTGGGTGAATAAAGAAACTCAGGGAAAGCAAAGAAAGGCCATTAGCAGCTGTGGATAAATCTCCTTCTCCTACAGGTTTTCGATTATACAGTGGGCACTTCCTCAGCACACCATGGGGAGAAGGCATGATTTTAAGTGCCATTAAATGCTACACAGTAAATATCCCCAATGCACTACAAGCATCAAATGTAGCCCATGAGAGAAGGCACTCACTGAATTTAATACTCAGATCTTTACTCTTTCTGTATTCTCTTCCATGTTTCCCCTTAGACAATGTTCTGCACTAAAGCATCTAAGCAACTGCCATTAAGGAAGCTGTTGGGAGCAAGCTGCAAGCTTGTCATGTGCTTGCCTTGTGCTTGCCTTTTCTCATCCTCTCATCAATTAAAGTATTATGTTTTGATAATTTTCTCTATATTTTTAATTTATTTCATGCATTCATTCACTTGCCTTTTTTTTTTTTAAGTATGTATAGGCTGATGTATTTGTAGAGAATGTGTCCCAGTGTGTCTGTACAGGGAAATATTCTGTATCACATCAGGATTCCTGTTGCACAACCCTTTTCTTAAGGATTTCATGATGTCTACTGCAGCTGTACTTTTATATTTAGCTGGTACACTGCCATTCTTTTTATTCATTTTTTGTATTACAAATCCTGAGAAATGAAAGCTAAGGAAGAGCTATGATTAAAGTTCTTATCAAGAAACTGGGATGGCCAAAATACGAGCTAGGAAAAAAAGCTGTGAAAAAACAATGAGTAGGCAACTCTTAACGACCAGGGCTCAGTTTCATTGTTCCTCTTGGCTTTAGAGGCAGTGGCTAAGTCTGCCACTGTCCCTGCAAGGAGGTTATCAACCCCATAGCAAAACCAGCACAATAGGAGTTGTAGTAAAGTCTCAGCTGCAACAGTTTGCAGCCTGGCACATGAACTCAACACACCATCAGTTTCAGTTCATGTTAATGCACCAGGCTGTGAACTACAATGTCAAAAGAGTAGACACACCACCCTCTTTGTCACTGTTTTGGGGGGAGTAATCTCCAGGAAAAGTCCAAGGCGAGAAGAGTGATAGTAACTTCCTTGGCCAAAAGAAATAAAGCTAAACTGGATAATAATTCATAGATCAGTCTACTTAACAGTGAGCTAGCACTTCATATAGCTGCCTTGCAGGAGAATAAAAGAAATCTCTAAATGACTTTTTTGTTCAGCTCCTGTAGTAGTGCTCAAAAGAAAAAGATTAAAAAAAAAATAAAATTATAAATTCATTTGTGTAAGAAAAGAAGAGAAAATCATAAATTACCATAGAATCCTAATCTGAACAACCCTATTGCTCAAATATTTGACAAAAAAGAGGGAAGAGTAGACAGTTCAGATGTTATACTCAAAGGTCTGAGAAAAGTGAAGGAGATTTCATAGAAATTGTGGATTTAACTGCAAACTATCCACTTTCAAAATTCCCTTCAGAAACTGTGTAGTTTAAAAACTGCAGTGAAAAAACCCACACCATTCACTTGGGACTTTAAATGCTTGGGAAAAAATTATTAATTTTTAAAGATATTTCTTTATAAATAAAACATAAATCCATAAAGCAGTTTTTGAAATGTGACTTGCAAATACTAAAACATATCTGAAATCTGCTTTATACATTTTCTGTGTCTGAAAGTGGCTTCCCTACATTAAAAAAGTGCAGCTGTGCTGCTGGCATATCAAGATACTCCCATTGTCTACTCGTAGATCAGATATTGTCTTATGCTGCAAAGAAAGCTTCTGATTTCAGTTATATGTTATCCATTGTAAATAAGTGCCATCCTCTTGCTTCCACCACAGTAGGAAGGATAACCAGGTCTACAGAGTTACACTAGCATAAGGAGGAGAAAATCAGACCCAGGGCCATAGTAAGAAAATAAGTTATTAGTGATCTAACATGAATCAGCCTCTCTCTTTTTTATTATATTCTTTTGGATGGGTTATAGTTGCGCCCTGCATGAAGATTTTTTCTTAGTTTTGTGGAAAAACAAATTAAAAACAAAAAATTACTTGGAGTTTTTCTTTATTTACCAGCTGAATGTATCAGAAACTAATATAACTCTTTGATGGGAATTGCTTATTTTCTGTTGACAGCTTTTTAGTGAAAAAGATAGAAATCAGATTGAATTTCGACAGTGAGAAATTGAGAGCTTGTTCTACCAGCAGGAGTCTGAAGGCCTCTAATTTTACCTCTGTGAGCAAAGATGAAGCAAGAATATCAGCAACCTACTTTCCTGCCAGAGAAAGAAAGCACAGCATCCTAAAAGTCACACAGACAATCTGAAACTGAGATTTGTCTAAACTTCAGTGATTTTTCTTTTTTTTTAAATATGGCAATACAAAACCACAGGACTCTGTTATTAGAGACCCAACACTGAGGTACATTGCTGTGAAATAAAGCAGACTCACATCCACATCTTTGCTCACACAGGTGGGGCTCAAGTGTTGCTCTTCCTCATGATCCCAAGTCTCAGTCATGCACCAATCTTGCCACCAGTGAAAGTGCTGCCACACAGCACTGGAAGCAGCTCTTCAGTGCTTGTGAAGAATTTCTGCTGGCTGCTGCTGTCTCTGATGAGACTTTAAGTTTAGTTATCAAATTAATGTCCTCAGTTAAGTTAATAGGTGTCCATATGGACTTCAGCTACACAGAATTAGAATGAGATCATTAAAATATAAAAATCAGAATGCTTTGTCTTCTTTCCAGTGTAGGGCAGCTTTTTTCTGCTTTGTCCATTTGCATGTTGTATTCTGCCTAATCTGACATTGTCTTTTGTCTCAGCAATGGATCACCATAATGCTTCTTCCTACACAGCAGCATTATGAACAATATCATGCTAATTCTTTTTCATCACATCATATTCTGTCGTGTTCTTATGCTATTGCTCAGTTGTTTCCTCGTGGTATTTTTGCTGTATCATCTTTCATCTTACCTTATTATTTTGCTTCTTTTAATCTTGATTTTTGTGTCAAATCATTGTGGCACCTTAGTAATCAGATACTTGTCTCTCATGGTTGCTTTGCAGCATGCTTCCACCTGAAAAAAAAAAAAACCCAAACATGTAAACTTCTCGCTGCTTTATGATGAAACAGTATGTTTTCTCTTTGTGATCAAGTGCTATGTTTTCATTTTGGCATCTAAAAAAAGAAGCTATTTTTTAATCATAAAAATCCTGAGAAAAATAAAATTAGCCCAAGCATTAGCCAGGAGAAACAAAGATTTTTTTCTTTCTTTCGTAATTTCTAATTTACAGACTTCACTAGAGATTGATTGCTATTTAAAAGACTTTTTGTAACTGAGAAGCAAAATTTTCATCTCCAACAGTGTGTGAGTTACACAAGGATGAATTCAGTAATGTGGCTCCTATCACTTGTGCCTCCCAGGGACTGTGGAGGAGACTTAATTCCGGATCATGATTGTTTTTAAATGTAGCTTTGAACAGGCCAACTTGGTCAAACACAGGACTGGTGTCAATGAGTTAGGTTTCTGAGGTTTTTTATGTAAGTAAGCGTTATGAAAGGTACCATAGAAGCTGGCAAATAAACTAGCAGATATCGTGGTGGCATATCAAAAGGTTACTGCCTCATGTTGTCTTTGCCATCCATCTGCAGCATCTTTTTTCTCCTGCAACAGATGAGAAAATATGTAAGTATATCCAGACGTTAGCATATTTTCTTTGAGGACAAGGTCTTGCAAGCTGGAGAGATTCAAGTTGTGTTTAATAGAGAGGCTGCCATCTTCACCTTCTTGATTTTCCTCTACAGTCCCATGACAAAGGTGGCTGAATGAACTAAATGTGCTTCTTGCCAGCCACTTGATTAATTTACAGTAAAATACAGAAGTCTGTGAACTACAACGACTGAGAAATAAGGCAAGCTACATAGTGCACTGTCTACAAAAGCCAGTAGTCCCTGGAAGACAAAGCTTGTGGGTATTCATCTTTTAAATCCAGCCATACAGCTGATGAGAAAGAGCCTGTAAGCAGCAGTAGTCAGGCTGTGGAGAAGCTGAGAGGCAGGCAGTAGCTGAGTGGACATCCCATGGTCACCCATTGTATTGTAGCAGGGAAATATGCTTTTAAGTCAGAGAATCAATAGCAGCTTAAACCACCTTCAGGAAGCTTCATCAAAGGTTACTTACTGCATACACTCCCTCTGCCCTATTTGGGGAGATACAGGTGTCTCAGAAAGCAAATTGAAGCGCTCAGCATCAGGCTCCATGGTGCTACTCAGACAGATAGCAGCAGAAAATTGGGTTCCAAATTTACAAACTTAGTACACCAACTTAAATCAAAGTCAGACGTGTTCTGCAGACAGGTTTTCCCATGTTCTCACACCTCTACTTTTAATTAAAATGCTGACAATCAGGGATAAGGGGAACAAAATACAAAGGTAATCATGTACAGAAAAACATATTTCACCAGAGCATAAGCTATTAGCACTTTCTCAGCTATCTGATCATCTGACAGGCTTAAGGGTAAAAGTGATGTGAATTTCAAACCTCTGGCTGCTCCCTGAGGAGCCTCTGTCTCATGTAGTTTGTAGTGAAGTAAGACAGTGGAATGCAGAAATGAAAGAAAGGAAAAGACATAATACACCAGGATTGTGCTTCTCTAAACAGAAACAGGACCAAATTCTACCCTTTCTTAGTGCCACTGACTTTGATGTGTTCAGTGGCTTATGAACATCTGTCTCAAAATATCCCCCACCTGAACTAATATTTGTCATATCTGTATGTTTAGCTCTGTAGGTCTCAATCCATTCAGGAAATTAAGCAGATGTCTAATGTTGAGCATTTTCAATGAAGTCAAAACAATTACAACTAGATATTCACCTAAATCCCTTGCTGAATCAGGACCCAAGGGGGAGTAGCTTCTTTCAGATGGTTACCAAATGCCTGACCTGTTCTTTTTCACCAAGACACTCCAAGCTCCCTATTCACTTCCCATCTCACTTTTTTGCACTCCATACCTGTGTATGACTTGTATTTTTCCCTTCCCCTTCACCAAATAGTGGAAGGATGATACAATAGTTTTATGTGCATTTACAGTGAACTTCTACCAAGTGTGAGGGTAGGATGAATTCCTTCAGTTATAGGATTTAGCACAATTTTAGTTTTTATTTCTCTGGATGTTTCTTACACTTAGCCCAAGGATATGGTGCTTGCATCATCCAGAGAGTACAGCAGACTGGACTGAGCATCAGTCAAACATAATTGCAGTTCTCAGGTTTGCTCCCTGCCCTCATGTTAGCAGTTAACTAGGGTTTTCTTCATGTGGAAATAAATAATTTCCACATCTTTGCTCCTGAAACAAATTGAAACAATGTATTAATAGATTTTTCTTGTCCTCTTCTTTTCTTTTCTTTTTTTTTTTTTTTTTTTTTTTTTTGTCTTTGTTTAGAGTATTTGCTACTTCTCTTTTTTATTATTATCATCATTGTAAAGTTAACATAATAATGCGGAACTGAAGCACTCAGGGTATTATAACTGCTTTTGCTCTGTTCCTGGCTAATGTGCACATTTGGGCACACTTCTGACTCCTGACCCTTAATGTTTATCACTGAATTCATTACATATGGTTAGATGTATGTTCTTCTACATATGCCTTCTTTATGTCAAATATGAGAAGCAAATTTCTTGCAATATGCTTTCTTTTCTTGCCTCAATCCCATCCAAAGCTTTTTGCTTGCATACAAAATCCCACTGTGTTTTGTAGATTGTACACTGAGCTCTCCTAATTTCCAGTAGCAGTGTACTGCTCTGTGTTTCCTTTCTGCATGTCTCTGTTATATCTTGGTTTGCAAAGGATGCATATGAGTGAAATAAAGACAAAAGGTACTTTCATTATGCTTGTCCTTTCGTGATACAGTGTCAAATGGAAAAGCAAAAGAATTTAGCTGCAAGTCTCTAAGCAAGGTAGCTCCATTTTTTAATGTGCATCATTTTTCATGCCCTGTAGTTTAGTACCTGTCTCTAGAAGGAGGGTGGATGGTATGAACTCTTAAAAAAGGCTGGTATATCAAATAATATTTTTCATAAAATATTTCAGGTTTATGTCACTTATATCTGTAATTTAATTATACCAAATAGGTTTCTCTAACTGTGATATTGACTATTTTATAGGAAGCAGAATGAGCCTTTTGATCATCTGTGGGTACAGCTTCACTAATAGGCATGAATCAAAATGTCTTAGATCAACTTCATACCCCTAAGGCATAATGTAAATGATGAAGGGATGGGACTTCATTTTGTCATATTCTCTTCAAATATCAAGTTTTATTAAAGAAAACACTTTTCTCAATCACAGGTGCATGTGCGAAGAATGAGTGACAACTTGATGTCATCTCTTTGATAAGTCTACTCCCTTGGTATTTTTAGATATACTTTCATAAATGAATTTCAATTTGCCTTGCACTGAGTGGAGCTGTATCTCACTGTCTGCAAAGCTGTATTTAAAAATGTGCTTACTACTCCATAATTCACAAAGGACTCAGTAAGGTAAAGAAAAAAAAATATTGTTCATGTATTTTGCTAGACACCAACAGGGAAATGTGCATATTTGTTCCTAAAAGTCAAAGCACTACAGGGAAGAAGACAAACATGAAGTCTGTGCCATTCCACCACCAGTCTGGTAATTTGTTATATGATGTTTTTACACGCCACTACTCAGGGGATGGTCCTGCAATACCAGAATCTCTCTGCCTGCCAAAAGAAAAAAGGCAAGAAAAGAACATTTAGTAGCTAGAGCAAGTATTTTGTACAGCAGGGTATGTCTTTACATGCATAAGACAAGCACAGATACATGCATAGTTTGAGACATATGCAGTCTGTATTTTGTTCGCATAGGGGATCTTTTAAAACTATACCACTTAGTTGAATAAAATAATGTGGGGTTTTTTTATAGTGTAAGGATAGGACCATAACATACATATAATATAGATCCAATAATATAGGTAATACAACATGAGTCAGATCTTCACCTGATATAAATTGTCAACTTCCAGTTGATATCTTGTAGGGCTTTTAAAATTTATATCCACTGAGAATCTGCCCCATGCAGCTTTTGAAATGTCCAAGTATGGCAGCTTCTATAGCATCTCTAGAATCAGACCCATCATTTCTCAGGCATTTGAATCTGACAACAGTTGCCTACCATTATTGCTGCTTTGTATTCTAATCTGACATTTAACCTAGCTGGAAATGTATTGCCTCATTTGCTTTTCTTTCTCTCCCCTGTTCCATTTACTTCTAAATAACCTTTTTCTTTAGATGGTTTTCATGATATTGCCACTAAAAAGAGTACAGTTTGAGCTGCCTCATTTGAAAACTGTAACATAGTGCAAGACATCTAAAGATGTCATTGTAGCACATGAAAAACATTTCAGCTAGCACATAAACACTATCAAGTAGAATTTGAACTGAAGTTATAAGCTAGACTGAAATGATATTTTGTTAATAATTGTCAAATATTCTACAAATAGCACAATTCTAAATAGCACTATTCAGAGCAAGGAGAGCACTGCATAACATGATGAATTTATAAGCACAGCTTACCAGAATATACAATTTCTAATTGGCAAATGTGGATATCTTGAAGTTCAATTTTGTTCAGAAATGAAAAAAATAACTTTCCTACAAAAGGAAAAATCTAAATAGCAGCTTCAAAAACTAATGTGCATTTCAAACTCAAAAGTTTGTGTTTAATATGATCTTTCCTGATCATATTATATTAATACTAGTATATATGATTATACTAAAATATATATTATCCAATGATCATATTAATATATATAATTATATATTAATATATATGATCATATTAATATGATACTTTCATTTTTTCTTTATCAATATAATAGAGAAGAAGTAGTTTTCAGTGTCCTTATGTAGGAGACAGTGTTACATTGTCTTCTATGGACAGGTCATGTAATAATGTGAATAAAAATACAGACTACTTTAAACTTTATAGTATAGTTTTGATAAACCAGTTGTAGGTTTTTTATAAGATATTTTAATGAGTGATATTTCATGAGAAATTTTAATATGAAAAGTAAGTAAATCTCCATTTCAGTGATACTATCCAACAGAAGATTATTTTCATAGAAATGTATTAAACCAATTGATTTGCCTATCATCTAAGAATGCATTTATATTCAAGCCTATCAAGCAGGAAGTAAATAGAAGATACAATATCCACTATCTTCTTAAGCAAGTGTTTTGCTCAGAAGTCCTGCTTCTAAAAGTACTGTTTGTGCTATGATGCTACCCATGGATACAACCATGATAAATTCCCCTTCTTCTTGAGCTCCTGCTGGCTTATGGAAGAGACAGTTCCAGCTCCAAAGAGCTTGCAGTGAAGCTAGATGAGACAGAGAGGGAAATAAAGAAAGTGTGGAAAGACAGTAAGGGGAATAAGAACTGTATGAGAAAAACAAAACAAGTGACTGGACTCATTGCCCTATACCATTTCTAGGTATCCTTGTTTCCTCTTAATCTATTTTTACAAATTACTTTATTTTTAGAAATTTAGTTGATTCCTTGTGCAGGCATTAAAACACTCTTCTGTGCATTGCTTAGCAAGATCTACAATCCAGCCCTAGGAGATTAAACACTGTACTTGCTTAATGACAAGCTGGGCAAAGCTTGGTCTTGTCTTCATACTCCATGTGGCCTTTCAGGATCTCTGCTCTAACAGTTGAAGAAATTATGCACTTTCTTGTTGGTATGGATAGAAGCAAAACTCTCAAAGCCTTGAGGGTAATTCATCAAGGATAAGTAGAAAAGAAAGTAAAAACAAAACAAAAACCTTGGGAACACCTCTGTTTTCCAAGTGTGTTCCTGATAAGGACTGCCTCACATGCCTCAATGGAGGCACACAGCACAGACACTCCTGGCTCAGCCTACATTTCCAGATACAGCAGAGCCATTTCCTTGGTGAACTGTCACAAAAGATTCTTTTCTTGGTTTTCTTTCTTTTCATGATAGCCTTAATTGAATAGTTGCCTTGCCTTGTATCTGTCATGTTAGCTTTTTAGGTAGTACATGTTATATTTTTTACTTCAGCGGTCTGCTGTCCTTCTGTAGGATTTGCAAGCCTTACCAAATGCCTCTAATGGTGGTGGCCTGAGGGAAAATAAAATACAGTTTGCTTTTACATTTCTTTTCCACTTTAAAACTATGAGAGATATTAATAGTACTAAGAACAGTTCCCCACTGCTTTGATCTCTGTAACACTGCTCCTCTTTTAGCCTCCATGTCTCTACTGATGCCATGTTACATTACTATTATCATTATTGTTACTTCCAGTCCACAGTCCATATTCTCTACCCATCTTATGGTACGCTTTAACCCTAGATATGGCTGGCCTTCCCTACAGGAGTAAGGGGAATGAGAGGATTGGATGTTCTGCAGCAGGATCCCCCAAGAGCTGTGAGTGATTGAGAGGCTGTATCAAATCCCCTTGGATTCTTGAACAGATTTATTTTCAAAGATGCTGCCATCCCCCTGGAATAGCCTCAAAGGAAATGTGCCTCAGGGACATAATCCCTCCTTGCTTCTCCTTTGCTTCAGGGCCATAGTAATTTGCTATCAACCAAAGGCAGCAACAAATTACACTGTACTGATGGCAGGTCAGTTTGCCTGCCCATCATGTAAGATGGAAGAGAAAGCACAGCAATAACTCCTGTGGCTTCACAGGATATGCAGGGGGAGTATCACACTATAAAACTCGCTGCTCCTGCATACCTGTGTTCCACATGGTTGCTATTTGAGGTGAAGGGGGGAGGAATCTTAATTTTATTTGTCCCTGACTCAGCATGGAGTCAAAGTCATTACATAGCTTGAAATGTCTGGTTTTTAGTGACAGGTTACAAGAAGCTCTGGGAATTGTTTTCTCCTTTCTTATATAAAGGAGCATCCAGCAGGAGGACACAGATCAGATTTTAAATTATTATGTTACTGAATAATTAACACTAATTCAAACATGGTAAAAAGCATTATAAAAATAATATTTATAGCATTATATAAAAATATACTTATAGCATTATAATAAATAACATAAGTGCTTAACAATTTACAGTAAATCACAAACTAAAACATGATGCTACAGTTTCCACAGCTGAGTATGTGTCTTTGCACACAGATTCACACCATTTGTGAACTACGAAATACTGGCATTAGATATACCATGCAAAGTCAGCTATGAAGAAAAGTTGGCTCCTCCTGTTAATTAATTAAAACCATCAATGGATATAAGACAGCAATACTGTGGGAGGCAAATCGTTCTTTAGCTTCTGAATAAGATATTATTCAGGAAGAAGAACTAAGAAATATGATAGAAGTGTAGTATATCTTCTCATTAGAAAAATGTTTTTTTATAGACAATGAACAGGAAAAAGTAACTTAAAATGCTATCTCATATCTTTATGGAAAACTGTGCGCTCTCTCTGAGAAAACAAGCAATGTTACCTGAAGAAAAGAGCACTCAGCTGGACACAGCAGCCTGGGTTTTGTCTAGCATTATGGACAGGGTCAGGTTATCATCTGTAATGGTAGTAATTGCACCTCCACTGCAACATTCAGAGGTCCATCTTAAACTACATTGCAGGTAGTTGAAATTATTATTCTGCAAGGAAATATGCTTTTCATTGTCTGTAGTGCAAATCATTGCACACACACTAAAAAGGGAAAACGAAGTTGTTTGCCAGTGTTTGACTCTGCTGAGAAACCTTATCTAAGGAAAATGAAGTTGTGTCAGACAGGTGAAGGACTCTCCCAAGCTATTAATTCATTTTGAATAATTCATTAGCTAACACTTTTAAACTCTGATAGTCTCAGGTAAATCCCAGAGAGGTGTTTGGTCCCTCAGCCATGCTCCTCATCAAATGCATTAAGGTTTACATAATAAGAGTATGTGTGAGTGTTTTTGAAGAGATATTTATTCTGAAACTTGTAATTAGTGCACAGTGTCTAATTCTATGATGAAAGGGAATGCATATGGTAATAGAGTGCACTCTGCATGGCATGGCAGCAGAAACTGATGTATGGCTTCTGTTGATAAGTAAGTTATTGCATCTTCTTCCATTTGAAACTGTACTGTTGTTTTTGCTCAGCTCTCAGATTTCTGAAGTTTACTGCAGTATTAAGGAAAAAAACTTTACCTGCCTAGTGTACCCCGGTATGTCAGTGGGCAGTGCAGAGGCAGTCTTAACTGGTGTGAACTGAGGTACAGTCACTAAAATAAATTAATTTATATGCTTTGTGAGCCAAGTGTTAGCAATGCCTTGCTGAGATACAATGAGAGAGGATCAATCTTTCAATATGCAGAAGAGATGTGAATACAAGAGTGTCTTTAGCAACAACATTTACCTTGCAGTTTCATAGAGGGATTAATATGATGCAATATATCCCAAAGCATCCTTTCCCTCTAATATTAGTACAGGAAAACTGAATGTGTTGCAGTCACTATTTTTCCTATCTTCTTATTGAACTTAAAATGGTCATTGAATTAAAGTTTAACAAGTAGATCTTTTTAAAACTAAATTAATAAACTTCCTTATTTCTCAGCTATCTAACTTCATAGCCTTTACTTAATGATGATGCACTTGATTAAATAAAATGAAAGAAAGATGGAAGTTCTTTTAGACATTAAAATGAATAATGAGTTTATACTTAATCCAAAAGCAATTTAACTTTAAACATTCATATGAAATTAAATGAGCCATTGAATTTGCTATATAAGCAAGCATTAATCTTATCAGTCTATGAAGACTAGAATGTTATACACTGACCCATTAATTTCGGAGCCTAATACAAAGTCTGTTTAATGCCTGTAGTCTATTAAAAAGTCTGATCCCACTATATAGCTGCTTTTTCATATAAGTTTAAACCGCAATTAATTCTTTTATTGCTTTCATCATTTGATAATCTGTTGTGACAGGATTAAAGTTTAAAAAAATCCCAAAATGTATAATTTTTTGCATCTACACTTGCTCCAAATTTAAACGTGAATCACCAGCAAAGAATTTATTAGAAAATCTAAGGATTTGAACAGTTCTAATGCCATAGCATATGTTTGCTATGATAAATGTTCAACAAAAAATAAACTTTCTTTTATTAGATGCTACTTACACTGTCATATTCTGAGCAATATATTTTCCAACTCAGTAGAGAGACCTGTAGCACAAAAAAACCCTGCAGCTTACTCAAAACCTCTCTGAAAGGACAAAATATTTTTTGTCATGAGAGATGCCTTTAGTGTATTTTGTTTCTATTTTAATATATGTGTTGACTATAGTGGTTTGTGGAAGCTTGGATACAGACCAGAAATTTCTTTGTGCAAGTGATGTCTATTTGAAAAAAAAAAAAAAATAAAAAAAATCAGTTTTTGAAAACTGCCATTTTACTTAATGAGATGATTCAATAACAGAATTTAATGGCACTATATGTTAGCTCCTGTCAAGGAAGGTCATGGTTTGCAATTTCTGTTTCTAATCAGTAGTTGCTGCTACAAAAACCAATCAAAGGGAAAGGTTGATATTTAAATATGTTTATGTTACTTAACAGGTGTTCCTGTTTGACATACTATACCTAATTCTACCTAATTTTCACAAATCTAAGGTCAATGAGGAAGTACTTTTCTTAAAATAAGGCAAAAAAAGTTCCAGTGTGATATTAAATTGAGAGGAATAAGTAGCTTGATGAATACCCTTTTATCCTTGAGTGTACACCTTAGAAATGTCTGCAAAATTTAACCACTTTTTTCTGTGTGTTTCTACTTTCGTTACCAGTAGTACTTTCCTTGACTTACATCTGCTTGCAGAAGTCTGTGAAATATAAATCCAGTAGGACTGCATCCTTTTGCAAATAAATGACTGTTACTAATTTTTAGGAGTTTCAGCATTTTGTTCCTGTGCACTAATTAGGAAGGCCAAGGTATGAGCAGATTACTTGTGTACATTCATGGTGCTCATTGGGGCATTTCCAAATTTACATTGGAGACTGTATTAAAATCTGACCCACTAAATGGTAATATATTCCTTTCCCAATATGTTTTCTAGCATTAAGAACCAAAGAATCATATTTCAAGGGAAGGACAAAATAAAAGGCTGCTAGAGTATTTTTGTGTTACCATGTAACAGTTTGAAGAAGAAGTAATGCTGTACTCAGTTATTCAGGCAGGAGCTGAACTTAAGTAATTACACACATAATCACAAAATCACTCATTTTCCTGAGAATATTCATGTCAGGATATTACTCAATAGACTTCAGGCATCTTCGTTTCCTGATAGGCTAAATGAAGTTATGTGAAAGGAAACTTTTTGCATTACCACACAGAGAAGGTGGTAATGGGATCATTCCTTTGAATTTGTTCCTGAGCAGTGGAATTCACTGTTCTGCAGGGAGATGAAGGCATCTGCAGGAGAAAGACTTAACAGCAGGAAGTGGTCTCTTAGCTTTCCTCAAGGCTGGCTCTAATCATCTGTTCTCTCTCACATAATCTTAGTTGTGGTTGTGTCAGAAGGCATTTAGGATGCAAATGACCATGGCAGTACAGTATCCTCAGCTGCAAGGCATGTCCAAAAGGGATTTCTGTCTCTCGTTTCTAAGGGGAAATTTTCACAATGTTTGAGAAAATAATTGATAAGAAAATCTCCCCTGCGATAATTTTTTGAGTATTTATTGAAAATATTTATGAAATTTCACTGGGAAGGATATTTTAATCACACCTAGTTACTTTGGAAGATTCTTAGGGCTTTTTTAGATTTTTATTTTGTGAGTAATAGAGGCATGTGCTGGTAAAGTACTTTTTCACTTGCTTATCTTTTATATTTTCTATAAAAATATTTTTATTTTACCTGTCCTTCATTTCAAATGTCTTTCTATTTTGTATCCTATACTAAAGTGCAGTTGCAATCAAATGAAGCATTTTGATTTTTGTCAAAATAAAATCTGTTGGTAGTTTGCCTGAGACACTGTTTTCGTTTGTTACGGTTGGAATATTCTTTCATGGAGAATTTTGAAGTTATAGGATTTGCTTCCTGGTTGGCACAAAACCAGTTTTGAAATTACAGATTCTTTAGAAAAATGAAAATGCCATTCTTGTCAGAGCTCTAGTGCTTTCTGAGTTGTATCCTCTTCACTTGCCATGTGATAAAAATAGGACATGGAGAACACTTGCCAGAAGTAAAAGCTAAGTGTAAGAAAAGCAAATTTCCTTCATGCTGATCTGCTTCAATTAATACTGTTCACTGACATGGATTGGTTGAATTGATCTGCAGTGTGTAAATCTACACATCAACTTCAAGGAATCTTACATTTGGATTTAGATTCAAGATAGAGGTTTTGCAGGCTGCAAAATTATCTTGACTTACTTTCTATTTTGACCAGGTGTACCATCACCTCTCACGGCAAATTCCCAAGAAAACCATGAGATTTGTGCATTGCTCCCATCTGTCTGATGCAGGCCAGTATTACTGCAGCTAAAATATAGTAGTTGAGCTGCAGTATTTTTATGCCTTCTTCTCAAGGACAGATTGTACCACCAATGAAACTATTTTCTGGAGGAGTGCAAAATACTGGTTGTAATTTACCTGAGGCATTGAGCTGGTTCTTTTACCTACAAAAGAACTATAAACATACTAAAACTGTACAGTTTTATCTTATTCTCTTAATCTTTCAGTTTATAGAAAGTGAGTGTAAACAGTAAATATCTCAGGATTGTAACCTTGGAGCCTTTACTATTCCTTTGTTATTATTTGTCAGCTTTTTGTGCTGCAGGGGTTGTTCAGTTTTTAGTTATTTGGTTTGTATCTTCTCTGAAAAACACTAAAGGCAGTGTTAACATGTGGCCCATAGAGTTGGGAGTCCCTTTTTGGAATGTCTCTTCATGGTGTCTCATCAACATTTCACAGAATCCTAAAAGTAATCTGGGAGGAATCAAAAGAGAGCTCCTGCTCCAACTTCTGAATTCAGACTGGGGCTCTTTTGAGATCTTCCGTGTTTGGAGACTCCCACAGCTTTACATGTATCCTTTTGCAGTGCTTAATTATCCTTGTTATGATTTTTTTCTTTCTTATATCAGGTCAGGATTGTTTATGAACATTCCAGCTACATCATGTTCTGGAAAAATATTTCCAGATCCATGTTCGTAAGCAGGGAGTGCTCATAAAATACAAAAGGGTAACAAAGGATGAAACAGTCTTTCCTGCTACCACCTATAGGAATCTGAATTGTAGTACTACTTGCCTGGAAAACCGTATCATTGTGTCACGTAGCCAAAGCTGAATTCAGGACCTACCGTACCACTTTCTGATCTGTTTGTATGGTTACAGCCTGTCTGCATTTCTTCACTGTGAATGGCACTAAAGGTGGTGATTCTTTCCCCACATGACTCGATCACACTACATACACTGTTGACTAGGACAAGTACGTAACAAAACTTGTTCCCTGACACATGCCACAACAAGAAAATATTTTAAATATTCTTTGTATAGTTTTAACAATTCGGTTTGGTTTATAATAATTATTTTCATGACACATTCCTATTTGTTTTCATAAATGGATTTGCCTAGCACACAAATTTGATAGATGGGTTTGGGAAGTTCACTTTGCTGTGTATACAAAATGCATGCAGATCATAAACCCCAGGCCTTTTAGAGAAGCACTAAAATAAGAGATTTTTTTTCCTAAATTGATTTCTAAAGCCACAATTGAACTCTCCTAATAATTACTTTGAATACAGCAGATAAGGTGCAGTTACACTAGTTGATAATACAAAAAACTTAATGGAAGATGGTCTTTCTAATAAGAAAGTGAGAATTATAAGCAGTAAAACCCAGTCTGGGATGTGATTATCATGACACAATATCCTTGGACATTTTGCTATGTAAAAACTGAGTGTTGCCCATAAATACGTGTATGTCATAATAACCATGTCCATACAAGTCTTCTGATTGATACAGAGTCATGATTTATTTTTTTTTTAGATTTAAATCATCTACATCATCTTAGTAAATTGCTTTGGGCTTGAATATTACATCCATGAGATTAGTAGAGTTCTATGTAGGAGATATTAATTGCTTTATTTCTGATGGGTGAACTCCATCTTCAGAGAAGTAAAATGGTGGCGAGGATCATAGTGGGGTAAAATGAATAAGACCCTTCTGAAGAATGAACAATCAATCAGAATTAGAACTGTGCTAGTGCTGATGCTGTCTTTCATTTCTTATTCCATTACTTACATTGCCAATATGAATAAGTTAACTCTCTTTGAAAGGCTACACAGTGGCATTTTTTCTCAAGTATGTTCCCAAACTATGACATAATTTGCTGATACCAAAAGCCCACTGAGTCTTTTCATCAGGCATAGAGCATTATGAAGTCCTTTAAAGAAGAATATAGTGTAGACATTACCCGCCTGTATATCACCCATCATCTTTTATCCCTTTTATTCATTCTTTTATGTTTTCTCCCATCTGAACTGCCTTTTTCAATCTAACATCATCCTCCATTTTCACAAACTGCTCCAATCTCTCCCTTCACCTGCAATGTCCTAAGGGGAGTGGTAGTGAAGAACAGACCATATGTCTTTGTCCTCTACATAGTAAGGATGAGAGGGAAAATATATGACTTCACATAGAGAATTTATCCCAGAATTTCTTCTAAGAATGGTGTTTTTTCAGCCAGAGCAAGGATTATTCAGTCCTTTGACCTGGCCATCCTTTCTGTTCTAAGAGATCAGAAATTTATTCTCCATAGCTTACTTTGCTAGCATACAGATGATGTGTGGCTTGTGATGGAACACCTCATGGCTTTGGCTTCAGGGATTTTTTATGGAGCAAATACTAGTGAGCAGCTCAGGAATTTGTCTTCTTCATCTCTCAAACTAGAACTAGCACTTGAGGCACAGCCAAGCCCCAGATACAGTTGTACGTGTTCAGGGCAAAGTTACTGAATGGGAGCAACAACTGTCATTTGGAACAACACTGTTTCCCAGACTGCCACATACAGGGTTAAAATAAGAAGCTGTTTCAAGAGTAATCCCCATGTTCCATGACACTGATTTTTTCTCCACTGAGAATCTGACCTGCCAGATCCCCAACGACAGCAATTAGGGCTCAGTATTCCAATAATATTATATCACAATAAGTGTAATTACAGCTGAGTGTAAGTACCTGCTGTCACATTTGTTGCTTTGTGTATATTAATTGGTTAACCTACTGATGGCTGGCCAAATTCTTTCCTTGATCAAAAGGCACACTGAAACACTTAGCAGAGTATTTAAACAATGGGCTTCATTAGTACAGCTTCTGTAACTCAGCCCTTCTTAGGGAAAAAAAAATCTGTGTAAGGAAACAAAAAGCATAAATTCTTACTGGAAATCCTTCTGAAATAACAAAGTATATTGGCTGGTACATTGATTATTTTTTCACAAAACCCTCTTCCTAAAAAGAAAGAATGTTAAAAAGCACAAAGAAACAGAATTTCGTAAAATTCTTTTTTTCTCTCCCAAGACCAGTATTCTGATCAGTGAAAGGAGATGGAAAGTAGACAGTTTAAAGTTTTTAGAATTTTCTTTATCTGTTTCTTATATTTATTTTACTATTAATTAGAAAATCATAGACTGACTAGTATCAGCTTGCATATAAAATTATCATTTTCCCCACTAAGTGTATGCAACATATATTTAAACTAACAGCATTTAAAACTTTATTAGTTACATGTCTTTTGCACCTGCATAAGGAGCTTTGGAAGATTAGGTCACCAAGCAAGTGGATGTATAAAATTATAGTATAGTATTATAGTATGGCAATACATAAACTTTTTGGACTGCATAATTTATTATGTGTTATAAATAGGCTCAGAACAAAAACTACAAAGAACATTTTATAGATTGTCACAATTATATATAATGTATGAACAAGCTGTGTGGAAAATTATTTACAGAGGACCACCTCCTGCTCTGATTGTATATCCTGAACATCCATAACATTCTCTTAATAAAAGTTTAATTAGAAATAGGGCCACTGGAGTTGTTCAAGATACAGTCACTCTGGTGGGAACACTGATGTGCACAGATGTGCAGTAGCAGGGAGTGGCATATGGCCAATATATCACTTCAGTCATTGTCTCTCAAGTTAAAGGGATGAGGCTTTTTTTGTGTTTTTTTATTGTTGCCATTATAACAGTATATTATTCTGTTGCTGTTATATACTTAAATATGTTGGAGAGGGGGAACACTTCAATATTGCCTCCAGGCCATCACTGTTCTTTCTTTTCTAATTGCTGTGGTGTAATTTTCTTGACTTTACAATATTTCCATTCTCTTCCCACCTGGCATTATTTTCAGTCACCATCTCTTACCTATAACCAGTACCAGCTGCAGATATCCAAGTACTGCGACAGGTCCCTCAGAATCATGGTGTTCACCTTAAAAAAGAGTAATTCTTCTCATTTACATGTAGCTTTCTAATGCTCAAGAACGTGTTTGAGTCCATGGCCTGTCTGTATAACTTCCTCAGTGTAGCAGATAGATATGCTAATTTCATTTTGATTTTTAAGGATGAACAGTAACAGAGCATTATATTAAGTAAAAGTTATATTCAAAAATATCCCCCTTTGCACCTTGAAGAAATGTTCAAATTGTCAGTTTCATTAATACCATTGAATAAACTGTTCTCCGGGAAGAATGATAGACAGAAGTGACTTTATGGGAGATCTCTTTTAGCTATGGGAAATTACATTTTCACTCTGTGGTTTCTATACAGATGGGGTTTGTTCATTTTCAACTGGGAAAAATTCTAAAGTTAAAAAAAAAAAAAAAAGGCTTTTAGGACAACACATATTTGTTTTGTCTGTGTGTAGACAATCTATCAGCTTGGAAATTACACAGCTATGAACAAAAGCCAACCATTTCTCAACAGTGACATCCTCCTGTTGTCTCCCAGCACCTTCCCCCCAAGCACACACTTTAATACACTTTTGAGGTTTTGTGACAAACTTTGTATCATGCTTAATGGCAAAATATACTTGTAAACATGGCTGAAAGATTGTTTATTGCTTCCATTGTTTAAATAATGGTTAGTTTGTACCTGTCAGGGCTTTCTGCTGTTAGCCTCAATCATGCCCTACCCACCTTGCCATGTCGTGATATGCCTGGCCTAGATAATAGAAGCCATGGGAGTAACTCTATAACACCAGGAAATCAAAGGCAGGAGTTAACTAGAAATTGTACCAATCAAGCAGAGCTAGCAAAATAGTAGGATTCACTCCTACTATTCTGTTTGAACAGATGTGTCAAATACAGGAACTGGTAGAAATACCACTTTCATCAGGTCCCACTGTCATCATTTGCCCTGCACTTAATTCTTTCCCTGCTCATCAGTGATATTCCTCCATTGTAAAATCACCTCTAAAGACACAATCAAGTTTAACAGTCCTCTGCAAAGGGACAGCAAGCCTGGAACTTCCCATCAACAGGTTTAGTGTGGCAGTTTCCCTAATGACACCCTCCTGACAGATGACCTGAGTAGCACGTTCTGATTTGCTTATGTCCTCTTTCTCATGCTACTCTTCTAATCATCTACAAAATATGCTGTGCTTCATAGCTGAAAATATTAGAGAGAGAGAATGTGCTCCAGGTGGGTTCCAAAACCTTCTTGCTAAGGTGGCACTGGCATTATTCTGGCAGAGGAGATTCTGGGAGTCAAGACTGTTCAGAAAATGCAGACATATGTACGTTGATTTGCCAGTCAGGCTTATGCAAGCTTTACAACCTTGTCTTGCAGGATGCAAACTGCTTCAGTGTCTTTTATTTCTAGACACATTTCCTGTCTTCTGGGACAAGATAGAAGGCTCTGTCTACTCAACATGTAGTTCAGCCTCCAACTTGGCATTTATTGCTTCACTGGTTTGTCTTCTTTTGTTCTAATAGTGTTGGTTTTGCAGCAGGTTATTTATAATGAGAATATTATTTCCCGGTAAAACTTAATTTAATAGCTTATTCCAGCAATGGGTCATAACTGAGCTGACTTAGCTGGTTTTTAATGCAGTGACTGAATTAGTGTATCTTTAAAGGGATGGTTTAAAGGCTACCAAAGTCAACAGAAAGATGGACAATGAGTGTAAACAAAGTGAACTCTGCAAACTTTTAAATATTACTGTGTAGGGATGAATCCACCTTTTACCTTTACAGCATTTCCAAGAACTATAATTGGGACTGAGAAAGCTGGATAGACCAGCAGCTTTCTGACTGAAATACAGTGAAAATAGAGGGGGTTTGCTTAACCTGAAGAAATTACTTAGTATTGAGCAAAATATGTGTATTTAGGAACATGAAGACAACAGAAAGACAAATCATGACTGTCAGCTACGTTTACCAAGTGTAATGCCATTGGATAATTGAGGAAAGCCTAAGCTGGACTACATGTGTACTGCTATAAAAATAAGAATATTGTTATTTCACTGCATTACATTGCACCCAAAACTTGAATTAGTATTCCTTTAGTAGTAATAAAAAGAAATTGTAAATCCAATTGATTATGGTAATATGGATGCTTCCTGCAAAGCACTATTTTCTTCTATTAAAATCATTTACTGAACAAACAAAAGGAAAATGTTTTTCCATAATGACCATATTAGGAACCTGATTTTGCAGTCTTCCACAAACATTGCCAAAACCATAATTTCAGTAATCCCAGTTGTGATTCTACCTCAATTCTCTGCAAGTGTATCTCTGTTTACTTCAGTGGAACCATCTTGTTTTGTCCTTATTGAACAAATTCAAAATCAAGTGAGGCAGCAAATTTTAGAGCTTTATTCAAAGTTTATTGAAGCAAATGAGGTACAACACCTTGACATAAAACTACCCAAATAATTCCAAAATTTGTTCTAATAAGAGATACAAGTTACACCAGTTGTATATCTCTTTAACTTCATTGATTTCAAATGCATTCCTGAGTATGAGGCTAATTATTTTTAGTGTGAGGCAAAGCTTTCGAAGTCACCATGAGAAAAACAAGTTCAAATGTAAAAGAAAAGTGTAGTTAAAAAATAGATTTCTTGATTTTCTGCCATTTAGCAATCAGTCCTCATGTGACCAAATCCTATCAGTTGATGCACTTTAAAAATCCACTCTGGTTTCCCAGTGATGAAAGCAAGATAGTGTAGCATAGCTTTACATCTGGTGAAAGGAAATGCAGAATTTTAAAAACTCTGAAGGTGTTAAGTTGAACACATTGTATTTTTGTTTTTCCTCATGACTGTTCATATAATTACTCAGTTAGGTAGCAATATGCCTGAATGTTACTGCTGAACCTGGTGAAAATTTCATTGAAAAAAAATTGGACATCTCCCAGAACTGTAAGACAGAATCTCCTCGCTTCAAATCCTTTCCAGCCCCACCCCCCTCCTCAACCTCTTATATTCTTATTCAGATATGTGTGCTCCTAAAAGTGCAGGAAGAATTTTATATCAAAATCTTAATTGCATTACAGATTTTGGCCAAATATATGAAGATACATTTGGAGTGAGATGTTTTCACAATCATGTAGCATTCACCCAGCTTCAGAAGAAGCCAAGTGTGGCAAATGTTGTGCACTTTTTAGAGCTTCTGCTAATAGCACATATAGAAATAATTTTGATTCCCTCTGCAACTGTGTATCTCACCTACCTAAGCGTTTTGTAGCTTACTTAGATAATTATCTCTACATCATCAAGTAGATAACATTTTCTTCCATCATATGAAGGATGTTCTTTCCTGCAATTTGATAAAGATAAACTTTAGGTTAGCCTGTCCAACAGAGAAGAATGGAACCTTTTTTAACCTGTTCTCCATCTGTAGGTATAACCTCTTTTGACTTTAAAAGTTTTTCTTCACAGGCATCTTGGGATTTTTCCCTTAAACAATGAATTGTATTCTGTTGAATGTAAATTAATGGTACTAGTATTTAAATAATATATGTTCAAATTTTTAAAATTTGAAATGTGCCATGCTGGTGATTCAACATTTACCTGGCAGATAGTTTAAAAAAATTACTTTGCATGCAGTGACTCATTTAAATTATAAGTACCCATTACTCAGTATTTCATTTTTAACAAGTTCTTCATCCACTCAAAGAAATACCAGACAGCTCAGGTTGGAAAAGTGATTCATCTGGCATATGAAAAGATGGACTCAATGCAGTTGGGGATTCATAATCAGAGCAGAAACATATTAAGGGTAGGTGTCATATTCCTTGATGTTTTCAAAAGCTGTCAGAAGCCTGCATGCATTATGGACTCTTTTTGTTACATTACAATCTTTCAGTTCCCAAAGCAATTTATGTGCATATGCAGGACCCATTCCTGAGCTCTTAACTCAGGTAAGCCCTGTGGATTTCTGCAGCATCTTACCTAAATAAGGACTTAGATTCAGCCCTTGAAAACAAAAGGAAAAATTCTATGGTCTGACTGTCTTTTACAGTGACTAATTATTTAGGGAATTCAATATTTAAAATACTCGTTTAGAACTATATCCACCACTGGAATGTCAATACAGGATCTGTCTAAGCAATATTTGTATTAGCTTAGCATTGCTATTCCTATACGCTAAAGAGATAAGTGGTACAGATTTTCTTTCTTTCTTTTCCATTCTTTATGCTTCCTCTAAGAATAGCTTCACTCAGAAGGGCACTAAGACGAAAGATATTTGTTTTAATCTTTGATAATATGGGCCTTTATGTTGTAGGTCTAAGGGAGTCTAAAACGTTAAAGGAAGAGTTTGAAAAGTATTTAGCCTACAAATGATGTTGCTAGGCCCCTGGTGAGCTTTTTGAAACTGCTGTGACACCTGACTCTCTATGATTTCTACAAAAGGCCCATCTTCACTGATTTTACTTTCCTTCTGAAAGAGAAGTTCATCCTCTGCAGCTTCCTGTTGATGGTAGGGCAGGTCCTCACCTGCTGCCACTGAAAGGGATAAAGGGGCAGAGTAAAGCTGCACTATTTTTGATTCATTGCAAGAAATGCCTGCTGTGATTTTAGTTGCACTTAACAACCTGCAGGATTCATCCTGTCTCATGGTTCAGGTAAAACGGCAGTCTGAGATTGACCAATAATAGTTATTGGTAAAAAATCCCTCCATTAGAATTTTCATTAAATTTTCAGTCTTCAGAACGAAGGTTTGCAGCCAAACTTCCTGAGTGCCTCTGGACAGGGTCACAGCAGTAGAAAAATTACTACAAAATCATTAACAAACCTAATAAAATAATTTTATTTGTAAGTTGTTATTGTAGTAGTCTCACACATGATATAACACCTCTGGGCACAGAAGCTTTAAAATTCTACTGGTGATTAAGTTCGGGCTTATTTAACTGTTTCTGCTTTTCCTGTCAATGACTTCAGTGGAGCTGCCAGGCCGTATGCTCACCCATGCAAATCAGTGTTTCATAGGTCAAGTTAATGAACTACGCCAGTTTTCATTAACTGAAGAACTTTCTCATAAGTAAAAGCTTACCTAGACTTCTAATTTTTTTGAAGACCCCCTGGGAGAAGATAAACTCATACAGTACCCTGCTACCCTTGGGCACAGTACTTCCAATTCCTCTGTCTTTACTTTGCTGCTCACCCATGTGTAATCTGGACTTAAACTGGCTGCTCAATACTCATTTTCCAAAGTGGGGGACTTTGGCAATCAACTGCTTCTATTTACGTAGACAATAACAAACACCATAAATTAATAATAGCGAGTAATAACTAATACTTAGGCTCTCTTTTAAAAGAGATCTATTTCCAGCTGCTGCAAAAAGAACTGCTTGTCACCATCTTTCTGGTGCTTGCCAGGAGTACAGCATTACCTTCCACAGTCAGCAAACAGGAAACAGCAGAGGGAATGTGAATTCATAATGTCCTGTTTGTGTCTGTGCACAGCTTTTGGTAGGAAGAATTTTCAGAGCAAGATCCCCTCTTAATGGAAAAACACCTCAAACACAAAAAGATGAATTCTGCAGTGCTGAAGGAAAGCCCAGTACACTTTCCACTCAGGATATATTTAATATACAGGTAGTACTGAAGTACTGAGACACCCATTTATCTATAAAAACCTATGTGTTAGATATTAGTAGCAGCTTTTGATTGTATTTATCTATTTATTTCCCTCTTTCTCTCCTTCCATCTCCTAAAGGGATGAGTCCACAAGCAATGTTGTAGATGAGCTGTGGTGTGATTCTCGATTCTCATTTTTTACAATTATTGATGCACAGTTGTTGCTCTTACATGGAAGAATGGTGCAGAATGGAGAGAAGGTCTATGGTTGAAAAGTTTATTGGCATGATTTTGGGAGGTGTGAGTCCCTGTTTAGATTGATACTGTCTTGACTTAAGGTATGCCCAAAACATATGAATAATTCATCAGTCTACACCTTACGCCTGAACCTACTAAGTAACTTGTCACTTTTTATTCTTGGTCACTATATCAGGATTAATGTTATTCTGCGCATAAGATTAAAACAACAGAAATTATATTTAATGATAATTTAAGAAAAAAATCTTCTGTGGGCACACATTCTGTTCCAATCTGTTATGTTTTGCTTTTGGCCATAAGGTTTTATTGAAGCTTAGGATTCCTCTTCTGAAACAATAGCCCTATTCTTCTACTTCCTACTGGCAGAACCAAGAACAAATTCAATTGGTAATTCAGAAAGGTAATTTCATAGGGCTTATTTTAAAATAAACGGAGTGAAGGTATGCATGAGAAAGTCAGTCCCTCTTTGATTCACTTTGTGTAAAGCCACCACACCACAGCAATTTAGGAGTCATCTAACACAGGGAATGCTGCTGCAGATCTGTTGCAGCTGACTCCATACCAGTCTTCTCATTTACTTGTCAAAGGAGATGCTTTTTGGTAGCTGTTTTCAGTTACAGAACAGAGAGACTAGGGAATCACAAAAACCTGGGCAGGTGGAGATCTTGTAGGTTCTGCCTGTAGGTTAAGT
The DNA here is from genome assembly GCA_023637945.1 of Phaethornis superciliosus. Taxonomy (NCBI): domain Eukaryota; kingdom Metazoa; phylum Chordata; class Aves; order Apodiformes; family Trochilidae; genus Phaethornis; species Phaethornis superciliosus. The sequence continues at coordinate 6,547,525 of JAJQWJ010000014.1, read as the reverse complement.
AGTAGGAAGACTGCATGAAAGTGTCATGTGCCAACTCTACTTCTAGGACTGCTAAGAACTTTTCTCAGGAAACCGAGGACACTCCTACTTTGACTTACATAGATCTAATGTCATAATAAAAGCAGAAGGTCTTGAAAATCCATATAGGTTTTGTGTGAACGCTCATAAGGGTTAGAGAAAAACGACTCCACACTGCTTCATTTCAGTTTTGGCAGAAAGTTTTGCTCACTTCTGTTAGTGAATAACTACTCTCCATATTGTTATCTGCTAACATGATTGCTAATAAGATGTTCTTTTTTCATTGTCAATTTTTCAGAGAAAGGATGGGTACTTAAAAATTATTTTTTCTCAAGAGTGTCTTTCCAATAAAGTAGACATTAATGTCGGATCTATCAAATGAGAGGAAAGGTAGAAAGGAGTGAAGCAAGTAAAGTTAAATGTGCTCCCAGTAGGTTAAGTAGCTTTTATTTTTCTTTCAAAGAAAGGTGACAGCTAGGAAGGGAATAGCATCCCTTCCTGGGACATGATCCTTACAGGCTGTGTATATAACACCTGCATGTACATGAGCATATAGACATCCTCTTGAATAGTCTGAATAAAGACCAGGCTGCTCTGCAGCCTCTAGGGTAGACTGACTTCAGTGTGAGCTATTTATAAACCATTCTTTCATTCTCAACAATGCTTTTGGTAGATCCAGAAAGGACAGAAGTACTGGCAGACTGGCCCTTTGCCTAGTGTGCTGTGACTGACATGTAATCCTTCACTCCCCATCATCTGCGGGGTGGTGATAGGAAAATAATGCTCCTCAGCTTGCCTTAGATCACACATTACTCTCCTGAATACAGCTCCCTAAAGCTGTGAAATGGCCTTTAGAAAGTGTCTTTGTTCATTTTTGATACAGGAGAATGGGAATAAATTATAAAAAAGCTGGAGGGAAGGGAAGGGAAGGAAAGCAAAACGCACATTAGAGACCTGATGAGAGAAATTGGCTATGCCTGAGATTCCAGTCTGATCCAATGACCTTTTTGTGAAGAATACCCATGGTATTCTTCATAAAATCAGAGGCATATAGGGTTCAAGAGCTGCGTTGTGTACTGACTAGGGCACTGGCTGTGACTGGCACTTCCCAAGCTTTAATCATGGTTTAACCAGCAGTGTTCATAATATCCCTGGGAAACCAGTCTCCTTCCATTTCTCCACTCTCAGAAAATTCCCCATGTGGCTCTCCTCTCCAGCAAACATGTGGCATAACAGGGTCCCACTTTCGACTGGTGACTTGGGAGTTACAGTAATACAATGACTGTTAACAGTAATAGTATAAATGCAATAACCACATACTTTTGTTACACAGATCTTTTACTAAAATAGAATTTTTTTTATGAATTAAGCATCAGAGATCTTTTAGGAAAAAATGGCACCCCTCCTTTTCTTTTTATTTTTTTTTTTTTTTTTTTTTAGAAAATTAGCACCAATTCTTTCAGACTATTTTCTTTTGATGACTTGTTTACATTCCATTACACACAAAAAATGAATTTACATTCATTTCCATATGAAAACTTTCTTCTCTCTCATTCCTCCATCACCCTTTGGTTCCTGGGCATCAGTCTTCTTTGTTTCATGGTTTGTGAACAGCGAAGTGGCTGATGCTCTTTACAATATTGTAATGCTCTCTCTGAGGTCTAACCTTGCTGCCTCAAATGACATTTATGTAAATTGTCAACAGAAGTTTAGTGCACATCTCTCTTCTTCCTTAATAACATGTCATACTTATGTGGCTTTATTTGTATTTCGTAAAGAGATGATTGATTAAAGAGGCCAAAATTAATTTAGATTTATATTCACTGGACTTCTTGTAGTGACATTGAAGTATGACTCCCCCATATTTTGCATTTTAATTTGCTTCTTGATAAACTTTGTGACTCCACAATCTCACTGACTCCTCTTAAAGCTTGCTGGACAAATTCCTGAATGTGGGCCTTCAATCTTTTTACCATCTCTCCCTCTTACTCAGATGGTATGTTACAAGGAAAATAATGCTGGAGAAAATATATAGTATGCTGTGTTTGCACCGTGTTGTTCAAGCAGAATTTTGCAAGTGCAGTGTAGGTGGTAATCTCTATGGTCCCATTCTTCTCTGTACAGACAAGGTGGTGTTGTCACAGACTGTGTTGGAAGCAAATCAAGACCATAACCGTTTTATTCATGCAGATGAATGTGATGTCTACTGAAAACCTATCTCAATTATTCATGTTTTAGTCTACTTGTCCTCTAAGCTCCTTTCACATTCTTTACTGTTCTTGCTGTGTAGTTAGGAAATACATTTTAGCTCAGATTTATACTGGCACAGACATCAAAGCAGTGACCCATGAAGCCCAGTGTAACAGGTTGTTTCTTTTGTATCACAATAAAAGGTCCTGATTTATTCTCAGTTTACCTAGTAGGAGACAAGAAAATATGGAGGCCAGAACTACTTGGGTGCCTTCCAAAAATGTGGTCAGTATCCAGAAGCAGTGCTTCCAATATTATTATTATTTTATGGTCACTGTTCTGATAACCCTGCACAGAGCTGAAGCATATCAGGTGGTAAAAGAATTTCTGAGATAACTAGCAGCTTGTCACAAAAAGCAGGGCTTTAGAGAATAGCTGAGAGCAGAAGAAATTCCACTTCAAAAGTGTTTTGAATGATCAGAAATATTACACAGAAATAAAATACCCTTAGAATAGAAGCCTGGCCATTTCTGGAAGGTATTTCTCATCTTCCCAAACACTATTGATCAGAGATGGAGAAGCCAGCATGGCAAATTGTTCTTTGGTTTGTGTCCTTTTCTCTGCATTCAAGAAAATTCTAGAAGTTTACCAAAATGAGTATTTTACCTGCTCCCTTACGTGTAAGAACCAGTCAGTCCTCCATGCCATCAAGTACTTCCTTTCCCATATTCCTCCAGGAACCTTGAAGAGGGATATACTCTGCTTTGGGCAGCTCTGAACATTCAGACACCTGTGGTCATTCATAATGACAAAACTGATCTCTGAGAATGTGAAAATAACTGGCTTGAATAACTAGTTTGAAGACAGCGTGTCAGTAGCTAGCATGCAGGAGTATGCAGCATTTGTTCTTGTGATTTGCAGGATAAATCAAATACCTTGTTTTATGCTTCGTTGTAAAAGGCTTCTTTTGTGTACAGTTCTTCACACATGGCTCTTAGCACTATTTATGGATTATCTGAGGCCCTATTGCCACCTCTGGGTAAGGTAATGAGTGAATGCTAGAAATTCTCACACTACTGTGCTCATGTATAACAGAACAAAAGGGTCAACTAAGTTACTGTATAGGGTTCCTTATGAAAAAGAAATGCTGGTTATAGACTCAGGATGAAAAAGGAGCTACGAAAATGAAGTCATACATTTGTTCAGACTCCTTTCATTTAAGGAAAAAGACAAAACCCAACTCTTTCCAGAGACTTCAAGGCAAGGACCTACCCATTCTCACTAGAACCCACGGATTAATGTGAAGTTAGCTTATAAGGAGGCTAGATGTTTTTCAGTTCCAAAAAATAATTGGGAATGTCATATACTTTCAGAAAGAGAATTGGGGTGAGAGTGATTTTGCTTACAAATCTTTGTAGCTGGCTTGTCTGTCCAGGCTTGTGCTTTCTCACAGTTTTCATATTTCTCTCTGCCTATGATTAGCCTTTCATATCCAGAAGGGAGCACCTGTATCCTGCCAGGGACCACAGCTTTTCTTCTCCTGGGTTTTGTTCCCACGGATATAAGGGGACCTGGCTGCTCCTGAGACACAGCTTTCACTTAGGACCACCTACATTCTCCATTTGGATGATGCATCATCATTCACTTTGACAATGTCATCATGATCACAAGAGCTAAAAGCAAATTTAACTCTCTTGGTGTCTGAACTTGTACTGTGTCACACCCACAGCCACAGATTTAATCTAGGTTTTTGTGTGCTAGGTCTGAGTGACAGAGATTCACAACACTTTCTCACAAGGACAGTGCTGACAGGGGGTGCTGCTGAAGCATCATGAACAAGAGTCTGTCATACACTCCCTTGTTTCTTAATGGCAATGCTTAATTGCATATTTCATATTTATGACCCTATAAAGAATAATTTTAATTTGACATTAACATCTGAATATGATTGTCTGAAAGACAACAGCAGCAATGACAAATACTGATATAAATCAAACCAACTGATTTTCAGTTTCTAATTAAAGATGACACTGAGAGCTCAAGATAAGAGACATATGGAGAGAAGAACATTTCTTTGCAAGAGGAACAAAAACCATATGGGCAAAAAGTGCAAAGATATCAAGCTAAAATCTGAACTTCCTGGCATCTGAAATTCAGTAAAGGGAATCCTGAACTGATCATCTTCCTGTAAAAAATCATTTATCAGTCTCTTCCACAAGCCACTGAGTAAGATGTCAGACATCTCAAGCTGTTCAGAACAACTGGGAATTAATTGCATGTAACCTACGATGCAATTGTTTTATTAGTTGAGACCATGAGGCAGATGGCATGAATATATTTAAAGACAGGGACAAAGCTGATGTGACACCAAACTATTATTGAAATGAACAATGTGAGTCTCAGATTTGTTATCAGATGAAAAGGACTTAGTTCAGAAAAAATGGGTGCCAGTGTAGCCAGTGGTCTCCAGATGCTGGGGACTGGGAGAATAGGTTGCTGCTCACAGAATCAGCCCCACCATCTGCAGGCCCAATAATAAAAACTTTTAACTACTCCCTCTATGCAAATAAGCCTTGAAATAGGTATGGCTTTCATCATGTTACAAAGGGTGTTTAAAATGTTCACAGAGGACCAATAAGGAGCAGCCTAGCTGATACAGGCTGCTGGTAGAACTGTTATATTCCAGCCTATTTCACAAGTCAGATATTGGGAATTGCCTTATTAAAGTGCTGGTGAAAGAGGGAGAAAAATTTTAAAGCTTTTTAGAGGCTTTAAATGATCTTGTGTAATATTGCAGTCTTAACTAGTCTGTTCATAAAGAGCTTACACAACCTCAGAGCCTGATTTTTATTGTTGTTTGGCATAAAAACATTTGCAGTACTGAGATTCACTTTCACTGCATTTATTTCATCAGCAACTACTTGTTTATGTGGGATGGAAAATGAAGTGGTTAGCTCTGCTATTGGTTTGCTGAGCAGGAAACAACTATCTGTAACCTGATGTTTCAGTTCCTTCCTCTTAATGGTTCCTTCTCTCTGAAAGCCTTTATTTTTTAGCTTTATTGACACTTTCAGCTGTAGCTTTAAAAATGAGTTAACTTCATGTTTAGATTAGTTTGCATAAACCTGATTTTTAAAAGGACCTGATTATCTTCTTCATTTGTAGACATAATTTTTTTGCAATAACATAAGATGCAAATTCTGCCAACCTAAAGCCTAAAGTCCTAAGAAGAAAAGGTCTCGAGCTGAATGTATGGACTGTACCAGAACACTGAAGACAAACTATAAGTTTATTTACGTCAATGTGAAGCCATTCATAGGAAGGAAAACTTGTTTTTTAGAAGAGAGGAGTGCCAAAGATCATATATTAACCTTTATTTTATGTTTTCACTAAAGAAAGCTAAGGACTGATGTGACACAGTTGCCAGGAATGAAGTTTTAACTGTCTGGCAAGGAAGGCACCTTACTGCAAAGTTGAGGGAACTAAAAAGCAGCAGTTAGAGAAGGATCATGACATACATTTTCCTCAACATATGGCTTTAGTATATTGCCAATATACCACTATAAACAACTTTGTTTTTCATATAATAATCACTCTGCACTGTTGTGAGACCCAGTCTGCATTGCCTTGCATGGTATGGCACTTTTCTGTCTTACTGTGGTTGCCACAGGTTTGTCTGTTGAGAATCCAAATGCCTTAGTTTAGACCAGGATACAAGGGTGAACCTAGAGATAACTGAAATTAATGTACTGCAAGATAAAGGCAATTAAACTGGCCCAGCTGCCTTAAATTTTGTGACTATTAAGAGAGGGAGAGAAGTCAGTCAGTGTCCTTCACCAAGGATTTTAAATAAATATTAAATTAATTTTTTAAATAGATATAGAACACTTATTCAGTGGTACAGTCTGGACCAACCTTTATAATTACAATGTCAAAACTGGATGTTTACTGTAATTTCTCTGTTCTGTCCCCCTTCTGCTATAGGGAAGAAACCAGCTTAAAATGGAGCATCTAATGAAATGCATACTTAGCCTTAGACTGTCATCAGAGAAATGTCCTAGCTCTGTGGCAAGGAGCTAGGTCCTGTGTTTGTTCACATTCCAGTTTGCTTAATGACATGGTGGGGAAAATTTTTAGGAAACGAGCTACAGTTTTTCTTCCTTCTCATCTTAAGCATTGTTTCAGGTTGCAAAGTATAAGCCATGTTCCACCACTTCGTGAAGTTATGATGTTTTATTTGTAAGCACATAATGACAATCATGGATTAAAAAAATAGCACAGTTACCATGGCTAATTACTTATCAGTATCAACAGTGAAGGTCCTTAAGCAAGCACTCCAGTGGAGCTAAGGACCCTTTTAGAAGAGAGAATGAAGAAGGAAAAGTTAAGTAGAAGTTGTACATTTCTTTTATTATGTTTTAGAAAAGAGGTTCTATTTATTGCTCAGGCAGTTAGGCAGACTGGCTTCCCTTCTCTTATAAGCTGACAAGTTCATAGCCTGAGGCAGAAAGCCTGCATCATACCATCTTGTTAAGTCTTACCAGAATAGTCTTAATGACCTGGCATCCCAGATAAAACACATTCAACTAATATTTTACTCCTTTTAGTTCTCAGCAATTCCAGGGTCAACGTTATATAATCTACTGGGTGAATAAGCATCTGTGAAGGAGTTTGAGATGTGTCAACCTCAATGTGGCTGGAATCAATCTCTGCCAAGGCTTCCTGGGACACTACAGTAGAATAATTTAGTAAATTTAAGTCACACTCATGGCTAACAACTTTCTTAGTTGAAAGAAACCCTACTTTTTATTTTTTGAAAACCTTAGGATGGCAGGGGAGGGAGAAGTGGTTGCCCTGAATGTGATAATGGCAATAATTTGACGGTGTCAGGTGTTACTTCTAAGATGACAGATCTCTGGAAACATTGAGGTTAAGGCTTTGAAGATGGTTTCATAAGGAAAAGGTACTTCAATGATGTAGAACTTTTTTTCATTACAAGATGAAATACTGATGAAGTCCCAGATGAAGGCACATCATCATGTTAATGTAATTACAGAGAACTAAGGACTTCCAAGGGATTGTGTCAGATGTATTAGAAATCACACTGAAAGAGTGAGAAAGGGAGAGGTTAACATTTCCTTGTGATGGTCGACATTAATACTCGACAGAATCAGAAGAAAGTGACACTATTTAGCGCACCAAGCAGTGTTATATCCCCACAGAACTCTCACTGCAAGTTAAATCATGAGAGCAAGTAGAAATGGGTGAAATATTATCTCTCCAGAACATTTTTTAATCTGGGAAAATTCTGTGCTTTTAAATTCTGTGTCATTACTAGGAATATAATTAATAGTGTTTCCAGTGTTTTATCTAAACTGTTTATGCAATCAGCCTCAGTTTTTATTCTTGTTGTACAAATGAATTGACATTTATTATCTTTCAAAGTTGTTTTTTTCCCTGATTTACTGAAAATTCTAAGGAATCTCACACCAGAAAGGAAGCTGTTGAAGTGCTGCTTTAACAATGGTATAAAACAGAACTCATCAGAGTCCAGTGCAAAAAGCCTGTGAATCTTTTTGTCAATAAGAGCTTCAGAGAGCATCTAGGCATGTATTTCATTTCTGCAGATTTATGTGTCTTAAGCAACAGGCTTACTTAGGTCCCTGACATTTTGCCTGTGCCTATCACAGCATCCCAGATGGAGTGTTAGTGAAATTCACACTCATACAAGAATTTTAAAAAAAGGAATAATCAAAAATTAAAACCCTAAATAAACTAATGGGCAAAGAAAGGACTTACTTGTTGAGACACAAATGGAGACTATAAGATAAAGAGACAAAATTAGAGACTTTGCTAACTGCCTACATAGGAACATAGCTGATGTAAAATACTCCTTCCAGTTTAATAGGAAATAAGGGTAGAATTGGGAATTTCCTTTGCTGAAAACAAAAGTCTTGCAGACAAAATGAAACTGGAAAGTTTGTTGAGAGATTCTGACAGTGTAGTCAATCAGTTTGTAATGGGAGAGTACTGGGAGATCCTGGAGAACTCTGTATAAAAGCTACAGTGGACTGGGTATGAACTGGGGAGTGAAACTCTGAAAAGCTGCCAGCTAAAATAAATCAAAAGCAAAGGACAGCGATTTTTGTTGGAGCCTTTCATTAAAATATTGGCAGCTGCTGATGCATAACAAAAGCTCTGCTTGTGCTATGAGATACTGGAGTTGAAAACCAAGGAGGCAAAAGTTCTCTTCAAATACGGTGCAGGTGTAAATGGCTCCCAGCCAACACAAACCATTTAAATAAAGAAAAATTTCAACAATGTTTTGATAAATTATTTTATTATCTTTCTCCATTTTGTTAAGGAGCAGTAGTTCTCTCATGTTAACTCTTTATCCATCTTTTTATAGGGTGGTTTTCTTGCATTTAAAAATTTCTGATTTTAGCTTTTATTCTGAAATTGTTATCTAGCTCATTGTAGGGAGCTTCTCTTTTTATACCAGCTTCCCATATGATATTGGTTATAACTAGAGATTTTAAATAGTGTGAGCTTGGCACCCACAGTAGGAATTAAAACTCTTTGTTCTATTGGAAGTACAGGAAAGTGTTAAGTTTATTTAATGACCTTTACTGCCGTTAGTATTTACAGGTGTCTTCTAAGGGTAATCTTAATGCTGGTATTATTAGGTTTACCATGAATGGCTTGGGGAATTAACAATATTCTTCTGATATTTTATAACCTTAAATGCCTGGTACACATGAATATGAATTTTATCTCCATGTGATCATCCATTAGGAAGTGGCACAAGATTATAAAATAAAATAAAAGCTGACTTGGACTTTTCAAGATGAAAGATGCTTCTTTTAATTAACTTAGAGAAACATATACTAAAAGTTTCTTTTATTTTAGACATTACTAATTTTTACATTATGTCTTTGTCATATCATTTCCATGGTAAATTATTTTTCTCCATGCTCTGACCAGAAGGAAGCAAAGTAGGAAAGCCTGTTCATACAGATTCCCTGGTCACTTTGCTTAGCTCTCCGATTACTATGATAACTTATACTTCAAACAGATGGAGACCTCCTCAGTGTCAGCAGTATAAATTTCTGTGTACTCTTTGCTTTTCTACAGCAGAGTGGGAAAAACTCCATTCCAGAGGGATGGCTGAGTGGGTTGTGCTGTGGGAGGACTGACAGCTGTCCCTAAGGTCAGGGCAGGGAAGTGGGAAAAGGTCTGAGAATGTTGGCAGTGAGGCTCAGGGAAAGGCTGGAGGAATGAGGTGGCTCTGACAGGAGGAAAGTAGTTGAAAGGAGCCCTCACTTGCCACCTACTTTAAAGAATTTGCCTTTCTCTACTCACTGCTTACTGGGTTTTAAAGGAAGCAGCCCTGCATCAGAGCAGTCTGTATTTGAAGTGCTTCCTAGGCTTTTGGAAAGGAAGGGTGACAAGCTGGGAAGACTGCTGGAGTGGTACTTTTTGTGGCTGGTGCTGCCAGGATGGAGCTGCAAGAGGTGACTGCCAGTGCTGGCAGGGAATGTGGTCTGTACCCAAATTGTACATCCTACACATGCTTGATGGCAATGAAGCATCTGTCAGAGCAGTTCAGGCTGATTTGCTGTGAAAGAGAGGAATAGACAACAGCAAAGGAGAGAGTCTGCCACTTCTTTCAGTCTGTCTTGTTTGTACTTTGAGCAGGCCTTGCATTCTGAGCCAGGATTGGCAGGAGCTGCCATGGGGCTCCAGAGATGAGAGGACCTCTTGTGAAGTCAGACATTTTTCTTCAGTCTCCTCCAAATGTGCTTGAAGGGAAACTCAATTTGTTCTTTTTAATTTCAAGTCATCCATGTTTTCTTTTTAGCTTTTATTTAAAAAAGAAAAGAAGTGAAAATGGGATTATAGCTGTATAGCTGTATATAGACTTTAGAGAAAATTATCAGTTTCATTATTCAGCAGATGTACTGATAGGAGAAGGGGTAATAGCTGTAAACTCAAAGAGTAAATTTAGGTTAGATATTAGGTAGAAATTCTTTTGTGTGGGTGTGGTGAGACAGTGGCCCAAGCTGCCTGAGGAGGTTGTGGCTGCCCCATCCCTGGAGATGTTCAAGGACAGGGTGGATGGGGCTTGGAGCAACCTGGTCTAGTGGGAGGTGTCCCTGCCCATGGAAGAGGGGTTGGAACTGGATGAACTTTGAGGTCTCTTCCTACCAAAACCACTCAGTGATGATGGTGATGATAGTGATGTATTAAAATCTGGTTAAAAGATAAGAAATAAAGTGTAAGAATACATTGACAGCTTTTCTATCCAAGGCTTTAAGCTAGGATTTGTGCTAATCAACGTATTATCAGAGATCCTGGAGTAAAGGTAAATCTGTAGAGGCAATAAGGAAATTATGAGAATAGTCAAACGGGAAACCGAAAAGCTTAGACCTCAAACTCACAGAACTAATAAAGCAGCAGATAAAATTTTTTACTGAAAAGTCCAAAGTTATGTTCAGGCAAGAATATTAAAACAGGAGAAAAGTAAGAATGCTCAGAATGGAAGGAAATACCATGCAGATTAGAAGTCTTTCTCTTAGAAAATAAGTGAAAAGGGATGCATGTGATAGAAGTTAATAATATCATAACTTTTTTCACGAGACTGTGAGTTCTTGAACACAGCAGGGAAAGCATTTCCCCACATATTCCCATTTCTTTTATTCACTCCTTGGTCACTCTCAGGGACTGAGTACAAGATTAGGTGGCCTTTTCACCTAATCCAGTAAAGCATTTTTTGTGTCTGTGGAAGTGTGCAGCATAGGATAAGTTCTCACTGTTTTTCCTCCTTTAGGGCTTTTCTCAGTGTGTCACATATCAGACAGATCTGTCCCTGTATGCTGATTAACTCTTGGTGAGCAATCTAATCAAGCCTTTCTTTTCACAAACATGAGCATAGCAGCTGAAGACACAAGCATTCACAGACATGGATATAAATTTTAGTAGTGCCCTTTGTTCCACTTTCTGATGAAATTATTATTATCCCATGGAACTGACGAGGCAAGATGGGATTTAAAAAACAAAATAAAACTAGTGTGTCCTAGAATCAAATACATGGAGAAAGTTTAAAAGTCCAGAATGGAGCATTTCCTGGTGTTTTTTCATGTCAGTTAAAGGAAGAAGACTCAGGCATTAGTATCTGAATGTGTACTATTTTGCCCACAAAGCTGACAATTTAGGGGCTGGGGGTTTTTATCTCCTGCAGGAATATTTTATTGTCTGATCTTATTTTTAAATGGCTTTTTAGAAACTATATTTAGTGAAAAATATCTTTGACTTCCCTCCTGTGAATTAAGGATTAAAGCAAAAGGATTTTTTTCCATGGTTAGCAGAGGATGCTGCATTTCCTACTCTAATGATTTCATAGTAAGTCTATGTTTTGCAGTTCTAACCAACATTTACAGGTGAAGCAAACCCATCCACTAGCCCATGAGACATTGAAATGTAAAGGCATTTGAGAGAGTTCCAGGGAGCAGTGAAGCCAAATACTCCTGAAATGGCTCTGGAATAGGAGAAACTGGAAAATGAAAGGGTTTCCCAATTGCTACATATTTAGACTGACTTTAGAGGTTATCTGATGTGGAGTTTCTTTCTTCTTTTTTTTTTTTTTTTTTTTTTTATATTATTATTTATGATCCTTTTATTAATTTCCATTTACAGATTTTTAAATGTATGGCTAATTTTCTTTGCTTGCTTTACTTCTTTCTCACTGCTTTGTGTGTAGCACTATGGATGTGCTGTGCAGAAGGCTGTTGCAGGCAAACTGGGGAAGGTGTCTGCTGGAGGGGCAGGCAGAGGCTGTTAGGGAGGCAGAAGCTGGCTGCAGAGGACTAGCTGGATGCTAACACCCCGGGACCCAAATCCTGTGCAAACAGTGCTGGTTGGTAGCAGCAAGGCTGCACTCCTACTGTATAACTTGAAGGGTAGGCTATAGAAACAGATTTCAAGGAGAGCAGGAGGTGAGGACAGCCCCTCACATCCTGTCCCAGCCTATTTCTGCAAGATAGGTGTATTTTCCGCCTTTCTTTTATTATGCAAAGTTTATCTCTTCTTCAGTTTAATTAAATCCTTCTCTTTGTGCAACTGTCAAAATCAGTCTGTGCATCTCCAGCTTCAAGAGAAAGAAAATCACTGGCTTGTGTGTGTGTGTGTTGCTGCCTTATATAAGGTTGGCCACTGCATGTTGAGGAGGTTCACACACTGGTATCCTGATTTCTCTGCTGATGATAATTGAACAAATATTAAGCATATCAGTACTTCAAATAAAGTACTGTCAGCCAAACCAGGCCTGTTTTCATCTGTCAGTTTAGCCCCCTGCTGCTCTGCAATATCATCCTAATTCTGTGTAAAGGGGCTGCCATTGATTAGAATCAAGTGACCCTCACAGCTGGTGAAGGTCAAGTGGGGGCTAATGCAACAAAATGCACTTAGAAGTCTGCTGCAGTAATGCTTGTGAGGTTTTTTTTTTTTTGCCTACTTCAAATCAGGAAACTGAATAAAGTATTATGCCTTACATGAATAGTCTGCTGATGAAAACAAAGAGAAAAAAGAGGCAAGATGAAATGGCATGTCCAGAATCACTGGGCAGTGACAAGTCCAGGTTTCCTGATCCTCTGCCCTGAACCACCTGCTTCTCCCTTATTGCTAATGGTGTTATTATGAATAATGGTGTTATAAGTGTGATTATCATCATAATTTTTTTTAGTCTATACAACTGCATGCATGACCATGTTTCGCTTGGAAAAAAAAAAAGTAAAATATTTAAATAGTTATTTAATTGGGACTTATGGTGACATAGAAACTCCAACAATTATCTACAGCATGTGTGAATACATGCAGCCCTCAGCAAAAGAGAATGGGCCCATCCCCAAATTATTCCATCTGGCAGAGTCAGTACCTGCTGTAGTTCACACATGAATAGCATCAATTTGCATGTAAATAGAGGCCTACATGCTTCTATGGAGCTAAAAGCTGTATTTCAACATTTCACAGTGGAATTAGGCAGTGGGCACATCACTACATGATGGTTCAACCTTGTAGTGATGTGCCAGCTAAAATAATTTTAAATGCTCTTCTCCATATTTCCCGGTAGGATTATTTATTGAAGTGGTGTGTAAGAGCTCAGAAGAATCCTCTGTTGAAATGCTGCCAGCCCCCAGCTACGATTCTGACATTGATGTTGTCAACTGAGATTAAGCATTGGTATTAATGAATGCTGACAGTTGCATTTTTTAGGTATGGTCCTTCCTTTCAGCAAAGAACCAAAACAGAAAGGCTGGACATGCAGAGAAAGATTTAGTAGCAGGGATGTTTACCTGCTACTTGAGTGTTTTGTTATTTTTTTTAAATTTCTGCTTCTTTCCTTGAGAGATGAAGCACTAACAGTTAACATTTTCATATCAAGATGAAACAGCAAATTATCTTGTATCATTTTCAGGTAAAAAAAATACACACACTGTGTTCCTCCAGCAATGCTTTCAGAGAAGGTGGGAAATTCCAAACTGAATATGCAGAATGAGACCTTCCTTCCATTATGTTGATTCAGCATCCCCTTTCAGAGACTGATTAATATTTTCTTCTCCTTACCAAATAAACCCTACTAGGTGCAATTAAATTGCCCTTTTGGGGCAATTGGGGTTTTTGGAGAACATGCACTGTAGTTAAGTCTCTGTCTCTTTGATATTTAGACAGATTGGTGCTTAACTTAGACTCCATTTCAGAGCCTGAATCTTTGTGTATTTTTACCTTTGTTTAGTTTGTTTACACCTGGTTCTTGGGACATCCTTAGCCTAGAAAGCACCGTGCCTGTGATTGCAGGGAATGCTTCACTTTGTCATTGTACAAACATACTATTTTGTTGCAAAAAAAGGTGACACTGTTAAATTCAGCAGCATCCCTTTCATGTAAAAATCCCCCTGAGCAAAATCTTCTGAGTAATTCCTCTAGATATTGAATGTGAAAAAAAGGCATGCAAATAGTGACAGAGACTGGTGGCTGCAGAGTGCAAGGAACTTCTCCCTGAGGTGAAGATCAAGGGTAAATGTTTCTGCTCTGGAGGGAGCAGGCAGGCCAGTCAGTATGAATGCCAGGTGTGATGCACACTTCACCTTGTAAGACAAAAAGGTAGTGAAAGAGAATAGCAGCCAGGAACACATCCATCTGGACTCACTGGCAGGGAGGGACTGAATGCACAGAGGGATCAGCCTACAATAACTCAGGCAGTGCTCTCAGTTTTTCCTTCACTGGAAAACTCAAAAAGAAGTTGCACTGAGGCATCAGGGATATTTCCTGAATAGAATGAAATCAAGCAATTTCAGTGGTGGCAGGACTGAAACTTGAGTACACAATGTGTCCTTAATACTTAACCAACCCATCGAGGGTGATACATGTTCTGTATGTCAGTAGATGAAAGTGGATCAGGACACACTTTAAGGTAAATCCCTTTAAGTAAAACAAATAGATTTTGCTTCTCATTTTTTGCTGCATTTTACAATGTATTATTTGCCGCCTTACATATTGAAAAAATACAGTGAAGGAAAAATAAAAATCAGCCTGGCCTTCTAGAAGCAAGGTAAATGTCTGATGGCTGGTATAAAATGTTCCATGTAAACACAAGGCCTGGTTTTATTCATCATTTACTGTGAGATTTGCAATCCAGTGTCAGATAATGAGAGGTAGCAAAAAGCAGACATCAGGATCATTGTGATGGGAAGCTAGAGCTAAAAGACAATCAGGCTCTGACTTCCACTTGACATTGAGGTGCCAAGCTGTTGGATTTGGGCCATTTATGTACTTCAGTAAATGCGAGACCTTCTCTGCCTCTTTCTATTGCTTTTCTATGGACAGGAAAAAGGCTGTAGGGTAAAACTTCATCAAATGACATTCACATTTACATCTGGATATATATCTTTCATTGAGTACATGAAGAATGGATCACTAGGATGTACAGGTTAAGAAGGGTGAAGGGAGCTGCATTAAGCAATACTGTCAATAGGCAATTGACCCCCAGACTGCTCTTGGTGGACTGACACTGACTTGCTGGTGGTATAAATTGACATATCCTTGGGAGCAGCCCGAGAAACAAAAGCCCCACCCATGAAGCTGCTCCTGTTCCTGTTTTCTGTCATTGACAATTTGTTTCAGAAAGTAAGTGGGTGAATGAAATACCCTTATTGACACTTATCTTACAGGAATGCAATCAGGTTTTCATATTAAAGAAATTTCTTCAAATGCTGGGCAGTTATTGGCAACTCTTTAATAAGTATCTCGGAAGCAAGCTCTGCATCCTTACTTTGTTTTCTTTAAATGTATCATACTATTGCAGAGCCAGGCTATTTTCACAAAGAAATGAGTTGTATCTTTATACTAAGTGCTGTTAAAGAGGATTATAAATAGGCTTTAGACTACAGACTGTAGCTTTGCTTTACAGTTGAAAAAAAACATCAATCACCTGCCTGAGACTAAATCCTAACATTCCACCTTCCTAACAGATTTTAAAGGTCACAGATGTATAGAAACATTCAGCTTAATCTTAAATGCATTGACTAGTCTGGCAAAAGCATTTTAGGGTCTTTTCCTTTTTATTTTCTGCCAGCTATTTAAAATGAGAAAGAAGTGTCACTTATAACTAAAGAGTGGATCTTTAAGAGAAGGCAGAGTATCAGAGATCAGACTCAAATCTCACAAAGGTCTCTGCAGCTCAGCTCTACTTTTCAGTCACTGTGATTCATAATGTTTGCAGATTGCACCAGTTCACCCCCACACCCCCAAGTGGGTTAGCAGCAATCAGCTACATGCTGGGGACAAAGAGCAAACCTCAAACGAGCTCTAGCCTAAAAATAGCCATTTTCAAATTAAAATCTTGACCCAGGTGGGAGAATGGGTTGCAGCTGGGACATGTTTTATTTGCTTATGTCACTAGTGGCAAAGACCTTAACAATAAAAGTCTCTCCTCCACCCTGAAGTTGTTGGGATTCTGCTTATTAAACGTATTTTGTTTTGCAATGATGTAATAGAAACTCAAATTAATGTGCAAGATGATTTCACATACTTGCCAATAGAAGAAATAGGACCATTTTCAGTCTACGTTCATCTAGACAGCTATGATTGATGTTCATATTTACTCCACAAAACTGGTATCTAGGTAAGGAATATAACTGGTTTTTATATATTGCTGTATATCCACAGATTTAAAGAGGCACACAAAGAAGATTCAGAGGTTGTTTGATCTGTGTTCTCCTCCAGAAGTGTATAGGTCACTGCTGGAAGTACAGGGAGACTGCGAGGAACATTCCTAAAGTTCAGGGTATTCTTTTCAGAAATTTCCGGTGAAGGGCACAAGCTAAATCTGAGATATTTTCAATTTCTTTATCTTTAGTGTAATTTTCACTGCTCCTTGAAATCTGTGCTTCGCTTTTCAAATTCCCCCAGTTTGCAAAACAAATAGGGCAATGATCCAAGTGGGAAGTACTCCTTTTGTAGACAGTGATCCTCTTGTGACTCATTCTTCCCGGTACCCTCGTTATAATTTCTGAAGAAATACTTCCCTTATTGAATAGAGGCAGAATTCTGGCATGGGGTAAGGGCAATGGTATACGGTAGTAGTATGTCACAACACATAACTTTATCTTCACATCATCCTGGATTAAGTTCTAGCACTGTGAAATGGAAAAGAAGATGGCTTATTGGGCTTCCTGCCTAGCCTTGTAAGCATTATAGGATGGAAGGAAGCTGGATGCCCTCCTGAAAGATATGCTATAATTCAGCCACAGCTTACTGGAGCTGAGGACTGCTTACATGGAAGGAAGCAATAACTCAGTTGATAGCAGGATTTATTGGATGAAATTCTTTGGCCTGAGCAATGCAAATCAAACTGGAAAGTCATAGCTGTCTTTACTTGCTTTAAAACCCATGAATCTTTCAGGCTGATTCAGCTTGTGTTTGGTGAGGTTCTGTTAATTTTCTTGTATGTAAGACTTGCTGAAATAAGACCTTAGGAAATGACATCTTGAGCTGTATGTATTTTAAAGATTGGCTAACATCTGCTTGGGAGCAGATTTATCTTACTGGCTTTGTCTGAATTTTCCTCCTTTTTTGGTCTTATTTACTTGGTGTATTTGAAAGGTTTAGTAATGGTAACAATATGTATTTGTTCAGAGTCTAATTGAAAATATTCAGAGCCACACTATGTCCCCTTTTAAAGCCCAGTTACATAAATTAAAAGTAACAGAAGATAGGCTGCTGCTAGTGTCAGTCTCTCGACTTAATCAGGAGTAATTCAGCTGTGGCAGGGCTCTTACAATGCTGTTCCAAAATGGGGTTTATTCAGTATCAGAATTACTCAAATACTTTCCATGTATTGTTTTGCAAGCACAAGGTCAATTAAGGCATTAATATAGCAAACAATGGCAAGAGCATCAGGTGGACATCCTCATGAGTGGTCTGTCTGCCTACCTGGAAAATTAACTATGAACAAACAATAGTAGTTTCCTAAAAATGCAGTTTAAGGTTACTAAATGTGAGTTAGAGATTTGTTTCAAATTCCTGAAAAATTATGTTTAAAAAAATCATCAAGTTATTATTTCTTACATATCAGAAAATAATGGTTTGAATTTGTTTAATGATTTGTTTACTTAAACATAATTTGGAAGCTCATGAGAAAAACAAAACAAATCCAGAAACATTCGTGTTTTGAAATGAAGAAAATGTTTCAGTTGATTCAGGAGCATTTTCTTATTTTGCGAAAAAGAAAGCCTCGACTGGTTTTTTTTGAAAAAAAAAGTTCTCAGTTTTGAAATAAACTGAGAAGCATTTTCTCCTGATATTTGGCTAGAATTTAGCCATCTTAAAATAAACTAACGGTGAAAAAAAGAAGGTAAAGACCGTGTAACAGAGATGACTGAGTAGAATGAAAATGAGAGGAAAAGAAACAGATAAGGATTTTTAAAAGGAATTCCAGCTTCCTTGAATGGCAAATCTGAGCTGGGGGAGGCATTCATTGGGTAAAGCAGTTGCTACTAAACAAAGAGCTCCTTGACCCAAGAAAGTGAAAGGGTGTAAGTTGTCTCCAGTCTTCTATAACAGCAAGGCAGTATATTAGCTAGACATACCCTGAAGTGTATCATTAGAAAAGAATAAGTGTGTTAGACTGTGTTTAGTTTTATTTTCATTTGCTTATTAAATTTTTGCTACATTTGCTAATAATATAGTTGCTTAATAAATATAGTAATGGTACCACTATCCTGAGGAGAGAAGAACATGTATCTGGTTTGACCTTCACATGCTGAGCAATAAAAACCAGGACATATACAGAATCCATATGAAAAATGGGAAATCCACCCAAAAAAAGGAGTATGTGCTGCCACGGAAATATGTAAGGAGATAAGAAGGGTAGTTAGTTCTATAAATAGGATGCTCCACTAAAGGCATATTTAGAATATTTATCTAAAAACGTGGTTGTTTAGATTCCCTCATTTTCCACAGCGACCTCCCAGCTGTAGTAGTTCCTACACACATGGAATAAAAATGGATATAGCCTTGAGCTGCCATCACTTACCCTTATACTTGGAGGACTGGCATTTGTTTTGCAAATCAAAAGCAACGTTGCGATGCCCTTAGTTTCAATATTACCCTTATAACTATTGTACTGCCCTAGGGTTGAAAAAGGTAGAAAGCCTCCCTTTGAAACTTCTGCTCTTCTGTTATTGTGTATTCATTTCCATACTTAGTAGTACAGTATGTGGTAGGTCTATGTCTCAGGTCAGGGGAACCTGATTTCCTGTCAGTGGAGGGGGAAAGACACTTGAATTGACTTAACCAGCTTTGTCTTCAGGCCATGATGCAAATGGTGCCAATATTCTTTGCTTGCTCCATAACATACCCTGAACCAGACATCCTGAAATAAATCATGATACTTTCTATAGGGACAAAGTCTTATATAGGAACAAAGAACCTTAGAGGAAAAACATAAAAATAACTTCCTTCCCTTCAAATCCTATTTGCATTACATAGCCATATGCATATGCACTTGCTTACAAGATATCCCTCATGAAATAGAGCTTTTCTCTCTCCTCTCAGCTGGAGTGGGAACTTCAACACAAATCCTCTTCTGTGAAACAACCTGTCTCCAGAGTGAGCAGGGTGGAAGATGAAAGTAATGTTTCAGGAATGTATATGAAACAGTGAATCTTTTCCCCCATCCAATCCTGCTGTTGCATGTGGGGTTTTTTATTTAGTGCAATACAAAAGGGGTCTGTCAGACAGCATAGATCTGTCTGTCTTGGGGATCAGCTTTTCTAACTCCTTCTTTGAACACATTTACATTTGTATTCTCTGTAACATTAAATAATACTGAACTCCATAATGTAATTGATCATTCTGTGAAGAAATGTTTTTATTTTGTTTAATAAGAAACTGCTGCCAGGTAAGAAAATTATGTATCTCAATTGCTTGATGAAACACAGAGTATCCAAGTCTTTAGTTGTGTTTTCCATACCTGGCTTTGACTCCAGTCTGCCAGAAATGTTTTGAGTGGTCTTCTAGCATACTCCTCAGACTACCTCTGACTCAGGTTCCCAAATGGAAATTGAGATAATAGCGAATCCACACACCAAAAGAAATACTTGTTTATTTAGCATGAGAAGAGCTAAGCACGATATGACAGCACAACTCTTAACTATAAGGGACTTGAACATATACAAGGCATGTGCTCATGGTGATGATGCTGAGGTGGATGTCTGGGGCTCTCTTGACACTCCTCTCCTAAAGACCCTGATTCACGTGATAAGGAATTTATGTGCTTCACTGAGCAGATGCTACCCTGAGCATGTCTATGGTAGCATTTCTTCAAAAGCTCAGCTCTAGGAACAGTTTAGTGAGTCCTAACTGAGTGTACAAGTCAGGTTTTCTTAATGTGTAAGGAGTGTGAAAAATGCTTAATAAACCAATTATTTGAGTGATCTGGAAAGAAATACAAAATATATGGCAGATTAGTCAACATGTACACAAGCTAAAAGGTAAATTCTGGATTTAGGGAGTGGAATGATACATGAATCTGTTAAAATGACAGGGCTTACTGGACATCTCTGTTGCAGTTAAATGGCTTTTTTGCAAATCCTGAAGCAGCAGGAGTGAATATCAAAAGTCCTGCTGACAGCAAGAATTCTGGGATCATGCTTGAAAGACTAATGCTACATTACTTTATCTGGTCTCCTTTAACTCTTCATTACAATAGTGTCATATTATGTGGAGGAAGAGAGTGATCTCATTTCTGCACTTACAGAGAGAAACAGCTGAAGTTAATTGGCCTATTAAACAATTAATTCAATAAGTGGGTGTTATACACCAGCATTCAGGTTATACGAGGTAAATTGTCTAAAGCATAAACAAAAACTGTGGTCCAAAATAGGAGTTCATACACAAGCACTCCAAGAGTGAGAAATTGCATGAAAAGAGTACAGGTTTAGAGAGACCTCTAGTGTTCCTTAGCAAAACCATACATCTTTTCAAGTAGTTCTTCCATCTAATGCAGGATCTTAACATGAATACATTATTATGGCTTGTTTCTTTTAGCAAGCCATCAAATTATTGTCTTGCTAGGTTGGGAGCTTTTTCAGGTCAAATAATTGCAGTATTGTAAGGATTATAACAAACATTTCTCAAAGCATTTATTTTTAAATGGTAATTTGCATACTTTTAAGATAGCTTAAAAAGCACGATCTTCATGCTGCCTGTAAATGTGAACAATTTTCTCTGTGCAATTTATCTTGTGGCATTATCTGCATAAGCAAACTTGCATATTTAACTATTATGTAGGCGTACATGGAAGCTACTAGGATCACCTCGCTGTTTTTGACAAAAATGAAGGGCTGTGCTGGTAATTTTCAGAATTAGTCCACCTCCCACAATGCTTTGGTGTAAATTTAAGGTCTGATAGCAGGCAAACAGTGGAAAAACAGATGAACACGGGCATACATGTGTATAGAAGAAATATTAAGGTGATCAACATGTAATACTGACACGTATTTTCTCTTGGCCCCTGGTTATTACACCAAGATGACAGAAAGAGAGTAGAGAAGGTCTGGCAGAAGGAATAAGACTCCTCAAGCCAGCTTGCCTTCAGGCCCTGTGACAAATTTGCTCTGTAGTTGAGTGCAAGGGTCTTATAAACATAGAGTAGTGTCTCCTACTAAGTGCCTTATGTCACTAGTGGTGCCCTGGCTTTGTGTCCCCTTTGGTCTAGAGGTTCCATTGTGGATTTCCTGGTGCAAGTAGATGCTTCCTATGTTTGCCTGGGCATTCAGTTGCTGAGAGCAGCTGGCTAGAAGAGATTAGACTGGCTTTCCTAACTGTAGAAGCTGTATCTTGATGGCTCCACATTGCTGAGAGTGATAAGAAAATGCATACCATACCCCTTGTAAAATGGATAGAGCAGGAGGATATGATAAGTGTCTTAAAAGCAAACAGCTCTCCAGGATGCTGTTTAGGACTGTCTGTTAGTTTTCAGCCCCAGCAGTCTCTGCTAATTCACTTTCTTTCACAACTGAGGTTTCAGCTTACCCAAAAAGCCTTCAGGTCAGCAGTTCCTCTGCTAGTCATGTCCTGTGGTCTTGAATAAATGCTTGGTTGACCATCCCAATTGACCATCCTTGTTTTACAATGAAAACAGTTAATTTGATCTGAAGGTGAAAAATCCCCTTGTGCTCTAACTCCCTGCTTCTGTGAATACCCTGAGGGTTTGTTTCTTATTCTTCAGAGATAACTGCATTTAAATAAATCATCGAACAGGAATGAAACACACTTATGATGCAGTTCCAGGAGATTTTCATAACCCACTGCTGACTGGGCATTCCGCTTCCTTAGAAACACTATTCTAACAATTGGGAGAAGCTCTTCTATTGCAAAGGAAGAGAATGACATCCTAAGATTTTTAATAGGCAAATGGCATGTCTTGGAAAGTGAAGATGGTTTTGTCTGTATGAGCCCAATGCTGATGTTACTGAGCAGGGGTTTGATGATTGCCCAAGTCTTAAGCATGGTCTTAAGCTCTTCCAGGTTAAGGCAGAGGTTAACTTAAGTTAGATATTAGGAAGAAATTCTTTACAGAGAGGGTGATCAGGCATTGGAATGGGCTGCCCAGGGAGGTGGTGGATTCTGCATCCCTGGAGGTTTTTAAAGAGACTGAATGTGGTACTCAGTGCCACGGTGTGGTCTGGTGACCACAGTGGTGGTGGATTAAGGGTTGAACTTGATGATCTCAGAGGTACCTTCCAACCTGGCTGATTCTGTGAAATACAAGCCTGAACCAGGTCACAAATAAGAATCCCAGATTATGATCACATTTTAAACAGTGGACTTGTGTGATGGTAAAAGTGCAAAATTTTGATGTGTTTTGCTGGAACTGCTTTTTCTGTGGCATGGAGTAGGGAGGGAGTGCTAGCACATAGTTGAAGCTGTTCTGCAATGGGTGATGGCCAATTTCTATTTTGATGTAGCAGACTTCAGAGCCTGTGTGCAGATGTCAGTGGGAAGGGTCCTAATGGGCTTTCTCTGAGTGGGATAGTAACTCCCTGACACTGTATTCAGAATGGGCAAAGCTGGCAGATCTCATCCCAAAATTCAGGGGCAAAGTTGGAGGAAAAGAAAAGGAAAAAACTATGATGAAATGCAGACAGATACACATCTGCTTTCCCTATGCTTTGAGCTGGCCAG
Organism: Phaethornis superciliosus; assembly: GCA_023637945.1. Lineage (NCBI taxonomy): Eukaryota > Metazoa > Chordata > Aves > Apodiformes > Trochilidae > Phaethornis > Phaethornis superciliosus. The sequence goes on along the minus strand of JAJQWJ010000014.1, from coordinate 6,524,572 downwards.
ACTAGCTAGTTTCTTTCTGGTCAGCTTTCAGCTGGCTGTTGGCTGGCCTGGCCACATGGCTCCCTGGCCAGACCTTCTTCCCAGCCAGCCAGCTCCAGACCTCCACAAGAGCCTTGTCTGAACTTGCTGTGTTGATACAGCTCCAGGCACTGTTGTCTATTAGAAGATGAACAACAGAGTTACTGATAAGGGTCAGGTCATCTTACACAGAAATCAATTTTCACAGATTATTTTTCTCCTTTTATCTGTGTTAGTTTTGGCAGTAGACATGGGTAGCATTAAACAAACACACAAAGTCTGTGTTGAGAATTTTCCTTTAAATGTGCTCAGCGACCTACTTTGCCATGTCCATAATAGAGACATATTAAAAATTGCTAGTGTGTATTAGTTTAAAACAGAGGCAGTGTTAATAAACCACAAAAAGAAGTTTAACTTCTGATCATATATTATTATGCCTGAGGTCATAAAATCTGTGGACATCAGTTTTAGCATGTATGTCCACATGTAGGCAGATGGGTTAAAGCAGCACTGCTTTCAAAGAGGCTTAATCTTTGCAGCTTTCATTGCCTTCTTTGGAAGCTGTGGGAACTCTTTACTTCTCAGATCATTATTTTGTAGGAATCTATATAAGCATTCTGTTATGTTCCTTACTTCAGGTTCCTTCATAATTCTTTTTCTTTTTTTTTAGATTGATCAGTCAGACCATCTGTAAATTTATTAACAACACACTTACCTAGTCAGTGAACTTCATCAAAAAATCACTGTTAACAAATTAAGGAGGACAGAAATACAAAAATGTTCTCTTAAGCCCAGAAAACAAGTAGAAAACAGAGCCAAGATATCCTCAGTATTGTTTAGCATGTTACAGATATAAACACATTTTCTGCCACTGTAGGATTTTGTGATATGTCATATTATAAATGTGATGGTTGGACTACTGTAAAAGCCATGACCCAATGCCTTTCATTTTTGTGGCTGTAGATTTCTTACTATTTCTAGATTTCTTACTATTGCACCATCTTCTTCCTGGATGGTTGTCATTCAACACTGTTTGTTAGCAACTTTGGCAAAATCTTATGACAAAATATCTCTAAGCCCAGTATTTGAATCAGGCTTTTAAGAAAATAATGAGGTTTATTCTCAGTGATCATGATAGCTAAACATTTTTTTGTGAATCAATTTTTTTCTGAGTGTTATTTGCTCTTGAAATCCTTGGGAATTATATTCTAGTGACATCTGTTAACACTGCTGCACTTAACATGTAATTAGGAAGGCAAAAAAAGAAAACAGAAAACAAAAGCCCATGCCAATCTAAATGTGCTTGAAAGGTGCCAGATTGATAACTCTGGAGAATTGAGTCCTCTGTTTATCCTCTGAATTAGTGCAGAAAAATCAATGGCAGCATAAACTTGCTCATGTCACGCTGAAATGTCTGTGCTCACTCAGCTGTGAGGGTAACCTGGGCTTCCTTTCACCAGTGATCCTTAGGATGCCAGTAGGAATGGTATGAAGGATGCTGTCCTATGGTGGAAGGACTGTAGTGAGAACACTAAATTAATGTGAAATAAATTTCTGATTGTTCATTTGAGGTCAAACTTTTGGTTGTACTTTGCAGTTGCAGTACAGATTACAAATAGTGATTTTGAATTTAGAGGCTTTATAGTGAATTTCCAGTCTCTTAGCTATCTAATCCCCTGGTGTGTTTTATTTAATGCATAAACTTCCATTGACATGACAGAGCCAGAAGCATTACAATCTATCATGTCAAGACTTCATACATTAACAGTTCTTGTTAGCATGCATTGGCACAATACACTGTAATAGTTCTGAATTATGCTAATGATTCATGGATAGTGGGTCACAAGGAGAGTTTTGAACCATACCTTTAAACCAGTGCCACAGTGCTTTTAGGATATGTCAAAGTGCAGAGTGGCTTGGCACTGTAACACGCTTTAATGCATCTTCAGAGCACCTTATCTTGTATGCTCTGCTGTAATTGAGATTAAATGGCTTTGAAGGACCAAATGTAATTTCAAGGACAATGCAATATCTCATATTCTCAGTGAGAGGTTTTTAATGTATTTCCTTAAACCCAAGACAAATATTACATACAAACACATTACACCAAGATGATGCTCAGAGTCTGCCTTGAATGTAGAGAAGCCAATACAATTTGAATTCAAAGTCTGGCACAGTACTCCTGAGTCTCTGACTAGGATGGGTGAGAGAATGGTGTAGGATCTCAGGTTCTGCAAGAGCACCACTTAGAAAAGTAGCAATGGAGGCAACACTTTTTTAAAGGAAAGTAGAGGTGCCCCGGTGCTGTGAAAAGTTAGATGGAATTTGTGGCAGGGTAGGCCTGGGAGTATTATTTTGGGGGTACTCTGGATTTTTTGCATGATGTCAAGGCAGGAGCAAAGCCATCCTGCAAGTTTGGTTTAGTTTGTCCTCCAGTTTTTACTACATTTCATTAATAACAGTGTAAGAAAATTGAAACAGATGTCATATGAATAGAGAAATGACCAAGAGACTCAGTCCTCTTCCCCAACTTTTGTAACTTCAGTTAAATACTTAGAATTTATTTAGTTGCAAACTTGTCCTCTCTGCTTTCTTCAGAAATGATATAAAGGTGCTGCAGTATCTTGGAAGATGTTGTTGTATTCCAATAATGAGTACTCTGTAGTTTCATGACCCTCCTGAGCTTACATTTGAGGACTTATTGGAAAAACTGCCATCATATCACAAGAATGTGAAGTGTAATACTGCCAATTTTTTGAATAATTCATTAGTCAGGAGGAAAAAGAAGCAACAAAAACAGGTTTCTTCTCCTTATTTATGATTTTACTACTCTTCATATTTTAAAAGTGAAGGCAAAGGTAAAGTGAAGGTAATATGATTCTCCATCTTTACCAGAAGAGCAGCAACTAAAAAAAAAAAAAAAATGTGTATGCTTGAAAAGTTGGGATTTCTGGGAATACATTTTCCTCTTTTAACTTGCATTTTAACATAAGGTAAAACATTTTTTTGACAAGGTAAGTAGAGTAAACAAAGATCAGTGAAAAAGCAGAAATTATTGAAGTACTGGAAAAACTGCTGCAGGCTACTTTTTCACACTTTGCTGCTCAAGTCAGGATTATGCTATGACAGTTCTAACTCTCCTGCTGACATCCTTATAGACTCTATTACATTATTTACTTCTTGTAAAATAACATTCTATTACAGCTCCTTCATGTCCTGCTGCTATTCTAAGTTCAAGGAGAAGAAATTCTGCTCAACCATAATTCCTCACATCTAGCTCGTTAATACAGCTCTGAGGAGATCATTATTAAAAAACTGAAATGCAGCCTCCATTTCATGCTCCATTTTCTGTTGCAGTAACAACTGTCTTTCTAGGGTGCTGGTCTTCACTTAAATCAACAGCACTCCCTAAGATGCATTAGGCTGTGTCTTGAAGTATCAGATAAGCATGCCCCACCCTGTGCTGAAGGTATAATGCCATTTTTATGTCTGTGAGGGGGAAAGCTTTCAGATATTTCTCTTGCTATTTCATTGGCGAGAAAAGGGAAGCCAGGCATGCAATCATAACTGATTTCAAAAGAAAAAGAACTGATTCTCAGGAGACTTGCCAGGAGCATCTGTGGATAAAAGAGGGTTAACAGCAGACAGGTTACTTGAACACCCTCTGAGAATTGGCTTAGGTCTCTCTCGGTGTCAGGAGATAATCAAACACATATCTCCGAGTCCCACATAAGGAGTTGTTGAAACTTGTTTTGTGGGAAGACATACTTATTAGGACAAAGAAAATGAATTTGCCTACTGTTTCTGAAATCTCACTGTAAGTCCAGTTAGAGAGTAGGTGTACCACTAGTAAAATATTCCCACAGTATGGAGTATGGCAGAATGCTCCCAAAGCACCAGCCTTTGAAAAGAAGTACTTTCATGACTGCCTGAAATCACCCTGGCAAGTCAATCATCAGCCCTGCTACTTGCACTGTGAATCTTGAAAGCAGCACTCGACACTTGAAGAACTGGCATCAAACCAAACAGCAGTGACCACATGCTTTGAGATGGTCAGAGGACAGGGAACCCCTGGCACTATGCACACAGTTCTGAGCAATGCACCTCATTGGCTTTCAAAACCTGTTTGCAACAACCCTAATGAAATCTACGTAGCATTTCATCAGTAAAAATACAGACAACATGATAATTATCTAATTTTCCAGTCCCTGGGAAGAGATACTTAAACTTCCCAGCAAAAAGTTAATCATGCATGCTCTTTCTTCAAGGCAAACAGTGAAACAGCTGGAAAATCAGCACTGGTATTTCATTATGTATGTGGTGTGTGCTGATCAGAGCAGAGCAGAGCATTTGACCGTTGATCTCTGAAGTCTGGCAAGGATTGTGTAGGACACTAACTTTTGCCACTTGCCTCTATCTAAACCATGACTTCACTCACTGTTTCCATTATTTTCACAGCTGAACAGCTTGGAGTTCCAGCACTGAACTGGGGGATAAAATTGCACACATGAGCGTGCTATGTCAGAAGCTGGTGACTGTTAACTCTGTCTTCATGGTAGTGGTCATGGCTAATTTAATATTTTATTCATCATGAGAAGATTCTCTGATGGTCCTTCACAGAGGCAAGAGGTGAGAGTGACAGGAGGTCCAATTTGAACAGTACAGTTACTAATTTTTCTAGAGTAATTCAGCAAGATAGATACTTGTTATTTCTTTCAGATATGGGTCTATTGGTCAACCTGAAAGAAATATTTTGATTCCTGGTGCCCTTTGATTTCAAGGGAGTTTGGGACAGCTTCTCATTATTTTGCATCACGACCCTCTTGTTGGGTTAGTCTGTGGAGGCCCTGCATGGGTCACACAGGCACAAGCAAAGGCCACATAGTTATTACTGACAAAGTAAAAAGCAGGTTGTTAGCTGGTGCTGGAAATTTTCATTTCCCCTTAGGCATGACTGGTGATCCTCATTTTCATCCCCTTACCTCTCTATCTGTGCAGTCTGACCGGCTTTTTCTGTAAGAAGGGTTGATTCTTCTCTGGGAAACACATTTTGAGAGAATTTCAGTAAATGTACCATGAATATCTGACCAGCTGTTAAAGTAATTTAGTTCAAGTGCCTGTGGAATGTTTTTAAATCCAGTGTCCTAGCTCAGTTTGCACTGGTAATCCAAACTCTGAACCAGGGAGTCATTATATTTATCTGTTTGGGTTTGGATTTTATATACCACCAATTACTGTTATCAAAACATGTTAAATTAACTGTGTTCTAGGAAAGCAGATCATTTCACCATAGACTGGTAAATATCTGATTATAAATGAAGCTACCTTTTATTTATTGCAAGGGCTAGCAAATTCATGAGCCTGCCTAATTAAAATTTAACAATTAATAAGCAGTGGCAAACCCTGTACTAAGGTCAGTAGCAACCTAAGCAAACTTATCAAAAATGCAAAGAGGTTTAGAGTTTTTAAAAAGTTCATTCTGTCCTTAATTAACAGATCTAATTACAGCTCTGCCATAGCAAAATGCAAAATGATCTCTTCAAAAGACAAGAAGTCAAAGGTTTAATAGTGCAGATAACCTTCTTCTTCAGTACATACCGACCCAAGTGTAGAAGGGAATTTTACCAAGCAGTCAACTGAGTTGATTGGATGTCTTTGACAGAAATTAAAGCTAAGCAATATATAGAAATCCCTGAACAACAAAGGAATTGAGAGAGAATAAAAACTCTCTTTGTTTCTTGGGATTTGAAATAACACCAAGTCAAGACTTTGGATAATCTCCTTTCTTAGCAAGTTGTCAATGTATTTATTCTGTGACCTTTGCTGGTTAGTTTTGAGTAACACTTTCTGTTCTATAGGCTGCATGTGTTTAATTATCACCTCATTGAACCAAAATGGACAGTGAAAAAGTCAAGGATAATCTAGCATAGTCGAGCTAAATACAATAGAGCAAAACACTTAAAATTCCTGCAGTTAATAGTCAGCATTTAGGAGCTGAAGGGCGATTTTCCAGGTTTCACTGAAGGGTTTAGTTAAGCATTACATCTTCAAGAAGACCAAGGAAAAACTGAGCTTTGTGTTCAGAGTTTTGCAGGAAGAGGCTGGAAATGAACAGGACTGGGTTCACCAGTAAGCGAATTAAATCTTCCTGGCTGATTTATGTGGGCAAGGGTCATTACATGTGGGTAATATAAAGTGGCTGAAAGAAAAATGAGACTGCTTAAAATTAATAATATATAGCTGAAATGAATGGTTACTATTCATCTTTACATTTGGATTAGCAGAAAGAGCACCAGCATGAGAGGCGAGAGCTCTTCAGGGAAACCTGACCTATGTGAATATCTTTTTTGTTCCCTTTCATACCCTGCCAATGACATACTGAATATAGACCTATGGAACATGGGTCCATGAAGTAGAAACAATTGGATCTCAGTAATTATCTGAGAGAATCTCAACAACACAGGAGCCATATTGATCTTGTACTGGAACTGAAGTACATAATAACAAATATTTCAACCAAAAGGCTCATTAAACACAATATGAAAACAGAGAATGTGTTCTGAGTAATCTTCATTAAATGCCCTCGAGTTTTACAGCTGCACTGTCATGACCTGAATTAATTTAATGTAGCACGATAATTTTCTTATTGGCTGTAGGAGGAATTAGAAAAAAAAAAAAAAGCCCACTGAGATTGAGCATTTTAAGACATCTCTTGAATTTCTTTTCTTAATAATAAGATAAAGTTCTGGTTTCCATCTACCTGGGTTACTTAGAAATAACAAATATATTCTTTTTCTGCTCAAAGGAGCTATATGTGTGGCCATGACATGATCCCCAGCTCACGTTTAAAGAAATAAAGTGATCTGTCTAAAATGTGGGTGCTCAACGAGTTTTATCTTCTATTTGGTCCTTCTTTGCATCCCTGCCTCAGTAGAGGAGACAGCACTGGTTCTGTTACATTACTTAAAAATAAATATTAGAAAATATGTACCACATTATGACATTCCTTTCTTTGGTAGCACCTGTTTTAATATAAGAAATTAACATAATTACTTGAGTTCTGCTGATGGAAAGTGAAATATAAGAGGTAGGTATTATGACTGTTATTATTATTATTATTATTATTGAAGTAGCAGGAAGTGAAGTGCTATAAAAACTCTTCTAAGCAGTCATTCCCTCTTACAGACTGTTAAAGGTTCACTTCAGAGTTCTCTTTATTCCAGACTGAATCTTGAATCATTACTTTTGCTTTTTTTTGGAGCAAAACCCCCTCTCTCAATTCCTGAAATGCATCCTAAAGATGTTCATTATAAGGGCTGTAAATTTAAAACAAATAGTCATCCGGGTACCTTGATTTTATTGAAACTTGAAAGCAGTAAGATGTGAACATCTTCCAGCAACATACGGAGTCCAAGCTTTAGACAGTTTTTTTTACTAATAGCAATCTGAGTAAGCAGAATTGTTAAAAATGTATGGCCCAAGACACTATATGAAGGGATGATGAATTAAATTCAAGATCAAAGAGAACCAAACCAAATCCTTTATCCCCTCCCTTGACAAACTGAGTTTACAGATCAACAGTCTTTAAAGACAAAACTTACTGAGAGACTCAACAACAAGGGTACTTACAGTCTTTGGGCTGTGAAATTAAGAGACCTTTAATGAAAAGATAAAATTCTACCTACCTATATAAACATAATCTTTTTTATCTTCTCTTTCCCCCTGTCTCTTCCCTTTTCTTTTTGCTTTCCCTTTTCCCTCTTCTCTACTTTCCTTTCCATGAGATTTTTCTTGTAAGTGCTTCACCAAAATAATTTCAAGGATATTAAATCCTTAATATTTTGTTTGGAAGAGACCCCCCCCTTCCCTGTATGCAAATATCCTTCCTGAACAGTTTCTTACTTTCTTTTAATAATCAAAACAGTGTGAAAGCAAGCAATTTTTTGTTTTCTGTAAAGCTTTTTCTTCCTCCTTTTCTATTCCAGCACAAGTCCTTTCCAAAGTAAAGCAAACAGATGAAGCAAATTGTGAATTCTGCTTAATTGTTAGCAGAGACCACCCATCTCAAATATTCTCAGGCTCAGAAATTCTGAATATCTCATGCATTATTGCCCTCTAGTGTTACTTCAGAATGTGTGTAGAAAATTCCATCTGTAAAATTGAACAATAAATTCATGTTTCAAGGACGCAGGGCCAGATCTGAACCTGAGAAGTGACCATATACCTGGAAAAAAAAGCATTTTACAATCCTTTGATTTGGTTGGGTCAGTTATCTAAGATCTTTGCTAAGAACCAGTGCTTTGAAGATTCAAAAGTGGGGGGAAGCACAGGGATCTTCACTTTACTCTCGACATTTCTCTTGCTACTCCAAAGAGGATGCCACTAGGGCCATATGGGAATTTTTATCATATCCCCTTGACCTTCCTCCAAGAAATTACATTCAGACAGCATAGAGAGGGTGATGTAAAATCTGATCTGGAACAAGACACTGTTTTTGTAAAAGATTGCAAATGTCTCTAACATTTCATGCTCTGAAGCTCACTTTTTTAACGATGCTCATAATTAGATTTTTATGGTGAATCTTTATGATTCAGAGAAATCAAATCTTGGCATGATTTGTGTCGCCCCCCTTAGCTACAGTTATAGCTTTATAGTAATCTTAGGATGTGCAGTAGTTGTTTTTTTTATATTCAAGGCCTGTTAAAGGATATATATATGAAGTTAAATTAGTAAATGTACTGCAGGTTGAACAGTTTCCTAGTACATCATAAGATCAATTGTCTTCATGTATGCAGCTGAAGTGAGAAGTTTTCCAGATTGGAGTTCTACTACAGATAGGGAAGACATCAGAGCAGCCACAAAAATGTCTGCACATTTCCTTTACTGCAGCCACCACAGTTGTGAACACTTCTCTCCATAACAGAATCTGTGTAAGCACAGCAGAGAGGCTCTTCACTCACGGTTATCATATTTGTATCCACACAACCCAACTAAAGACCCAGACAGTGTGGAAACAAGCTCTGCCTGTTCACTTTCTGTTCTGAATAGCACACCTGTACTGGCTGAAAGCAGTGTAACTGCCAGCTCCCACCTCTGAGCAAAGGAACTGAACATGGTGTGTAAGCTACCTTGAGCTGCTGGCTCTGAGACACAGCTGTCTTTGAGCCATGACTGAGCATAGTACCCTCCAGATTTATCATTGAGTAGCAGTATATGTAGATTGCACCTTTACCTCTAATTTGAACTGGTCATAAACAGGGTATTTTTCATTGACAGAATGCAAGGGTTGTTTAACTTTTGGGGGATTTTTGCATAAGCAATCTAGACTAGAAGGAGGGCTGCTGAAGAATGTGGGAAAATTCTTCTGACTTCAGAAAACCTGTTACAGGACAATTCCTGCCTGTCCCTGTGTTCCCTCTCTCCTGATCAAAAGTGGAGACATGTATACTGGTCCCTTCATATAATCTATGCATGCCCCTTTCCTCTTATAAGGCAAAACCAGTTTTCAGGGTTTTTTTATTCTTGTTAGTCCTGGACAATCAGTGGAGTGGTAGGGAAATAGTGCTACGACACCACCTCAGAGGAGCAGTAATGAAACACACAAGTCAAGGAGAAAGCTGTGACTTTGAGAGTTTGCATGGCTGTCAGTAAAAGAAAAATGTATCTTTATCTGTGAAGTTGGAAAATTTATTCTGTAAAACTTCGAGAGAAAATAAATTTGGAACTTCACAATACTATTTATTCAGTCACTTTTCAGCATATAACCACTCCTTAAAGTTCTCATAATACTCAGTATGAATTTCATAAGCATCTCAATGCATCTTACATTCTTACCACTGTCAAGAGTCACCAGGCAAGTTTATAACAAGACCTATCTTCTTTTATTTTGCTGGAGAGACTCTTTTAATCAGTTCACAGTTGCCTGGTATGTGTCTAATTTTATGCAGCAAGAAAACGATGAGCATATCCATACTGACTTAGCAAGTTCAGAGATATTTTGCTTTGAAATTTACAAACAGATAGGATTCATGACTGGAATTACAAATGTAGATAAGCATAACACAAATAGAATTGCATTCCTTTTCTTCTAAATTGTTTCTCTGCAGCTTGTCATTGCTTGTGTACCATATCTGCAGGCTCAGGACAGGCACAGTAACACAAATGTCATTGGGCCATGTTCAGAGTAGGATACAAACTCTGGTTTCAAATATACAAATACAGATTTTATGATTTTTTTTCCACTTTAAAAGAAAGCTGGTCATAAAATACATGGGAAAATAACAAGAAACAAGAGAAGCTGGGTTTTAAATGCATTCCTACCTCTATGTCTAGGAAATTTCCACTGTATTCTGTAGAGTTTAAATCTACTGGGAAAAGAATTTGGCCCTGGAAATAGCACAGACTACATGGTATAGATCTAGCCAGGAGAATGCTGAGCTGGAAGGAGAATTGGGTCTATGGGGCTTAAGACCATAGTTTCTGCCTGAAGTCCTATAACACAGAATAAGAGAAGAGCCTGTTTTAAGCAGCATTCTTTAGCTCAGAAGTTAATGTCTTGAGGGTAATACTGTATATACCTCAAAGCAAATACTTAGCACCTAACACATTTTAATGGAAACAATTTGATTCAAGACTTTAAATGTTAAGTGATAGCTCCTACAGGGTTTTGAAGATCCAAGTAACTTAAACCTTACCCATTTTGGTACCTGGGGTCAAGTTCCTCTTCACATTCTCAGACTAACATTTATTCTTTCTGCCTTTAAGGCCTGAGCACATGTGTGAACTGATCTCTACATGCCTAGGTTTCCTCCAACGGGAGAGCAAGAGAAGATGTAATATCTAGGTTATACCTCTTAGAGCACAGTTTGGGTTCAGATCCTCCAAGGTACAGGGCTTTCAACTGGAATAAGATGCAATAGATAATAGGTGCTTAAATTTATTTAGGATCTGGACCTCAGATGTTGGCACTAATTAGCTCCTTAAATCACTGCTGAATGGAAATTCTGGATGAAAAAACACTTTACCCTCATAGTCCTTTCCAAATTAGGATAACATATTTGCCGAGGATGGAAAATATCTTGAACATACTGTTCTTGCACTGTACCTGTTCTGTAGCTATGCCGAGATCTGGCAGTTCTGGCATCTCTCCCAGATTCTGCAGTATGTTCACGTTCAGTTTCAACCATTTTAGTAGTGAATGATCCTCCCCTGGCAGTGGCTACAAATATTAGAATTCCCACTGTGAGGAGAAGTTTAAATATTCAGAAATGCCCCTTCAAAGCATTAGTTTGATATCACCATAAGTTATTCTGCTCTTGTCTATGTCTTTTATCTTGTGAAGAAAAGCAAAACCATAAAGCCTTAAGAAACAAAATCTGTCTTTGACCTTATCTTTGTGTGGACTGGGTGTGCACATCTATGGAACTAGAGCAACAACTGAATGTGTTCACAATTTTTAATGATACAGTGTCCAGTATATTTAATTACAATACTAGAGCTTCTTCACCCTAATAACAAACTTTCAGAGATCTGAAAGCTGTATTCTGCTTGTAGTTGCTACTTTTCTTTTTTCCTGTTACAGTGCACTTGGGTATCTGCTAGTTTTGGCAAATTCAAGTTGACATTGTCTTAGAGAGGCAAGAGAAGACCACAGCTGCATACCCTAATTGCAATTCCCAGAGAACCTGCATTGGGCCAGCTATGGAGAATTAAGTAAGTCTCTTGGTCCTGTATAAAAAGGATCTGATAAATGCTATTCTGGTTGAGTGATAGAGTGGAAGCCTTAAAGAGAAACCTTTAGGTAAAAACAGTATTAGGAAAAGTTTTTGTGAAATTTTCAAGCTATATGCTGTGATTCTTGACTGCATTTTTTTGTGGTCAGGCTGAAGAGAATCGTCCCTTTGTTCTTAACCTCTGTGTTGAGAATACAGGAAATTACTTGTCTTTCTAACAGGCTGTAACTGTAAGCTTTGAAACTGTAGGTGACTTGATATGTTCTTGGCTTGCTGACTTTGCTTTATCCTCTTAACAGAATAAATGATCTCGTGTAATAACAAACCTGACAGATCTTCATAATTGATCACTACTCCTCACAGATGAAGGGCACAGGATGCAAACAGAATGAAGCAGTGTAAGTATTGTGCAATATAAGTATTGATTCTTTTAATAGCAGTACTGCTTTTCTCTGTAAGTGCCCACCTCAGCAATAAGGAATTATGGGGGAAAATAGTGGGAAGTAAAATTAGCCTTAAATGAAAAAATATGTAACTGATAACTTGGTGAGGGCCTGCCAAGTAGTCTGTCATTGCCTAAAGGTTCAGCTTTACATAAGGCCTTTAACTGTATCAATAGATTCCTTTTGGACTACTGAAGGAAAAAGTGAGTATAAGTGGGGGATGCATAGCAAATAAACCCTGCTTGTACTAGCACAAGTTAGTAGTGTTCAAAACCTCTTCATACAATTAGTATGATTTACAGATGAGTGATTGGCATAGGCTAAGAGGTGCTGTGAGTAATGGGTAGAGTGGTAAGAGGAGGGCTCCTCACACCTCTTATAGCAAAATTATAATCTAGCAAATTGTGCTTTCAAAGCCTGATGTCCTTGATAAACAAGGAATGACAAGACTTATTAAAGTGTAGTCCAATCATTGCTATAGCCTGATACCGAAAGAGATAGGTGTCAGGTTCTGTTACTGCTGAGTTTTTCACAGCATCTAAATGATCTCTTGAGGTGTGTGAGAAGGCACATTGGCACATAATATGTGCACACCTATTCCCAAACCTGCAAAACCACTGCAGAAACCCTTTAACCTGTTCTTTCATCTTCCCTTATACATCACCGTTGTCTCACAATCTGCTCCCACTGAGCATGCTGCAGTTGTCTAACGAATTTCACATTCAGATGGTTGACTCACATTACACTCCACAGGGTCATATAAATGTTCTGAAACTGACAGTTGTGATTACAAGTTAGTTGGGTAAGAAGAGGACCCCTGGGCACAAATCTCTGATGTACCTGAAAATTTTTTTGGCAGCAGTGACTAAGTCTATCCCAAGCCTACAAGGTCAGTTTGCAGCTCAGTTGCCATCCATATTTATCTGCCTCACACATTGAAATCTTACTATGACAGTGACTGGATCTCTAGGAAATACCTCAAGTAGATTGTTTCCATAGATAGCCTGTAATCTTCTTTCTCCTGAAACAATCTTCCAGGATATGTAATTTTTCATTATTATGCCACCTTAGGTTAAGTTTTAAAAAAACAGACAAAACTCCCAACACAACAAAAAAATAACCACAAAAGAAAACATGTTCTTTATAGTAAAAAAATTCACCTTGATTTCGGATCCCAATGGCATCTAATTTGGTAAGGCTTGGTCATAGCCCTGTCACTAAGTGCAGGCATTGTTCTGATAAACCGTAGAGGGAGAAGGTTGCCTGATAGGAAGGACAAAGAGTACAGTGTAAGATAATTAAGTAACTTAAATGATCATAGTTGTGACATCTTGTATAGTGGAGGCACTTTACAGATAGAAAAAACACAGAAGACAAGGAAAATCCTGTTAACATATTCAGCCTCTTTTCTCCCAAGCCCTTTCAGTTTCTGATGATTTGTCAGTAGAAGCTCCTGCTGAGAACTAATATGTTTAATCACAGTAATAGTATGACAAAGCACCAGATAACTACACTTACAAAGGAATCACTCCTACATGGATGGTGTGGATTTTAGAAACAATAGCAACTCTAGAAGAAAGGGAGGGAGAGAGGGTAATCAGACTGTTGAAACTGTTTTTAAAGTATTTAGCAAGTTTTAAAGTGTTTAGCATGAGGTGATATTTGAGAAGTTTTCAGCTGAGTCTCTTAAGACAACACTTTCTCATCCATGATCAAGGCAGCCCATGGCCTTGTGTGATGTAGGGACTGCTTGAAATGGAAGAGGGTTTTAGCTAGGATTTTGTAATTCACTAAGTGAACTGGCTGATTCTTTTCAACTCGCAACACAATCCACTTCTGAACTGCGAAATATTGGAAAAAACCAAGACAGTCAACGCTTTGAACTGGCTGTTTGATATTGAGACAATGCAGCTGATACTTTTGTCTGATTTATTTTTTTCCTAAGAAGAAAAGCATGTAAAAGTTAGGAAGGTTGCTCAACAGCTTGGAGAAACTGGTAATTTGCTGTGGTAGACTGTAAAATGAGCACTGAAAGGGAGGGAAAAATAACATTCTCTGTCTTATATGTGTTTCTTTAGTTGTGAAATATCCATGTAGCACAAAGGTTCAGGAATTTAAGCATTCAAACAATGTCACTGCGTCTGACTGCACCAAGGGCCTAATCTAACGCATGCTGAAGTCACCAGGAGTCTTTCTGTCAGCTGGAATGGATTGGATCAGGTTCAACACAACACAAATGCAAACTCTGCAGCTCTTGCTCTCAGTTATGTCAGCTGAAGTAAACTCCATTAGCTGAGTTGATATTGTCATCTGCAATACTGAACATAAGCAATTCTGCAATTCTAACCATGTAGTAGGTAGTAGGATGTAGAAGGTAGTAGTAGGTACTAGATGCAGGTAAGTATTTGTCTTCAGAAGCACTGTCTCTGTGCTATATATGTGCTATGTTGTGTGTTATGCATTCTGCTCAGCAGAATTAGTCTTCCTATTCTGTATTTAATTTTGATATTTAATCATAAGACTATAGTGAATTCAACAGTGTTCCCTAGGATAGGGATCTAACATTGAGGGAGATGGGTAGGCAGGGGTGTTTTTCTGAACCCATACACTGATCTCTCCTGTGACCCAAGGCAGAGCTGGTACAGCTTTCTCCATCAATATTCAATATTGCTAAAATAGCAATAACACCTAACTAGAGGCTACAAAATGCTATTAGTTTTCTATTCTGATTGTGCCCTCTTGTTTTTCACAACATGCAGTCCTAGTCTTGAGTAATTTTACTTTTTATTTACAGCGCTCTAAGTACATTTCTAGAGCTGGATAATACAGTCTTTGTCAGAGGTAGAAGCAATAAAATATTACTACATAGCTGGCATCTCTGAAGCTAGAATACAACCCAATCAAACTGACAAGACTGATAAAATTCAGTGCTGCAACTCTTGCAAAGTCTTTGCAGCACTCTGAAATGCTTGACTGCAGAATGGTTCTAAAATCAGTATGGTTTTGCCATAAAAACACACTACATCAGTGCCAGGGAGTAGTGTCCTTCATTGCACTGATTTAGTGCTCCGTGCCAAAAACATTCTCATCAGGAACTGGTCACAAGGGACAACTGAGAGTGTGTTTCTGCTTTTAAGCAAGAAATCTAAATTAGCAGAAGCTTCAAGTGGAGGTGTATATTTTCTTTTATTACCAGAAATCTCTCTGTCCTTTCATCAATAAAACTGATTGATTTTAAATTGGCTAATTCAGTTGAAAATGATTTTTATTGTACCCTCTCTCAGCCTAGAAAATAGGGATGGAAAGTAATAGTTACAGCAGAGGCAGTATGATGTAGACGGTGTGTAAGAACTCCAGCATGTTGGGTTTGTTTTGTTTGATGAAGTAATCTAAGGCTCCATTATAAATGTATCTTCAGCACTAAGTACATATTGCAAAGTATTTCTTACTATGCAGAGGAAGAGCCCATATTGGTCTCACACTGCTCATTGGGTGACAGGAAAAAAATAGTAATCCAATGTATCTTTGAAGTATCTGTGGCAATATGGTATATAGCATCATAGGCACCAATCCTCCTATATGAAACCTGTTTTCACTGACTCTTGTAGTTTATTAGCCTGAAAACTTCTTTGGTAACTAATCTAGATTTTAACCACTTGGGTATTTTTTCCTCCCTTCTGCCCCACAGGAGCAACATAAATTTCAGTGAAAGACCATTTACAGTGTTTTGAAGTAACATGGTATATGTTTACTTGTAAGTGTCATATACAATTAAACCTGATGAGAAGGATAAAAAAGGCTATACCCTGTGCAATGCAAAATTGCACCATTTGTAACACAATCTTGCAGCAAAACTCCCACTCCAGCACATTTTCCACTCCTTTTCTATATTGCTGCAGGTGATACTAGAGAGATAGACAAGAAGAAATAGATTTTACTTTTCCAAAGATGCAACTTTCCTTCTTTCATCTCTTCTCTGATTATCTCTTGCTGTTGGTCAGACCTCCCTCTAGGAGGAAGATTAAGGAACAATATGGAAAACCAAAGGAAATAACAAAAATGTCTTATTTTAAAGAAACTGTTCTGGTCTCAAAGTTTACCTTCAGGTTTTAGTTTTGTTATTTGTTTATTTTTGTGTGTGTGTGTGTGTTTAAGGACATTCCACTCTGTCATAAGCACTCCTTGTGCCATTTCCAGTGTCAAGAAGGGAAATCTGAGGCTCAAATTGATTGTGTAAAGGTACAGTTACAAGGAGAAGCGGAGAGGAGATAAAATATTGGGCGAGTTTAATCTCTCTAACCACCCAGTCATTTATTGTTCATTTCCATCTGTCTTTGCCTGGCTTCCAAGATTGCATTGTACATTTCTCTAAGTGTTGTTCAGCACCAGAGATCTGAGTGCTGCACTTGTGCTACATTAGCTTGCTTCAAGAAGAAGTAGGATTTAGTTATATTGAATTGGGTTTGCATTCAGCATTTTTTATAGGATTTTGTAAATATAGTTGTTAATGCGCCTGCAGAAGGCTGTTAAGACAGGCTTATTGTGTTGGCCATCTTAACTGAAAGATGGGTTACCAGTGATGGAGAACACAGTTCTTCAGTGCTCATATCTTTATGTGTTGCAAGTTTTTAATCCTTATTCTCACTTTTCAGCTGGCTTGCCTGTTGATATTTTAAAAATTATTTTCTTTAAGATTTATTCAGCAAAATTCTTCTGGCATAGGAAAGGATTCAATAAGGTGGGTAGGATTGTTTACATGTTTTAAGGTAGCTTTTCTGAATTCTAAGCAAGTGTGATAGGTGTTACTTTGAAAGAGAGAACTTTTTGCTTCCTTTCCCCAACTGGAGCATCAAGATACTTATGTTCCCTCAAATGCAAATAGCTGGCTGGGAAGGACAGTTACACAGTATTAACTGTTTACTGTTTTATATACCATGCTGATAGTTGTCAAATGGTGCAGCCTCAAAGAACCTGGGGGTTATAAGCTCACCTGACGGTTTGTTCATATAAACACCAGTATTTTACAAGCTATGTATCTGTGTATGTGTATATATATGAATGCAAAGTCTGTTGTTCAGATTACCAGCAGCTTTATGTTAGACAACTGAAATGACCCAAAACAAAAATGTCACAACATTCTGCTTAGAATAGTGATGGAAATGACCAGTGAACTGAATGTTAAAATACTCATAATTCGTGGATATGAAAAATGAGACAAGGCGACTGTAAAGTTAAGTCACCCAGAGCTAATGGCTGGGTAGTGATGTCAGGGGCTTTTAGGGAGAGGTTTAGAAAATTACCCAGGTCAGACCCTCAACTGAATGGGAATGTATGTTTTGGAGGAAAGATCAGGAGCTGGAGGTAAGGTTACTTATCTTCAGGTCATCAGCGCAAGATGATAATTGTAAAGACTTGAAAATAAATATTCTGACATCTTTCAACACCTAGATGTGGTTACTGCTTTGCTCTCAGTATGATTGTTTTTTAACTGTTCATTTAACTCATTCATACTTTTTTTTTTTTCCTAAAATAACAGTTGTGTGAATTGGGTGAAAAACTCCATGGAGATATATAAGGATTTAACAGATTCTCAGTATTAACGCAAAAAACCCACAAAAACAAAAAATCCTTCTTCCTCTCTATTTCCAAGACCCTTGTCTCTGTGAAGCTTATCTATGTAACTAGTTTTTTCATTATTACTTTTCATTCTCTTGAGAGTACTTTAGGCAGTAGACTTCAGTGAAAGCCATTTGGGTAAGAATTATAGGATTAAGAACTGCAGGATTAGAAACTTTATTCATAGAAAAAAATGTAGTTTTCTCTCTAAGCAATTATTTTATTGAAGTACAACTGGAAGTTCCCCAAAACTTCATGCCTGAATTTCTGAAAGAGCAATTCCATCATGATCATTCCCATATGTTTTATAAGGTTTTATATGTTTTATAAGAAGAAATAACTGTTCTCAAGTTGCTTCAAGAACAGGCATTAAAATATTCGGTTTATATTTATAGTAGATATAGATACAACATGTATCTTCATGTCTTGTAAAGAAATGTTTTTTTCTATTTGCTGTCCAATTTGTTGCTATAGTCTTTCTGAGATAGCATCCTGCTGAAATCTTAGCTGACATGTTTTGTTTCCTGCATTTTTATAGCATTTCAGTGATTTAAGACCTGGTTTATAATAATACCTCAGTCTGATTTATTTTGTTACTTTATTTTTGAAGTTGCACGGTCACTGCAGTGCTGTTAAGATCTTTAGAAAGAAAAGAAAAAGAACCTAGAGCTTTTCTTCTACCTGTTTTGAAACCTGGCAACACCAAGTTGCAGATTGGGGTTGGTATGTATTGTTGTTCACATATTCTAAAAGGAATTTCCTGGTACAAGGAATCTGTGTGAAAATAACACAACCAGCTCCTTTGCCTTATTCTCTTAGAGAATCTGAGGACATAGGAAAATTGTCTAATGTCTGCTGAACTCTGGCCATCTGGGTATGGGAGATGTTGTGTTTGAAGCCACCCATTAGCCTAGTTGCTCTGGCTTCTCTGACTATTAAGACACTGAAACTGGATTACTGATTTTCCCAACATAGTCAATCCCATCTGTGGAAAATGTTTTCATATCGTACTCCCATCAAGCTATGCAACAACCAACTTCATTACCATTTTCCTTGGCACTTCTACATGCAGATGCTGAGCTAACTGCTCTATCTAGGATGTTCTTATGAGATCCCTTAGGGTAGTATTAATTCTTTAATGACTCCCACAAGTTACTCCAATAGCTCATTGCCATGCAGTGAGACACTGCTCGCATTTCCTCTTGCCTTTTTCAGAGAAGAGAATGTTTCTGTTCTGAGAAATGCTCTAGATTGTCCTTAAGTGTTTATGAAAGAGGAAAAGAGAGCCATTACACTGTTGTGTAGGCTGTTTTTCCAACCCCACAGTTGTCTGGCAAGAAATACTTGGATAGGAGTAAGATGAAGTTGTGAAATTGAATCATGGTATTTCAACAGATGGTCATAAGCAGCCTAAATATGCTTTGAGTGCATCATGTGTTTGACTTGACTCTGAGAAGGAGATTTATAGTTATGTTCCTCCTTAAAAGGAAATACCTAAATACTTCTGCTCTTCTAAATCTGTACTGTATTATCTTTCAAAGATAAACAATATATCTGTTGCACTCTAGGGTAGATTATTGGTTCTTCTGAGCTGAGAGGCATGTAAAAACTAAGAAAAGAGAATACGCTTCTACTGAGTTTACCAGAACAAGTTGATGAATTGTATGTGAAAAGGGAGTGTGGAAGCATAAATATGTTCTACATCCTTTCCATGACAGGCTATGGAATATTTATTATAAATGGAGACATAAAGCAGGAATAATCTTCACCATGACCTCACTATGACAAACTGACTTTCTAATTCTTGCTGAGTGCTGATTATTACTTGGCTAACATTCTGAGCTAAAGATAAAGCATGTGCTAAGTTGCAGGAATTCTTACAAACAGGCTGAGCTATTTTCAGAAGGGCAATTTTAAGGACACATTCAAGTTTTTACTTGCAGAAGTATTTTTCCTTAAAGCATATGAATAGGTCCACACATCTGCAAAACCTTCAGGCAAACAGTATGAATCCAATTGCTCATTTATGCATTGAGTTTAGTGCCTGGTTCAATGAAGTATGTTTATGAAATGGGGGTTAGAGAATTTGGTACATGGTATAAATGCACTCTCATTAATATCTTTCTGGAGGTGCATATTAAGGGAAGAGGTGTAACATTCATAAACTTGCTTCCATTTTTATAAACTCCAAGGGGATGCTACTGCAAAGGTAGCTCAAATAGATGAGTATAACATCCTTGTTGAGTTTTGTCACTTGCTGGAGACATTTGACCTATCATTTCGTACAGGTTTTGCTCATGGAGGGATGTAAGGATCCAGCTTTTCTGTGGCAGTGCAGCTGTTTTGCCATGTGCTTCTATACAGTCCTTTCAGAAGGCTAGAGGGAAGAGCAACAGTGAAATCACAGGAAGAAATAATGACTGGAACCATCAAATTAACAATTGTGCTGTTCCTCATGTAAAGTTTAATTTATGTACCACCTTGATGATTTTACTGTGATCTGAATTAAGCCAAAGCTACCTCTAGTCTGGTTTTGAAGGTAGCAATGTCCTTAAATGCACCATATTTGTCTTGTCATAAGCAGACCATCTCCTCTCCAGATTTGTGAGTAGCTGTGAGAAGCCAACCCTTCTAGTGTGCTCTGGCTAGTGTAACACAGACTTCATACATGTTGCACAATGTGCTCTTCCCAATCGTACACCAACCTTTGATCAGTTCCTCTTATGCTTACATAGAAATGAGCCATAGTCAGGGGACCACTGCAAGCTCTTTCTTCTGATATTTTCAGTGCCTGTTAGTGGTAGCCTCTTTGCAATTTTATTCCACGGCCCTCTTGATGTGTAGGTACAGGAACAAGGGGGAAAAAAAGTAAAAAATTTTCTGGTCTTGCTGATACTGAACAGCAAAATTAGCACACTTCTAGGAATGGTTGTTACAGCATTTCTTCTAATAATGTCCAAAAAGTGGATAAAGGGAGGACTTATCAATCATTTTGTAATACTCTAAACACCTTTAACTTGCTTTCAAAGTTTTCCCATATGACATAAGAGTTTCTCTACAACTTATTCTACCATCTCACCATGCAGTCTGCTTCTATGATACAACTCTTCTGTTCTGAAATTAAGACCACTGGGGGAGATCAGTGGAGGGAATTGTCTCACATGAAGAGTGTAAAACATCAATCAGAATGAGCAAACACCTCTTTTAAGTTCTAGATGAGCTGTAGGAAGTTTTTGCTTCTATGAAGTTTCACAGGCTGCCTGAATTTAGATCTCTTAAGTCTGTGAAAACAGAGAGGGTGGTGGGGTTTTTTGTTTCTGTCAGAGCCAAAATATGAGACTTTCTCTAAAACTCGGTAGGATCAGTACTGAGCAACACTGGCAAGACAGAAAAGCTCAGTAACCTGTTTATTCTGGCTCTGTCATCTGAGTCCTGTAGTATTACCAATGCAAGCATACTGTTAATCTATGTGAAGTTATTGAATCAGTAGGTATCTCTTAGTTTCTCAGATGGGTCAACATTTCTTCTGTTTTGCATGAAGTGCAACAGCTTTGTCTCTGATGTTGTTTTCACTAAAATGGAACAAAACAGTTTCTGCAGGCAAATCATCCAGCAAATTTTTTTTTGTATTTTTGGTGTTACTTTGAAACTTGACTACCTGCAGAGAATCTCAGGTGAGGCATGTCTGCAAAGCACCTTTTTCAAGTATGCACTGCATTAGTTTGGTTAATTGAAGCGAAGTTCAATTTGTCAAAAAAATCTTGAAAATATTAGAGTTAAATTTGCATTCTTGTGTATCTCATGTTCATGGGATAACCCAAACCTTCACGCTGGAGATCAAAGCAAGCTTTCCTAGTACTGTGGGTTGCTTTGCCATATTCTGTCACCATTTCAGATTTGAAAAACTAAAAACTACAGCAAAATAATTCCTAGCAGATGTTTGTCAGGTTTTATCCCTGACAGATTTTCTCCATTGAGCATTGCCTTCCCAAGGGAATATAAAAAGGGGAATAAAGAAGAGGGACTTTAGGATGGGGAAAAAACAAACTAGGATAGGTTTATTGAAGTAGTAATAACGATGATGGTGAAGCACAAACAGAGTCAGAGGCCTGGGTCAGGCGCTCTGTGGCGCCATTTTACACAAGCGGCGCCATTTTACACAAGCGCCGCGGGCAGGAGCGCTGTGATTGGTCCATCCGGGTCACCTGACCCTCCCTCTCCCTCTCCTCCCTCAGGCACCGCCACAGCCGCAGCCCCGCACCTCAGGTCAGTGGAGATACGGGCAGGTTCTCTCCTGGTCCTTTCAAATCGGTCCACCCCACCCCTTATAACTATATAGTTCCTTCCATAACTATATAATGTAGTTCTATAAAAAAATTTACATTATACAGTTTGAATTTACGTGCTTTCAGGCACTGGCCCTCCACCATCCTCCTGCGTGTGTCCAGGGCCTTGAGCAGAGACAACCCCACGCATGGCTTTGCCCGGGGGTGAAGAAATACACACAGCTTTTCCCAGAAGTATGAGTTCCTCTCATACACAGCAGGGACTTCACCACCTTCCACTGTGTGTCGAAGGTCTGTCTGGGCAGGGCTGGCTCAGAGCCCCGGGGTTGAGCCCCAGGTGACTTGTGTGAAATGCTTGTCCTCTTTTTTGAAAGTTTCACCACCCACTGCTTGCAGAGTGGTTTTTAGCAAGCCATTATGATGGTCAGCTTTGCTGGAGGTTGGTGGATGGTTAAGAGTGTGATTGATCCATTCCATACCGTGCTGTTTGGCTCCTTTAGCTACTAGGTTATTTTGAAATGAATCCTAATTGTCTGACTCAATCCCATCTGGCATCCCATGCTGCCATAAAATTTCCCTTTCAGAGCCTAGAATAGTATGGGCAGTGGCATGAGGCACAGCATGTTTCCAGTTATCTGATGCATGCTTTTACTGTGGTGAACATGTACAGTTTACCCTACTGAGTCTGAGTGAGTATGATATTATCAGACTGCCAGGCCTCTCCATATTTATATTTAAGCCAGC
Organism: Phaethornis superciliosus; assembly: GCA_023637945.1. Lineage (NCBI taxonomy): Eukaryota > Metazoa > Chordata > Aves > Apodiformes > Trochilidae > Phaethornis > Phaethornis superciliosus. The sequence continues at coordinate 6,501,733 of JAJQWJ010000014.1, read as the reverse complement.
ATGCCTCATACCACAAAGGTTTTAACCATCTGGCCTACTTAATAGCATCACAGCCATTACACTCATGGATAACCAGGGTGATAGCATCCATGATAAAATCCACCCCTTGTGTGTTTGAGTGTGTTATGTCAATGTACTGTGTTACTCTCACAACATAGGTGAACTGTGTTTTATATAAGGTCTGCAAAGTTTAATAGGAATATTTCTGTATTTAAAGATACGGGAATCATTAAAAATCCACCAAACTGTCCTCTGCTGGAGAATTAATATTTCATTTTGCCAGTCTACTTAAATTATTTTCTAAAGGCTTTACAGGGTGCCAAATTTCCATTCATGGGGGTAGATCACCAGAGAAAATGGAAGCATTTCTTCCTAGATTAGAAGACTTTGGAGAGATATTTTTTCCCTGAAACATTAAATGTTAAAACCATGATCACAAATATACACAGTCATTTCCTGCTTATATTTTCAAATCACAGAAAGATGGGTGCTCCTTGATGGTCATTCATGTGAGAAGTTGCTTATTTTTCCAGAGGCCAAAGAAAGTTGGTGTGTTTTCACTTCCTAAGGTCCTTTCATTTCCTGCTTAGGCTTTTCACTTAATAGAGCAGAGAAACAGTATTGATCAAATTGTGAAATGAATGAAGTCCTCGAAGAAAATTTCAGGCTGTGTCTGAAGCTATCTGGAGGTTCAGAAGTTGTTCACATTGTTGGTTCTACAAGCTTAAATTCTGTAGTGTCTTACGGCTATTAATATGGACCTCATGGGATGGTTCTCGTTACAAGGTTGTCAGAACAAAAGGTCATAGGGAAAAAAATAATCTTAATCAGGCTTCACAAGAGAGATGTTTCACCACAGCAGATAACTATGAACACTCAATACTCATACACTGTGCAAGAACAGAGGTCAAATACTCTCAGAATGGTATATTATGGGAACACACAGTCAGACTGCTCCAGGGGATATTCTGGACTGGTTTGGGGGTTGTCACTGAAAAGATTTTAACCACATAATGTAGAAATTAGTGTCATACAGGTATTACCTTAAAAAAAAACCTACTCCGAAAACTTTTACATGTCTAACATAAAGAAAATATGTTTTATATATTCTCAAGTGTTAAGAAGCAATACCTGCTGTATAGTCTGATAGGGATGAATTTTACTTGAACTTCTGGTGAGCTACATAAAAGCGAGAATTATACATGTAGGTAGGAAGCTCAATATAGGCATGGCTTTAGAACTAAAGGAACTGCTTCAGGTTAGATTACTATAACTGTAATTGCATGTATAATACTGCCTTAATACAACAACACTAAGCAGCTTTCTCCCTTTGACCAGATAAAACATGACTCTTACTCTAATTTTTTTTGCTTCAACCTCTAATAATTAAAGGGGAAGTCTTCTAAATTTTGATGATAAGGTATCTGTACTAAACTGGAGAATCCTGGAGACTGTGGAGACTGTTCCTTTAAAGAATCTTGTGTGTGTAAATAAATGATAACTGGAAACAGATTTCTTGATAAAATCCCTGGAGATGTTGCAACACATGAAAATCAAACCAAAAGCCTATGTTTAAAATTAATCAGGAACAGGAAAGGAGAAATCACACAGGAATGAACTTCAGGACCTCGTTAACTAGGACAACTGGTATCTGTTACACTGAAGTGGATGAAATAATTCTAGTATTTGTAAATACCTACTTAGAGCAAACTGGGTATTCAAACTGAATAATTCAAATTATCATGGACTATAAATTTTCCTACTTATTGCTGGAAAGGGGGGAGGTGAAAGACTGTGCTCTAGAGATGTCCCAGTTCTTTAATGACAGTGCCTTAAATATCCAAGTTGGAACTGGGACACTGAAAAGTGCTTATCTCGCATACCATGACATCATTGCATCACACTACACCACAGCATCATAGCACAGATTCCTACCTGGGTGCAAAAAAGTGGAAATTGAGGTTTGTGGAGGAATATGGCAAAAAGGAGAATTTTGGGGGATCTCTTCTGTTGGTGGTGGCAGCCAGGTTCTTTCCAGTGATACCCTTCAAGGTGTGGTGAGCTGCCATCAGGATTTAACTCCTTTATGAGGAAAGCAGTGACATCTGAGCATGTATTCCAGTTGCTGGGCTGATAGCAGATCTGCTTGTGTCTGTGGGAGGATAAAGGAACTGTACCTCTTATCTGGAATAAATAAATACTGTTTGGCCTCCTCTGCAGATTTTGCTTGGAACCGTTGTGTATATGTTTAGCTTCTACACAAAAGCATGCCATCTGTGCAGGCCAGCTCTTCCTTAGATATAAAATAATAAGAAATAAGAAAAGGGCACCAGCCCCACGTGTCTGAGTGAGGACTCTCAGAAATGGAGCTCTGAGGGCTGGATGACAGTAAATTCTTAAAGAACTGGCAGAAATTGGGACAGAAGAGCTGCAGCCAGTATGAAAGGGAAAGGAGAGGCCTGGAGCACAGCATGGAATCTCATTGTGACTGAGCATTTTGTAGTGAGCTGAGCTGTGTGAGGCCAGAAAGATTTTTGAGTGAGACCTAATTAAAATCATCTGGCCCTCATGAGGGAGATTTCTTTCTCCTTGCAATTATTTTTATGTGTCAGGGATATTTAATTAGACATGTAAAGCTCATGTGTCTGAGAGGAATTCAAAGCTATTTTCAGTGTATTATTATATTGTTGGACTTGGGGATTACAAACACTGCAAGTCTATAAGAGCAATGAAACCTTTTGTCCAAGGCTGCAGCAGTGGCTCAGGACTGACATGATCTGCATCTACTGCAGTTCTCTATATCTGATTTTTAGGAGACAGTAAATATCTAAGTAGAAATTCTACATCATCCCAAATGGTATCAACAGGGTTTTGTTGTGTTTTCTTTGACCTAGTCACCCCCCTGCAGCTATTCTGTGGCATATTAATATTAGACGAAACTTTGGAGAACCATGGTTTTGGTAAGGTTTTCCCCTAGTGTCTTAATTTTTTATATCAGCTGATTTTTTTTCTTTTTTCTTGTTCCTTCTTTTCAATGATCACAGTTATGAAAAGAGACCATTTGGGAGCTTTCTTCTCGCAAGTGGTCTTCATAGCAAGATGGAGTTTAGCAAGTAGTGATTAATAGGTGAGCACTGGACTGATGAGGTGCCACCTCTGGCTACTTTATTATAGTTCCACATATTCTATGTCTTTCTAACATGAGGATAAAGTTACTTGCTGTGACTATGAACATCCAGAGCACTATCACAGATACGATACTGTATAACTTTGTCAGAGGTCTCCTTGGAATAACTTTGCAAAGGCAAACTCAGAAATTGTACCTTGATGGTTTCTTAGGTTTGTTTCTGTTTTGCTTATGTGCGCTCTTATTATGGTTGAGGACTTTCCCCCCCCCCCCTATTTCTTTCATAGACCTGTATGATATAAACTGGGGTTCATAGGTTCTCTTGTCTTATTCAAAAAACTTGATGTTATTTTTGCAACCACATTCAAATTTAGGTTAGCAGCAATGGTAGGTTACAAACATACCAGGGAGGCTGGCTCTCTGTGAATTCCCTAGGGCCATTCTAAAGATTTCTCCCTCTGGACTTCGCCACTTCTTTATGTTGCATTGTTTAAGAGTTTTCAGTTAATAGTACTGTTTTGATTCAGAAATAAGTAGGTAAGGAAAAGGTGAGGTAAATATATATACACACATATACTGGTATACTTGATCCTAAACAAAATGTAAAATTCACTTAGCCCTCAGAGATCTTTCCAATACTTGTACTCTCACCCATTCTCATTCATTTCTAGAATCATAAGTGATGAGGCCTCTTTTCTCTCAACTGTTAAGTAGTTCAAGAGCCCTTCTGCTCTGCTACTGCACTGTGAGGTGAAAAATCTGAAATGCATTGCTAATTTTAGTACCGTTTTAGCACAGTATTTGTAGGGTGACTCCCGTCTCTCTTGAGTTCACTGAGCTTCCTCCCTAAGCTCACTAGGTGGCTGTCTAAGAACACACAAACTCTTTCACTTGCTGAAGCCCAGCTCTTTGGCTGCTCTGCCATTATCGCACACTGGAGGGTGCCCTCTCATCAGCCGCAGCAGTTCCCGGGTACCAACTGCAAGGGCTGGGCTGGGGGGAACCAGCCTCACGCGTCCTGAACATCAGATCCCTGTGATGAAAACCCTTTTATTCTCAAAGACAGAATAAAGTATTTTTATCAGCTGATTCCTAGCCTTACTTGAATGACTTCCCCATAACACCAGTTTTTCAAATTCTTTGTGGTATTCATAGGAGTTAGGTAAAAACAGGGAATCAGGTAGACTGTAACTAAGGCTAGTTTGTTTTTCCAGTAAGCTAGAGGAGTGAAGCAAAGCAGCTTCCAGAATCTGGAAATGGCAGTTTGTATGTGAAGGGATAGACTGAGAAAAACATGTGTGCTGTTCACTTAACATCCTTCTTCTTGTTAAAGTCCTTATTACCAGATGTGTCTTGAGGTTGGCTTGTACACACTGATTTTGTATGGTGATGAATTCTTTAACTTAAGGGAAATTATTTCTGATTGAGACAAAAATTGGACTCCAAGGCGCAGGCTGAGCTGAACTTTGGGCATGTATCTCAGTTTTCCAATACTTTTCATTGGAAACCATGATTTATGAAGGAAAGTATGCGTGAATCTATCTCCAGTCCATGTGTCATCCTGTTGTCTTCAGTACTGCAGAATATAAAGCAGGGAATAAGACCACACAGGAATGCATCTCTCTAGAGCACCTCTGAATCTTACTTACATGGTTTGTGTTACTCTCTTCTAGCCCAGAAGGACTGAGGTATGGAATAGGCAATATCTTGTCTCTTTGCCTTAATGTGATTGCAACAAAGCTGGATCAGCAGACGGATAGGAATGATCTTAATTACTTATGCATGGGGAAAGAAGGGGGAGGATGGGAGAAGAGTAGGGAATATAAATGTTGTTTCTACTCAGTCAGTTTTTTCCCCTCACTGTTTTCAACAAGATATTTACATTCCCTAAAATAATAATTTTTCTTTTAGTTTAGCCTTGTTGAAAAACCTAAATTTACCTGATACTTTTTAACAATTTTCACTTGGAAACACTGAAATGAGATACTTATTCTGAGGGCTGGGTCAACTCCATATCTTCCAGAAGATCTCAGACTGTGAAATAGTTTGTTTCCTGTCATCAGGAGAGAAAACGCTGATGTACAATTCTCTGCTGACTTCTGAGAGTTGTTAGTTGCTTGTTCTCTGCCCAGTTCTGGTATTTTTTGGCTCCTTGCAACTACATAATACCTTTTCCACGTGAAGATAAATGTATAGTTTTAAGCCTTCAATTCCTATAAATCTTAATTTGCATATTGCAAGTTTTGCTGAAATAATAACAAATACCCAAAGTGTTTTTTTCTGGCCGTCAGGCAAATATGAAAGTTAGCATTCTTGGCTCAGAATCTGTAGGATTAATATGAAATGCTAAAACATGATACTGGAGCTGATCAAACCATGCAACCTACACCTGAGGGGAATTTTTCTCATGGAATTCATAAAAACGTCCTTATTTTCTCTTGATTAGATGTGACTGTGAAGGTTTAAATGGAAAGCAGCAACTTGTACACGGACAGCAGTGGGAGCTTTACTGTTCCAAAGCCATAACTTTTAATCAGCATAGTTCCCTGTCAAAGTGGATTACCCCAAGACACTTCACAACCCACTCTGCTCCTCACCCCCCCGATGGCTTCAGGGGGGAGCTTTGGAACAGGAGGAGAGAAGCAGTGAGAAAGGGGATGCAATTGTCCGAGAGAGACAGAGCTATGTGCCAAAATGTCTGAAGGTTTCAGTACTGTATGATTCTCACATTTTTGGTAGTTTATTTTTTAATCGACTGTTTTAAAAAAGGCAAATCCACTGGCCGTCTGCCTCTTCTATAGAGTTGGTATGCCACAGTAATACAATTTGGAAACTGAGGTGTAAACTCTCCTTTCAAAGAGTCCTTTGGTAGCTGAAGGATGCTGGCTGGGATCCATCCAGTAGGCATGAAGGTTCAGAAGGTTAATGAGAAGTTCAGAGAGGAGCATTTATAAAAGCCAGTACCAAGAATAACCCAGTTCTTGAAGTACTCTGTCTCAGAGCAAAGTGTGATTTTTGTAATCTAGGAAGCTGGGAAGCTGTTTTACTCTGTTTGTTTCTTGAATAAGAAGACATAGCATATATAAAATAGTTTGGGATTTTTTTCCACTTTAATTAAAGTCTGTATAAAAAAGTACCAGATTAACAGTCTGGAAGAACTATACAGTATTTATTGTATATATGATATGCAATGAGATAAGAGTTTGGTTGCCAGATTCTAAAACTGGTCTTGTTAGAGGCATCTGTACTGTGGCCTAAAGATTAACACCTTTTATCTCTCTTTAAGTCACAGTCTTTCAGTAGATCAGTGCTGTTATCAGCACCAGACAACAGGAAGCACCCATTGTGCTTGCCTTCATGCAGACATGAGGTGTGAGTTGTTCCTGTCCTAAATAAAAGTACCTATTTATCCAAAGTAATTAAAGAGCTAGAGAGAGGTGGTTAAAAGGAAGAAAGTGATCACTTGTTTATCAAATCCAGTTTCTGACCACAACAGTCTGCTTTGGTGTGTGTAGAGCCCAGAATGAACCAAAAGAATATCTTGTTTTTCGGTTCTCTTTCCACTCTTCTTTCCCCAGAGCAAGTACAAGTGGTTGCAAAAACCCCATCTACCACCTTCAGCAGAGTTGATGCAAAAGGTCAAAGACTCAGAACCTGGTAATTCCCATGATCATGGAAAAGGTTAGAATATGTGCAGTAGTACTAGTAATGCATTTGAAAATGTCCAGATGATATTAACTGGGTGAGATAAAGTCCTCCTTCTCGACCATAGATTTAGCATTGGGTGTTAAAAAAAAAAGAGTGAGCAAATCATTTAATCAAAAGCAAGAGAGTACCAGCAAATCCTGTACAGTATTCAATCTATGCTCTTTGTAAGGCAGAAGACAGATTCCTTTCAGTTGTGTGTTTCCAAGTTATTAAATGAAAATCCCATTTTTGATCCCTGCTGAAGACCATCAGAAACCCTGAAGTGTGGGGCAAATTCAATGCAATGCAAATAACATGCATCAAAAACAAGTCAGCCTGGCCTCCCTTCAACCTTGCAGTCGTTGATCTCAACAGGTCAAAATTCTGATGCTCTATTATCCCCAATTTTTAAGTTACAGCTCTGGTATCAGCCCTGACCTGTTACATAGGGAATTCTGTCAACCTCTGGCTTCCCAGCTCCTTAGCCCAGATGATGTTTTTTCACCAAACATCTTACAAACAGCAGTATGACTGGTGAAACTGAGCAGGATTCTCAAAAATGTGTAAGCTCTAGGGTAGAATCACTATCTTAAGGAATAAATAAAATGGTTGATAAGTGTTCCAGATGTTAAATGTGTCTTGGTGAGTTAAGTGTTTTATATCATCTACCTGATAGCTGCACTGGTACACTCTTAAATTAATATGGCTAATGTAACATCAGTCTAGTTTAGCTCAGCTATTCCTGAGACTTGATCAAGCTGTATGGTTATCTGAATGATACGCTTGTAACAAGTTCATGACTTTCATGACATGGTCCATGGCAATTTAGAAACAAAAAACAAATGTCAGCATTAGATGTTAACTGGCCACAAAAAACACCAATTCAAGTTCAGAATATGTATTATGGTAGATGTATATCACGGCAGAACATCTGATGGTCTAACTCAATACCTGAATGCTTTTCAAATTAGATGTTCCAGTTTGTTTACATACAATTTTGGTTTTGCAACTAGTCTTTTGGAAGTGGATGCCAAAACCCTCAAAATTAAATTGTGGTAAATGATACAGTTTGAAGTAGTACATGCTATATTTAATGGGAGAGAACCTTGTTTACAGCCTGTTATTGTCTGTATTGGTTGACTTTTCCCCACGCACCAGCAAAGACAAGAATGAGTAAGGCATGGTAGTTCTGGGCAACCTGGTATTTGCAGACTTTTACAAAGTCTGAGCTGAAGAGCTTTCTGCTGACAGGCAATATCTCTGACCAGAAATTAAATGTGCTGATCCAGTTAAATTATTACCTATCAGTGGAGTGTGCTGAACAGTTAAATTCTTTGAAAGTTAAAAATCTTTTAATGGACTTGGAAATAGAATATCTTTTTGTGGAGGGTAAAACTACGATTTGTATCTTGAATCTTATTCAGCTTCTGTAGATAAATAGTGAGATATCATTAATACAATTATGATCTATGAGCACTTTCTGCAAGGTTATCTATTTGTAACATTGGGGGGAAGATCATCAGTGACATTGCTTTGGATATAAAAAATAGAAAACTGTCTAGAATAGTTCTTATTTTTCAATACAGTGTTATATTTCAGCTATCAAAATCCCACCAGTTATTTTGCTTAGACACAAATTATTTTGTTTAGTAGCTTGTAAAATTAATTTTTGGTGGTGCATTTTACGGAAATAGAGACCTCGATAACTTCTTACTTGCTCAACAGTTACATTGAATATATAAGGTGGAAACATGAGTTCTAGTGCTCTGGGGAACACGTTGCACCAGAATGGCTTTTCCTGCATTCAGGGGAAACAGTAATGGGATTTTTCTCTTACTGTTCCTCATAGAAGGAAAATGTAGCCATTTCTGTGTCCAGTTACCCCTCCCTGCTTCAGCCTTGCAGGAATCCTGGTATCATAGCAGCGTCCTTGAGTTCCTGAGGTGAAGGATCAGGATGGCTGCAATGCAATGCTGTCCTGAAAGCACTCTGACATTACTGATAGGACATTATAGATAGGTGTAAGTATTTTGTACGAGAACAACTCCTGAGCTCTCCAAATATCCTGAATCTCTTGAACAGTAAGCTAAACAGAGCTATTAGAGAGACATTATTTACATGGAAGCAAAGAAGTATTGGCAGGGAATTCCTGCTCTGGGTGCAATGCCTTCAGTTTCTTCTGTTAGACAGACCTAATTCAGATACTATGGTGATACAAGAAGGTGAAGGTCCGAAAGGGAGTTCTTGTGCATGCTTTTCTCTGAAATCTGTTTGCTTTATATGGGGAAGAACCACGTAAGTAAACATTTCCACTATAAAACCCTTTCGTATACTTTTTGAATGAGCTATTGTGCCAGCTCTGCTATGGTATTATGAAAGGATTAGTGAACATTATCACAACCAAACATAATAAATTAATGCCTGGCAGCCCAAGTCACTTAAGAAATACTAAATACAGCAGTGTTAAGGCTGAAATTGTATGGTGACAATAGCTTGATTTAATGGTTAGAAAGTAAGCCTGGAATTTAGGGCTTACTGAAGGTTCCTGCCTCCAGTGGCAGAATCCAGAAATTTAATCAGATTGTGTTCATGATTGAATACCTCTTATTATTGAATAGAAGGTACATAAAATATGTTTCAAGTATAAGTCCCATAATAAATGCTTGTCTTCAGAGAGGCTGTGGAAAACTGGTTTCTAAGTTACTATGTTGCATTCTGAGTTCAGAAATTCAGGTTTTGCCTCAAGTTCAACACATCTGGGACACTCAGGTTGTTCCTTCTCTGGTACCTCTGGTGGAAAACAAATTAACTGCTTTCCTTAGCCCTGCCTGGAGTGCATCAGCTGTTAGAATGCAAGCCCTGTGGGCCAGAGTTTGCTTCTGATTAACTCTGCCCAGGGCCCTGCTACCCACAGGCGATGCAACATAAGGCTTTAAATTGCCACCTGCATCTGTACCTTTTGCAATGCAGGTCTGAGAATCAATACTGCCCTGCTACCCATCTGCCAGTGCCTGTTCTTGTGGGAACCAAGTGTTATGTGTAAGCTGCAAGGTGAAGAACTTCAGAATGTGAGGTACATTGAAGGACAAAATGCAGCCAAACCTGAGCCTGGCTTTGTTCCGTATAGCAAGGGCTGAAGAATATCTATGATAGCGCTGCACAGTGTGCAGGGAGTAGACAGGAAGATCAGCTTTTTTTGGCTGATGTACATACAAAATTGACTGGGGAAGAATTTAAGGTATTTTCTAGCAGCTGCATCTCCTTATTTCAGGATGTTTTTTGGTGGAAAGAAGACTTATTACCTTGCCAAAACCTCACATCTCTCTAGTCCCTGATAACTGATGGGCTAACAGTTTGAATGATTCATTTGTAATTGCTTTCCTCTCATGATAGTCACTATCTTGTTAGGAGTCAGTGTTGAGCACACCTCGTTTTTGATGTGTTCCACTCTATCCCAGCTTTTCTACTGCTTTTTCCCTTTACTGTCCTCTCAGACCTTAGCAATGCTCAGCATTTGGTTTCAAAACAGAGTCTAGATAAGGTTCTTCAATACTGCTCTTTCAGATCTTATCTGTGTGGATCTGCATCTAAAATTTTCTGCAGTGTCCAGACAGAGGGTGAGCCACAAGCAACACCTTTTCTCCTAATGACAATGTGCTCACACTTAACATACTTTTCCTATTGTTTCTTGTTGTAGTCTCTGTAAGCCTTTCAGGACATGCATACAGTGTTACACACAATGGGATCCCAGTGACTCAGTAGGATTGGACTTCTACTACAATAGAAATAATTATGTTAATTTATTTTATTGATGCTTTTGAATAGGATTTGCTGAAAATTAAAGGAAATATGGGATATGGATCATGTTACCATAAAACCACATGCAGTGAAACATTCATCCGTTTCCAACATTTCATGTCTTCTGGGCATCCGAGGTAGTTGAGTTGATTTACACAATCAAGCCATTCATTAAATATCTGTTTGAGTTTTAGGCAGATGCATCCTTTACCTGAGTGATGAAATCTGACTACAGGAAATGGAGCTATTCCTTTGTGAAAAGACCCCATTCTGCTTTATAAAGTGAGCCTTGCAGCAATATACATCTAGAAAACTGCCAAGCTTTGTATACCAAATATCGTTGTAAGGGTTCAGCAATAAAATAGTTGAGGAGTTGGGGCTGATCCAACCACACAATAGCACATCTTTATGCAATATTTCCTCTTTCAACATCCATCTCCAACACAGTAATTCACAGACAACCGTCAGTTCATTTTAATTCCAAAATTCTAGCCCAGAACACAAAGCAGTTTAGAGTCTGAGTTCTTGTGTGGGCATATTAATTATTTAAATCAGTAGTCCAAATCATGTTAAAGAGAGTGCTTGCTGGGAATCCTTCAGGAGCAGAGTGATCATTGTTTATTATTGCCTGCTAGACTATACTGTTAGTCAGAAGCATGCTCAGTATTCCCAACCAAAAATACTCTGTATAGCTTGCTGTTGTCACAGACCTGAGTGATGGTGAATGAAGGGAAAAGCAGCAAATATACATTAGAGAATATATCTGTGAAATGATCCAGTGAATTTAGGTAGTCCTGACTTGGCATTAGCTTGAAAAAACTTCTCAGCTGACTTATTTTTTAGAAAAATTAAGTATTCCCAGGCAGCTGGGAGAGGCTGTGAAACCTATTGCTATGTTGAATGAGGCTTCTTAAACCAACTTGCAGATAAATACATACAAGGAAGAATCATGATCACTCTGTGCTACAAGTGTCCACGGTCTTGGGTGAGAGAAACCATAGGTCAGTTTTGTCCTGCACAGGGAGGAGGGAGCTGTATTTTTGTGTATTCTAGCTTTTGTGTTGTTATGAAAATAAAACTATGAAGTTATGTCCATTTTGCCTTTTTTGTGCCTGAAGTGGGGACAATCCAAGCCAGCTGCTTCAATGGTAGGGTAGTCACTCAAACGAGAAACATCTTCTGCTCTTAAAAGGCAACTACAATATATTCACTGTCTTGAATAACCAGTCCTGCATTCCTCAGTTGCCAGTATAATGGGACCTTGAAAAGAAGAGAAGTTTCACATGACCTTACCACATACGTCTGACTTTGAGTGCCTGAAAGGAATGACCTCCATCCCATTCATCATAATGGCTTGTTAACACTCAAATCCACTGTTTTGAGGGCTCTCTTCTTATATTAACCCATACAAGACATGAATGGCAGAGGCATGGTTAGGCAGAGAGGTCACTCTTAGCTACAGTGACTAAACTGCCACTGCTGCAGAGAACAGGCTTTTCTTGAGGGCAGCTTTTGGCACTACCTCTCCACAGAACTGGCACTGGCTTAGTCACAGACACTGGCCAGTTACACAGCAGAAGCAAACAGGACAGTATTTACTTAAAGATCATATGTGACAATCAACACAAATGCAAATGAATGCATACACCACTTATATTACTTGATAATTATAACCTCCGTATTTTTATTCATGAACTTTACAGTTCCAAATATAATGAAACAGTTAGAGTACTTTATAACAAGGCTTATAAAATAATTAAATATTACACTTAATATTTTTTGGCTTTTTTTTATTTTTATTTTTACACCATAATTCATACTTTGTGACACTAGTGTTTTCTTTCCTTAGTTGCCACTTATGGAAGTGAGCAAAAAAATATAAAGGAAAAGCTATGCATTAATAAATTAATTATTTTACATCAAATAATAAAAAGGACACAATTACAGAAACAAAACAAAATGTTTTAGTTTTCCTAGAAAAAAAGGTTATAATTACACAGTGTCCTATAGCAAGACAGAGCGGTGTAGGTTGAGATATCTTTCCAATCATCATTTCATAAGTATTATAGTATACGTGTTTTTAATTTAAATTGTTGCAGAAGGAACTGCTAATTTCAAGTGACCACTGTCTGGCATTAATGCTGAGCTGGCTAATCTTACGCTGAAACGATACTTTAAAAAAACAGCGAAAGTGAACTAAATTCATCAAACAATGTTGTGGGATTGGGTGGAATTAGATAAATATGTCCCTCATAGGCACTCCCCAGAAAATTACAGTATAACACAGCTCTGTCTCAGAAAGGGTTTTGGCAAATATGTTGGGTATTTTTTCAATGTAGAAACATTTTAAGTTGTACCATTTGATATACAGTGTCACTGAACATCTTGATACTTAACTATTACAGATATCATTGTAATTAGATTTCTTTTGTAAGCTGGTGGATTCTGAACTATATAAAAGTATTAGGCAAATGTATAAAAATAGAATTGATTTTTATTTGGTTAGAGTAAATAATTCACTTTCTTTTTTTCTTCATATAAACTGTGTGAATAAATAACTAGAGAAGTTTAGCATGAATTAATGGACTGTAATATTCTTGTTATGTCTTGTGGGTAATGAATGAAAATCTGCAGAGATTTGAGATTAAAAAGAAGACATTCTTCACTATCTTTGCATTCAAACAACCTAGCTTCTGGAAAAAACTACTTTAAAATATCAAGTTTAAATATTAAAATTACATGTCTAATGAGCTTAGAAAGTTGAAAACATAACCATTGACCTCAATAAATCTGAGTTCCTTGAGTTAGTTGAAATAGGAAATTCTATTGTACTTGTAACACAGCAATATTAAAAGTCCAAATGCTCTAACACGATATTTCTAGGTATACATTTCAAGTTACTAGTTAACCATCTCTGAGTTTCTACACAAAGCAGAAAATTATTTCTTCAAAATGATAAAAACATTAGGATGATGCAAAACTTGCTTTTCCAGCAGCAAGCCTAATAGAGAAGCACCATATATCTTTGTAGTGCACCGTTTACTTCTTATGGTCACACGTGTGACGTTCCATTCTCCAGACGCTCCATTTGAATGTCTTTCTGTAAAAGTGGCAGTAAACAGCTTCCTTACCCTGGGGTGATAATATCACAGCAAAATATGAAAGGAAATGCTTTTGATAGTGTGATCTGTCATGTGGCCATGCTGTAACCTTCCTCCTGGAGCCCCCAATCTCTTTTGCTTTGTGTTCTGGTAAATTAGCCAGAAAAGGCTCCCTTGTATTAATTTCTTCCTCATAACTTATGACAGTGCAAAACGACACCTTTAAAGAAATAAAAACTGCCACTCAAGTCTCAGTGTTCAAGTGATCCATAGTACCCTGTACTTTAGTGAGGTCAGCAAATAAAGAAAGAAACATTCCTTTTTCAACATATATCCAACAATTACTGTACCTCAAATATTCCCTTAAAAGAACTTGTCTCTTCCATCAGTGGTTTATGCGGCACCATGTCTTGCCTCAAAGCAAAGTCAATTCCAAGATAAATTGAAGAAGAGAATCCTGTCACTGAAGGGTTCAGACAACATACTATCAGTTCTTCTTTGTGCATGACTTACAGCACTGCTTGCCATAGAATTTGTGGTTACAGACACCATGCTGGGGTACCAGATGACACCAAGTGAAGAAATCCACACAAGAAGGATCATCTGAAGGACAAAATTCCAAATGATATGGTAAGACTGTGTTTTAGTAAGTCTGCAAGTCAAGCAATAGTTTTACACATTGGTATGCATTTGGTAATATTAAAACATGATGGGTGACAGTTCAAAGAAGAAGAACCATGGATTAGCTCTCACCTCAAAAATACTAGTTCCTTTTTTATTATTATTTGTTAAGAGATATTTAATTTGGTAAGAAATCACATTATTTAATTTGGTAGAGTTGCTGTAATAATAGGAGGGTCAGAGGCTAGAGGAATTAAAAACTTTTAGAGCCCACTTTGACGTTAAGGAAAATGGGAGGATGTTCCACTGTACAGGACAAAAAAAAAGTCAGCAGGGTTTTCATCTCTGATTATAAATGTTCTGAAGCCAGGTACTTGGATAAATGAGCCTGCTCCATGTTTGATGCTGACTGCTTGTTGCCAGCAACATCACATGGAGTTTACCTGCCAGCTTTGAGAGTATATGCATGAGCACACAAAGTGCATGGAAATGTGAATGCATGGGCCCTGCTCAGTGCCATGTGTGCAGAGTGCTCTGATATATGTTTGCATTCCCGCACTTTTTGGGAGATTTCTTTCTGTTTGGCTATGCAGGGAGCCTAAGAAATCTGAGGCATTTAATTAGGTGGTGTGAATCAGGCTTTTAGGACTTTGACAATACTATGTTGGTGAAATCTTGATTAACTTTAATGGGAAAACAGATAGGCTGACAATGTTTAGTTCTGATAAGCCCAGCTTTTAATTACAAATAAGCCATGTTTTTCAATTAAGATTTTATTTTGCTTAAATTTATATACAGATCATTTATACACACAGCCTGGTCACTTTAAAATTATTTCATAGCAGCTTCTTTCTACAGTTTTGTAATGGATGCTTTATGTGTCTTTAAAAGAGCAGAGTGATGATTCATATATATGATTTATAAACAAATTCACCGTGTCTGAGAGAGCAGTAAGACATTTAAATGAGGTTTAGCAAAATTTATAGCTAAACTGAAATCTCCTGTGAGCATGGGAAAAGATTCCAGTCGACTCTCAGAACTACTGTTTACGTGGTCAATAAAAGGAATTTACAAGGAGACAGTGAAGAAAAATCTAGCTACTCTTGTCTGTGTTTTCAGATCATCTGAGTCACAGGAGACAAATGCTCCCTCCCACAGCACAGACAACTTCTTCGTATTCTGTGGGCCAGGAGTCATGTCCTCTATAGGACATGAGTCTCTAGATGAACTTCTTTAGATAGTCACTACTTGACTTTTGTTTTTTTATTGCCTTTTCTGTGATAGCAAAGGTGATTTTGTATAGCTTTAACACCCTCAAATTAATTTGAATTAATAAGAAAGTAATTTAATTTTTTTTAAAATATGCCATTTTATTGCTCAGTTTTTAAAAACATAAGTCTGTCTGTAAATACTTATGTTATTAAAAGAAAATGCCATCCTTGCAGGAGGAGTTGTCCAGAAACTAGAAAGTTGAGTACTGAACTGCAGCCTCTCCACTCCACAGTATTGCCTTTCTGATTTTCACTGTGTCAGTAGTGGTGCAGCTGGGAGTCCAGCACCAGATTTTCTATGGCTTCACCTACTGTGCCTGAGGCAGAATTTGCCACTGGGAGGACTCAAAGCAGAAAACAGATGGAAAAACATGCACAGCATGAAGTGAAGAAAGCTGTCCTGGTTAAGTCAGGAAGAAGGTCTCCTGCCCTGAAAGGGTAAATTGTCAAAAATTACAAATTACTGTTTAAAAATTTTATAAGCACCAAAAAGGCAATGCCTTTTATGCATTATATTAAATATTTATGCTCCTTTTGAAGATCAGAGTGCAATGCTAACATTACAGAGGGATGGCCGAAAACTTTACTCTTGGGATCTAATCCAAAGGCTATTGGAATGAACTCAAAGAGTCCCACAAAATTCAATGGATGTGGATAAGGCTGTCAGTTCCTTATTTCTAGTTACTCAAGTATTTAGCTGTTTAAATTTTCATTCATTTTAAGCAGTTTGATTTGCTAGGAGTTACGGTGACCGTAACTGCATCTAACAAAGGGATGGAAATGACCCAGTTTGTCTAGGAAAGTGTATAAACTCTCCCCGAAACATTAATTTCTTGACTGTGATCACTGAGCTGGAGCTGCATGGCTGATAATAGAGACTGATTGGCTTCAACGTGATTCCAGCACAGCTGGTTCCCTCTCTTTTTGCTGGTTTAGACAGAAAGTTAGAGAGCAAGTGAAGAGATAATTGATCTCTAGAGCCTGATGACCCAGTTATAATAAAAAGGAAAGGGCTTCCACAGATGTGAGGAGAGAGAGAAGCCGGCCAAGGCCAAAATTAATAACAGACATTACTCCAGACATGAAATATAGCAGAGGAAGGCAGGGGTGAAAGAAAAGTCCTTGCTATATCGTGACAGAAAAGGATGTAATGCAGAAACTCCAAAGTGCAGCAGAACTTTTTAGGAAGGTTAATTTGAAGTGTTGAGAACATTTACTTATAAAAACAGCCAGACTATTTACTTATCCCTTCTAGGGCCATTTCATTTATATATCCTTGTTTGCATTCAAGTCCCCTGATACATGAGTTTGATACTCTGCATGTCTTGGTGCAGTGGAATGGTCTGTTAAGACATCACTGGGTTTTACAGGGTTTGTGTGCAGAGCAAATGCCAGGAGTCAGTAGAGATGAGGGGGGTGGTTGGCTAATGTCAGTTTACAAGATGCAGAGCCAGACTTGACCTTTGCTCCCAACTCTTATTACCACCTTTCTCTTGCAATCCAGCCTGGGTTTTATAGAGGTTACTTTCAGCTCTCAGTTTTAAAATGGTAACAAGACAGTTCATGTAGCGTATTGCAAAAGTTAAGGTTTAAAATGTTTTAGCATACCTGGCATTATGTGTGACAAACCTGGACCTTCGTGAGAATTTTTGCCCTCAGTTAAGGAGTCACAAACTGTAACCAGTTTGTAAGCAAATCTATAGGAACGGGTTAATACACTGCTCTCTTTCTGTGGTGGTTCTGAGGGAATTCCCCTTCCAGTGCAAAACCTCTTGCTTCTCCTGCTCCTCTAGAGTTGCAAAATACACTATAGATACAGAGAGGGATGCAGCAGACAGGTGGGGACAGCTTAATTTGATGTTCCCCGACTGCATGTCATACACCGATCAGAAGCAGTAAGAAGAGAAGTACATCCTAGACAAAACATTTTTGGACTCACATGATACGGGTGCAATCTGAAGCTTGGGTGGACTAAAAATAAATGGCAAATGCTTACTGCTTAGTTCAAAAGTTGCTATTTTTAATAATAAAAATGTACCAGCATAGGATTGCTCTGTGTTACTCAACAACAGAACCAAATGGCAGACCTTTTGGATGTACTTTATATTTTAACATATCCCTGTTTTTAACATCTCCTGTATTGGTTATACACTCAAGTCTGCTTTAAGAGAATTCACTTTGAGAAGAGAGATGCTGTAGTATCAGAGAACAACTGGAAAGCTGGAAAGTCTGGGAAAAAATAATTTGTGAAGGAACATGCCAAATACTGATCTTCAGTGGGTGTAACTAGAAAAGGCGATTTTTGCTGGATATTGAGTTCTAAGCAGCCAACCCTGCTGCACCAGGCAGAGCTGAGTTTTACCTCTTTTCACAGGGATGGGGCAGAAGTTAGTATTGCAGGCTCTCAGGACTGCTGGTTTCTGATGGGGCAAGCACCCAGAAGCTGCTCTTCCTTGGCGCAGGCACTGTACGCTCCGAGTTTGCACTCCCCCTCCACAGGTCACTGTGCACTGTAGAGATGAGAAAAGTAAAAGCTGTCTTCTGTTACAGAGACTCTCTGGGAGCTCACGAAAGCCAAAGGAGTAAATTTCAAGGGCTTTGGATGAGACTTCCAGAGAGAGATGTCAGGATCGGATGTGTTGCTGTTTAGGAAGCCCCATAGGGGCCAACTTCTCAAAGATGCGTGCATCTGTGCTCCCTTCCAAAAGTTTGGTTGTTTCAGGACTCAGCTGAAAATCTGGTTCCTTACTTAGGCATCAAGACAGAAACTGAACATTATAGAAAACCTGTTCCTGATTGTCTGCACTGATCTCTTTTGAACTCTGAGCCTCGGGGCCCAATCCTTCTGTCTGAAAAAAAGATAAAACTCCCATTGAAACCATAATCATGGCAATATCTGGGGAAAAACAATATGCATTTGTAGGAAGATCTATGAAGTATTTTGAAATGAATAAGCCTTTTACTTGTAAGTGTTTTGTGAAAAGTTGTCTTTAAGATAAATGTGATCATTTTCATCTGATTACAGTTGTCAGGCAAGCATTGTTTCATGTAAATGTTATTAAATGAGTGTGTCTCACTGATATGTGACTCATAAAGTAGATAAGTTCCAGAAATACAGAAGCTTGTTTGCAAGAATGTAGAAACAAATACAGACTGATCCTGTAATTAATCATACTATTTAGGGAATTCCAGACAATCTGTGCAGATGCTCAAATACATTGTGCATATAGATATGTAACAGTTCAACCACAGTGCAGTTTGAAGGAGACTAGGAGAAAAGTGTTTGAAAATGAGTGTGGAATGTAGTTCTTCTCAAGCACGAATAACATTTCTAGGTAACATTCCATTACAGGAAAAAGGATGGATGTGGACCAGCTGCATCATGTTTCAGTGGCTGGGTAGTGCAACCTTCTTTAGGGAATGGCTACGTGCAGGAGACACCTGTGAACTGTTAGTGCTGGAGACAACCCCTCCATACAACTGGACATTCTGATACAGCACAGTGTAAGACTGGAGCTAAGCTTTAGTCTTGGTAGTTTGGACTCACATTGCCATAGCACAGTGGTGTGGCCTTCAGCATTTTACACCCACCAGGTGCTTGTGCCAACTCCAGCACTGGATATGGGGTTTGGTGCTTTCTAAGCCCAGCACTGCAACCTCACCTAATTATGGTGGATACTCTGTCCAAGAGTCAGCAGTCACATTGCAGGTTTTTTTCTCTAATGCTGTCTATTGGAAAGCACTAGGAGATGCCACTTGGGCTACCGTGTAGGAAAACTTTCTCAGTTTTTAAACTTCCTAAAAGCCAAGCCATGGAACAGTGCTGGAAAAAGAGTGCTAGCTGGGACAGGGAGAGAGAGCCAAGAAAGTTTTCCATTCCTACCTGCTGCCAGGGTGAGGAATACCAGCCAGACACCATGTTATACAACGTTTGTGATGGACAGGTTCCCTTGTTACAAGCTTCTTCCAGGTTAGTGTTTGGCTTCTTGATGTTTCTACATCTTCTCTGAGGAAAGGTGATCCATTTCCCATGGATGCTTTTCTCACCACATTTTAGCTCTCGCTTTTGTACACCTGGGCCACAGGAGGCTGAGCACTGCAAAGGCAAAATACACTCATTACACCTATTGAAACACATTCAGACAAAGGAGTATGTGTTCTGTGCAAGGGTCCCCAAATTACATAAAACTACAAAAGCATTACTAACTAAAGCCACAAAGATCATGTTCCAAAATGTGTAAACTAAAATATTAATCCAAGTCACTGATAGTCGTAAAAAAAAAAGACATCAGGGTAGATCTAACTACATCTGGATGTAAAGAGCTGTGTTTGATAGTACCTTGGTTTGTGTCCCTGAATCAACATTTCCAGGGACAGCAGAAGAAGGCAGTGAGCCTTGTAACTGCACCACTTTACCTCACTCCATGAAGAAATCACCCACTGGAGTCTGTCGTTTTTAGGGCAGCGTCCTAGCACACAGGTCTGCTGGGATTCAGGTTTCTGCTCTGCACTGCACATACTTTCGGGCAAGATTTTGACCTTGGGGGAACCAGTACTTTTGCAGTGGACATCCCGTTTCTTAACACCTCTCCCGCAAGTCTTGGAGCACTGTGATGGGAAGAAATATTCATGTGAGCTGGAGGAAATTAATATTGGCATTGTTTGTATTTTACAGCAGAGGACAGAAACCATGGCTAATGTGCTGTGTAGTTGTCATAATAAGTAAACTTGAAATGCTATTGGTAAACAAGTAACAATAACATCTGTGTGTCACTTCTAAAATAATGGTTTTGAGTGCTTTCCTAACATAAACTGTGAACTCTTACAGCCCCCATGTAGGACAGATAAGTAATATCTCTCTTCCGTAGATGAGGTAAGTTGGGCTTGTGAGCAAAATGCTTTTTTCCCTGGACAGCATAGCTGAAATCTGGTCCTAACCTCCCATCACAAAATCTCCCCCAGCAAGATGTTCTCAGCTATTTGTTATTTTGTCCTCACCTTGGCCTAGAGGGATGAGATGGAGGCAGAGAAAATTACCCAGGGAATCTGTACATAACTCCTTCACCAAATGAATCTCACTACAGGACAGAATCTGATACAGACAATGGTTAAGAAATTTGACCAAAGATATTTTAATTGCCAAGATTACAGCTGAAGCTTGGGACAAGTCACCAGTGAATAAATACACATTGCTGAACTGTGGTTCAGTTGAAAAGACATTGTGTAGTTTTCACTGCCTTAGCATACAACAAAATGCATGAATGAGCCACTTCTGATGAAGTGAAGATATAAATGGCCCTGAAATAATGCTGCCACATTTCTTCCTTCTTGCATCCAATTCTAATTGTTCTTCTTTTAGCTTAAAAATTAAGGGGCACATTCCAAGGCAGAACCCTGCACTATCACTATCTGTATTCTGTCCAAAATGTTTTTAAAAGATTTAATGAAAGTAGAATTGTACTGAAGAATCAACAGAAATACCTGTGTACTGAAAATCTGTGGCTTTAAACTTACCTCCAAACAAACAAAAAAATTTCCTTTCATTTAAAATTACTCTGATTTGTGTAGAGAGTCTGAGTATTTTACATTTTTTTTCTTTTTAACTGCTTTTAACCTGTGATACAACAGCCTTCAGATGAATCTTAAAATCTTCACCAATTTATTCAGTAAGCCTGATCACTACATTTCAGCAGAACTTACAAACTCAGTTTTCATAGGCTTATATGAAAATCCCAACTTGAACAGTACACTTCTTAAAAAGAAGGAAAAAGGATTTTTTTAAATTATTTTTTATATTTTATTTTAGGAGAAGGAAAGTTTGAAAGTGTGAATGTGTTTGAAGACTGTTAGAGTGTATCTAATAATCATACCTCTTTTTTATAACCTCCTGCCACACTAGGGTTTCCTACAAGTACACTGGATGAAATAGTTACTTGTGAAGTATTAAAACTCTGTTACAATGGACTATTGAGTAGCTACTCATCTGTCATAGTACATTACAGTGCTCCCCTGCAGAGGCAGTGTGTGCTTCTCAGCCAGGAATGCTCAGGTCAAGGTGCTCTTGAACATCTGAATAGTACCAGTGCCAAGAAGTGTACACAGAAATAATAGATTTTTCAGCAAATTAAAATCCACCGTGAATGTCAATAAATGAAGACTGAAAAATAAAAATAACATAGCTCCTTTTGCTGTGTGTACTGCCTTATGCCCCTTGTGGCAACTAATTGCAGCAGGCTACTTGCAGTAGAATGCTAACAAAAGTGAACACATAAAATGCAAATTTATAAACCCCCAGTTTTCATGTGTGTGCATTAATACTCAACTCTAACCCCAAATACTTGGTTTCATGACTGCCTGTCATCTCTGAGAAAAGTTAACATTGCTCTGAGAGGTAATCTTGGAGAGGGATTAATGGCTTTGAAGAATTTGTACAGCCTTAAATTATGAATTAAAAAAAAATATCATCCATCTATTTGTATGTACGAAAAAGGGACCACATGTCCACTTCTGACAATACCTCCTGTCCATGCACTTAGGAAGGCCAGTGAAAACATAGAGATAGTTTGCAGATTATCTTCATGAATAGTTGCAAAATACTGATCTCCTCAAAGTTTACACTATTCTTTTTGAACATAGTTTTTAGTAATACTTCGTTATGCCATCAGACTAAAATGTAGGTTTTTCTCCACATTACCTGAGACCATAAACCAGGGCTCCATTCAGGTGGGCAGTCCTGGCTGTTGCACATCTGCACCTGAGTAGGGGTGCTGACAGGACACAAGGAATGGGCCACAACCTCCTCTCTTTGGAAAGCCCTTTTCTGGACACACTGAATGAGACGACTTTGTTGTCCTCCTCCACAAGATGTGCTGCACACACTCCATTCACCTGTTGACCAGCTTAGAGGAAATACGTATGTTAGGAACACAGGAGTCCAATTAGATTATAAAATGAGCCATATGAGCCATCTATCAAATGTGAATTATTCCAGGATTCTGCTTAGCCTGCTCTCCTGATGTACTGGTGTCTGTTCAAACAATCAAAAAGCCATATTTACGTCATCGGTCTTCTTCTTTAAAGCACTTCTGTGCTTTAATTGGAAAAACAAAACAAAACAAAACAAAAAACAAAAAACCCCACCAAAAACCCCCACAAGACCTCTAAAACAACCTCTAAAAAAAAAAAAAAATCTAAAGGAAGAGTAGGATGATCACTTTTGTCACTCTGGCTGCTGAAGAGACCCCCAAACAGACTAACAGACCTGAGGCCAAAGGAAGAAGACAGATAGGTAAAGACAGTTTTGTTAATTGATAAGATTTGTTTTGTTGTTACATCTTTTTTTATTAGATCTCTCTTAGAAGATGGGGAAGATCAAATGGGGACATTGTAGCTGACTATGTACTCCCTTGTGCACTTGTGGACAACAAATGTTGGCATGGTGCTCTCCAGTGGTATTTATATCAAACCTTGCTGGCCTCTATTCACAGAAAAGAACTTGCTTGCTAAGAATCAGCAGTCCTGTCATTAGTGTCTTGAAGATTTAAATGACCTCAGTCTAATAAAATTGGCAGATAGATGATGTAGAATCTGAATAAAACAGAGGAAAAATAACCAGCAAAAGCTGTTGGGCAAATCTGTAGTCCAGTCACAGGCACGACTCAGCTATGCATCATGTCACTGAAGTTTCACAAAGGCAGAAGAATTACTGCCAACTGCTTAGGATAAATTCAGTTTTGAAATGTCCATAGCTGCTCAGTATTTCTGAAGCACTAATTGGGTCCCCAGCCTTTGTGGAACACTTTACAAAAAAACCCAAGTGTTGTTGTCCTTAAACTTGAGACTGTAAGATATAACTAGACAGGAAAACAAATGAAGAAACATAGGAAATTATGAAGGACTAAATCATAACTCATATTCAGAACTCTGATTCAGAGACCCATCAGTGAAGTTACACTTGAGATTTAAAATCCTAGTTTTACAAATTTTTAATAATTAAAGCCATAGAAAAAGTACCAGTCTCAAATCTGATTGCTTGGCCTATCCTACTTCACACTTTCTCACAGCATCAGTCCTGGGACCGATGGAATAGCTGCCTGAAAACAAAGCTAATTTTAATTTGGAAAAAAATGTATAAACATCCTATTTTGGAAAAATCCTTATG
This sequence comes from Phaethornis superciliosus, assembly GCA_023637945.1. Classification (NCBI taxonomy): domain Eukaryota; kingdom Metazoa; phylum Chordata; class Aves; order Apodiformes; family Trochilidae; genus Phaethornis; species Phaethornis superciliosus. The sequence continues at coordinate 6,477,967 of JAJQWJ010000014.1, read as the reverse complement.
GGAACAGAAGAAATCACAACTCTTTGTCTAGTAATTTCAGTAACTGCCAAAAGTAGTGGGAAATATAAAAAGCACTAATTTAAGGACAAAAAAAGACTAATGTGAAAAGTCAGTAGTTATGCAATTCCAGAACACATCAAAAGTTTCCTTTTTGTCTGATTTATAAATACTTGCACTATTGCAATACAAATTTCTGAAAAAAGGAGAAGTTACAATTTTAGTCCGTTTTACCACTTTTCATTAGCTTGCCTTGATGTTGCTGACAACACGGGTAGAGCAAGCAAAAGTGTTCAGTTTAGGAGTTTATTTGCCATAACTGCTCAGAAAGTTCTCCTCTTCACAGAGGAGAGGGCAATAAACCTACTTTAATGTCTTCTAGTAAACTGCCATTTTCCAAGATTATCTGGGCTGTGAGCCAAGAGTATCTTTCATTAGTTCAAATAACTAAATAATTATGACCAGATCTGGCAGCTCTGAAATCCAACAATAGTGTGCAGACTGATGCTTTTCTGTGTTCTTACTGTTGGGACAGTAGTTTGTTCCTACTCAGACTAGTAAGTCCTTATTCCTATGCAGAAATTATTCCTCATTGACCTTTGTAAGTCTGGAGCCTCATTTATGTCACAAAACTGACACATAGTATCTCATCTGCTATTCACCTCCTTCCTTTGCCTGTTAAATCTACCATATTTGGGTTTGATTTCCTTTGTTTCCTCCATGGTAGTTCTAATGCTATATTTTTTTTGTATTGGCAGTCTTGGTTTTATGGGAAATATTACATGTTGTGACTTTCTGGGTAGATTCCTCAGCAGAGATATTCTGGCATAGTTTCACTCAGCTGCATGGCAATCTTTTAATTTAAGACATGGTCCTACATGTAGATCCTCCATATGTTCATATAGCCTAAGGAATTTTTTAAAAATTAATCATCGGGTTGAATTATTCTCTCCTAGATGTGGCTTGGGGCTTTTATGGTTTTCCTTTCTGTATTCTTTTTAGGTCTCAAATCATTAAATATGTTTTAAAGCAGTAAACCTAAGTATACCAGGGCCATTTCAGCATGAAAACATTGCACTCTGTGTCAAAATGGATGTTCAGCATTTTCAGTGCTAGGTATATCAGTGAATCTTCACAATACATCAGGATCTCTGGTTAAGAGAAATGGAACTTTTTTGTATAGTCAGTAGAAATTACTATGATTTTGGTGAAGCTTTATAAGCATAACAATGCCACATCAAAACAAAGGTAAGCATAAATAGCTTAAGAAGACTCCAGGGAACATCATAGACAATACATTTCTCTGTACATGATCCTTAGTTCAGTGGGTAAAAATAGTTCTGGCAGAAGATAAGTCACATATGAAAAGATTGTGTTTGGCTACAAATATTACTTAAAATTGGTATTGAGAAAATCATGTGGCTAAACACAGCCTAAAGAAACTGCTGAAGCAGGAACATGGGGCTCTCATGTCACATGTTACCATTATTTAAACCTTATCTCTATCGTTTTGTGGTTATAGGGTATAATTTGACTTTTGGATTTTGTGTGCTCTGCTGTAATCTTTAAGTTTTGCAGGAAATTCCAAACTATTACCCGACTATTTTTTAGTATGTACAACATACTGCAAACTATGGATTTTTAAGTAAAAACAAAGCCACTGCAGAACATGTACATCGTTTTGCTTTACCCCATCATCCTCTTTTGGACTGGGAGAGATGAGGAATGCTTACTATTAAACTTCATTCAGTGTGTTATTTTGTGAATAGCCAATTCCAATCCTCCATTGATTTTATCACTGCAGAGTAAAACCAGCAGATGACACCAGGTTTAGAGCTTTCCCTCATTTCCTCTGCCTTCTGCTCCCTGTGCACTTCAATGCAGCTTCAACTGTCTTTATTTCCCACTGAAACATTCTTAATTTTTTTAACACACCACTTTAGGAAATTTTCTATTCTGGAAGTCAAAATGTCCAGCACAGTAAAAATTTTTCTGATCATTAGTATAAAATTAAAATAACACTAAGGTTGCAAAGTCAGGAATCCAAAAGTGAAAAAACCCCAGCAGAACAAAGATGGCCAAGTTGTCGTTAAATCTATCCATTTATATTCTAAGCCACATAATACTGTGTTTAATTACATAAGCACATAACAATTTTTTTTCCAAAGGACTCCTACCACAGCTACTATAAATCAGCATACCTCCCTTGTTTTTAAAAGAGCTCAAAAAAAATTGATTTGTACCAGCTGGATTCTAACTGCTTATCTATATGTCAATGTCTTCCTTTGCATCTCACCTTTCTTATGTCTTTTAGAAAATAAGTTTGTTCATATAGGCAATGTCTTCACATTTATTTTCATGAGTACCGGGAGCATTACTGATGATTTATTTGGTTTAGACAGTCCTCTTCTTGGTATTGTAATACTCTATGGGACATTTTGTCCAAAAATCACTAATTACACTTCACAAGATTCTTTTAACCTAATCTAATATGTGGAATCTGAGTCATGGGGCCCAAACTTGCACATGGGGAGTAGCACTTTACTCAGGAAATGGTCTTATTGATTCAAGGTGAGTAAAGGTGGCAGAACAGGCCTCTAAGTAACTTAGATTTACTCGGTGTCACATAGCTAACCCCAGCATGGTGACAGAGCTGCAAGCAATCCTCAGGAGGTCTTGCTTAGCAACATTAGCAGTACTGCCTCTATTATCATTGGGCAAGAGCCTACACAACATTTTTAAACAATTACTGTTTGATGTTACAGAAAAATGGGTTTATCTAGCAGGCTACACAATTCGGCATGCCTAATGGAGAGGACTTCTTTTGTGGCAGACTCAGTCATATGACACAACAAAAGGGTACAAAAATAAAGAGAACTTACTATGCTGGGCAGGGATTAGCATTGCACAGTTTTGTCTCAGTTAAAGGTTTCATCCTTGGGCCACAAAAGGAGGAATTGACTCGTGTACGATGATCTTCTAGACACATTGCTTTTGCTGTAATATGTCCTATGGAAGTATTAGAAAAAATACAGTAAAATAAAATTTACTCAAAATATAAAAGAAAAAGAAGCAGGGAAGAATTTTAACCAAACAAGTCTGAGCTCATCTTTGGTAGAATTCCACTGACTTCAACTAAATAAAATAAGATTTAAATTGGCAACATGTTTTTAACATTAGCATATACCATTTTCCTTCTCTATAACACAGGTACTATTGAAGTCAGATGAAATATTTTAGTTATGAACTGCATATTTGCAGAAGTGTCCCCCCAGCAAAAATTAGTAATTCTTCAAATCCTAATTCCCTGCAGAAACTAGCAGTGCTTGCTTAGAACTCTCCTCGTGCACATGCAAATTGCAAGAAAACATTTTGCAAATTTTTACAGTATATCTTCACAGACTTCAGAATTCTGCAGGTTCCTTTACCCAAACTCTCTAATGTCAGTGTCGGGGCAGATTACAGAGAAGTCTCCAAATGCTTTAAGAGACAGCAATTTGTAAGAGAGCACTGGACCAAAGTGCCCAGGGAGGTTGTGGAATCTCCATCCCTGGAGACATTCAAAACCCACCCGGACATGCTCCTGTGTAATCTGTTCTAGGGGATCCTGCTCTAGCAGGGGGGGTTGGACAAGATGATGTACAGAGGTCCACATTCTGTGCTTAAATGATTTTTAAAATGTATCTTTTAATTGAGATGTATCATTCACCTCGCACATGGTTCGTTGGGCACAGCAAGTCAAATTTGGAAACATGGTTGTTCCCTTCATCTTTATAGCCATGCTGCAACCTTCATTTGTTTCAAAAGAGATTAAGAAAAATACAGTTGTCATGTGTTATGTCTGCTGTGCTCCTGCAGTATTTCTTCCAATAATAGCTTACTGAGAAGCTCTGAGGTCTTGACAGTAACTATCAAGATATTTCAGAGTTTCACCTGGGCTTTTTTGCCAGTACAGGAACATAACATGGTATTTCCTTGGTCACCCTGTCCTGTTCTCTGGTATTGTGACTGCATCATATGGTCTTATTTGTATGACCCAGTTCCAGTTTAAAGACCACTGAAATTTGAATTCTCCATTCTTTGAGAATGACGGGGTTTTTTCCCTTGTTACATCTTGGAATTACTTTTGCTGACAGAACACCCAGGATTTAGAGAAACAAATAGAAGGTCTGCACAGAGCAAATACCTAGAGGACAATGGTAATAAGAAATGCTTGGCTGATAAAGAATGTCATACTTTGACCTGGCAGAACTCAAATATTTGTAATCAAAAGGCAAGAAGATCAGGGCCCAACTATCAGTAAAAGTCTTGATATTATTTCAGACTTCAAATACAGATAACATAAATTTTACTCAGTGTTTGGTGTCCTTCTATGTTCCCAAATTACAACATTGAAGCACATAATTCTCACATTATTTCAACAGCAAGATATCATATGCATATGGTTCGACATTAAAAAAAAAGACAGTCACTGTGACATGAATTGAGACTGGCATGAAACATTTTACTATTAAGGAAATACAAAGGTACTTCATTTATGTTATACATTGTCAGATAAAATAAAAATAAGCACCAGGTGTTCAGTGTTACTCCCTCTATGTATGGATATAGATGTCTGCAAAATTAAAGGCAGCTGAAATGTTTGTGGTGCTTTAACAAAACAGTAATTGGAAAGTTACCTACCACCACCACAAGTAGCTGAGCACTCTGACTGCACTGTCACCCAGGAGTAGCTATGTTTTTTGATAGATGTCTTGTTTTCATTGCTGGTTTTGGAAAATGTATATTCCCAAGCAATCCCAGGATTTTTGCCTTGTAACAGGATCTGTAAAGGAGTATTTGGATTTAAAAAGCAAAACAAAACAGGGAGGGGATTTAGAGAAAAAAAAAAAAAAAGGATTCTGTCATTCTGAAAGAAGATGCAATATATTTATAGACACCACGTTTGTAAAAAAATTTTCAGTAGACCTAATTTTTCAGTAATTAAAACCCAGCAAAGTAATTTCTAACCAGTAAAGCATTTGCTTGGACTAGCACCTGTAGGGCATATAAATGAAAAGTACAGAAATACACAGTTCAGCATAATGTTAGTTTAAATCAGAAGGTATTTGTCTGGAAAGGTGAAGTCAAAATGCCTTGGGTAGATGTTAACTGTCATCCAAAGGAAATGAAGTATTCTCTGCTGCCCCTGCCCCAGCTCTCAGTGCTCTGCTTTTGCTACTGGTGCTTAACAAGTGGGCCCTGCCTTCCCTGGGTGCTCATGGCAGGTGCTGGAGTTTGCCTGTGGCACTGCAGTGGATTAGGGATTTGGGGGTGGGAGAAATTTCCTCTTGTTTTGTAAACGAAGTCCAGGTTAGCTGATCCTTCTACAGTGCCTTCTCTGGATGAATGAATGAAGAGGCTTTTGCCCACTGAGTAGTGCTCAATGGGGACTCAAATGCTTTACTGAAAGAAGCTTGAGCAAAGCAGTAGTATAGCTGTATGGGAACTGGGAACAGAGGTGGTTAGTAGGCATGGCTTTCTCAGTTCTTAAGGCTGAGGGTATAAAATAGAATTTTTTTTTTCTATGTTTCTATGTTGGACATAGTTTCTATGTGGACTGCTGATAAATTTTGTTAGGAAGACCCAACACTGGTATTTTTCTCATAAAACTTCAGTCCAGGAGAGGACCCACTCCTGAGTGTCCACAAGGGAATAAGAACTGGAAAAAAATCTTTATTCACTATTTTAGCATAAAGTGTTAGAGAAATGTATTGAAGTTGTGATTACTGACTATAATAATCTTTGTCATTTAATGTAGTGATTGTAGTTCTCTGGAGTTTACTATTTTAGTGGAGAGTTGAATTGCAGTTTTCATATAGGCAACTTTCTAAACTTAATATATTCAATTCAAGTCTGAATTATATTCAATGCAAGATGCACAAACATCTGACACATACCTTAATTTGGAGAGAAAATTCTATTTAACAACGTTCATTTTAGAAACTGGTTTTGGCAGCAAACGGCATTTATAGTAATATCTAATAGAAGAAGTGCAACAGTTTACAGTTACAATGCTCTGCTAAGTTTCAGTTCTTCACCTGGATGGATGGATCTGGTCATATTAATATAAAGAGCAGGTGCAGTTAAGGTCAGTTCCCTACTTCTTATTTATTTATAAGCATTAGCATTTCAAATACAATTGCAGCCGATGTTAATGATTACCATTCAAGATACTAATAAAATATCAGTTAAGTTCACATGATGTCAAACCTGAGTGTTCAAGCAATCCTTATAGATAGAACTGATCTCTGAATAGACTGTATTCATAAAATAGCAACAAATATGTATTGATTTCATTTAAGACTGAGAAACATAGTAACATTTTGAAATGCAGCCAAAGGTTTTAAAGTATTCTGAAAATCTACCTATAGGAAAACATAAATTAACCATGCCAGTGAAAATTCAGACATGACAGTTACATAACCCCCCAGCTCAATAACATTGAGTGTGTGAAGGATCTGGACTGCATTCTGTTTACTTTTCTAGAAGGAAGAAAAACGGATGCCATATTTTCGTTCTTGGTAGCCAAGGATTTTAATTCAGTCAGTGAACCTTAATGATGATTCAAACTGAGAATATAGCAATCAGAATGGTAAAAGACAAAATACCTCCAAAAGATTTGGAGAGTATGTGCCTTCTCATTGTAGGATTCAGATTAGAAGATAAACCAAGCATAAGTAAATCAAAGTATTTCATGGTAAAGTTTTCATTTCACCCAATCAATCTTAATTCACAAACACCTTCAAATACGTGTGAGATTATGGAAGAAATATATCTAAAAGTGACTACTGACCTCTATTTTTATTCTATTCTTGATAAAAATAACATTATTTTATCTGCTCTAGGGCTGTCTTACATGTATGTATGTATCACAACTATTTTACAAGAACAGGATTAAAATAAAACACACTGAAATAAGGAAACATTGGAATTGAGTGTGCTGTGCATTACACAGCGCCCTGCACAGATACACTCTGAATCTCTGCATCTCAAACTGTCTTTCCAAAAGTGTCCACCACTGCCAGTGCTGACAGGACATGGTGCTCTCTAATGAGCATATTACAGTTTCCATATTTTACTTTATGCTCATTCATCAATGCGTGGTTCTCTGTCCTATTTGTTGTGCTCTATTCAAACCATTACCAGGGGAACTTTTTTTCAGGACCTTTCTTTTTTCTGTAGCTATTCAGGTCTGATGTAGATGTTTTATAAAATTGAAATACTTAACAGCCCATTCAAATGAAGGAAAATGTCTCTTTTATATAATTTTATTTTAGAACACTGTCTGACTGCTGATAGTAAAAGTCCAACTCTGTTAAAACAGGTATTTCACAGTCACTTTGAATCCTGAATCTCAAGTCAGTCCATGGGCATTAAGGTTTCTAGAAAAAAAGAGGTGGCAATAATATGTGTTCACTCTCCTGTTTTTTTGGTGGTTTTTGTTTGTTTGTTTGTTTGTGGGGTTTTTTGTTTATTTTTTTGTTTTGTTTTTGTGGTTTTTTGTTTGTTTGGGTTTTTTTGGTGATCTTCTTTGTTTTAGGACAAATGGAGACAAATATCAAACATGTAAAGTTTGTTTAAAAAAAAAAAGTTTGCATTAACCCTAATAAGAATTGAGCCCTGGAAAACTATTTCTTATTTAAACCAATTTCCTGGTTCTTATTTCAGACCAGATCTGGAAAAGCTTTAATTTGCTTTCACTCATTGGAAGGTCTTGTAAGTCCAAGGTATTGCATAGAACTCAGCATCTAGGCAGCCAGAAACACTTTCAGAGAGTAACTTTACTTTCTTATGTTAGAAAAGATCTGGGTAATGTATGAACAGTCAAAGTCAGATTTCTTCCTTTCTGGTCCTAGGAGGATTCACTTTCTCCCATTTCAGAAGGTTCTCTGTGTTACTTCAATTCCAGAGGCTGAAATTCTATCTGGCCTTTTATAAGTCAAGTGTCAGAAGAGGAGGAGGTTTTGTCCATACCTCAGGACCTTGTGTAAAGTGCTAGCCCTCATCTCATTTGATTCTGACAACTGTCATTAAAAAAAAAAAAAAAAGGTAAAGCTTAAAACTTTCCTAATAAAAATACCTTGAAGTATTAGATTGAGCACTTGTCTTCCAAAAGTGCTCTTTACTGTGTGATAGTAGAGGCAAGAAACTGAGTGAATCATAGAATTGAATCATAGAATCATGGAATCAGCTGGGTTGGAAGGGACCTCAGGGATCATCAAGTCCCAACCCTTGATCCACTACCACTGTTGTTCCCAGCCCATGGCACTGAGTGCCACATCCAGTCTCTTTTTAAATATCTCCAGGGACGGAGAATCCACTACTTCCCTGGGCAGCCCATTCCAATGTCTGATCACCCTCTCTGTGAAGAAATTCTAATATCTAACCTAAACCTCCCCTGGCACAACTTGAGACCATGCCCTCGTCTTGCTGATAGTTGCCTGGGAAAAATGCATCCCAGAGAAAAGAATTCAGAACTTGGAATAGGGAGGAAGAGAAAAGTAGCAACCAGCTTTATCTCTGTTAGGGCAGTACCCTCCTGGTGCTTCAGCAGAATGGAGGGAATGAGAGCAAATGATCACAGACAAGTTGGAACAACACACACACAACACTTCAGTCTCCATCACTTCAGAGAACACCACCATGATGTAAGAAACACAACCTCCAGCTAAGTGAGTGCCTGTGGGGTAAATCCCACACCCCAGGCAAGCTGGGCCATACTTATTTAAGCCCTTGAGCTGCGCTCCCTCCTTGCATGTTGGGAAGCAGACACAGCTACAACAGGCAGATGGAGTGAACTTCCTCTCCATTTCCAGGTTGGAAAGCTGGAGCCCCTTCCCACCCAGCAAGCTGTAAGAGGGAATGTTTACAGAGCAAGAGCTGCATTACCCTCATCTTTCTTACCTTCTGTATCATCCCAGCTATGTAGAAAAAGGGCAAAATCAAACTCTGAAAAAGTACTGGAGACAAATTATTGCAGGGCACAAAACGATATACTTGGCTGAAAAATAGTATACAATGTATAATGTTCAAGTTTTAATCAGGAATGCAGTATTATTGCAAAGTTGCAGTTTTGGCAAAGTAATAAGCATATAAAAAGTTTTCTCTCATGTTCTCAAACATTCATTATAAAGCCCTTCCTTAACAACCCAATAACTGAAGTCTGCATATACAGCCAAGTTATCAGACTTACAAATTTGGAAAGACCTCCAGTGCTACTCTACTTAACTGGATGCATTCCAGCATCTTTTCAGCCAACTGGCATTTGCTCCCAAATTTACAGCTGGCAAACAACCTCCTTAAACATTTCCAGTTCCTCAATAGAACTGTTTAATGTCTACCTTTAACACACCAACCACCTGACTTCAGACACAACACTCAGCAGCTCTGACCGCAGGGTGCAGAGTTATAAAATTTACAGCTTCTTGAGTTCGAAAACCACAGACTCTGTGGCTGGAATCTGCCAGATCTATTCTGAAGAAAAGGACTGTGGCTTTTGCTCAGGGCACAAACTGTTAAAACAATGGATAAATTGAATCTCCTGAGTAAAGAACATTTTCCTTTTGCTGCTAATTTTGATTTCAAAGCTAAACCAATCAATTTTATAAACTAGCTGTGCATCTGCTCCTTTGTTTTGAGATTTTCTGTCCCCATGGCTATCCTAAGCTTCCAACACAATACTCTATTTTGCAGGTCAAATTCTTAAAGAGCCTATCAACATTGCTTAATTAGGACTGACTCTGTGCTTTCCAGGTGTTTTTATTCTGAGATGTGTATGTGAAGTTACTTGCAACACATGGGATTAAGAGATTAATTTACAGAAGATAAACTCCCCTTTCTTCCATAATAGTCTGTCCAATGGATAGGAAAACACTAATGGCTGGCATGTAACAAACTGAAAAAGAGACTCATTATCTCTGTGATAACAGACAATTGAAAATCACTAAATCACTTGAGAGTGAATCTGAGCATCTGAAACAAGCCAGGTGAGGGAATAGCTACTGTTTACCCATATGTGTTTTCATCTTTACTCATTCTGCGTATGCATAACTTACAAAATGGGCATGAGCTCAAGCTTTGAAACCCAGCATACATGGCAGCTTTGATCTGAGTCTTCAAACTCCGTCTACATTTCCTGGTCACTCCCGTATTTTGTAACTATTTGATAATTTCATTGGGTGGATGTAGCAGAGTTAAGGTATCTGCAGTGATACAGTTACACCATTAAGGGCAGACAGAAGTTTTTGTGGAAGACAAACTGTGTCTTCCACAGTTGTGCCTGTTGGTGTTGTGCTTGTGGGACTTGCAGTTTTCATCCTCTGTGAAGCTACATGCTGTTTAATAAATGTTGTAACATCCAGAATCCAAAGCCAGATTCTGATTTCTCCATTTAATCAAGATTAATTCCATTGACTTTTATGAGCTTACTCTTGTTTCACTAGCATAAATCTAGGCACACAACATACGGTGTTGGTGGAAAAGTGCTTAAAACAAGTTTTAAAACAGGACTGTTGTCATGAATGGGCAGTTATGGGATGGGATCCTTGACAGTGGCTAACACCAGGAGGTTCAAAGGAAAGTGGGACAACACCTGCTTGGAAATGACCAGTAAAGGAAGAATTACCTATTGGTTATTAAGTCAAACCTTAAAACAAATGGGATTTTATCCCTTGAATATTTCTAAAGTCACTTTAAATACAATCCTAACTAAAAGCTTATGACAAACTATTATTTTCAAGAGAGTCCACTAAGGTCATTGAAAAAAAAAATAAAAAAAATCATAAAAAAAAATCCTTGAAAGGTCCTGTGTGATCTCATTTCTGTTTCATCTGTTTCAAATTTACCTTCTGTTGCTATTGTGTCTCTATTTTTTTTACCATTCACATGCTAAATGTACAGCCTTAAGGGATACTATACTGTCCAGCTAATCTCTCACTAAAGGAGAGATTATATGTTGTATTGAATCAACATCTGTATCTTATAAGCACATCTTAGCTCTCTTTAACTTACTATCTCTTTGGGGGAAATCAGTACAAATTTATCATCTAGTAGCTAATAATAAATGTAATGTTTGAGAACTGCAACTTGGCTTTCTCCCAGTGACAGCTACTTCATCAGTAAAGCCATTCCACCTGGCCCCCTTTCTTTTTTTTTCCCCCTATTGATAAAAAGGAAGTGATTTACTGGTTTTAATTAGACATATTCCTGCTTTGAAGCTCCATTCACCTTCTCTTCCCATGAATGTCTGCTCTTTGCAAAGCATCTTTTCCATCTGTTACTTATTTCTCTCAAAATCTTTCAAAGATTTCACGATTCCTTCATTCAGTGTGTCACCAACATTACTTAAAACTTCAGTGAGGACACTGATCCTATCTTGGCCTAGAAAACTTCACAGTTCTTTCTCAGATTGGCTTTGAGTTCCCAAATCAGTCAATTCATCTGTTTATTGATGGAATGGAAAGTCAAATTATAAAGCTCCCACGTTTTAAAGGTATTTTATCAATCCGTGATCATGCAATATTTTTCATGCCCAAATAACAGTTCCATTTCTTTTGCCTTTTCAGAATCCCTCGCATAATTCACATAAACAGAACATATTCAATTACACTGAAAAAAAATTCCACCATCTTTCCATTTAATATGAGACAAATATGCTACAGAAACTACAATTAAAAATATATTTTAAATCTAGTATTAATTTCTGATCCTAAGTTATCATTTAACTGTCATATTTCTGCCACTTTACCCTTTGCCTATTATTTCCCGTAGCCTGAATGAGACCATTTAGGAAACTGCCTTCTGAATCCATGAATATTTTTAATTTCAGCTTTTACTGGTTTCTACAAACCCACAATCACCAAAGTATCAATAATACTAACTGCAGCTTCAGGAGGATACAAATACACAACTTCTGGAGGGCACTGGTTTACTGGGTTATCGCCCTTGCCTTCCTTCCTTCTGAGAAATTAATTCTTAAACAATCTAGAAAGGGTTCTGATGAATTCTAAAGTCTCATCATGCAAATAGCTGTGCTCAGGAAGTACTAGTCTTAGACATCTAATTCCACAATTCATCTCACGATTCTCCTCCTCAAATATTTGGGCACTATATTTTGCATTTTTTTCTCCCTGAGCCTCATTAAATTACAGACTCACTGCTCTTTGGCTTTGATATGACTCATTCCCATAATTACATATGTATCATAAATGTAAATATATATGTCTATTTATTTTTTGTGAAATTCCAGGGCAAACAAGCACTTTATAAGTATTTTCCATGTCTCATCCAGTTTTGAATAGTGTTTAGGACTGCAAAATGTGATTAAATGATACACACTCTGCTGAGCTGATGAAAAACCTGACAGAAAAATAGATGCACCGGAACACACTGTACCATATGATACAAATACCAAACATTTTGTGTAAGTGCAAGGCTGAACTTGTGGTATGCAAGACAATAGGAAATTTAAGATATAAGGTTTGTGTTTCACCCTTCTCTCTTAATACATGCTTCAGATGTCTCTTTCAAGAAAATATTTTGGAGAATGACTGCATTTCAAAGGAAGTGATTGCCTACAGCACAGACTTGTCAGACTTGTCTGGACCCATACTGAAAGAGCACTGGTCCCATCCTCTCCTTTGAATGTTGCTCAGAGGATGTGCATGACCTGAACTTGTGGAGTACATGCAGGTTGATTTGCATTCAGAAACACAAGCCAAAATTCTGAACTATTTGGGTCACCACACAAACATCTACAAAATTAAAACACTACAAAATTAAAACAGGCACAATCTGTCATTCAGATCATAGTGGAATGGCAATAAATACACTTACAAAACATTATATTTTTTGCCCACCTGGATAATAAAAGTTCTTGTATTGATGCATGCCATTTACTCAATTTTTCAATACCTTCAGTGTGTATTTTCAGAAAGGGCTTGTACTGAATACTTAGGAAAAAACTGGTCTAGAAAATAAGTATTAAATTTGTTCTGCATAAACATACTTAAAAAATAAAGCTATCTAAATATTACAGGAATAAGTTGAGGTTGAAACCCTCAGAAGCCTTATCTTATTGGAGAACAAGTTAATGGGATAAAAAACTGCAGGCAGGAGTTTTTTGTTGTATGCTTTGAAAATTACACATGAGCTAAAAATAAAAATGACGTTACAATGCATTGGGCTTCAACTTCCATTTTTCAGCCTATCAATTTCTGGTATTTGTAGTTAAAGTAGGATTTGTTACATTATTATTGCTACAAACACATCTTTAGCAAAATGTACGTTTTTCCTATAAAAACATGTTTCTTTAGTTCTCATTGACATTTTTTCGGCTTCGAGTTATTTGTAAACCATAAATGATGCAGATCTCTGAACACACAAGATTCTGCATTTTTTTCAGAACTAAGCTTGTTGAATGTCTCTTAAATTACTGAAAAGAAAAAAGCTTTTGCTACAGCTCATACATATATAATCGAGGAATACGTAACTAACATTTTCAGCCATTAGACTCCCTAGTTACCAATGCCAGTGGTGTAGGTATTTCAGTAAAAATACAAGGGAAGTTTAAATAAGCTCTCATAGGAGCAATAGCCTCAAGTTAAATGTTAAAATTTAATAAAACTGTTTAGCATAATTTGATAGGATGAAAATCGAAGTGTTCTTTGGCATTAATTTTACTTCTTTAATCTTTTTTCTGCTAAGTATACGTGTGATATGCAGCCAAGTAAGTCATCTTTCAGGCCATTTATTATTCATACTTTAGCTTTAGTATAATAATACAGTTAAATCTACTTTGTATTAGCACAAATGAGATTCCTGAGTGATGCCAGCATAACATTTCATAGCATTTATAAGTGTGCTTGTTTCTTTGGTGTAAGAGGATATTGGAGATGATTTGCAGACAAGGAAGCCCATCTGTAGCGTGTAGAGCAAACTCTTCCTTGGGTTAAAGCATCCCTATTAACATACATACTTAAGAGGAAAATACTTGAATTGAGAAAAAAAGTTCTTTAAAGGCATTGCAAATTGGGATAATATTTTGTGAAAATAAACACCCTAAGCCCATGTCAAATTATCTGTTCTAAAACGTGTTTTTTCTGAAATACTTTAGCATGTGTTCATGGTCCCTGAACCTCAGTGGTCCTTAAAGATACGTTTCAGAGCATTACCCAATGGATAAAGAGTCTTCTGTATTCCTCATAACACCTTTACTGAATAGTTGTGAAAATTTAAACAGTCCTTGAAGAATATATCTCACATCACAGTCTATACAGTTTGATAAACTGGTGAAAGGCCTTTCAATCTAGCATGACCACACAATTAAGTCTGAATTCTGTCGTGACTCAACACTACTCTTTAATCTCACTGACAGCTACAGTGGAGAGCTAAAGCTGTCGTTACTAATTCTGTAATAGACATCAAGGGAAGAATAAACAGAAGAAAACTTACTTCAAAGACCAGCGTCTCATTAGTTGGTCCTGCTGCATATAGACTCTCCGGATGGTTAAAAGAGCGTTGATAATCAAAAACTGTTCCAGCAAAAGAGAACTTCCCTGGCCAGTCAATGGTCCAGTCTCCTGTTAGATAATACTTCTTACTGAGGCTGCGCACTGCCAGGTAGCTGCTGGAGATCTGCATCTCACGGAGCTGTATGCTGCGTGCTCCTGCTGGAACAGTGACCACCGTGTAGTAGTCTACAATGAAAGAAGTAAGCACTTTTAAAAATCATCATACAGAGATAGAATAGAGTTTTTGAGCCAATTTGGAATGTTTGTAGTTTAAAAAACGTCAGCTGTTCTGAGCCACTAAAGTTACTCTGTTTTCAGAGGCAGAAAATGGTTCTGATGTTAAGCCCCCCTATGCAGCCCATAATCAGAGTAACTCAGAGGTATAGAAAATCTCACTCATTCTCACATAGAAATTTCATTTATTCTGCAGTCAGATGACAATCCACTGATGATCTCCAACACACACTGCACGCAGCTGATTTTGCAGAGCATTCAGTTTAAATTATTTTTATAGCATAGTATCCTAAACAATTCCCTGGCCACTTACTGTAGCATTGGCATGTCTCATGATCAACAATAAATGGATCCTAAAAATGAGTAAACAAATATGGTCTGAATTTTATGCCTGAGAAACTGACTTAGTGAGATGTTTCACTAGAAGCCTGTGACTGTCCCCTCCCAGTGACTGGATCATCCAGTGAATCAACGGGACTGCTTCCAGTGCAACTTAATTTAAAAAATCAACATGAAAATACTCTCATCTTTGGCATTATACTGTGTGTCACTTCTTATATCTTCTTCACTCCCATTCCAGTCAGAGATGTTGACAGCTATTTTTTCACTTGCCAGAATCCTAAAAATCTTTCAAGAGGAAATTCACACGTAAAGGGAAAATGTGGCTAAAGAAACAAGAGGAATGCTTGCAAATTAACTAACCAAGACTTATGCTCATAGCTTTCTTGTTACCAAGAAACAGAAATGTGAACTCTCCTCTCACTCTCCCTGTGATTTTCAGTTCACATCTGGACTTCAAGCCACTGCCCTAATGAGCAAGGAGTCATACACATTATGTACATACAGCAGAGCAATGAATTGGTGATCACGTGGAACAGTTTTCCTTACCATTAGCTTTGTGCTGGACCAAGTACTGGCCTTTAAAGAACTTGCATGTTGAATTATCTCCTTTACAAACTCCACAAGCATCCAATACAGCTTTGGAACCAAGTCCACGATCACACCCTACTTGCTGAAACCAAAAGGCAGAAAAATGAACGACTCAGACACAAGGGAATTTGAAGTAACAGCTGCATATTCCATAAAGTAGTAAATTGCGCATTTAAAAAAAAAAAAAAAAAAGCTTTAGGATTGTGAGAAACTTAATTTTATCTTACTTCACATATTCCATCAATGCAAACATCATATTTATTTGGAGAACACAGGGTTCCATCCTTCACTTTGCTGGACATTGCAAAGAAAAAGTCAAAGTCTTCAGCTGTGCAGTACAATTTACATCTATCTTCATCTGGGGAAAAAAAAAAATTTAAAAACTAACAGACAAAAAAACCCAACCATACCACAAGCAAAAAAAGCATTAGCAAACCTGCCACACAGTTTCAAAAGAAAAAAAGCAACAAAACATCACTCTGCTATTGTTTCTTCCTGCACCCTATATTACAAGCTACAAGATTTTTCCCCTAACAAAAGCACTTTTTTCCAAAAAGTCACAACAGTTGTTAATCAAATGTCTTCTTATAAAAAGGGCTGATTACATAGTAAAAAACTGTCATGCAATTATAAATGTTGTCCCACTTGCTGAAATACAACATTGTAATACAAACAGGAAGTGCAACAAATAAAACAGTGTAAGAAAAATGTAGAACATGAAATCACATGCAAATAGTATCCTTATTCTTAAGTAAGCAGCTGGATTTTCTACAGTGCTTTCTACAGAGGCATCTGTAACAATTTCAAAAACCAGATTGTGTTTCCAGGGCTATAAATGTACATCTTGGAGGAGATTCTGAAAAGCAGCTAGGAGAGGAAGGACAGGACTTTGAGTCATCTGGGGACGTCTTGCTTTTGAAAATTATGACCTTTGTACCTAATTTTAAGCTCCTATTTATTTTACTAAACACAGCCCCTAACTTTAAACCCAATGTGGGCTACCTTAAATTCTGTTAAACAAGATGTGTTATTTTCCCTGTTCTACAACATCCATTGTCACATGCTGTGGAACTGTATTTCCTCCCTTTTCTGTTCACTATGACTGTTAGGACAGAGGTTTCTAAATATCCAGGAAAATGTCTGCAAAATCTTTTGAAGAGAATATAATCAGGTTATGAATGAAAGTTACATGTATGTGCATCTTCACATATATATTTATATAATTACACACATTATCAAAAAACTCAATTTGTACAGGTACTAAGTGAAGCAGCTACAATCATAGACTCATCAAGTCATTAAGGTTGGAAATGATCTCTAAGATCATCAAGTCCAAATATTGTGACAATCTGGCTGCTTTTACTCAAGTAGTAATGACTGCAGCTACAGACTGTGTGTTCAGACTGCAGACAATATTTATTAAAATGTTCATTTTAAAATGTTGATTAAAATGAATACTGATTCAAAATATTTTCAGAACTAAGATACATAAAGTAAAAATTGACTTAGCTTGTACAAAACCAAGAAACATTTATTGAGATCTGAACTTTTATAAAAACGTTTAAAAACATTATGCCAGTACATTGGTTGCTTTTGCAATTCTCATGGGACTATACCATCAGGAATGTCAAAAGGTTGATTTATTGTTACGTTTTGAAATCTGAGAACATTCCAAAGGAAGGAAGACTCTGGTAGTGTTGTGGGAACTTACATTTCCCATGCTGAAAGTCCGTGGAAATTGCTTTATTTTACACTAAGAAAGATGTAATATAAAATGAAAGAGAGGGGTAGCAACAGCCAGGGAGTCATACTAAGGGCCAAGATTTAAATTCGCTACAAAAATCAGTTCGGCATGTTCATACAGGTAGAGGAGGTAAGATTCAGCTATGCTAGAAAGCAAACACATCTCAAATAAGCCCTCTGAATTTCTGTTTGATTATAGCAGGGTGATATTTGCCTTAAGAATATGCATTAATTACAGCTTATATCTCACTTCCTGCAATTGCATAATTACCTTCCACTTTAGTGTATGGCTTCCATTTGTAGTACCATCCCCGGAAAGGTTTGCTGTTGTATTCTGCACACTGTAGGGCACGGAAGTCCAAACTGTTTGCTGGACATGGCTGATTATTACAAAGTTGATAAATACGACTGGAACCTTGGCAGAATTTGCCACCATACTGTGGCCTAAAAAAGAAAGAAAGAAAAAAAAAGAACATTCTTTCTGTAAAACCTACTTTTTGTCTGATTGGCATGCTACACATCTATTAACAGAGAAAGTGAGAGGATGCATTGCCTTAGGGGGACAGTATTTCTTATGTGGGCCATTAATTTTCATGGTTACTAAAACCAAGCAAAGCAGTTGCCATGAATTATCTGCTTGGATCACTGCAAACTCAGGAAAGATGCAACCATCTAGAAGTGAGTCATGTTTTCACTAATTTAAATTTATAGGGCTATTTTGTATTGGTTGCTTTCAATACTGTTGTATAGCTATTTTTTCTCTGCTGTGACCCGAGAATGAACATGTGCAAAGAGTTAATAAAGGATAACATAACACTGATGGAACCTAAGCAGAATAAATAATTACATTTGATTGTTCATTTGTTTTATAAATAATGTTGAAACAATGTGCTTTTAAACAATCAAAAGAAACAATGGGACTGAGCACCATGGTCCCGCTTTAGGAAAATGTTGGAATTCATAGAGAATTTTAAAAATTTCACATCCAAATCTTACAGTAAATCTTATTTGCGCATTTACCTTAATTTTGGCCAGAATGAGAAGAGTATATTCTATTACTTTAATGGCATCTTACATTATCAGAAAAATAGTTTTTAACTATTTGGTTTATGCACACAATTTTAAATAATAGAAAATGATAGAATTGCTGTTTTAAAGTGACTGAGAGGTCTCACAAGCTGCTGAAAAATGTATTAACTCACTTTTGTATTACTAATGGACCTACACAGGAATTCACTGATGTTATTTTTTGCAGTTTTACAGTGCTCAGGTACTGAGCCAAATCTTCAAAACACCAAATTCAGTCACATTATACAATGTCTTGTGTCAAGTAAAAAGACATGGCTGCACTTGCAGACCTTCATATGACTTTTAAAAAGCAGATAACGTACATACTTGGAAGAGAAGCTGTGAACTCTACCACAGTACACACACATTAAGAAATTAATTGAACTAGGAGAAAAGATATTGAAAAATTATAATATACTAACTAGCACTAATAATTAATACAAGTAGTGTAAAATATACAGCTGTAAGGCATAGAGTTGTTTGTTTAAATCCCTAAACACTATGTTATAACTATTCTTCATATCCAAGTATCCCATGGAATGTGTCTTGACTTGCACAGGACTGGAGTAATAGGGAGACAGCTTGGTGCAACGTGGATGAGAAGGAAAGCAAGGGAAGGCATATGAATAAATGCCAAGAACAATGTGTATAACTGCAAATTTAGCAGAAAAACAGGGACCAGAGCTGGAAGACCAAAGCATACCTGATGCACAACTGAGACCCTGCATTCCCTTGTTAAGTACTTTTATAAGGGAAACTATCCAAGTAATTTTGTTTATGCATTGAGAAACAACAGACAAGTTTCAGAAAATGCTCTGCAGTGGAACTCCTAAAACTGGCTTGACCAAGTGAGGGTACCAAGGGCAGTTTTAACTAGCTCATATTTTCCTATAACATAGTATATGAAACATGGATATTACTGCAGCACTGTATAGTAGGTGTGAGGCTTCTCAACAGCCTCATATAAACTGTGTCATATTTTCTCTTTTTTATTACTGCAGTTTAAATTATGTTTTCATTGTGTGCAATGAAGAGTACATGTGTCTATGCCTGTTGAAATTGTGCATGAAATAAAATAGTTAAATCCTTTTTTCTTGCAAATTGAAGTGATGTGAGTACTTGGGGAAGACACTGTGCAGATAATACTTAACCTCTACTTTAAAATAGTATTGTAAGTAATAGTAGAATTTGCAGTGATAAGACATTCATCAGAGGAAAATACCAGAAATGTTTCAGGAGTTAGCATTCAGTTCTAGGGTTCAGTGAGCTTATTGTGTCCTGTGGAACACTGAAGAATGCAAAGAACATGACAGACATAGACATCTGTCTACAGCCATTTTGGTACCAACTTGAAACATTTTCTGGTTTATTATCCTGGATAATATGATCTCAGTAGAAGTCTTAATAGCTTCTAAGACCTTTTTGTCTTCATCTTAGA
Source organism: Phaethornis superciliosus (assembly GCA_023637945.1). Lineage (NCBI taxonomy): Eukaryota > Metazoa > Chordata > Aves > Apodiformes > Trochilidae > Phaethornis > Phaethornis superciliosus. Next base: position 6,458,005 of record JAJQWJ010000014.1, on the reverse strand, counting down.
TTGTGTCTTAAATATGTCTGTGTGACATTTCATTACTTCTGCAGGTAATTGATAAACTATAGTGTCACAAAATGAACTGAGGAAGCTGGGCTGTATATGCTTCAATACTCTTAATCAGTCTTCAGATAGCCACTGCTTTCTAGTATCAAGACATATTTCTGTCCTTCAGCTACTGACTGGTCATACCAAACATGAAAGAAAGGTCTTAGAAACTTTTTCACAGGTACTATTTCCCTATAGAAATGGACTCTGTTATTTTCTCTTGTTCTAAAATAGTTCTCTTGTTCTTTAAAATAGTTAGTATAAAAATAATACCTTTTCATATCTATGTCTTACTTTGGATTATTGCAGTGTCTTTCTTGATATGTGACCCCACCTCCACAAGTGCGAGTACACTCTGACCACTGGGACCAGGCAGACCATTGGCCATTGACAGGCTTGGGGCCATGGTCACCATATTTGACACACTGTCCTCTTCGACACCACTGCCAACAGAATGCAAAAAACAATCCCATCAGAGTTAGTGGAACCTAGTAGAGGCAAAAAATTTAAATAATCCACATTCCAAAGCACCAGTGATTGAACCTGATAAAGATGGGGTTACCCATTGAACTCAGTGAGACAGTTCACAGCAGGACAACGTCTCTGAAGCAGGACATTGATCTACACAATAGCTTAAATAATCATGTCCTCAATTTTGTCCAAGTTCTGAGTGGAAGATCAAAAATGTTCTCCTGGAAAGTTTTTGGCTTACTCTTCCCCAAAAAATCCATGTTAATTTATGTTTTTGTGCTGTTAGAACATCAAACTTCCCATGTAATTTTAAAATAGTCTGCTAAAACTCCACAGAAGTTTCTCCTTTTTATCATTCAATTATGAAATACTGCACAGAGAGAAAAAGTGAACATTTGTCAGTAACCTGAAAATAAAAACAATATTCTGCTGGAAGAAACATTACAGCAAAAGAAAATATTTTGGTTAACTATAGATAAGTGTGAATTAGAAGGTTCAAAACAATAACCTTGGGTTTTTAGCAGTGATCAGTGATGATAATATGCATGATGGCCTTAATCTGTATAGCAAATACTATGGCTTAAGGAAAATTTATATCAGAGTGGAATTTGAAGCCTAATTTATGTTATAACTAATTGGTTTTCTTATTAAGTTAGATTTGCTAGATACATCTTATTCCATTGCTATATGGGAAAGACATCAGTCCTTATCATCAGATAGGTGCCACTGTAAGGACCAGTCCTGACTATGAATGGCAATACAATCTTTTAGAGAGTCTGTGATAGTAAACAGGGAGGGATCTGGAAGAAACATCTTTTGACAGGAGCTGGTATTTGACCCAACATCCTAAAACCAAGTTAGAATTATATTTTCCTATTTATAAAATAACTTACCATACTTATACCACAAGCTGTTCCTTCTGCTGCTGGCATGAACTTTGTCTCACACCTATGACCGACTTTGTGACACCAGAGAGATTTGCATATATCCTGAAAAGAAAAAAAAGGACTCATTATAGTAGTCATAATTCCCATTAGTTCCTGCTTCTTAGAAAGAGTAAAAAATGATACATGCCTTTGCTACCTTAAAAGCCATGTATATAAAGCCTCTTCTGAATTGAGAAAATCCAGGGCTTAAGATTCATAGCACAGCCATAAACTGTATATTGCCTTCTTGTTTATGCACCATTTCACTACATATTTTAAAAACTATTTTAAGTGTGAGACTATAGTAGAACAAAAACAGTGTTAGAAAGTTCAAGGCTAAAATTTCATTAAGTCTACAATGATTATAATACTGTGAAGAGGCTAGATTTTATAAAAAGCAGGAGGTATCTTGAAATGCAGGCTCTTCGCAGGGCTGTTCACTCACTCTTTGTTCATTAGCTGTAGAAGAAACACAGCTGCCATCACCTGATAAATGTGCTCTGTATAAAATAAATCAAAATACTCCAGGATAATAACAGGAGTAAAAGAAACGGCAATAATTCTTCTCAAAATGAGCACTCCAGATTATTTAATAAAATGTCTTCTCTGAAGAGATCAGCACCGAGTGTAGCAGTCAATAAAATAATGGGTTAATCTAAATTACTCCTTCATCACAAAGTCAAGAGTGTAAGTTACATTTTTATTGTTCTAAAGTAACCCTTTAGATCTTTTCCAGACTTTGCTGTCAATGCTTGAGTAAAACAAAACACAAGACACTTTGTCCTTCTTACCCCATGCCCCACACCCCATGCAAGTTTTGATCAAAACTCTACTGCCTGCTAATTTCTCTGAGTATAGTAGGCAAGGAGTCATGGGTCTTACGTATTCAACTGGTCTCCTTATGACTTCTGCAAAGAACACATTTCCTTATGAAACTCCTCTGGGATTGTGAAATTACTCAAAAGAGGCCAGTACCTTCAAAGCAAATTGCCAAGCAAGATAAGGTAGTGAAATAATCCAGGCCTCTGAAGAACACTACTACTTATTTAATGTACTGCATTTCTCTAATGTAATTTTAACTTTTCAAAAGTATATCAATAGGTACCTTTACAAAGCTGAGGTTGCATAGTTTTGCTTTCATTCCAAATTGCCATTTGCACTGCGTATCAGCATCATAGATCTGCCCTGGCAGTTTGTCAGGGTATTTATACTGTCCTGTTTGCTTAGGTTCATCAATCAGGCAGGCAGCTTGGGCTGTACTATAATGAGAATGTATATTAAACATGATTATGATCTTTATATTAAAATATTTTAATTTGCTATATACCAGCAAAAATAAGAGTACCTTTAACTGGCACAGAGGTATGCAGTGAAATGAGACTATCTGCTTGCAGGAGCCAAAAGATCTTGACATCTTGTTGGTAGCCTGACCTGCAAAGTTTTAAGCAAGCAGGAATTTCCAGGCTTTAGGAATATAGTGACAACAAGAAAGAATGATGTCAAATTCTTTTCCTCCCTTTAGCCCTGTGTAACCAAGAGCAATTTGATCTAGTCTGCTTCTTCCCTCTAAATTCTTCAGACTGGGAACCATCAGAATCAAGAGGCACACTGTCTTCTTTCAGCATTTGCTGACAGGAGACTCCCACAATTTGTGTGCTTTGGGTTATCTGTGTCCAGCCTAAGACCAAAGGTACCCTCTGGTCTATTCTTTTTCCCTGTGAATATGCTTGAGAACCCGTGTATACAGAAGGTCTCCTTGTGCTGGATTTATCTTCCAAGTGTAAGTCTCTTGGACCACATTGCATGTTGGAGGACTTCTGTGACTTTCTAGCTTGCAATTTGCTTGTGTACTCAGAATATGCTGCATCACTGAGGCAGAAAAATCACCAGAACTCTTTCACCTTCCTTGGCCACTACTCTGTGATACTTATTTGGAATTCAAGGATCAGATCCAGAGAGATATGTCAGTGCTTGATTCTCACTCTAGGGAACTTAAATGCCTGTTTTGGATCTGGATCTTAGCACAGCTTAAACATTGTTTTAGTTTAGTTTTAAGCACAGTTTTAGTTAACCATGGATAGTCTACCTGTCTACAACAAAAAACAAACAAACAAAAGCCAAGTTGTAAGGGAAAGGACTGCAATTCTGATGACATTTAACACAGACCAAAACCCAGTTCCTTTAGAAGCCTCACAGAGTGATTTCAACATGCTGGAGAAATAACTGGTATCTTTCTCTCTTTCCTCCCTTCCCTCCTCACCCCAGAAATAGTGTATGAGAAATGTAAAATGTCCTTATTCATGACATGAGCTAGAGAAATTCCTGTAAGAAAGGCCACTAATGTTACTTTACATTTTGTAATGACTTTGGTACCACTGTGTCTTCTTCCCTCTTTTGTGTTCACTTCCTACTAATTCCCTAATACACTTGGCTGCTGACAGGAATGCCTGGGAAACAATGATCTGCCAGTCCTTATTGCAGGATATTCATGGGGGGGGGTGACATTCAGTTTTTCAAAATGAGGCAGAGCAAAACCACCTCTATGCCATACCACCTTTTCACTTCATACCTTTGAGCCAAGTGTTTGGGTTCAAACAGTACATTGGCTGGAACACATTTTAAAAGAAGTGAATTTCACACTTAACTGATTTTTATGTCTGTTCAAGAGTTCAAACCTAGTAACAAAAGACACATTCCCTGGCACTGGCCCAGATTTATGTCTGACCTACCTGAGAAATTTGTTGAGATACTGCCTGCTGCACACAGACCAAGAAAACACTCCATTGTTTCCTGTGAGTGTGGGGGACATAATATTACCCTCAGCTTTTCTACAAGGATTTCCTTCTCCATCATGAATCATACCAAAGCTGAAAAGAGAAGCAGACATGGCAGTGAAAAATCTATATAAACAGAAGCAAGACACAATTTAGGGCAGAAGAAACACTTTCTGGGTAATAGCTCTATGCCTGAGCTCCACAGGGAATGTGGAATGCATCCCTTACATGCTAAAGGGATGAAAACAAATGCACCATACCAATGACTGTTAGTACAAAACAAGTTCTAATAGCATTAAGTAAACTTTATTGTCATCATACACTTGTCTAATGAGAAAAACAGAGTCAGGTTTCAAGCCAGATCCATATTGTTAATGCACAGAAGCTCTGCAATGTGTAATGACAAGACAGTCATGTAAGTCTGTGTCATGCAGCCTGTGTCAGTTTTACAGTTTAATCATTTATCTTTCCTGAAGGAGAAATGTTTTGCGGTGAGTGGATGGAAGTAACAAATCTTCAGTCACACTTGAACTTGCCTATAAATCTATCAGCTTAAAACACACATGCAGTTTGAGCCTTTCTTTGCCTAGGGATAATGCCTGTTAGCATTTACAGTGTAGAGATCAGAATCCAGGGAAACATCAGTGTTATAGAGCTGCAAGAATATAGCATAACTGTCATCCTAATAGGAGGCAAGAAATATATAGCTGCATTCAATCTGTAGCAAAAGAAGTAGAATTGAAATAATAGAATATAAGGTATGAGTATAAAAATAACATTCTTTTTCTAATTTTTGTTACTAACTTGCTATATTATCTCCAGCAAATCACTTTCTTTTCCTGGCCTCTGTTATATATTGTTACTTTGTCTAGACTGTAACATCTTTAGTGGGAATACTTATTCTTATTGGTTGCTTTGCTCAGTCTGCAGCATCATGAAGCCCCCCTTTCACCAGGAGAGATGTTAGACTAATACAAAGAATAATAAGCAATTTTAAAACACATGTTTAAAATTATAAATTATGTAGAGTTTATGGTAATGATAAAGTTATTTTTCAGGCTTTTTCCTCTCACTGTTTTACATTTACTCACTCTACAGGACATCAGTGTATTTCAATGTGTTTTGAATAGAAATTTCATAATTTGTTACTTCAACATTGCATTGCATTGGTGACTCCATGAATGTAATACGTGCATGTGCAGGGAATATCTAATTTACTGGACTGGATCCTCTACTGTTCTAAAACATGGCAGGGTCACCCCAGTTCCTGCATCACCCGCTGAGGCTCCAGACTTGCAAAGATGTACAGCTCCTTCTCTAAATGGGACAATAAAAGTCTTGGCTGGGCTGGTGTGTTAGAATCCTTTATAAAATACTAACTTTGTTGACATGCATTGCAGCCAAAGAATGCACAGTTTATATACCCACTGACACAATGGGCTCTGAACTCCCAAAGGAACTGGTAAGCTTTCAGGTAAAAGCACAAACTATAAAGTGATAAAAGTGTGTAACAACCAAAGCTACTCAGTGTGATCAACACAGTACACAGTACTCTCTTACTATGAAATCCTTAGGTTAATATATACACAAAGGACCTCAGCACCTCCATAGCTGTCACAGGTTTGGGGTTTTTTCTTCCAGGAGTCCCTGTATCAAAAAGACTGCTCTTTTGTCCTACATCACATGCAAGGTAGTCTCAGGAATATGAACACAAACAAATTACAATAAAGACATTTTGTGTATGGGGCAGATTTTTTTCCCAGGAGATAAGATGCATTTTATTAGACAGCAATATGGAACTATACCAAAGAATGTATGAATAATATAAGAATCAGAGGCAGTGGTGAAAAATAAAAAAAAATAAAAAACATTAAAAAATTAAAAAATAAGAAACAAGAAGAAAGAACATTAAGACACTAAAGGAGATAATTCTTGAAAAATAAGCTATTCTCTTCTAATAGTGATTGAAGGGAATTAAAAATGGTCAGTGAAATTGCATTAGGGTGACAGGAGAATCAAATAATAAATATTTTACATATCTGGTCCCATTGGAAGTGTTTGCACAATTCCTGTGGGCTTCACTGGTAGCTGGATTATTCTTTAATTCCTCGTTTCCCTTCAGATGTACAGATACTTGTGAAAGGGTCACTCATGTAGACATTAAGTCATAGTATACTGTAGAGCATATTTATACAACGAAAATTAAATAGTCCTGATTCAGTCATGCAGAATCACAAGGATTCATGCCTTGACCAAACAGCGTAACACAGTATCACAGCTTTTCAAAGATATTCCATGCAGTAATGTTGCTGCACAAAACAAATATCTTATGCTCTTGCTTTATCTGACCCTTGATTTCAGGTTCCTACCACATAGAGAAGAAACAATGCTTCTATAATGTCAGTTAGACAGACTCCAGCTTCAGCTGTGTTAAAAATGAAAATCCAAACCACACAAAATGTGAAAAAAGTAGTTAAAAATTACTTGAAAAAAACCAAACCAAACTAAAACATAAAACAACAGGAGGACAAAATCTAATCATCTGCTTTAGATTTAAGTCAACAATTTAGAGAGCAAGTGAAGCCCTATGGATGATTATTACTAATTTTGTTTGAGAGACAGCAGGTTCTTAGGTAAATGACATTCTTATTACCATAGAAATCAAATGGAACTGCAGTGGATATAGATACAGAAAGGCAGAAAACTCCAAAAAGGTTGTTTTTAGATGAATCACTCATTAAAGAGGTAGATAGAACAAAGGACAAGTTGAATAGAATGAATAGCTCCTAGATCCCATGAAACACCAGTTTTTCTGGAAAAGTGACCTCTAAGAGACTCAGAGATCACTGCCCCATACTGCAAGCTGCAGTGTCTCTTTTTTTATGATTTTTTAAGAAGTGATATAAATTAAGACCAATGCATTAGCTGGATGATCTATATGTTCTAACCCTTATCTAGCTCTCTGTAAATGATCCATGTTTAACTGATTTATATCAACCGGTGTTATCTTTCTCTTCACTTATATATTTGTTTATAAAAGGAGCATGTAAGACTAGTGAAAAATAACTTACTTGTGTCCAGATTCATGAGCAATTGTAAAAGCCAGTCCAAGACCTGTGTCTTCATTAATGGTGCAGCTACGGTATTTGCTGCACATGCCACTGATGGGTGCAAATCCTGAAGGAAGGAAGCAGTAGAATAGCTTGTTCCTCTACAGAATTCCAAATATATCAATCATCTGCACTGGTCCTAATAAGCCAGTCTATTCTGGTGCATGAAGATGGTTGTATACTCTATCAGGTTTAACATGGAAGAATTAAACCAGACCGTTATCTGACAATAAAGGGGCTCCTGTATAAGAAGGAGAAATCAAGCCCAACCTCCCAAAATACACTTTACTCATACTGATTAGTTTCTTCCCTACCCCCAGTTAAGGCTTCACAGCTCCAAAATAAGGGAGGAATCCCATTCAAAAAGGGCGAGTAGTCACACAAAAAATAGTATCAGAGTGGCCCAGAAATATTCTCAAAATCAAAAATATTCCTTGAAAAGCTGATAATCCAAAGGGATGTCTTCAGATAGTTTATGTTGCCACTTTTTCTGGGGAAATGATACCAGTAATACCCTTTCTCTTCAAGGTACTTCACAGATAAATATGTAAAAACAATATTGCTCTTTCATCTTCAAGAAGACTAACACTACGTGCAAAAATTGACTTTAAAAAATTTTTTTGGTAATATTTCAGTCTCTATGAATCATAATGCTGCTGTCAACATGAGTTTCTCAGAATGTGTTCCTATATCATACCTAAAGTATCACAGGGCTCATTTTTCCACGAGCAGATATCAAAACCTGTAAGTAAGATGGCGTGGTCATGGCGCTTTCCATTCTTCCCAACCAGAGCAGATTGCCATTGGCAAAAGCTGTTCAGTGATTGGTCTGCGTGGTGGTTAATCAGCAATCCACCCTGTTCATATTTCACAAACACAGAAATAAGGTGCTTTTGTCAATACTTGAGAAAGGTGATTGTGAGAGTAAGAATCAGTTAGGGAAAACTGCAAATTTTTTTCATGTTTGATCTACTTAAACTTAGGTATTCGCACATTAACTGTCAGTGATGAGTTGATGAGTGAATTTATTACAATTGTAAAATGAACCTGCACTTCTTCCCAGACACATATATATTTCCTAAGTCAGTGGTTGGAATTACAGTGTACAAATATATTTGATTCCTGAAAAAGCTGAACACTAGACCATTTTTAGTCTTACAACTAAAATATCTGGAGATTTCTGGGAGGAAATTCAAGTATTATTCAAGTAGATCAACCCACCACATTTCTTCTCATAAAAAGAGATTTTGTCTTCTTTTGTCTCAGCACCCTTGCCAAAATAATTGGCTCCCCTCCCACCTTGCTACATTGCCACATGCTGATTTTAGTTTGGGCCTTTTGACGCCTTCCCCATCTGATCATCACATTCAGTTCAAATCGAGTGAAAGCCCAGTTCATTTCTTGTTTTTTTTTTTTCATTTATCTAAAGACTTCATAAATAGATTTTTCATTCCAGCTATTTATCTTCAAGAAAATGCTGGAAAGTTATATTTTACTGTAAGCATTTCAATGTTTCTAAAGGACATTCATATGAAATGAAGATTTTGGTATTAACATCTGAGAAACAGTAAAATGCTCACAGTGTGATTCTGGAGGATTTCATCATTTGAATCTTCTCATGCTTTATGTCTTTAAAAGAAACAAAAAAATAAAAAATGCAATGTACATAACATGGGAACACCCAAAGCTCCCTGTGAACAGTAGAAAATGAAGTATACCTCACAGAAATTCTGACACAACTTACAGGCTCTTGTTCCAAAAGGAGAAGGCTCACAACAATAATGTTTATATCACTTCCAATTGTTCCATCTTTAAACAGGCTAGAGACCTGCAATGATTATTGAAGAAATATTATCTACATGTGGTTTGATTTTTGTTTTGTTGGGGGTTTTGTTCATTCATTTTTTAACAGAACAAACATATGGATTAAGTTATTGCATTTGGCTTCAGTTTTCAATACAAATTGATGGAGTTTTATACCTTGTAGATGCTTAATTCAGAAGAACTATACCCCAAACCATTACAGCCATTCAAAAAACTAAAACCTTCTGATTTCAATGGGGTTTTTTCTGCCCTTGATCTCCCGAATGAAGTGTAATCAATATCAATGTACAAGTTTTGTAGAACAAAACTGAAGAGCAAGGCCACAAAAGAAACCAGTTTTCTACTTAAATTACATTAATTTTCTCAAAATAAACTTGTGAATTCTCAACAAAAAAATTGTTTCAAGCAGAGACATCAGACAAAACAAACTAAACTTCATGATACTAAATGAAAAGAAAGTTTCCATTTCAGAGTGTCTACCTTTTTCTTTATACAAGAAGTATTTTAAAATATAACATTTTTAAATTTTTCCTCTTTTTTTTTTTAAGTGAGGCTAGAAGACAATCGTGTGTAGGGTGACCCTGCTACTTTTGGTATGACTATTTGTCTAATTAAATACTCTGATGTAACAGTATTCCACAGGGAAAACATCCTTCAGTTACACCATATCTTACCATATTCATAACTGTTAGGATGTATGTTGTTACATTTTCCTTCCCATGTTTCTCCAACATTTTTTTATCTGCCACAACAAGGGTTTCAACATTTAGACTTCCATTTTTCTGAATTTTAGCAGATGATCTTTTGAACCTTGCAGAGGTCCCATATTCATCTGAGCGAATGTATGTCTCTTCTGTGGGTGGCTTAGGTGTATCTAAAAGGAAATAAAACTCAGTTTTGGAAAAGGTTCAGGTCACCCATGAATAGTTTCATCATGGATAAATTCTTGTACTTACTGATTGAAAAATACCTGATTCATTCCTGGGGGAAGTGTGGCAAGAGGGGGAGAAGGAACTGGGAGAACCACATTCATATGCAATAATCAGCTTAAAATAAGGAAATAATCTAATAAAATGGTAGCATCTGTGTTTGTCATCTGCTACTTACATAGCAGGTGTTAAAAAAAAGTCCTTTCTACAACACATGTCCACCATCAGAACAGAAAGCAGACACACACCATGAGTAAGGCTCTTGGCAGTCTGCTACTGTGACTGACTTTAGCCTTGCAAGTGATTTTGCCACTAAAATTGTTCCTGCTGGAAGCATAATTATTTATTATAGAGCAATGTGAGGCACCAGCAAGGAGGGGTTGACAACAGCATTTTGACATCCAGCCCACACACTCCAATGCCAGGATTCATTTTTTCCCTCTGTGCTTGTGTAGCATGGTTAGAGAATGGTCTCTACTCAATTTCTTAACAAAGGCAGAAAATGGGAAAAGAAATCTATGTTCTTCCTCCTACAATTCTCCAATCGTGTCCTACATCCTATAATACTCCTGTTATTTATAGCTTCTTTTGCATATATCTACACTGCCTTTACATCAAGACTAAGCTCAAAGACCACTTTTAACAAACTATGTTGTTATTGTTACCTATGGTAACAATAGGTTGTTTTGTTTGGGCTTTTTTGACAGAGGATGCAATTTGAAACAAGTGAGGGAGCTTCAGATAATTAAAAAAATCCTGCCCGTGCCTCATCAAGGGGTTATTCCAACAACAGAGCTAAGACAGAAACTACTTCCTTCCATGCCAAACTGGGAAATCAAGAATACTATTGAGTGCACAACAGTGGTCTGCTTTCAAGAACTAAGTTGCTCTGACCTACACCTAATATGGCAAGTGACTGTGCTAGTTATATTTTAAAATGTATCACACATTATAAACAATTGTCCTATGCAAGCTCAAAGAACTTTTATCTTCTGGAAGCACGTCAAGACGTGGAGACATGCCTCACCCCAGTGAAGTGTTCTGTTCACAGCACATCAGTTTCCATCTAGAAATTTGAAGGCAATGCAACTTCAAGGCATTTGATTCATAAATCCACGAGCAGTGGAGTTTTGCTCTTGAACTAACTGCACAGTTACTAATAAAACTTAAGCAGCAGCAACATTTCAAGCATACAGCCCAGTCAGTTCTCATGATGTAAAACATTTAGGATTAGTCTGAAAGGTGATTGTCTTCTCTAGTGCTTAAAGATCACTAGCATATGAAATTTTTAAAGGTGGTGAGCAGGACAAGCTACTTCTACAACACCAAAAAAAGGGAAAACAATATAAAAAAATAATACACCAAAACTTCTTGTAGTTGTAGGACTGCATTCATTCAGTTAATATGAGACACAATGATTCTACAGATTAACCAAGGCTGGATATGGAAATCAGTTGTTATTTTTCAGAACTCTTCCTTTCTTTCTCTCACAGGGTAACAGGTATGTACTGCATGAAGCGAAAGACTGCAGGATGTGAAAAGAAAGAGTTTCATAGTTAAGGTAATTAAATGCAATCTTGCATAATCAGATTGTGTGATTCAAAATTCTGAATCTGATCAGATTCAGATTCTGAACCACCTTTTCCACTACCTCCTCTCTCATTCTTTCCCTTCTGTTTGTTTTTTATCTGTCTTCCTTACATGCCTTTTGGAAAAAGAACCTACTTATTTTCTCAGAACTCAAGTAGGAAATTGGAAGAATATAACTGGACTGAGACAATGTTTTCAATACTGTGTGCAGTCCTGGAGACCCTCATTAAGGAACTCAGCTCAGAAGCAGATCAGCTTTCAAACAGAATCAACTGAATGCTCTAAGTATGAAAATAGAGTCCAAGGGGGCTCTAAAATGTTCTGCAATTTGAGTGCCTAATGAAGAACTCAGAATAGACCTTGGCAGGATAATATATTCCAATATGTTTTTTAAGAGGTATCTCCAAAATCTTACTTAAGCAATTTACACGGGAGGTTCTTTTTGAACATCTCAGTTGCTGAAAATTTCATTATCAAGTGGTGAATTCTGAAAGACTTATTCTCTATACTCTCAGAAATAAACGTTTTGGTAGATTTTTTTCTTCATCTCCAAGACTAATTAGCTATATATCCTCCAACTAACAGAAAGCAGTTCAGGGACTTGGCAACTACCATTGTGCAAAAACAGAAATCCAAACCAGAACTGCTTACTGAAAACTATGTCAATATCAAAAGGATCAGACAAGGGATTTTGTAATCTATGTACAGAATAAAAACACTAAACAGTGATTCTGGTGGCTTAATCAGATGGATGATGGATATCTTTTTTTGCTTTATAACTATTACTTAAAACCATTATGCCTCCATCACAAATGTAAATATGAGCTACACCTCAGAATCATCATACAGTCTCTGAGGGCCAATATCTCAAACAAGGAAAGTTTCCTTACATACATTTCTTGCGACGTCCACAAAAATGTTGCTTTTGAAACCTTCCATGGTGGTAACCATTCGCTTGAGCGTGATACTTGTGGGAAGTGGGAATTCTGTGCTGACCAAAAGAAAAGTATTTGGGATTGGACTCTACTGTGTACCGGTGCACCTTCTCTTCTGCAGTTCGTTTATATAAGACGTGAGGATGGTGTCCAGCAGGTGATGTGTAGTTGTGCTCCTGTGCTAGCTGCTGAGGTAATGGAGATATAAGGAACTCAGTCTTCTGTGTCCTTATCAAACCTGACTGAAACAAAACAAAACAAAACAGCCACCACCACCAATTAGAAAACTGTTCAGATTCACAGCTGGAACATGCTAGTTCTTAAAGGGATCTCCCTTCAGTGCCTAGACAGAGGGAAATGTGCTCCTTTAAATTAGATTTACTCGAGATACAATCTAGGAAGTCTTCTTAATTAAAGTATGCATTGTTTCACTTCAGAGATCACCACTTTTCACGTTTGGTAACACACAGAACAAGAATGTTGTGGGACTGGCAGCATAGCACCTCCCCACAGTACCATGAGTAATTTCATATGCAATATTAATCTATTCTTGGTACAAACATTTGTTTGTATGGGAGTTTATGCACAGAATATACATTTTAAAAACGTTTTTGGAAAATGCAACTTCTAATAAATGTTTATATTAGTATAAAGCAAAATGTTTGAACTAAGATTCACGGGTTTTTTCAGAATAAGATATGACTAGACAGGAATCCTAGACTTAAGGTCACTCTAAGTAGAAACATGAGTACTTTATGGTACAAAAATTTATGCCCTCGTACAAGAAAAAACTGATCAGTGAAAGCAAGTATCTAGTTGAATTTCTTCTTGGATCCCTGAAAGACAGAACTAAGTATGGGAAAACTACACTGTATTTTTCACATAGCATCTGTGCATAAAACTGCACATGTGATGAAGTGTTTCCAGGATCAGGGCCAGGCAAATGTGGGTGGCACTGAGGAAGTATTTCCATGCAGCTCATTAATCAGTTATGATTTTATTTCATTTCTTGGTTTTGTAAAACATGTTGTAATAAACACTCCTTTTTACCAAGTCAAAACCCAAGAAGTTTCATCAGGTAATTCTATTACTTTATATACCCAATACTAGATACAGTTTTTTTTTTTTTTTTTTGGATCAGTGAGGCTCTACCATGTGCCAACACCCTTCTGCCAAAATTGACATCCCACAAGGGCTACATATCTCTTATGCTTCAGAAAAATATGTGCAGACAAACAAATGTCAATTGCAAACCCTCTTGCTTTACATTTTAAGTCCTCCCAGATCAGGATTCCACCTCCTTCCTCAAAAAATTATTCTTTGAAAATGCACATACTAGACATGTATCATCTATCCCTTTCTGAAATTGATGCTTTTCTTTGGTCTAACCTCCTAGGACCAGAATCCCAAGGATATCAGAAGGAAAGCAGTTTGAATGCCTAATGTAAGCATTGTATTTCTTCAGGATTTGTGGAATTTTCTGCACTTTCAAAACTACTTCCCATGAGGAAAACTCAGCAGAAAATAAAAAGCAAGTGAAAATAGAAAGTTACAGTAAAATCTTCACAGCTTTATCCATTCCCTAAGCTAATAATAAAGCTGACTTTAAGTCTGTTCCAGTTGAAATGACTTATCAGAGGTATACAGGTTCTCAACAGTCTACAATCAGAAATTATGTTCCACTTCTGTCTTTCCAAACCAAAGGTATCTGCACAGAAACCCCCATGCAAGCATCTGTGGGGAGGGTGGGCATGGACAGAGAGAGGGCTTATAATAGTACTCATAAAATCATACTGTGATTTTAATTTTGACAATGGAAAAATTCCATATTGTGAACTAGGAGGGTCTATCTGCCTCCTGTAAAATAACACAAAAGCAAACATAGATGATATACTGAGTAACAATTTGCCCCCTCTCCTTTCTTCAACATGAATTTGTAACTACATATCTTAGCCTATACCTACTTAACATCCTATGTGAAGGTTAAAATTGCCTCTGACAATAAAAGACAAGCTTTACATAATTGACAAGAATTTAACTTGCCTGCTCACTGCAGTAACTTGGCATATTTCAAATGTCAGATTACATTTGGTCATGACAAAGTACTTTCCTGTAGGGAAGAAGACTAATATTTTAATCCTTATGATGTGTGTCATCAGACAATTTAAAAGTGGTTCTGAGGGGCAATCTTTACCAGAGTGCACTGATAATTGGGCACTGCTAAATGTTTTTTTTTTTAAAGCTGAAAAAATAAATTTACTGAATCTGTTTTTTATTTCCCCATTTTAAAGGTTTCCACATCTGAAATTATTCCTGTAGGATTCATTTTGTAAATGATTCAAACCATATGGAACAAAGGGTTTTCTACATTTTCCTCTAAGAAACTGTCCCTGATGTACACCAAGCTTCAGCCTCAAATGTAATTTCTATATTTAACATCAGAAGGGTGGATTGAGAATTCTTGGGGGGCCGAGGCAGGGAGGCAAATTGAATTCTGGACCCTGTACTGCATGTATATTTACCTCCACCTTTACATAGGCTGTAGCTGACCTTTTTAAAAAGACTTTTACTTTTTTTCCAGCAGAAATCACCCTAAATCTCAAAGACTTCTTTCCTTTGGGTTTTACCTCAGACACATCCTCCAAATTGAGGAATGTTGTGTGAATGAAAGATACCTTCTTTTTCTGATAACATCCAGTTTTATGAAGTTGTCAAGAAGAAACAGGAAGTGCCACAGAGCAGTCTGGACACTCACTCAATCACTGACTTTTTTCCATTTCTTCCAGGTATGGGATGGTTATAAAGATTCATTTTAAAATAATCTCTCTGGTAATTCCAAAGTAATGCTGTGAATGCTGGCTTCTGACAGAGTTGATTCAGTTCAGTCCTCTGGATTGCTGCTAAGGGGGCAATTGGGCAGAAACTGCCACATATGTCTCATGGAGGTTCTTGAGTTTTAGCCTTTGGTGAAGTAAATGGCTATGGCTATGGTCATGTTGGCTAGAAAACATGCCAAGTGAGAAATCCCAGAGCACAGAGGTAGGACTAACACAGAATCATCTTTGCTCACTTTACACTGCCAAGGAATTCAGGTTCCTTGAAGGAGGGCAGATTTTAGCTAGCCTGCACTTTTGGGAAGTGTGTTAAGAAAAAGTGTCCCTGAGCATTTTTTCTACAAATACATAAAAGATTGTTGTAAATATGAGTTAGAAGCTGTACGTTTCTCCAGCTCAAATACTTCAGTAGGTGAACAAATACTGCAAAACTGTAATGGAAATTTTATGCGTTAGGTTTTCCTACTGCCAGCACAACTTTAAGTATTCATGCAATTTTCTTGAATCAGAACTCAGTGATGCCTTTCTCTTAACTTTGATGGGTTTGAGATCCAACAAGAAGTAGGTCAGATAGGTCAAGACTTCATTTTTCCTTCAGATTCTCTGCAATTATAACACCATGAGAGGAAACAGGATGACAAAATCTAACATTTTTACTAAGTCTAGACAACACAGCATGAAAAAGACCAGGGACTTCTGTCTATTCCCTCTCTCTCCCACTGTGGCTATCACTAATAATAGCAGCAATTGTGAGAGTATGGTGGGAAGAAAAACCCACGAGACTGCTTAGTTGGAATTTACTGTTTTCTTGTTCTTCCCTCACAACACATATTTGCTGTCTTTCTATAAGGGATATTCCATGCCATTGGAAAGTAAACAGAAAGATGTACACTCATCTGTGTGGGTAATGATTCTGAATCAGCAAATTAGAGAAACTTGCAGTTTGTTTGCAGAAAAGTTGATAAGAGATGAGAAAACACCATTCCTTCCACTTGTTGCTTGTTATGAAAAGTTAGCTTAGTTCTGGGCTACAGGAATTTTCAGACCTAATATGTCTGTGTGAAATTCCTCAGTATAGGGATGTTGTCACTGAAGTAATGTGCTTGTTCTGTTCTCTTGGTGTGTTTCAAAAAGAGAATGAAATTTGGACAAGGGAAATGATAATAAAATATCTGCTTCAAGATTCTTTTAAATAGATGCTAGATAATAAACTGAAAAATAACAAGAAATTTTTAAACCATTCTAAGTTCATCTTAGCTATACAAAACCAGGTAAATCTTTCCCTGGTTTTAGGCCCAGATGGAATGGTTTGGAGTCACACTCTAGCATATCTGTTTTTAACAGGTCTCATTGGCCTCCTACTGGAACAGAACATACGCTGCTCCCATTTTTCTCCCACTGTGTTCTTAGACTCTGAGTGAAGCCTTTGGCAGCTTACCAGCCTGTAAACCTAATTAATTTTGAGGTCTCAGCATCTCCAAAAAACAGGCTCTCCCAAAGAAACAAAGCAGTGATGGTGAGTGAAGGAATTTCAGAACTTAGATTTCCTGCCTATATTTAAACAAAGCAATAGTGAGGTAGTAGACAAACCCTTGCTCTAAACTAGAAAAGCCTTATGGCTGTGGGTTCTCTGAATACAAGGAGTTTTCATTACAGGCTAATTAAATTAAAGGCAACATCTTGGACATATGCATGTTAAAGCTACAGGAGTCTGACAACTTAGATACAGATAATGGGGTAAGAAACATCATGAAATGAAACTGAGAATTAAAACACATCAATAAGTGGACTGCAATGTCTCTGCTAAACACAACTACTTAGTACTGACATAAAGTTAAATTACAGTTTGTAGAAAAACAGGAGTATCTCGACTAAATAAAGTGCTAAAAAGCTTGCATGTATTATCTAAATAACACTACATATATCCAGAATGCTTTATTCTGTGTTATGAGTAAATAAATAACATTAGGTGTTAAAAAAGTGTTTTGTCTTAACTGATAGCAGCTAAAACAATGGTCACAAAAATTAATGAGGTCCATACAGTTAGATTGGTTTTTATGTACTCAAAATGAAAAATCTCTCAAAAGGAAGAGTTAAATGCAGTTTCACACCCATTAAAATAGTTCCAAATATTCATGCAAAGTTTTAAAAGACTTGACAGCAGGCCAAGTGAAATTGGCATAAAGTTTCCCACAGACTTCAATGGACATTGATCCAAGACTTCTGTTGTGTTATTTCCCAACTGTCCAACTCCTAAAAAATACTGAATCAATGACTCAAACACATTTTAATGAGAATTACAGCATGCTAAGTACAGAGATGTAAAGGCCAGTTTTAGTTCTACTTAAAACAAATAAAAATGAAAATTGAGAACTTCCTTGAAATGTAAAGAACTGATGAACAGATGACCTAAGAACTATAGTTTCTGGTTATTTGAAATTATCTGAGGTCAAAGATGCCTATATGTCTAGTATTCACAACACAATGTTGTTGGGACTGTCTCGGGTCACTGCATATTGGAGTCTTTTCTCATTCACTTTGCAGTGAAATCTCATGAGATTATCTTGGCTACAGTTCATATTAATCAAAGTAAAACTCTTATTTTCTGCCCTGATACTCTGCTAAGTCTCTGGTACTTTGGCATTGAAAAGAAAACACAAAAGACCAACCTCTGCCACCAAAGAATTCCATGACTGGAGGAGAGACTCCCCTAGTTCAGATGTCCCACCTGCTGGTTTTGTCTTACAGAACATTTCCCATACTGGAACAATGAGCATCTTAGAAGCCAAAAGGGGGTATGATGGAAATCCAGAGAAGAGGAAGCTATCCACACAACTTAGAGACAACCTGACAACAGCCATAAGTTGTCTTTGGGCTCAGTCTGGCCTCTAGAATTGAGCAGATGTCAATTTTCAAATACCAACATAGTTGTACTGTGTGCTAGAGGAAGTGAGAGGTCTCCCCATAGCCTCCTGTACCTCTGCTCAGATTCCACCACAGCCTGATGGAGAGATGAGACCCATTCCTCAGGTTTTATAAGCAGATAATGGTATTCCCTTCAAGTTTAGAAACAACCTTTATGTTCACTATTACCCCTGCATCCATTTGACACATGCTCCAAGGCAGCTCTTGGCAAGCAAGCTCAAACTAGAAGCAATGTAGCTGCTAGGAGACTGGGTTATTATCTCAAGCACAGCATAACATTTACATGTCTACATGGTATTGTGCAACATCTAGTTCATGAGCAGCAGTTTGGAGAACAGTGACAGTGATTTTAAATCCATTTCAAATGCATACTCAGAGAAACCCATGTGGAGATGGCAGTCCCCTGTGCATATACCAGCAGCCTGATAGAAAATCCTGTCCAGACAGCAGGAAAACTGACAGCTATTTAGAATGGGGTTTGGGTCAAGCCTGGAAAATGGGGTAAAGATATATTTTTCTTACACATGCCAAGGAATCCCAAGAAGAATAAAGTTCTCTTAAGTTTGTCAGTGTTCATCTTATGGGTTCCTCTTTTCTTCAAAGCAAGGACATTCAACCAATACTAATACAAGGCAGTTCAAAGCAATCCTGCATCATGAAAGTAAGTCTCAATAAATTATTTATTCTTTAGAGAATGTGTAATGAAATAGACTCACCTCCTGAAGGGGTTAAATTGGTAGTCTGAAAAATATGAGAGACTGTAACCTTACTACAGTCACAAGCAAAACTACTTCCAAGAATTATAGCCAGCAGTATAGTGCAGATTGACCTGGAATTGTAGATACCAAATATCACTAACTGACTTTTTGAAAGATGGATTATTGAAAACCTCTCAGGTTAGGGTCAAAATGTCAATGCTCTGGAAAATATAATCAAAATGAGAAAATTAAGATGTGAAATTAGGTAGAAAAAATTACAAGGAACGTATCTGGCAAAACAGAAAGAAGGAGCTGAATTGCAAAAAGTGTTTCTGAAGTGAAAGATATCTTTACCCTTGGGAAGCACCATGTGCAAACAGCCAAACCAATGGCAGTAAATCATGGTAATTAAAGAAGTTCATTCCCTCGCTGCTTTGCCCTGCAGACCATTTTCTGGGTGATAACTGCAAAGGGGACAGCAGCAGCTATCAGAGCTGAGGTGTACTTTGCCTTCATACACTGTCCCCTCAGCAGACCACTTCACACAGAGGCTCACATGTTACTGAAGCAAAGAGCAAATCAAATAAGCTTCTGAGACACAGTGACAGGGACCTGATCCATGATTTTCCAGCAAAACGTGAAAGGTCCGGACCCTAAATCCATACACAGGTTGTTAAATAAATGACTTGACTTTTAAAGAGTGTTAAGCACCCAGAAGTTCTCATTAAGTTGAACATTGTCTCTGCAAGCATTCCCAGTGTGCATTTATACCAATCTGGGAAAGAAAATGTTCTGGGAAACTAGTGAGAATGGATTCTCATGAGGTTTCCAATAATACACATGTATTACTGAAGTCAGAAATCCCACGAGTAAAACTGAGAGCATGTTCATTTTTGATCCTATCCCAAGCCAGGCAGCACAAAGCATGTGAACATACTCAATGAAAGAGAGAGTTTTAAGTCAACTAAACTTTTCCCTAGCTTTTATGTTTGCCAAACAAATTCACCCATCCTTCAGAAAAGTATCAAGTCTGTACATGGGCAGTTACTCAAAACTACCCCAGAGTCAGGGAAGTACAAATGAAAGGTTTTATTGGACTGGGTCCTTGGCTGATAATAACCTCAGCAGACCTTTACTGATTTTCACCAGATTGCAATATCTGACACTATACCACAGCAAAAACTTAGGTTAAGTTACTGGCTAAAATATTTCTATCATTAAAGAAGCATTAGAATCACTGGTTGCCTATTCTGATTTGAGAACTATGCAGATCATATTTTTCTGCAGATTCTAAGGGACTCATAAAAATAACACAATTTATTATTTTTTCTAAGATATTTTTTACTTCTTTCAAAATACAAAATTTTAAGAGTTCTAAATAATATGGCATTTTATTATCTGAGGATCTGATAGAAGGAGAGTACATTGTTTAAAATGCCAGCCTGAGGTAGTAATGAAAGACTACACTGTTTGGTTGCTCAAAAATGTGCTACGCAGAACTTGCAGCACTTATTAAAGCAAGGTAACAAAATAGCATGTCTTTAATTATTCCTATATGAACAAAGACAGTGTTATCTCTGAATAGTACCTTTGTATTTCTGCAGTTGACTGAACTTGTTTAAAACATCTTTATGCAATCCTCTGTCAACGTATGGCAAAAAAGGAAATATTCTTATTTGTTCCTCCACTTAAGGTAATTTAAGCAGTCACATTGGTATTTAAATGTATTAAATTGGTATTTATTGCAGGGTAACGAGATATTCTAGAACTAACACAAATTTTATTGCTTTGCCACAGATTAAATTCTTGCTTGTCAGTGAGTGAGCCCCCCTTGTTTCTCATGGTTTTGGGGTTTTTTTGTTTTGAAAACAGAAGTCGACATAATAAATGAACTGAAGAAAAATACTAATGTAAACTAGAGCATTATGACATCAACTAATAATATTTAAGTTAAATACCAAAGGTTTGCTGAGTTGCACTCAAGATCAATTCATTAATGACTCCATCAATGTGAAGCTTTGCCATGCTATCATGAGGCTGGAAACCAACTAGCTGAAACCAACAGCTTGAATTAAGGCTCAGTAGCTGTCCAAGCACTTGGTGATGGCCTGTTTAAGCAAATCCCTCCAACTCTAAGATACAATCTATATATTTTAGTAGTTATGACAGTCCTGAAATCCATCACAAAGCAAACAGGAGACAGCAGGATTGTTTTATGAGTGAATTTATGCTTCACTTTTCCTAAACAGAGGCAGCCCATTATTTGTCATGTGCTGTCTGAACAGTTGAGGAGTTACTTACAGTACATCAAGAACAACAGAACTGACTTCAGAAGGTAGCTAAATTAGTCACCTACTCTTACCATTCCCTCTAACTGTGTACACATCTTAAGAAAAACTGAAGTGTGAGAAGAGGTCTACATTTTGGAAATTTTGAAGTGTAGAAAATGCAGCCTTCCCTGTCCCCTCATTCTGTATAACAGTACAAAATAAAAGCAACATCTATGTTCCTTTTAATTGTCTGAAATGTGACTTCAGGATGCCTACATCTTTAACAGGCCTTTAGACACAGCAGAATTTCAGCCTAAGGATGGTTTGCGATGAATTACTCATGCTGCTCAAAGGATTAGGTACAATGAAAACATTCTGGCAAGATTCTGCTCCTTCATGTACAGCTAATTGATTTTATGTGGATGTAATTTAGATGTACTAATATTCTAGGGAAATTGCATGCCTTCTTAATGGATCTTCTGCTCCTATCGTTGTGATGAAGGGAAACCCAATAAGATTAGGACACAGTGACACAGAAAATGAACAACTTAAAAAAAAGAACTGATGATAGATAACTAAAATCAGCACTTGGACATTCTTTTCCATAGGTACTTAGCATTAGCAGATGCTTGCTTGATTGTTTCCCAACAGGAACATTCCTCCCTATGAGACATGCAACTCCTAACAATAAAAATCATGGATAAGGCCTTGCAGGAAACAACATTATAAATCATGAATTTTTTTTAAAATAGCACCAAAGGGCTTTGGTGTTTTATTTTCTTTCTCGTTTCCTGACACATAGCAGGGCTCCACTTCAGCAGCTGGACCTTTCAGAACATCATTTCATATCATGAGAGTGGCAGACAAGCCTGAAAGACTCCATCTGCCTTAGAAGAGACCCTGCTGAAGTTGCAGCCACTAGAGAGAGACACCCAATTCACTTGGACACCACATTGGGCTACCTGATGGTAGAGCCTCCCCCCTGTTCAGCAGTCTTGGCTTCAGAGTGACTGACACTGACTGCATCAAAAGCCCAAAGCAAATGCTCCAGACAGGGGCTGTTCACTACCCATAGTCACTTTGCCCCAGCCAAGACCCTCCAGATAAACCCTTCAGCCTGGCAGAGCTGATGCAAATGAATTTGAGGGGGCAGAAGCTCTGAGCCTGTCTGACCTGAGATAATTTGCATTCAAACAAAATAAATCCTGCTCAATTCCCATAGCTATTTTATTTTGCTATGAATAGCTCAGGCAACTCCAATAACGAGGAGCTTGGGTTACATCTGATTGCCAGCTGTACTGCTTACTAAGAAGTTAGGTCAGTGGTTCCCAACCTTTTAATTTTCCTTGTTGGAGTATACATTGCTATGGATTAGTTACATGAGAGAGTGGTCACAAGGAATTCTGCAGGGAGCAAAGTATCAGCTTTGCTGATATTCCACATACACAGACGTACACGTATGTTCAAGTATCTATGTGGGAAGGAGAAAGGGAGGGAACAAAAGAGCTTAGGCCATTAGGGGAATGGAAAAGAAGAAGCAAAGATGGCCCAAGAGTGAGAATGTTGGGCTGGTGCCTGGGTTATCTGGATCAGACTGCCAGTTCTTCAGCACTTCAACTTCTCTGTTGCTTATTTCTCCATTTTAGAGCATGGTTTTGTAATCAACCCACTAAACACTCAAGAGAGACTTGTGAAGGCTCACGTTCAACCCCAGTTGGGTTGTTCTGTTACAGTGCCTCACATTTCTTGACTATAAGCTGCAGCCACAGTCTTCAGGATGCCTGAGTAGCTGGAGCTGAGATCAGTGACCAGTTGCACTAAGGACAGAAGGTCACAGCACAGCTATGTATGTACCACCTAGTAGGGCTCTGTGCTTCAAATGCTCTCTTCATAGACACATTCCTCAGACATGGCTCTGTCTGCAACCTGTCCCCCATCACATTACTGGATGGACTTCTGCCACATGACCCCAGTGTGGCAGAACTACACAGGAACTACAATGCTACATGGTACGTGACCCACAAAAATGCATTCACGGACACTGGAGTCTGGGAAGGTTGATAAGTTTGCTTTTAAAAAGGAATTCCCTTGATATAACACTTTCTACTTTACACATGCCTATAAAGTGTGATTACTTAGCATCACTGTGAAAGAAGGAACAGGAAAGAATACATTTTATCTGCTCTTCTTTTGCTGTAACCACTTCCCTGAGGTAGGAGAACAGCCTAGGTGTGTCTGACCATTTTTTTTTCCCACAAGAAATGGTAAATCAGTAAAACCTCGAGCACAATTCACATTGTTAAACCTGAAATAAAGGGCAACGTCAACCCAAAGACCCAGTGATTTAAAATGAGACCTCACAATTTTCTCAGTTGGTCACAACATTGAGAAACCTGTACAATGGCAACTCCATGTAACATTTAGATAACCTTATAAACAATACACAGATCTTAGTTTACAATGGACATTTGAGTAAGAATGTAGTTATTTGCAAAGATAAATATAGTAATTGCATCTATATTCCATGTAATGAAAAAGCCTTATTATTTGTAGGCCCTAAAACCTGCCTTAACAATATTATATTGCCAAGTATACAGGGGTTCCAAAGATTCTTTGTTTTCCTTCTTGTAGGCAAAGGCTCAGATGTACAGCACTAATCCCTGTCCTTCTTCAAACTGTTCACACTCATTCACACTCCTCTCTCCCACACATTAGCCTATGCTTCTGTTTTAAGGGAATGATACACAAAGGTGGGCATGCTATAACTGCTGAGTTCAGTACAATTTTCTAACTACAGAAATCTCTGTAGTAGAAATAAATGTGATCACATGATGAAAAAAACCTGCCATAAAGACATCCTGGTTTGCTATGAAATAAAACATCGTACCACAACTGCCTTCATAAAATGGAAGCACTAACTCTACCTTAATATTGGTTCAGATTTTCAGCATAAAGCAAGGTAAATCCATTCTTCAACACAAGACATTAGTTTACATCTCATGACATCCTGTCTGCTGACAGGGTCAGAGTACAATATACAAGTCTAAACCAGTACTTGGAGTGTTAATACAACAGCTTCCAGGTATTCAGATCTGTGTTTGCCTTGTACTTACTGAATAGGCTGCAGAACTAAACTGGTCACAAAAGGTTACACTGATTTTACCATAAGCAGATTTTAATGTAAGCCTGCGAATTATGTGGCTATTTAGTGGATGAGTCTTTTAAAAAGTATGAAAACTGGTGTTGAAGCAATTAATTATGTCTTTTAGTTAAAAAGTCAGTTCTATTATGTACCTTTGAGAATCAGAAATGAGAAAAGAGGATATAAAAGAAGAGACCTATTTCTACAGAGCCCAAGAAATTTAGAAATCTATTGTTACAGATATTGCCACAATGTCAAACACTAAAGGCCCTCTTACTGCAATAAAAATGCAGTAAAGTCAAGGGAGATACAATTATACAGAATTTGTTGACAGTTCAGCATACTCCAAAGCTATAAAAGGATGGTAAGGAAAGAAAAAAAAGAATCAGCAGAAGATTTAGGAGGCAAAATTTCCTAAGCTGCCTGACCTTCTTTCTGTAATGAATCTACTGAACAGTAGGTTAAGCAAAGGTCAGGTTAAGCATAGGTTAAGAAAAAAGTTCCAAGAAGAGGAATGTGCTGTCAGGGTCATGGAGGCTCTGGGACATCAGGGAAGTGTGTGAGAATTACAGACACTTTAATCCCATATGTAGTTCCTAGCCCAGGGCCTAAGTGCACTCTCTGCTCTGCCCTGACACCACAGAACACGAGATTTCAGTTTGCACCATGCCACACCACAGCAAGCAGCTGCTCTCTGTGGACTTCAGCTACAACTGGAGAGAAATGCTGCCCATCTCAGCTGCTATTCTATCTGGAGCCCTTACTTAGAAATCAGGATACATTTAGTGTGTTGAGCAGTGCTGTGTAAGTCAAGTAGGCAGTGCACCAAAGGCACTCCAGCTCCCATAAACAAAAGATAATTTGTTTCATAGGTAAGAATTAGAAAGGTGAAACTGAAAAGCTTGGTCTTCCCATTCCGAGTCTCTCTGAAGCTCCACATCACTTGCACAGCCACTGATTTATTATTCTCAGATTCTAACTCCTCTGCTAGAGTCCCTGTCTGGCACATTAGTATACCCCTGACTTTTTCTCAAAATAATCTGGCTGCTCAGTGACCACTAAAGGGGCACTGCCTGTCAAAAGGATACCAGCAGGAAGCTAGACAAGCCCTATTTGTGCCTACACCTTTTCCCACATAGGATTATATGTGCTTTCAGGAGCTGGAAGTGCAAACCCACCACTTCTCAGTGTGAATTTGCCCAGCTTAATGTGTCATGACTAAAGATGTGACTGCTCATGCAATCCATCTGGATCATCAGTCATTTACTCCACCTTTTCTTCTTTCCAGGTGGCAATGTAAACACAGGAAAAGCCAGAAGGACCTCTTGTTGTGAAACATTTCCTAACTTCACAGCATGACACACCATACACTCCTCCCACAGCATAAAACAAGCAGTGTTAATGTGCTATGGAAGTAAATTAGTCACAAATAGCACCATAGGGAACTTCAAATATTTTGAATGTACACCATATAATCAGGAAATTCCTGCCCTCTATCTGTCAGGAACAAGGAAACTGAAAGCTTTGTAATTTTAAACTGTTCATCAGTTGCTATGAATTAATCAAACATCTTGCTGCGGAGAGCTACCATGCACAAGAATGCTGGTAAGATAAGAGAAAGTTTAAACTACACTCATCATCCTGATGGAATAGTTTCAGCCCAAGATTCCACATTTGATCACCCCTGTCCAGGGCTTCTCTTCCTACACATCCACTGAACCCCTTAAAAGGATTAGAATAGGACATTCAACTTCTATTTTTTCTGATTATTTATACTCCTAGTAACTGTCACAAATTTCACCAATCCACAATAAATTTGCTTTTTTTTAAAGAGTAAATAAATATTGTAAGACAATTTACAAACTTAGAGAATTTAATCCTTTAACATATTTTAACATATAATGATAGATGTCATGCAACATTAATATTTGTCCTCTACGTTATCATTTTTTGCAATAACCCTACGCCCATCCATATACTTAGAAAAATCAGAAACAAATAACATCTCTAAAATTTGAAGTCTCTTTCTGGGAAAAAAACATCAATGTGTTGATTTAAATTATAATTACTATTTTGCTGCATATAATATAGTTATCAAATGGCAGAAGAGACTACAGCTGTAAAGACCATTTTCTTGTGCAACTTTATGGAAATACAAATATATTAATATTCACAGACAATGGACACTGACTTGCACTGCCCTTTGTAATATCCCCATTAAATGATTGGCACCAATTCAGTGCATTGGTATAGATGGGTATATATGTACCCATACCAAAATTTCTCTTCCTTTCAATTGGCAAGTAAAATACAAAAAGTCAGGTCCAGAGGCTAAGCTGTCATTAATGTCATGTGGCATAACCATGGAGGTATTTTGGAGCACATGGGCACCATTCATATCAGGCTGATGGTGAGAAGGGAGCATAGACCTACAGGGCAACGCTTCACATCTTTTTATGTTAGACCTAACACAGAAGAAGAGCTGTGGAGGTAGAGTGACCTTTGCTACACACAAATGCTAGTTTGCAGAAGACAGACCTTCATTCTGGATGAATAATATTTCCTTTTGTTTTGCTTCTCACACTAGAGTATGTAGAGTATGTTCCTGACTTTCCCAAACTGTAATCTTTGAAATTATTAAACAAATCATGTGAACAACCACAAAAAAAGACAAACCAAAACAAAAACCCAAACAAAAAAGACTGTTTCTTCAACCCCCAAGATATTTCCAAGTAATTTAGTGTAGTGGTGTTGTTCTGCACACCAGAAAGCTCGTCTTCAGGAAATGCTTGGAAAATTACAACAAAAATAAACTTACCAAGGCACTGTAACCCAAAAGCTCAGAACCTGTAAATAGAACCAGTAAAACAGTCATAGGCCAAGGCCAAAGTCTGGCACGTTTTTGAACCTGGTTTCAACTGTCTATGCTAATCTATCAATCTGTCTTTCTCATTTGGCTTCTGGTCCAAATTGTCCTTTCACTGGTATTTCACCTGTCACAGAGACTGATGGAGAAAGCCTGCCTTGTCATCATACCATTAGTCTGATTTCAATGACACATGCCACCAGCAGTATGCTGTTCTGTCATGGCTCCCACCTTGTTCTTGGCTTTATCCATGATCTTCATTAAGTGAGACCTGCAGGACTTCGTGCCTCAGGCACAAAAAACAGCCACCCAGGATGCTCTGGCAGGCAGAGGAATCAGAGGAATCAATTAACTATTTCTGTAACAGACTACATGTAATCCACTCTACACTCATTTTGTTCTCCTACCAAGTACAGAAGATGGATGAAGTCTTGCCTCCTACAGGTGTTCCCAGGATGACAAGTGATAATATCCTTGAACATAGATCTAAAACTATGAAGTCTTTCTCCTGTCTAAGAGAAACAAGCCTCAAAAGTTACTTTCCTCTTTTATTCCCAATGCCAGACTTGACTTTATCAGGACTTGATTGAGATTACGCCAAGTAACTGCTTTACACTTACTTTTGGCTTCATGTTTTTGGTGGCCTTTGTGCTTACTTTATTCCTGCATTGTCATAATATTCTGGCAGCATATGAATGGAGAATCAAGAGTTGGCTTTCATACACTGAAACATATCTGGCCACTGTAGGCACCAGATGCAAGCACCTCAGTGGATTTTTCTAGCAGCAGTAGCAGCAGCTGGGTGTCTGGGAAACTGCCTGAACTCTTGTCTCATTTCACTCCTGGCTTTTACTGGTTTGAGTGGTCCATGAGAACAGCATAAGGTTAGTCTGTACACAGGTTTCTTTGTCCTTCAATCGGCCATCTTCCTCCATCACTCTTCTGATTCCATTAAATCTGATTATACAGCACCACCTTCATTTATTTACAAGATGTGTTTTGGGGTTTGCCAGTGGAAACAGACATGCCATCCTTTTTTGATGATACTGGTACTTTACATTTCCAAAATGTCTTTCTAAAATAAATCAGTCCAAAGGAGTCACCATAAAACAAGTTTTGGGTGAGGGCCATAAAGCAGCAAAAACATGCCAATAAGAGTGGAAGATATTGTGGTGCAGGAATCAGTAGACGTCGGCTGCTCACTTGTGTCTCAGCCTGGAAATTGACCCTTTTCCACCTCTTTGCTTAAGCTTTTGCTGCTAGAAGCAGGATAAAAATCTGACCATCAGTACATGATGTTGAAAGGGCAACAAATATCCATGCAGCCTTCAGCACGGCCTTTAGCATGAAGAGAAGCCAGCAGATGGAGAAAAAAAACTGGAGGCTGCAGGTACTGGTGTGGCAGGCTGGTCTCACAGACACCTATTGCAAACCATGTAACGTAGAGCAGAAACTGAATGATTCTTTATCAGAAAAAGTAACAAAAAAGCAAAAGGGACAGAAGCAGAACAGACAGGGACAACAGACAGAGACAGAAGACTGTTTTGATGACTTCTCCCTAAAAAACAAATGTGTGTGGCATAAGACAAGCCTGCTCAAGACAGAATTGTTTTAAATACTCACTCTTTTCACTGAAGTGCAGTAATTTCCCTGAAGAAAATGTAAAGCTGTTTTTACTTTCATAATTAAAGAAACTAAACAAAACAAAAATAATTATATCTGGTGTTATATAAATTTTTAATCTCATGGTAAAGAAACTGCATATCTGAAGAACAATCCACGTTTCATTAGTTTGTGTATTCTGCCACAGAATATAATATTATGTTCTTGAATTAGTTGGAAGCCACACTAGACTGGCGAGTATAAAAACAAAAGTGAGAGCTAAAGCTAGGTCAAGCATATTTTGTATATGTCCATTAAAAATCTCATGCCATTAATATTAATAAAGATGCTGGGACACAAAAGTCCTTCAATTAACATATATTAGGCAGGCAGGCACAAGCATTCAAGTGATCCCACTGTGAACAGCAAGAATCCAGTCCTCTAAGAATAAAGCCATGAGTGTGCTGTGTACATGGTGGGGCAGCAAGAAATGCTAATGCCACAGAAGAGTGAAAAGGCAACACCCTATTGTCTGTGTGAGTAAATATCACTTTATTGCCTCAGCTTCCTCTTCTATTAAGCAGGTTTGTGCTGTGCCTTGTTATTCCAGTAAGAATAACTTCAAGACCTATTATATTTGCCATCAAACCTTTTACTGTTTTTTGGCAGGAAGTAGCTGGGTAGCCACACATGAGATTCAGGAAAAGGATTTTCATCTGACTGTGCAACTTGTTTGTAGATTTTCCTAGCTTATGAACTAACATTGTAAAAAAGAAATTAACTTGCATGTTCCAGAAATTACTCTGGATAATAATGGTTCCCACGGTACTGAGCTTCAGCCATCAAGACTCATTCACTTGCATATGACCTGATTATTTGACATTTCTTCACCCTCATTCTTAGTGACTTCTGAGCATGATAAACAATAAAAGGTTACTGATGTCAGCCTATTATGAGCCAGGATGCTGTTCTCATCTAACACACAGTAAAGCCAGTACTGAAGCTTAATTAATACATGTTTGTAAACTGTGCTGAGCTGCAAGGCATTATGATTTCAGGTTTCCTCTGTAAATGTTTACCTTGAAGCTTTAGTGAATGCTCTGCTGTCTGAACCAAAGTTAAGTTCTGCTTCCATCAGCTATTTACATAGCTGGTCAAATCACTGTCAGAGCAAATCAATAGGAAATTCCTTTAGCATACCGTAATTTATGGTAGACCTGCAGCAACAGAATTGGGATTAAAACAGGATAAAAAAAGGCAGGAAAGAACCAACATTTGTGCTCCATGACATGATCAAAAAGACAGAGGAAAACCTTCTTTGTAATGTAATTATCCATTAAAGTTCAAATCAGATACCATCTTAAGGGCTAGCAAGAGCCTTCCTAACACAAATTGAGTGCTTTTTAAAATAAAAAATACTGAAGTCTGACTTCCAGATGAGAGAACTCACTAGGTCCACTGATAGCTCTCACTGCAAAGATAACTAAGTTTAACTCCTCTGATGCCAGATCACTGAGCAGATCGTTACAAAATGAGCACCTAACAGCTTCTGCATGTGGTCAAGAGTCAAGTCAAAGGGAAGACTTCTGATGACTAAAAAGCCTGCTGACTTAACTGGGGCTGGTATCAGGTTATCACTGGACAATGCAACTTCCAAAAAGAGAATGTAGGTATTTTCTAGAAAATCCCTAGAGAGCTATAAAACTTTAAGTCAGCAACATTACTCATGATCAGAAGAGTATGAAATCAGATGCCAGTAGCTCAGAAATTGTCTTAAAGAACTCACTGATATACTGTTGGCATCACAGTTCTGGGTGTCCTTGTTTAGCATAGCCCCAGCTTTTATCTTGCCCCATTCATGGGCTATAAATTTCAAAACCACAGACGCTGACAACAATCTTCATAGCTCCATCCTTCTCTTACTGTTTGCAATGCTGAAAAACTCCAGTGACTATCCAGACTGGTTATAACTGGGCAATATTGAATCAAAGTCAAGTTCCCAACTAGGTACAAGTGTGCAAATCACAAAGCTGGGGATCCTCTGTGCACTCTTTTTGCAGAGAGGCGAAGGAGGAAGTAAGCCTGGGGGAAGAAAAAGAAAAAAAAAAAAGAAAAAAAGGCACAACCAAAATATTCCTGTGCTTTCCACTCACTCTACTGTTATGCATCAGGTACAGAGATCTTGAAGGGGGTTACCCAAGTTGGACTTGAATTGAACTGCAGCTTCACAGACTATCTTTGTGTTTTGAGTAAACAAAAGTCTTTACATTCTGGGTCTGCAGACCTGGTATCTTCCTCAAACACTTCTGAAGTGGAGGAAGAAGGGGGAAAAGACAGAAATAAAACCTTGTTTAGGTTAATTATTAGTGACTGAAAGCTGCTATTACTTATTAGAATCTACTTCTAAAAAGTGAAATATTTTAGATGTTTGTCAGTTCACAGCTGTGCCGAAGAGACCACATTGCTTGTCAGCAGTAGAGATGGTATGGGCCAAATGAAAATAGTGGCGCTTAAAATAAAAATCCTCATTTACATCAAAGACATCCTGTTATGAAGAGGTCGAGTCTGTGCAGACAGGTCATCCTCTCCTGACCCTTATGAGGGCATTTGACTATAAGCTTCTCTCTAATCGACTAGAGAAAGTGTGGGAACTAAACTTTGTGGAAAGACTTTGCTACAGAACGAAAAATGCTGATGTTTCAAGTATAGATAGAGTCTACTAATTCCTTTGGAAAACTGTTACTTAACAAGGAAGGGCAGAATAAACTGCTTATTTATGTACAAATAGATGGCTTCTGGAACTGCTGTAAGAGTGCAAGAAGCAATGGTCACAACAGCCTGAGGTTTGGTCTGAAGTACACCAAGCAACACTTTCCATGCTCTTGCTGCAAGCTGAGTAATAATGGAGTAGGCAAAAATGACTGAAAGTACCGGATCCTGGGGGCATTCTTGCAAACTGGTCTTC
This sequence comes from Phaethornis superciliosus, assembly GCA_023637945.1. NCBI lineage: Eukaryota > Metazoa > Chordata > Aves > Apodiformes > Trochilidae > Phaethornis > Phaethornis superciliosus. The sequence continues at coordinate 6,426,102 of JAJQWJ010000014.1, read as the reverse complement.
ATCCAGAGCTCACTGTGTTGAGGCTGATGGAGTTAAAGTGCTCCTAGTGACACAGTATTTCCTTTATGCATGTTCAATGGTTCCAGGTTTTTTTTCCGTAAAACATGGAAGAAATGCAATCTTTATTACTTTTCCTGTCCAGAAGAAGCAAGTTATTTCTCTGTTGTTAATCCTCTTTAATTCTATTTCTTACCCATCAAGAATCAGTAGGGTCAGCCTGACCTGAGAACACTGCCTTTGTCTTGCAGAGCTAAAGCCACAGTTAAACAGAAACCCTCTCAGACTGATATGGAGAAGGGCAATCAATAATCTAATCACACAATTCATTCCCCATCAGCAGTCAATTCAAGGCTGAGACCAGAAACAGTGTCTTGTATGTGTCTAGTATACTTTAAAATTTCTTTAAGAATAAGGCTTTTTCCCATTGTCAACTCATTTTCCTACAAAGACTTTCCTTATTTTCTTCTTTACCACATTATGGAGTGAATAAAGGCAAAATATCCATCAAAACAGTGGACATAATTAATACTCTGTAAAACACCATTTTATAAAGGGTGGAGATGTAACAGTGCATGAAAATAAATTCAGAAAACTCATATGGCAGATGCTGTTCATGTTGTGCTGGTATAATGGGAGAAAACATAGCATATTGGCTTGTGGATAGACTACAGATGATTTTGAGAATGAGTCAAATCACCAGTTGTGCATTTAGTTTGTCTTCAAGGTTCCACTGGGCCAAATTCTGTCCTATTTTTACAGCTGTAGCTTTCTAAAAGAATCTCACTGCAAACAGTGATTGTTTTGTACTTTTACCAGCAGTCTGGCTCACTGATTTTGATGGGAGTTCATCTGCATGAGAACCTTGGGATTTGTCTCAACATATTTAATTGGACTTAAAGTGTGAGCTTTAGGAATAAGAGGCTCTTGTTAGCATGAACTTAAATAATGCTAATACAGAGTGCAATTAAACAACTACAAAGAATGGGTACATGAGCTGTGTTGCCTGCCTGCCTCTTAGGTGACCAAACTGCATTAAGAAGCTTTAATTTTGTGGCTTCTTTGATACTTTGAGCAAAGTTCTACCCTCAGACAAGCACATACAACTTCCATTGAATTAATACATCTCCTGCTTATCTCTCAGTGCTGCATCTAACCCTCTCTCCAGTCACAGACTCCCCTGACAGCTCAGTGAGTGTAACATGATTCATCCTCCCCTCCCGTTTCTCTTCCCTTGACTAGACACTAACAAACACAACAGAACTTGAGACAAGAAAAAGAGGCCCTGTATAATGAAAGATTCAATCACATCTTACCAAGAACAAAGGAGGGCACTAGCTAGTGCATGAAGCTGGAGCTAACTCTGCTCTTCCAATGGAGATACATAAATAAAAGGGAGAGAATGGCTCACATTCACCTCTAATGTAAGCAGGTGCAGCTGCTTGTGCCTCAACACTAGTTGGGCTAAATTTGGCCTGAACAATAAGAGTATCATACAGTTTTAAAGGACCTGAACAGTACTGATTTTCTCTCTTACCCAAAATAAACACACTTGATTCTTCTACAGTGGAATGGTAAGAGAGTTCCTTTGTTATATGCATGTTTCTTTCCTCTGGGTGCACATGTTTTGTACTTGCTATGCATCCTCACCTGCCTCCTCTAAATAGCAGCAACATCCCCACCAATGCTATACAAAAAACCACTCACCCACTATGTTCACTATTTTCTGTGGTGGGTGTTGGACTGTAGTGTAAACTTGTTTGATTTTGGAGAGAGTTCTTGTTCAGAAGGGGAATGTGACTTCTGGTCCTAAATACACAGTTATAAATTACCTCTGAGAATGTTTCTGGAACACAACTGACTGATAACTCTGGGATTCACTTGTGTTCTTCCCTGATTTACTGTGGGACTGCAAACAACTCACTTTATACAAGAGACTGTGCATACATAGACCTAATATAAATGTAAATGGCACATAAAACAGAAAGACAACAAAAACTGGCATATAGAGAGACAAAAAACAGCTTATATACAGATTAGGAAGACAGTAGTAAAGCTCTTGGAGACAATGTCATCGTGGAAGTGGAGTTAAAGACAGTGAACCTACAGTAGATATCTGCTTCTAATGCAGATGAGATAGCACAGCATGTGCCCAGGGGGCAAGAGGAGTGAGGCAGGAATACAGATACAGACACACAAAGTAAGTCCTAAAAACAATTTCGGATTTTAACAGCTGCCATCACCTTCTCTTTCAGAAAAACTGCTTTCTGTTGATTTGGCAATTATTCCAATCAGATAGCTAAAGGCAATTGTAAGCGATAATACTAAATAATACTACTTCTAATGACAGTAAGAATTAGCTCAAGTCAAGAGTTTGGAAGAAAATTGAATTTGGGCAGAATGAACAGCTTGAATTTGAGAACATCAACAGAGGATGAAGCAATAATATATGTCAGTGGCCTGGCTATATTGATTGGGAGAGCATAAGCGACTGAAGGAAACTCCAAGAAGTCATGCTGGAAGAACAGAAGCATTATTAAAAAGTATTATTAAGTATCTGTGCATAAAGGAGATGAAAATTTTGCAAGATTTTCTATTCAGGCCACATTAAGATTTTAACAGAAAGAAAAACTAGGCTTGTACTAACTAACAAAAATGAACTTATTTACCAAAAGTTGTAAAACCCCTCATACATGAGGGTCAGAATATATTACCATAATATATGTTAAGAAAAAAAAAAAAACCAAACCACAATTTCCATGGAGGGAATGCATCCACAGATAGTCCACAACATATTTTTCTGAAGGAGTGAAAAGTACATAAGTCATATGAGCATCTTTAATAAAATGATGAAGCATATCTGTGTGATGCACACATAACCCTGCATTGTCATAAATCTGTCATACTCTGTCATGGCTTAGTCAGTATGGTGCTGCTACTCAGTGCCTGGTGGTGAAACAGAAACTTCAGATGATCTAAACAAGATTTCTTGCATACAAGATAATTTAATTTAAAAAATAAATAAACTCACAGCTTTTGTGACTCTAAAGACACAAAAATCATAGAATCATTTTGATTGGCAAATACCTTTAAGATAATCAAGTCTAACAGATGCTCCATCAAGTCAAAAGGATGCTGGATCAAGCAGGAAAGGGCAGAAGGCTTGCAAACAAGCAAGCAAGCTTCCTATTGAAAATCAGAGTACCTGGACACTTCATTGATGAAAAGGCAAGAGAAAATACTTATGGTAAATTTATACACATTCTTCTAAATGCTAACTTATCACTGAGTACTTATTCAGCTAAAGATAATAAATACAGTTCTGCCTTCTGACACACCAAGAAAATTGTGTTGACTGATGGAAACACTTGGTCTCAAATCAAGAAACTAGCATAAAAACGTGGGGCCTTTCTGTCAACTAAACTATTAAAAAGCAAGTAAGATACACACATCTCTTAATAGCTCCATACCAAAGCAGCAAATTCTTGCTCCTTTCCAGTGTTAAGTTAAGGTCATCCTGTCTAACAAACCATTTCATATAGGCTCTCTCAAAAGTCTACTCTGCAGGCAATGGCAGATAACAGACAGCTGAATGACTGAATACTCTAGGTCATCCAAAAAATTAGATCAAAGAGTCCCTGTAGTCCATTGAAATGCAATTGCTTCCAAATCACATTGTGGTGTTCCAGGCTTGAAAGAATGGGTCACTGCAATTTTATTGTAGAGAAGCTATTGCTAATGAAAGGAACAATGGAAAGATTAGTGCTACCAACCATATAGAAGAAACACCACTTTCGGTTTAATTGCAGTGAACAAAGCAAATAGGAAAGAAGGGCAACCAAGTGACAAAAGTAGTTGGTGCAAAGAGGATATAGAAGCTATTCACAAGGTTCTCTTGATCAGAGCACAGCATCCAGACTTAACATATGATTACTGAATTTGGATCACAGTAAAAAAATGACGTGGTTGTCATTATAGACGGCTGACGACACATTTTTAAGAAGGCAGCCTTGCAAACTGAAGGACTAAGAACCCTGTTGATAATTTGTCTGGGATTCATTAGGTGCACTGAAATTAAGAAATGGATAGGGAGAAAGGAACAATTATACTTTATTTGTGACACCTTCTCTGCAGGAGATTATTATAAGCAAAGGTTTACTTCATTCACCAGTTAAAAACTGCAATCTAAGGTGAAATCTATTTTACCTATTTTACCTCTAATTGGTCACTGAAAAAGCTTCTGCCATAATACCTTCGTTCATGCCACAGTATTTATTCTCTTTTGATCAGATTCTGGACCTTTTCTAAGTGAAGCTTACCAGTCATAACAATCTCTGTGTCGAGACAGTGGTAAAAGATCCATTTCAGTCTCAGTTAAGATCACCACATTCTGTTTCTCTTTGACCTGAGGCAGACTTGAGCCTTCCTTCTCCAGACAAGACTTGACAAGCTCAGCTTCATTTAGCTCATAAAGCTTGTGAAAAAACAAAACATGACCAAATGGGAGATCACCCAAACTGTAACTGTTATACATAGGTAGAGCACTTCTCTAAGAGGAAAAGAAAAACACTGCAACACGTGAAATCATTTTGTTTTGGGTGGTTTTTTTGGGGCTTGGGGGTTTTTTTTGGGGGGGGGGGTTGGTTGGTTTTTGTTTTTGGCTTTTTTTTGGGGGGTTGTTTTTTTGTGAATAAACATGGTAAAAGCTAGCAGTTGTGAAATGAAGCTGCCACAGAACCAGCTAAGCACATCCGGTAATAACAGCTCATCACTTCAAACATAACTTAACAAACAAAGGAAAGCTTCATTCCAGTTCCTGGCACCTGCTCCAAAGTCACACCGTTGCAACTGTTTAAATGAACTAGGAGACACTAATTCATACTGAGAAAAAACAGGAAAGCATTAACAATATAAACCAGACTACTTCAGCAAGTTATCAGTATTCAACAGCTCTTCATAATGAGCCACCCTCTTCTCCAGTCCCTGAGTACTATTTCAAAGGAAACACTGGGTGTCTCAAGTGCTCCTTTTTTGGTCCTGTCACTCAGTTTGATAGCCCTTATGGACAAGTACCTTTGCAAAACAGATTTCTAGAGGGTGACCCAACATATCCTATGGACCTTAGTCAACCACAAAGCATACAGACAATTTCATATACCTAACACTGAAATGTCATTGCTTTAACCTCAATCCATAGGAGATTGTTTTGTAAGTGCAAGGGCTTAAGCCTGATAAATATCAATAACAATTAACTCTGTAGATTATTCTTCTGAATTTACATGAGTAAAGACTTCTCTGAAGACAATGAGCACTATCAATTGTATTGTGAAAAAATAATTTGTGAGAGATAATTTTTCATGAGCCTAGATGACAGCCATAAATACTAAAATGCATCTTTTCCATTTAACACATTCATAGGATATCAACTCATTAAGACTTATATACCCAAATAAGGCTGGAATTGTCAAAGAAAGCAAAGGCAAATTGGTTCACAACTCCTGCTGAGTTATGCAATTCACCCTTCTTTAAAGGGGTTGACAAACCTAGGTATAATATGTTTTTCTCACAAACTTATGGATTGATTAGTTTTTTTCTTTATTCATAGCAGTTCACAAAGGCAGGAAGAGCATTTACTTAAGAGCAAGCAAATATGTAAAAGCTATCACAAACAATAACAAATGAAAATGTGTGGGATAATTACTAGGACTACCAGTCTTCTGTTTGGTTTTGGGGTTTTTTTCCTGAAAGACTGTGATCAAAACATACAAAGGGTGTGATGTAGTTCATTTGCTGTAACTAAACCTCTTCTGTTAAATGCAAAAGCAGATAGTGGTATTAGGAAAAATCAACAAAAGGTGTATGGCATCCTGAATATTACATGAATTACATACCTCCAGCTACTCTTCATGTATGGAAATACTTTTAATGCCGATTTGTGTTAAATAAACACTTACCAAGCCTACACATGTAGATATTGCTACTGAAGAGGTACTATCATTCCTTATAAATCCCTGGTAGAAACACTGCTCAATTTCCTGTTCCTGAGAATTTGAGACTCCATCTTTCCCGAGTACCTGGACAATAAAACTGTTGCTTAAAATGGTCGAAGGTTTAAGTTCTAAATGAAGTTCCTGTCCAAATGCTGAAAATTTGTAGTGCAAGGAACTCCTTGAACTCTGAGTTGATCTCTTTCTCCTAGTACTGTGCAAAACATCATGTGAAATGTACGATCCACTGGAATCCACTTTGACAGGTGTCACAAATACATAATCTGTAATGATAAGAAGTTAGCCATCAGGTTTTGTATCCACCAAACATCCTATCATTCTAACACAGGAAGCATCAGGCTTGCACTAAGGCATGAAGCATTCCCTCATCTGGGGAATGGCCTGAAAGCTCTGCAGGCTATGTGTGTGTAGAATTGACTACAGAGACCCACCCCTGTAAGGCACACAGGCTCTCAAATAGTGTTTGTTTCCTTTCTGCCCCACTGAGAGGTACAGACTAACTAGCATAGCTGTGAACATTCCCACAATCACTCATCTGAAGACATTTGTCATCATCAGCAGATCTGTAGATTTTCCCCTCCCCCTGTATTAATTGCTGTCAAATGTTAAGGCTGCTCTGGTTTGAGAAGGTTTTTTTCCTCCTTCCCTAGGAATGCAGCAAATATTATATCACTGTAGGGGTAACCATGACTGAGACTTTGTAGAACTGTACCACTTGTTCAAATGGATTAACGGATTAATTTATTAATGCCTTAACTGAGCGAGACCTCATCTCTTTGTAGTGACTTGATTAGACTGAGTTTCAAATTGTAACTGACCTTCAGCAGAAAGAGATTACATCCTACCTAATAACCTTTAGTCACCCACTGCTAATTGCATGTCAAAGAAGTTTATTGTTTTGGATGAAATATGTGAAAAATTACAAAACTATTTGTGAGGAGAAAACTAAGCTCTACTCAGTCACCTAAGGAAAAAACAGAAGCCATGATTCAGCCAGATGCATGAGCAGGTGCCTACCACTGTGTTGATCTAGCTGTATAGGGATTACTTGTGTCCTGGAAGCTGGATCCAGATTTTAACCATTTGCTGAACTTTTGCACCTATTCCTGTTTATAGGAGTAATTGTGCTGAATAAACTGCCTTCCAAGCCAACTTCATTTTTGAGCTGTATTTCTCTGTGAATACTTAAAGATGCCCATGCATTTTACAGTAAAATATTTAATTTCCTTCCTAAATTGAGATAAGACCATTAAAAAAAAAAAAAACACAAACAAACAAACAAAAAAAAAACAACCAACACCCTCCTTGTGTTGCAACAGATGTTGCAAAAACTATCAATCTCTGCCTGAATAGAGTTTATTGGACACACATTAAGCTGAAAGCATAACCAGTGATAGGTTGTTTTTCCTTAGACAGTGGAAACAATACATCAAGAACTTTCACTTTCCTCGAGTGGTGTTAATCAACGGCAGAAGTTGAGGACATTGAGCAGGCTGGTGGCCAAAACATGCAAGCAGCTGCTGGAGAGGGAATCCCCCAGCGAGCAGACGATAGGGTGCAAGAGGGTTTCCTTTCTGCACCCTGGTGTGGTTCTCTATTGTACTTTGTTTCCACTCACACCCAATAAAAAGCATATGCTGCACTTCAAACTCCCCCAAGTCATCAGCATCTAAGTGTGAGTCTCTGCAACCTGGGAACAAACGGCTCCTGAGCTCTCACTCGCAGTCATTTCTGTCCAGGTTTGTTTCCCCTCAGCCTGCACTGCACTGCTTCTTCCGCTCTCCTACTTTTCATGACTTTTGTCTCATTGCTTCCATAACAGACACAGGAGCTTTTGTTGTTGTGGCTACATACACATCCATCTTTCTAATAGCACATGTAAATGTGGATGTATTTACTGTCTCATTCATTTGCTTCACTGTTACAGATCACTCCTAGCTTTTGCACACCGGGTTTCACAAGTGAATCACTGCCCATAGGCAGCTACTTTAAGCAGCAGCCAACTACCTTTCCCTTTATGTTCCCCAAACACTGTGGCTTCTTCTTTTTAAATGCTCAGCCCACCAGAAAAAGCATCCATGCAAATGTTCATATACACAGATACAGAAAGAACTATACAAACCATGATTCAATTCACTGATGCTGTCACTGGTTAAAGTTGCTGCATGAGACATGCAACAGAGGCAGCACAGCTGAAGGGTCTGCAAGAGAAAAAAAAAAAAAAAAAAAAAAAAAAAGAGAGAGAGAGAAAAGGAGTATTGGGCGAGATGTACTTGACAAGGGAAGGCAGAAAGACAAGGCACCAGAAACTGTGCAGTAACCTGGTATGAAAGCACACTAGGCGACTGCAAAAGAAAAGTGCTCTCGACCTGCCTTTACAGTGCTTCCAAGCCACGGGAGGTTCGGGAATTGCATGGAGCTGCCGCTGAGAATCGCAACAGGTAAAGTCCAGACGACAAGCAGGAGACAGTCCATGTTCCGCCGCGCACCTGGTGTGCTACCTGCTTCCCGAAGCGTGCGGAGGGCGAGCCCGGATCCCCCGCATGGTCACCTGGGCTCTGCCCCGCAGCGGCTCCGCCGGCCGGCTCGTAGCACCGCGCCCTCGCCGTGCGCGGCGGCGGAGCCCATGGAGCGGCGCCCAGGTGAGCGCGCCCTCGCTCCGCCGGCGCGCAGGCTTTAAGCCGCCGCCGCCGCGGGGCAGCGCAGCCTCCGGCGCCGCGTCTCGGAGCGGCCGCAGCCCGGGGGGCGACGCGGAGAGGAGCGGGCGGGACCAATGGGGAAGCGGCGGGGCCGGGCCGGGCCGGGGCCGGGACTGGCGGGCGCAGGCGGGGAGGCACCTGGGAAAGGGGGTGGCTGGGGGCCCTCTCCCCTCCCCAGACCTCGTGGGAAGCGAGGGCTCGCACACCTGTGGCCGTCCGCGGAGAGAGCGGGGGAACGATAGCGGGGGTAGGAGGGGTGCGGGAATAGGGGTCCGAGCCGCAGGGCTTAGTCATGAGGACCAGTTCTGGTGGTGATGCTGGGAGAAGGAGCAGAGACCGGTGTCAGCCACCCAGACTCCAAACCACCATTCATTGGCGAGAATAGGCTGTTGTTTGCTATTATTTTTAAGGGTTGCTTCATGGGTTAACAAACAAACAAACAGAATAATAAAGCAAAGATTCTTGGAAGGAAAACACAGCTCTGATAGCCAAGACCAGTTACATGATGTCCATAAAGGAGGTGAGTTTCACACTGTGACTCACATCAAAACCAGCACCAGGGTCTGCCCTCCGCTGACCCAGCCCATGCTACGGTGCTGCAATTTCCCTGCTACAGAAAACTTCAGCAAAGTACCAAAAATCTCAAGAACCTGAAAGGAAACTGAAGTATTGAGGTGAATGTGACTGGTCCAGCCTGGAAACCAGCAGAGAACTTTTTTTCTGGTGGTTTGAGCTGCACTTGGAGAAGTATCCTTCACCTCATGATCTCCCCCTTCTGTGCTAAAGAGTTTTCCAGAGTGTGTCTGTCCAATCTCACTCAAAATCTCCCACGTCCCAGGGTCACAGGATGAAAATGAACAGTAGCTGTGTCAAAAGGTGCCTCACTGCCTCAGCTGGCACATAAACTGGAGAGCACAATGGAAGCTGAGGTGAGCTGGAGGTCATCTCCTCAATCTACCTCCTTCACCAGGGGTTTTGTGGTAACTAGTTTGGGGCAGTGGATTAGACAGATCAGAGATATTTTCTCTTCTAAAGCATTTCCTGTCTTTAAACATTAAATAAGTCCCCAGGTGTGGAATTTCTCTTTCTCCTCTCTGCTTCACAGTAGGTTTTACATTATCATCTTGCTGAATATATTATGATAAATTTTCAAGATATTTTTGTAATAGTGCACCTGTCACCTCCCACTGAGTATATTTAAGCAGAATAGTTGTGATGGTCCCAGTGGAGCAGAACATATAAATCACGCTGTGCATTGCAGAGAGTAGGAGAAAAATATACAATTATTGAGCTGTAAATTTATTATCAGACCTCAAAACCTGAAAGGACAGAGTTTACTGTTTTCAGTGGAGTACCTGACTTTGAAGACTGCCACTTCATTTTCTGTGAGAGAAGGAAAATAAACACAGATCTTCAGCTATTATAAGAATTGTGTAAGAAAGAAAAATACAACTTTAACCATAAATGTAGCATCGCTGAATGGAGTTTTGCTCTTGATTTCTCTGGCGTTAAGATTTCACCCTGGGGATTTCTGAGTATGATCAAAGAAGAAGAAACAAATGTGACACTGCTTTGCATGACTATAAATGGCATGTGTCCAAATTTGAGCTGGCATTAGGCAGGGGACCCTTTCTTGGCCTTTAGGCAGCAATGCTGATCAGTTAACATGCTCAGACAACATCATACTTTGCTCCCCCAGTCAATCAAGATCCCAGCAGTGATGGTCATAAACATCAGAGAATCCTGCAGGCAGCTCATTACCATGTACTAACATAGTTACCATGCAAAACATTAGAGAAATAACACTCCACAGTCAATAGTGTAGTAAACAATGCAGCCAGAGGGGCTTTTTCATCCCTCTACTCCCTGGCAATTCCCCCTCAAATGACCCGAAACCATATATTCCTTCAGATATAATTTTTACCATACTAAAGTCTGTTATTGGACTCTTTTCTCCCTAAGCTGTCAGGTTGGATGCTGCTATCACTTTTTACGCTGATCAGGTTTGTCATGTTTTCAGTGGGTTTTTTTCTTCTCCTACTCATTTATACTCACCTCTTGTGCTCCACTTATGAAAAAGTCCTGCACGACCTGTGTATACAAGACAGAGTTGTTACAAGACAGAAGCTTGTTACCCTTAAGCAGCATTGCACTACAGATAATAACACTCTTCTTTGGGAGGGATCCCCAGTGTAAAGAGGTCACCTATGTACCATGACTGTGAGGAGGTGAGGATTTGTCTCCTACCTGCAAGGGCATGCGGGGGGTTTGCTAATCTGTACCAGCAGTGAGTTACTGTTTCACTCTGCTTTGCTATACTGAAGCTCACACCAGCACAGCATGAGTTTCACCAGGGCTTCTTGTCCACCCACTTTTGACAGATCACACCTTTTCCATGACACGCCTCCATGGAATGTGCCCACTGTTTTCATGTCTAGATGCAAAGATGTTGCACTTCATTGTTTCCATTTGCTGACTTATCAGAGAAAATGGATTGTTATTTTAAATAAATGTATTATATTATTTTAATTCTGAATACATCTTTTTCTCATAAATTTCTACATACTTTTTTCCCATGGAACTATGCTGTCATGGCCATCATGATAGAGTCTAGCCCCACAGATAATTCACAGTTTCAGTACCATGACTGACAGGCATGCAGAAGAAATATGCCCTGAATTAAAATGCCATCGTGTTTGGTTTGCTGTTTTTGTTAGAGCAAATTCTTTATCATGTGAGACATTCACGACCACTGAGATGAGTGAATGATTCACAGAAGTCTGATAGCTGTCACTTCTTCCTTTGTCAACCTAGATTATATTTCCAGATCTATTTGTATTGCTAGAAATAATTTTGAATAATTTCTACCATATTTAAATTATATGTGATTGGGTGACTGGAGGCAGAGAATTTCCAGTAGTAAAATGGTGCAGTGAGGGCTTGTTCTAATCAGTCAAATTGCATTGTATCGTATCGCACAGTAGAACTGGAGCAGATACATTTCTTTGCTAACTCAGCATTCAGTTTCTGCAACCGTCCATTCCTACTTCCCATTTCTGTGACTAGTTCTTACCAAATTACATACTTGCTGGGTTATTCAGGATACATGTAAGCACTCCACAGGATTCTTTCAGTTCAATGTTTATGCTCTCTTTGTCTTTATCCTCTTGAATATGTCTCACTCTTGTGAAGCACGGAAACCCTTTGCCTTCATTTATACTGAGTGGTGATCAACCACATGCTGGGTGAAACTCCTTGTGGAGAAGTCTTCATGGAAAACCCTGTACAAATGAAAATTAACCTCTTTAGAGTGAGCTGGTAGTTTTGAAAACCCAACAAGCTCGTCTCTGTCCTAAGTTGAAGACGCTCCAAAGTGAAGTTAAACTCTAAAGCCATACATACCATAACCATGACTTTTCTTTCCCATTGCATCATTTGTTCAAAATTCTCAAGGCATTATGTGAATTTATATTATTTGTCTAAAGAGTTTAGCAACTGTTACTTAGTCGCAGCAAGACACACCTCTAGTTGAACAAAACATGAGCAACTCAAAAAAGAACTTGTTGGAAGGGTTCAGATTGATTAAGTGCAGTTGCAGCGATGCAGTCATCTGCTATCAAATTACACTTGCATGGCTATTCATACATTACCTAAATCCACTCAGTACCATGCAGTTTAAGAAGAGGCCAAATCCTTTCAGCTGGCATAAGCGATAATAGCTCCTCTATCTGGCTGATTTACAGAACCTGAGAAGACAGTCTACTGTATTCTTCCTACCAGAAAGACGCCTTGTGCAGAAAGGAGATTGTAAACAGAGAGTTCATGGCCCACATCCCTACTGTAGGGTGCTCCTCAGGCATGGTATGGAGGCACAACTGGAACATGACACATCCTAATGGACTGACAGTCTGAGGACACTTGTCAGCTTTCCTCCAGCTGGAACAGCATTACCACTTGCTCTTACTTCCACAAAGTTGGTTTATAAAGCACTAGACAGTATTGTAATGCCTGGAACAGCAGATCCACTTTGACACCATATCCCTTCCTCCCTTCCCAAATTTTAAAGGGTACTCTCATAAAAAGAAACAATGAGGACTTCTTTGTTTACTTCCATAACATCTGAAGCTGACCTCAGTATTATCAGGAATGGAAAACACTAGTTAAGTGTGTTCCCAAAAGCATACTTCTGCATTTCTAATCAGTGTTCAGTTTATAATCTGAGCTATTGTAATAAAGCTGCTTTTGGATGATGGCTAATCACATTCTTCAGTGACACATGGCATGGGCTACACCATGTCACTGTTTTTTCTGTTTATAGGTACCTATATTTCAGCTGACATGGAAACTGTATAAGTAACAAAAATATCTACTGGTTAGCTTAGTATGGTTCCTCCATTAGTTCCTGTTCCTTAAGGGCCTGAAAGTTCACAGAATAAAATTCCACTGTCTCACCAGTTTCTGTATTAAGTCGTGCTTTCTGCAGAAGCCTCAAAACGTGGTGTTAGGACCAGAGTTATTTCCTCAAATGGTCTCTAACAGTTTTCAGATTGCATCCTATATATTCTGGCATACTCCATGCAGTAAAGAGTAGTCTCTGTGGAACAGGTTTTCACCACCATTTACAGTAATATTTTCTGTCAATAAGCCCCTAAGTTCATTTCACATAGCTTTTTAATCACAGCCACTGGAAAAGAAGCTTGATCCAGCATTCCTGCTGTACCCTAACTCCCGAGGAAATCAAAGAAACAATGTTTACAGTTTTTCCTCACCCAATTTGCACGTAGCACTGGGCCGCTACAGTCCCAAATAAATGCTTTTGATTACAAATATTAAACACAATTTTCTGCTTACATGCATTTCTCTGTATTGCACAGCATGTCCATCCTAATTTGATTAGTTCTACACATTTATTTGTGCTAGCTGGACATCCTACTTTCTGGCATGGAGTACGAAGTTCCAGCTATCCTGCTGACTTGTTACCATTGTACTTGCTCTATCCCACTACACAAGAGATTTGGGCTCAGGAGCAGAACTAAAACCACCTCCATGCTGGGTGCTTATGGCTGACATACAGAAACTCCAGAGAGAAATGTTCTGCATTTCTCTTCAGTCAGTGCTGTAGGCTAATGCTTAGATTTTAGGAGAGATTAACTGACTTGCGTTTCTAGTGTCACTAGCAAATTTTAAAAGGGGGAGGGGAGACCAAGGAGGCAAAAAAGACAGCCCCAAAACTTTGCAAATAGCATTCATTTGGCTTGGATCCAAATGTCACAAGTTGCTGCCAGTGTCTCGACACAGTCTGTGGCTGAAAAGTGAACAGAGGGAAGCTGCAGCTCAGTACATGGGGGCTCTGCCACACACCCAGACCAAAATTAAATGAAAATGTCCATCACTAATAGAAGAAAAATAAAAGCTGTCATTGTGGGTGGCCCAACTAAGGCTTTGTGAGCACCACACTTTAGAATAGTTTTCCTGGAAACCTGCCAAGTGTAATTAAAGCACAGGTACCTCCAAACTCACAGAACTCTAATAAAAACAATTATGCAGTTTATAATGTTGTGCACGTGCCAAAATTTGTATTTATACAATGGATCAAAAATGGCACAGGAGAAACCGTGCAGTCCACCAGGTTCAAAGATCCAGTTTGAAAATGTTTTTATAAATACTGATTTGCACTGCACCCGGAAGGCTGTGTAGCCTGCAGAGTCACAAAGACATATTTAAAACCCCTGCAAACTACTTCTAAGACACTCATATTAGTTTCAGACATACTTAGGCATCAAGTGGAGAAAGGAAAGCCCAGTCTCTGTTATAGTCAGCCAGTATCTACACCCCCAAAAAAGGATAAACTGGGCTGACAAAGAAAATCCATATGGAAGTTTCACCTCTGTCTTCCATGATAGGAATGTCTGAGGTTATTACATCCCCAAAATAAATGGCATTGGGATGAAATGGTACCTTATTAATTTTTTATTGGTTCTTCTTTTCACCTCTGTAAGCAAAACATACTTATTCATCCAATAGAGGCTGAAAGGTTTTTTTTTAATTCCCTACTCCTAATAGCACTCCTTCATCTCACCCAAGCCTGATATACTATCTTGCTTTTCCATTGTATTTCTGGGCTGGAAAGATAACTTCTGTTGACATGACTTGTTCCCACAAATGCTAACATCAGTCTGCATTAGTTTGTGAGATAAGATCTCTGATGACAATTTTCCTTCTTCTGTCCCATTAGTTTTAGGGTGAGAGTCTGATTTTGGGGATGAAAATTTCAATTGCACTCTGGGGACTTAATTTTCCAAAGTGCCAAGAACTCACAGCTCCAGTTGAGATCAAGAGGAACTGAACCTGCTCAGCATTTCTGAATATGAATCTTTGCACTCTTTTGAACAATGTACCCTGAGAAGAATTTTCTGGGAAGATTTAGTCTCCAGTCATTTTTACATGTGTTTCTTCTTTTATTTGCTACTAATTTCATGGGCCAAGCAAAGAAGAAAATTGGCTTCTCTCTCCCCTAAGTTTCATTATTTACAGATTTTTTTAATAGAAGATAATGCTTCTTTGGCTGGCTCCTGGGATTCTTCTATTAAAAACTTCCCCCCCCTTTCTCATCAATGAGTCTTTGTTACTTCAGCCTTGTTACTGGGAACTCAGATTGCAAAGACCTTCAGGAGCCTTTTCAGTCTGTTCTGTTTAACAGTTGCAGTGTATGCAACAAATATTTAATTTTACAATTTTCAAATAAGTATCAGCCCATTTCCTATGAAAATCATGTGTTTTTACTTCTGGTTCAGTGAGTGCTCATCTTCTCTGGGTAGCTGTCTGCCCAGACCCACCACTTTCACCTCTCTCTTACTTTAAATGGACCCCTTAGTGGAATTTTTAACTACAGCTTGGCAATCAAACAAGAAAATGCCTCCCACCAAATTATGGAGTTGCTCCATATTTGCTTCTATAAGGAAGGGCTTAGAGCACCATACAATACTGTACAAAGAAGGTGGTGTCTAATAAAACAGCATAGATATTCTATTTGCTGTATAGAAAATAGACACTGGAAAACTGTAATTTTTGAGGACCAAATTCTCATTTCTTGGAGGGTATTTTGCTTAACAACGGCAGTGAGCAATCACTTCACATCTGTGTAAGAGTTTTAACTCTAACTATTTAACTTGCTTTTTGCTCTTTTACCAGGAAAACAAGGCCTTCCGGACTTACATTTTATTTTCTGCAAAGGATATTTTTATCACTATTTTTCTTTCCAACTGCTGATGATAACAGATGAAGAATATGGTAGCAGTAGTTTTACAGGAACCCTTGAGCTTGGTGCAGAACAGAAAGTCAGTCTTTGTCCCAAGAGCTGAGCTTACAGTTTCTAATTTACCACAGCTGCTTGTCTTCGCATTCCTAATTTGCAAACAAAATTGTTATCTAACTGTGGTGTTGATTTCCAAAGTGACTTCAGCATGTTGAGGACTCAAAGAGTTGTTTTACAAATTCAGTGAGTGTACTAAGTGGAAATCACTTGATTTTGTCTATTTTAAATAAAACTCGGTGTTGGGAAGAAAAAGAAATTAAATAAATTTAGGCTATAGGCCAATAACATGGAAATTAACAGACCCTCTTCAGCTGAATTCAGTAAGAGAGGAGTTGAACCTTTATGGTGCCTGTTCTGAACATCCATATTAAGACAAGCACTCTAGTGGACCAAGGTAAAGGTGTCTGGGAGAGTTAATTAAGTGATTTTTAGGCAGAAAACAATAAGAGAAATGTAGAATGGAATATTATGAAAATCAGAGTCATACAGGTTGAAGGTCTGCTCAGCAAACTCTTATGTATAAGGCTACTGAGAGGTATGTTCATGTTTGCTGGGAGGTGCCTTAGAATGAAAACCCTTTCCTTCTCCTTTTAGAAATACCAAGTACTGTGAAAGTGCTGTTGTTTTGCTCCACTGATGAACTCTTTAAGATTGTAACATTAATAAAAGTAACTTCATGTCCTTTTCAATCATTTTTCTTTTAATGAGAGCAGTACTTTTTAGCTTGAATTTAAATGAGATTTAAACTTTCTTGGCAAGGCAGACACTGCAACATTGTGCTAGAGCTTCATAATCAGAAACTGAAACTGATCAGTTTATTTGATGGTAACCTGATTATTTTTTACCCATGCTCACAGGATAATTTTACTGAGTCGCATCTCACGGGAAGAAATGCTCTGGCTCCAGCTCTGCCAGTGCCTGCTGCCCTCACAGTATGAAACTGGAGGCTCACACTGCATGGTGTGTACTGGGATATGGACAGGATTTTTCAGAGGACTATGGAAGGCATCATATATCTAGGACTAAGCCATGGTGAAGCAAAAATTATTTGGAGCCGGAAGTCTACATACTAAAGTCTGCAACTTGAGTAACCTCGTCCTATTTTCATGATCTAGTATAAAATGGAACTATAAATAATTAAAAAAATATGGACAGGTAAAATATTAATTAGATTGATAAAGTAATTTTACTTTTTAAGACATATAATAGCCTGCCTTTTGTGTGTACATACACTTGCAACTTGCTCCTTTGCAATCACACAATAAGGGTGTCCAGAGCAGCAAGACATAAATGCTGTTCTCATGAATAAATTTCTCATTGCAAACTGAGGAAAATGGGCAGTTTATTAAGTCTGTGTTTTCCAGATGCATATTTTTCTGAAACCTCCCTCATCACAGTATAGAGACAATGTGATTTGAAAGCATATTGTTTTGGATGAGGGCCAGCCATCTGGGAATCCTTCACAAGTGCCTGAAATAGAAGTAAGGTAGGGCAGATTGAGGTGAGCAGCTTCCAGATTTTACCTGAAAGCTCTGTAGGTGGCCTAAGGCCACTTGAATCTAATCCAAAACAGGCACCTGGCTCTGTCCTGGATGCTTGCCAGTTTCATAGCATATTCTATCCCTGAATTACAGTGTCTGGACTTATTTCATGGCTTATTGTTGTATGTCTTTTAAAACTAATTCCTCACTGAAAGATGTTTGAAATTTAAAGCTTTCTTCAGTTTCCCACTATATTCTGGAGCTGCAGACACTTGCCTCATTAGGTCCAGGAAAAACAATTCACTAAACAGAGCTTAATGCTTTGGTAGTGTGCAGGTTGCTGGTCTTGGGAGCAGGAAGAAAAGGAAGACCGGAGAGTTGTGTTATGGCTTTACCTTGTTGATAAACATGATGAGGTATAACTTTTGTAATGTCAGAGTCCTAAGTGCCTGTGCTGCTTAACTTTCAAAGCACTTTTTTTTTTTTTTTTTTTTTTTTTTTTTTTGGTGTAAAGGGAGTGATGTACTTGCAGTGATTAAAGCATCGTTGTTAACTACAAATTTGGCTTGTATACACTGGCCTCTGAATCATCACAGTGCCTTTATTATAGCTCAGTCTTTCCTATTTCCATGAGATTATTCTAGCTACTTCTTTACGGGCCGCCCAGAAGATATTCTACTATGGAGCTTCATGACTATTGGACTTTTTTTGAATATTAAGTCAGACTTCCTCTGAATGGAGAAAAAAAATCTAAAATCCAAGTGTGAGCAGCAATAGACCATATTTCCTCAACAGAGGAATAAAATACTTAAAATATTTAAGTGAGAATTTAGCAATGGGTGATACATGTAAATATGAGAACTTTTCCCAGAGAGCCAAATATTTAGCTTTTGATGTTGAAATATTTTAAGTGGAAAACACTACAGGATTTCTCAGTGCTACAAGGGCAGCTTAAATGGTAATGGATTCACCTTTCTTCTCCCTATCAGATCTGTCAAAATGGTTTGTATCTTTGTGATTTTGTTTAACCAGAAAATCTAATTCTTACCAGATGCCTGGCCTTTAAACTGCAGTGTTGCATATTCTTAATTATGCCATCTGCCCATCTTAATACTTGATTATCAATATCACACTAGGCAGTCTACTTAGCAGAACTTAAAGCAGCAGAAAGGCAGACTTCTGCAAACTGCTTTCCTAAGTTGGGCAGCCTCACTGTTACAGAAAACACGTTGCTGTTTAAACAGCCCAGAAAGGAATTACCTGACCAGAATAAGTAACAGCTGCCCAAGGGCATGTTCCCTCTCAAATGTTGATTTGAAATTGCTGATAAATTGTTAGATTAACCGGATTACTTGCAACTCTCAATTAACCAAAGCAACTTCATTAAGAAAACAACAGGAAACATTAAACAAAGAGAACAATGCCCACATCTGCAAAAATGCTCTTGTGAGATACCAGAGCATTACACAGAGATTTCCACAGAATCTTCTTCAGAGCTAAATCAAGGGGAGCCTGTTATTTCCCACCTAAAAGTCTAATAAGCAACTCAGATGGATTTAAAGACTGTTGGGCCTATAGGAAAATTGCAAATAACTGCAAAGTCATGAGAACACTTAACCTGAGATTTATGTGTTGTATCAACAATAATAGAAAGCCCAAGAGAGACTAAGGGTTCAAGCCATGAACCTATTGTGTGTTTGTGTGTAGAGTGTGGAATGTGGGAAGCTTAGGGCTACCATATTTCTGTCCAGGTTTTCCCAGACAAACTGAAATGCAGTGAGACTAATGTGTCTGGGATGCGTCCTTGATTTATACACAGACTCTGAGTTCAGACTGAACTGGATTTACTGTGCTTGCACAGATCACTTCTTCAGTGTGCATGCATTAGGTCCCATGCATCCCGAATGCATGGGATCCATTGTTCACAGACTGTAGAGTGGATTTGACCATATGCAACAGATATATCTGCAAATGGCCTTGACCAGATCATCAGAGTCCTAAAGAGGCACATTTTTTCCTGAAAAAAATATCAAGGAAGCCTAAGAGGACATACCTGGGAAAACATCAGATGCAGTCCTAGGTAAACTGTGTAAGTACAAATTTCATTTAGTATGTTTAATGGTATCATTATAAAAATGTCTGAAGTTACCATTCACACCAGGTAAAAAAAAAAATAAAAATTAAAAATTAAAAGGGACCTGAACCTATAGAACTTAAAATGGAGTATTTCATTTTATTGCCCTGAGTGCTCATTGTAGAGAGACTGGAAAAATACAGCATTGTCCACCCTTATCTAAAGAGGGACAGAAGAAAATGATGGTGTTCATGAGAGACATTATTTGAAACATTAAAAGTCCAACAAGCCATCTTTTCCAGCCTAAAATATGGGTTTGATTCACATACACTAAAAATCTTGAACTTGACTACAGATTTTAAGGATTCTAAGCACTTTTGGAAATGCACTTCAATGTATTTGTTGTTTGAATAAGCCCTGCACTCCTCAGATACAGAAAGAGAATCCTTCACATTCAGAGTGACTGAAATACTTGGAACTCCAGAATGTACACTTGCTGCACATCCACACATTCCTTGCCTTGGACTGTAAAACTGGAAAGTGAAATGATGAAGTAATTCTACCTTCAGCAATGTACCATTAATATTACAGTATACTAGAGGAAATTATTTGGATTGATTAGTGCAACATGCAAGTTTAGTGTGGTTGAACAACTGCATCTCAAAAAGCTCAGCTGCCTCTATACCTGCTTGTCTGAACTCTGGCTAATATCACTGTACCATGACCCAAGTTCTGCCCACACTTACAGACTGGCAGTTACAGAAACACTTTAAGATAAAATCTGATTTTATTTGGCAATGCACACTGATGGCTATCAAGCTATGATATCTTATCTGACTCCTATTTCTTTGGATTAAAAAAAAAATAAAAGTAGGGCTACTTTTTCCTAAAATCTGGCTCATTACAGTGTATGATGCCAGAGGGACACTCTATTCAACTGCAAGCTTACTTATCTAAGTAATCTAACTCAAAGCATACCCACAAATATTTTTTAAAACAGCATGAAAATAATGCTAAGCGAATTTTTTAAATTCAATGGGTAGGATTCAGGCAATCACAAATTCAGAAGCTCTTATCTGGTGACTTTTGCATCCAGTTCCTCTGCATGTTTTAGCTTGAAAAGCAGTCAATGTGGAAATGGTGGAACTTGCTAAGCACATCTGAAGGATATGCTAGACTTGGTATGTGTATAAAGGAATTCTTCTGTTGTACACCACCATAACATTTTATATCCTGACTCCACTGCATCCAAGAAGCAAGTCAAGACAAGTTCCCTTCACCAGTAAATGTGAAATTCCACCCCCCTACCAGCAGCGAGCCTGCACAGCCATCTTCAGGCTACACACTCTTCTGCTGTTCATAGAATGATACAATCATAGAATTGTCAGAGTTGGAAGGGACCTTGAAGTTCATTTAGGTCCAACCCCCCTGCCATGGGCAGAGATACCTCCCACTAGATCAGGTTGCTCAGAGCCTCGTCCAGCCTGGATGAATTCCTGGAGAGGAAGGCAGTTCTCCCAAAGATGTTTCAGAGGAGGTCCAACTTGGACTGCATTCTATCCCATTAAATATACACACACAGGTTTAGTGCTAGCAGTGGTCTCAAAATCACCTACACAAGGTCTGCTGAAACCTTTAAATAATAGCATCAAGTCCACGTGCTCAGTTCTCTGGGAGCCCTGCTTGAACACATGGGTTGGTGACATTGATTATACAAAAAGGGGCAGAATTTGTTGGGTGCCCTTAACTTCAAAGAAACTTGTTAGTTCATTTGGTTTAAAAAATTCTCATTCCAAATTCTAATTTGTAATTAGCTGTTGTAACTCTTCAGGTTAAAATCATAATTTAAATTCAAGAGACTTTAAAACTGTCTGGACAAACTAGATATGTACTTAGAATATTGGCACTTCTCCAAGACAAACAGTGTCTGTTATTATCAGCAATGCTAATGTTACCAGAATAACCAAAAAGTTCTACAAGTCAGCGTGACAAATTAAAAAGAGGAAAAACAATAATCTCTGAAGGAAAGTGTTTTTTAGCACTCATTTAAATTTAATCTTCATGGCTGGATTTGTTTCCATAAACATACGTTTGTAGTAATTAGCTACTGAGACTGCAGCTGAATGAGTTTAATAAATATTTGAGGCTGTTAAGAGATGGAAGTGCCACTGTGCTAACTGGAGATTTTCTGCAGTTCAATGAAATATAAATGAAGAGTAGAAATTAATAATTAAAAGAGAATTGGAATGAACAAATCACTCATTTCCTAAGGGCACCATCTGACTCTGTGGAGTGGAACTCTTAGGGCCTTGGCATGGACCATAAGCTTCTAAATACTTGTCCAGTACAAAAGTCCACCAAGGAAACCTGAACAATTATGCAACATGCAGACAGAATATTTTCCCCAAACAGGAGACTGAGGAGTGCAGTGGAGATATTGCTATTGCTTCAAAACTACTTTCACTGCAACCTCTTCTCAGTATCAAAGACTTTGATGAAGTCCTATGAGGAAAAAAGTAACTGCAGCCACATGCAGAACTACAGGGTTCATAAATCTTCAGACAACACCCCACTTCTTTTAGCTATCTGGCTGATAAAAATAATCTTCCTTTTTTGTTGTTCCTTTATTTTAGAATATTTTTTCCTGAGATTTTACAGGAAATGTTCATTTTCACACTGTTTTTGTAGTCCAGTGCAGATGCAAGTATGTTTCACTTGTATGCAATCACAGGCTACTTATTACCAGATTTACCCCACCTCTCACAAGCCACACAGGCATGTTACCAGAGTGCAAAGAAGGCCAAGGCACCATTCCACTCCTAACTCCATCATTTCACAGAAAATCAGATCTATGAGAGCCATCTTAAGAATCACATGAGCAATGTTCAAGTAATTAATTCATTATGTACTCATGTTTGAGTGAGGATCTATGAAGCACAAGTCAGTTGTGCACAGACTATTTGCTTTAGTTTTTTGTAGACTTTAGACTTTCTTTTACAATTACAAAGAGGAAACTTCTTTATTTAGATGAAGAGTATCCTTAAATGACCACATGATTTTAAGGAACATTACCTCCTCCTTACTAGAATAATTAAAGTTGATATTAAGTATCACATCTTGGACCTAAAAAGAAAAATTTTGGAGTTTGGAACTTCTTTTTAGTACTGATTGACTATTCTTAGAGCAGGGACAATTTTTGCTTTTAGATGACGAAACCAGTCTTCAGAGAAAATAAATTAATTGCTGCTTGTTATGAAGATGCTAGCTCATATGCTGCCTTCAAGCATCTGTGGCTAGAGATACTTTTTAAACCAGCGAAGGAAAACTCAGTTCCATAATCTTGGAGCAAGTACTAAACCAGACTTAGCAGCTTGATGTAGAGCGTGTGCCCAGGCTCACAAGAGCCTCATGATTTGTGTTGCATGGAGGATAATCTATGCATAATCTAGTTCATACTGCATAATAATTCACTGCTTCAAAGCAAACAGAGAACTGTGCACGACCAGATAACTCTGATGTCATGAAAGGCTGAAAGATATAAGATTAAACTACAGAGACAGAAAGTTAAGTATTTAAATGTTAATATGGGAACACTTGATACATACTACAAAACAATAAAAAAATTAGAAGAACATGACAACAATGGAGAACTGACTTCAGGCCCACTCTCTCACTGTTTTTCAGTATTTGATCACACATTATCATGCAATAACAGGGTGTGTTCTAGGAAGCAGACAATATATTGAAATGAGGCTTTGGAGGACTATCCCTTCCCTTGATTACCAACAAATACTACAGTTGTTACTTTAATGTGGAGTGTGTGTGTTCTGTCAAAGGACAATAGTGAGGCATTCTTCTTTTGCTCCTCTCTGGCTCTTTAAATTACAACGTTAAAATAGCCTGACTCAGGGACCAGACAAAACAGATAAACAATCTAAAGTTTTGCCTGTAGCTAGGTTTTTTCCTTTTTTCACTCCATCTTTCTCCATTTTATTCAGTGGGTCTGCAAATGGAGCAGTCAAACTTGTTTTCCTGGTTTGACTCATGGCTCATTCCTTATGCAGATGCAGATGAAGGGAAAGGGGGAAGGGGGATTTCTACATGGGTTCTGCATGTCCTAAATTATCTGTAATTTATTTAGTTCAGACAAGCTCTTCCACTGGTTAAAATATTTTTCAGAGTACATATGTCTCAAGAACTACAGCAACATGTTAACTATGACTGTACCAACCACAAAAATCAGCTTATCTCAAGCTGTTCATAAAGACAAGAAATATAATGAATGATGAAATTAAGAATCAGCTGTCATCACTTTGTAATACTCTCACCCCATATACTTTCATAGTTTCATATGGTTATGTCACAGAACTCTTTAATGATTGTACAAGTTGTGTGTTAGAAGGTGGATTTTGTATTGCTGAAAAAAATATGCATGCTTTTTCTTTCTCTTTTTCCTCACAAATTTGACAAGTTTCTCATTGTTCTATTAATAGAGGGCTCAGTAGTTCAAAGTTGCTAAACAGCATATTCCAATCAACATGAACATGGTTCAAATAATATAGGTTAATAAAAAAGAAATCATAACTGAAAATGAAGAAAGCTAAGGAGAAACATGTTTGACATTTTGCAAATAAATCTTAGAAAATCAAGCCCCATGAAAGTATATTCTCATGCATTCAAGTGGAAAAATGTGATCTCAAACCAAATGTTTATTTTTCAAACAAAGGAAGAAGTAACCAGTCCGTTTTATTCCAATGTCTTCATTGTGGTCTAATAAATCAAATCAAAATGAAACAAAAAAAATTGTAACAATTTGCCAAACACATAAAAGAGATGTCTGATGCTGATGATTAAACAAAACTCCCACAAACAGTCTGAACTACTTCTAGAGAAAAGAATTTCAGGGGCTTTTGAGCTTTCTGAACTTTTTCTGATAAGTTGTTTTCAAAAGGTCAAATACCAATTTACCATTTATCAATAATATTACATACAAGAATTGGGGGAGTCTTTGAAATTCTCCTCACTTGAATTTCTGCATCTACCTTTTTTTTTTTTTTAAAAAAAAAAAAAGGTCACTGTGGAATTCTTTTCTTCTAGAAAAAGCCCCATTTATGAATACCTCCACTAAAATGTGTCTCACTACAAAAACTATCACAGATGCAGGTGTTTGGTACATCATTTATAACATGCATTCCTGATGAACTAAATCAAATAATTTCTATTCATGTCTGCATTAAAAGGCAAATACCAATATATTTATGAAGTACTTTCATTATAAGAATTCAGAGGTTGATAGATGCTTGTTACTTGCCATATTTTCAGCTCTAGAGCCTGGTGGCAACTTACATCATTGTACATGTATGATAACAGTTATTGCCAGTAAAATTTTCTATTTTTATATTCATCCCATGTTTATGCTACTACATCAGTGACATGTGGCTCAGAGATGACACTGAACAGACTTCCTAGAGCTGAAAATTAAATCTATCAATAATCAAATATAAGATATCCCTGAGGCAGAAAGGTGTGCCAATAAATAATGAAGGGGACATAAATCACTGTTATTTTGCTAAATGGAAGGGCTTTAGCTTATTCACCCCAACCAGAGATACTGGGAATTCATATCAAGCAGAAGCAAACTGGAGATTGTACTTTGGAATAATAAAAAGAATGTGCAGGCAAAACTTCTTGAACACTACAGCCACATGTTCCCACTCAGAGACATTATGTGAACCAACACAGCGGAATTTTAATTACAGCCTCCTTCTGCCCCGTCCACAATATTCTAAGGCCAATTTATCTGTGTGTTCACACACCCTATGTGTGGTCTCCTCTCTGGTCCAACCATATTGCTGATTGCTGGTGCCGTAAGTATCTTTTCTCTGCCAGGCCAAAATAATGCTCTGACCCTCTGGTAGGGCTGCTACAATGATATTTTCCACACAGAACCAGTTCACGCAAAGAAAAAGCAGTTTCATCACCTTCTGAACCAGAGTGGACTTCACCTGTTTCAAAAACTGGTAACACCAAATGTCAGAGAAAATAATTTCAACATGCTGTGGCTGCTGCTCTCTTAAGTGTAGTTACCATGTTTCAAGCAGAGAAGGGTATAGAATGATTTTCTATTCTTTTATTCAATTTCAGCCTCTATAAGTCAGCGACTTAAGTCTCTCTAGAATATCTTTGTACTTTTTTAATAACTAAAATTAAAAGGAAATTTGCACACCTACAGGCAAAACCCAGTCCCAATGTCAAAGGAAACTTTCAGCAAGAACTGACAGTCAACTTATAGGAATGATACATGAAGAGGATATAGAGGTGTATCTGGGGGCATGTGCAGATAGCTATTATAAACAGTAGCATATGTAGAAAAATTATATATCTATGTTCTTATTAGGTTATTATTGTACAGTGAAAACACATTTCTGACGACATAGTTCTTATCTGTCACTTTCTTATGCATCAACACGAGTTGTCTTAGTGATAAATATGATCTCTGTTTTACAAAGAAACTGACGCCGAATTACTCATATTTGTGTTCTGCTTAATAATTGTGAATAGCAAGTTTTGATTAAGAAATTAAGTATACTCAGTATTTCTGGCCTAGTAGAGGATCCTTTACTAATACTGATTAACATTATCATCTATTCCACTGTATGATCACAACACTGCCATTCTGCAGGAGACAGAAGACAGTCCATTCCCTAAGGATATGTCACAGAAGAGATTTTCTCAAGAGAGCTGAATATCAGGGTAGTAAACAAATCAGTTGAGAGAGATTTGATTGCCTAAATAATTAGTTGTTCATGTCAGCATGCTGCAATCTTTAAGGATCTGAAAAGCTGATTAATTTCTTAAATCAAAATCCCATTTTAATTTCAGTAGCTTTACCCAAGCTACTTTGCAGCTTTAGGTTTTGCATACAATGTTTTGGAAATTGATCTTTTTGAGTAAAAAAGAGAAAAAAGGCTTTTGAAAATTGACTTCCTACCCAGATGGCTGACACAAACTGAAATCCACCTGCCTACAAAGGATTTAGAAAAAGTACTGGAGGCAAGCAATGATGTTGATTAGATCTATTGTTGCAACCTACAAACATGTAAAATATTTTAACAGTCTATTCCTGAATTTCTGCTGTAAAATAGAGTAGTTCTTAACCAGCATAGAAAGAAAAGCTCTCCGACTAGAGGAACTGTTGTCAATATTACATCATCCTCTCACCTAGGCTACTGTCTTCTGTTGTTTGTACTCAGTTTTAAAGGTCATTGATTCTTTAGTAAATTATCACAGATGACTGAAAACAGTAGGGGTCTTTTCCCTTCATTCACACACTTGTTAGATTAGTCTTGTACCTGTTCCCTTTCTGTAATGTGGTATTTTGATAATATCCAGAGAATCAAGTCTCCCTCTTTCCATCTGTGGTACCAAGACAAGTCTATTGAACTATCTTCCAGAGAACCCACTCCATGTGTAGCAAGTGGAGGAACACTCAGAACATGCCTGCTAGTGTTCCTGTGACTCACCTTGCAGCTGGGTGTCATGGCATGTGGATGTGTCCTGAGTGGGTGTCATGGCATGGTTTGGGATCAGCACAGCTCATCAGCCCTAAGAAAGAACCAACATTTTACTGTTCTTGCAGTTCCAGCTATGGAGCTTAACCAAGGAATAAATTCTCATCTTATTAAGGTCTTCAGAACTATTATCACTGTTATTATTATTGCTTTTGAACTAAAAATGTCTGCTTTAATCAATATGGTTATAGTTTTCTTTGTCACCTACTGAAGTCAGTAAAGTAGTTCGATTACAGCCCAACCAAAAGAACATTTCCTCTCAGAAGAAAAAAACAGCATGTTTCATGAAACAATTTATTTAAAGAACATCTGCTTGAGTTTTCAGAATGTTGCTGTAGGATATGGTTACATTGAACTGTAAGACAAAAATGTCTGGTTTTACTGTGTTCTCTATCTCAGTTATTAAGTCAGTTTTATAGGACCACTTATGTAGGCTGAAAGTTTTCCTAATAAATCATTAGAGGATAGTTAGACCTCTCTCAGTTTGTTGGTCTTTTTTGTTTTCCAGTAACCACAAAACATCTGAATTACATTATCTAGCAAATTCGATTACTTGTATTCCAGAAGTTCTACATCATCATGATATGTGAATGTCATTGCTACATCAGCAGCCTCATGTTTTGACTGCATTTAAATCACTTGGTTCTTACTTCATGGCATTGCTATCATATAGGTGTTAAATCATACACAAGTAATATTCTAGAGCTTCAACTTTTTCCAAATTTGAATATATAAACTTTTAAAAATATTTATGCTTGGATCACATCACATGCCTTGTTTGACCCTTTTTAGACATGATGCACTGCCCCTGCAGTTGATGAAGAAAAAAGCTGGCACCTGGCATAAAGGCACAGACTACATGGTTTTAGGATGAAGGGATCTGAGAGAGGGTTTGTGAAAATGCCTAGCTGACTATTTTGTCCATTCCAACGTATTCTTTAATGCCAAGAAACAATTGTGTTTGAAAGTGCCTGAATGTTCCATTATGATATGTCTCACCTCAGAAAGATGTGATTCTCCTGAAAATTTTGAAACAACCTTGTGGAGAAAACTCAATGTACTTTTCAGAATTTAGTTTCTTCAAAATAATTAGCAGCCTATGCTTCCCTTTTGATCCAAAGTGTTCCTTTTCTAAGGAAGCTCAAGATTTTTTACCACTTAAAACATTTATGTTCCAGTCAGCTGTGTTTGTCAGTTTGCTTGTTTTTTGTTGTGGCCATGGTATAAATGAATTCAGCACAGAAGAGATGGTAGGTGACTGACTCAGTATGGGATGGTAGATAGCAAGAACTAGTCCACTTTGATTACTAGAATTTTGATGTCTTCATTTAGACATCACACCTTTTTTGGCAAATGAAAGCAAAGGTAAAAAATAAATAAATCCCCAAAATAACAGAGTAACTTTTTTAACAATATGAAAAAACATTCTATTTAAAAAAAAATACTACTTTTGATGCTTAGAAGTGAACTCTAATTCTATGTAAAAACTGTTTAATAAACAGTATTTAAAAACTGCCTATGCCACTGGAAAGCAAGTGGAACCCATGAAATGCATTGGTTATGACTTTGGAAGTGTCTTACCATATTATTCTCCAGCATGGGGCATACAAACATTAATTAAATTAAGTATTATATTAAGCATAATTTTGACACAATACAGTTCCTTGGAATTTTATACAATAAGCTTCCAGAATTACTCAAGAGTCCACAAAGAATTATCTCAGCAATTCCCCATGGCACAGACATTGTCCCATTAGGCAAGGCAGAAATGTACCACACATTCCACTATTCAGACTAGGATTTGAAATGTTTAGGGGTTTTTTGGGTGTTGGAGAAAAAGAAAAGGCAAATGAACAGTATTTCAGCAAATAGTTTGATATAACACAATAGGAGCAGAGTCTTTCTACTCTGCACTGCTACCCTGGCAAACACGAGCAGACAAGGAGGCTTTCAGGCTCTCCATATCACACTCCAAGCTAAAGTCCACATTTCCTTGCTTTGGGCACCAGCTGTAGAGTTTGTATGTTCCTTTAGGATGCCAAATATCCCTGAGAAAACAACAGCAAAAAACCCAAACGTACAAAATACACAGCCTATTCTCACAAAGCAGAAGCCTCTGTTGGAAAACCTAGACAATAAAAGCTTTAAATAAAAATTATTATCTCTAGGCAGAACTGTATTTTCCCAATCCCCTAAAGAATTTTTCTCTTGTTTTTGGCTTTGCTTTTTGCCAGCGGGTACCCTGCTTCCCTGTTGTTTGAGGTAAAGAAATTTATAATGATGTCTCTTTCTCCATTAAAACGTCCCTGCAAATGAATAGAGATAAATTCACAGGATTTTTAAAAGCCTCTGTGAATGAAAAGTTGGAAAACTTTTATGTTTTACTGCCACACTAAGAATATCACACAGTGTCAGTAAACCTAATGAATCTTAGTACAAAGCATGGAGGTTGGTTCTCTGCAACACAGCTTGCCTGCAAGCAACTACTTTGTCTTTTCTGACCTGTCTATGCCAGGCAGAGGTGGCAGGGGAGGTTTACTTCCCCCATCTCCAGTGTTTGCAGAAGCTGCAGTAGCAGTGTGTTACTCTTCCACACACATTTGTCAACTGTTTTATCTTACAGATCACTCAGGGCTTTCAGGATACGGGAATGTTCCTGCAGAGGAAGATGGTGAAAGAACACGGTGTAACTCCCTTCCTTAACATACCTCTATTTCCAAACTGTTCCAGACCTGAACTGCTGTGCATTAAACACATTAGTCACTGTGTCCACATCCAGGGGTTTGCTCTGAGCAAGCCTCAAGCAATGTTCCATGCTGAGGGAAGTGAAATTCTTCCATTTTACATGCACACAGTTTTGTTACGTTTTACTGTTCACAGCATACAAATTGTCTAACCTGGGGCAAGTCTGCCATGGGCCTGAGCTTTCATCAGTGACCCACCATGAGACTCCATTATGGCCTAACAGATGATTTTTTTTTCTTTCTTTCTTTTTCTTTTTTCTTTTTTTTTTTTTTTTTCTTTTTTTTTTTTTTTTTTTCAGAATGGCAGCAGACTGTGGGACTGCTTAAAGATGGAGACTTGAGAGCAGCAAGAGAATATGGCATGAGACCTCAGTTTTTCTGTCCTATCCACAGCAAAAAAGCATGTGGCTCTAACAGATCCATGAGAATCTGGAGATATCCAATCTGAATCTTCCCAAGCCATAGTCTTTAAGTATGGCTCTCCTAAGGATCTCCATCAAGGCTCCATCTCAATAGTTGTCTTGCAGAAGAACATAATCAAGATCTTAGTTCCTTCTTTTGCTTCTCTGAGGTATCATTTACACCAGCTGTTTCTGTGCAAAGATATCTCAGAAAACAACACAAGGTAACCAGACCTCAGCAAGGGAATGTGTATTTGACACAAGAAGAATGCTGAAGATACATAAAGCTGGGGTGAGAAGGATTAGGAGAAAATAGGTAATAGAAATATATATATTAATTTTTTCTTCTTCTCTTGCTAACAAAGGCAAGTAGCCTGCATGTAGTTCTGTCTATCATCTCCCCCAAGCTGAGCTTCCTGTTGCACTTAATTTGGACAGAAGTAAGGCCGAGAAAAGACACAGATATGTTTTACTTTGTTGTGCATGTGGTCTGGCTAAAGCAATAAGACCCCCACAGAAGAAACTCCGTTCAATTGCTGCAGACATGGCTCTCTGTTTACATGTCCTATGTGAACATTAGGGGGTTGCTTTGTTAGGTTTTCACTGAGTTCACAGAGTTCCAGCTCTGGAGCCCACCAACATTGGAATTTTTGTTTTTCAACTTGCACCAGGTTTTCCTGCAGCTCTTTGACTTGTACAGACTTGTACTTTGTTGTTTTGGTTGGTCAGGAAAAGCAAGACAGGATTTCATAGGGAAACTTAAGAAGGTCTCAAGAATCTTTGGTTTCAAAGCTATTAGTAGGACAGTTCTATTGAATTTTTGGATGGCTCCAGGCTCAGAGCCCTCCTGTAGTAGGCACCCTATGGTACATTACTGTCTGCTTCCAGTGAACTAGTAGGAGGTGATTTTGTTGTTTAATATCATATGAATAGTTTTTATTAAAGAAAGTATGACTGTCAAAAGGGATGCTGTCTTGTGATGATTAAAGGGTCTTTAACCTGTTCAGTGTCAGTACAGAACTAGGGCTGAACAAAGTATTAACATCTTCCTCCACTATTCACAGTATGCATTTTAACTTTCTTATGGGACAGGAGAGCTAACTATAATATATCTGAGACATTTTTCTTTCAGCACCTGTCACATGTTTCTTATATTCACCCATCAAATACTTTGTTATATTTAAACTATAAATGTTTGGTCACCTTTTTATGGGTTTGCACAGTGCCTCATGTAAAAAGCTCCTACCTTAGAGGAGTGCTACAGAACAAGTTAATAATGTCAGGTCTCCCAAAACCCTATAAGGAAAAGGACATTAAGTCTGTGAAGTAAGGATTCAGCAATAAGGAGGTACTAAAATTAAGATTTCCTCTGCAATTGCCTGTGCAGTCTTAATTTGACATGTCTGCCTATATATATCATGATACTGATTCCCATTATACAGCCATATGTCTTGTACAGAAACAAGCAATGCTCACTGCTAATACAGAGCATTTTATTTTGTTCCCCTCCTTTACTTCATAACCTCCTGCATTCCCTGCCTCACCTCATCAGACTCATGAGTCTTCCATAATTGCCAAATGTGCTATCATGTTTTCATTGCCTGGTTTAAGAGGCATAGGGATTGACATTTTAAACCTATTACAAAGCATAGCACGTCTCCTCTCAGAACAGATGTCAATGCAACACAGATTTTGCCACATCTGCAAACCAGAAACATTAGCTTAGATGTCTTATGTTGGATCCCCAGAAAATGAGGAACACAGCATTACTACCTCCAAGAACTTCATTTAAATCACTTATTTTTACTAACTACATAGAAGTGTCTGCCAAACATATAGTTCACTAGACATATATTTCACCCCACAACCACCGATTTGTCTTAATATTTGAATCTTCTGCCTCTTTTACTGTGGCCATGACATGTCTCTTCAAAGATCTGTTTGAGCTGCTGGTTATTTAGCAGGTTCTTCTCATGGCTAAAAGCTTAATCTAGTCTATGTAAAATAAGCACTTGAAGATAGATACAGTTCTTGTTGGATTTCTATCTGGGAGGAGAATTTGGCACTTATTTACTGCCTTACCAAGGTCTTCAAAGGGAGTTCCTGTGTGATTTGGCCAAGTTCTTAATCCAAATACTTTGAAAAAGCATGGCATTAGAGCATGCTATGTCACACACCTGTGGCAGGTTCCAGCTATAGCCTCAGTAATAAAATACACAGAATGCACAGGAGTCTCCTTTAGTTTGCCAGAGAATGATCTTTTATAAGTCTCCATTTATCTAGGACTTTGCTTGCATCATTGACTTCATTGACCTGAATTTGCCTACCTGCTGTTTTAGATTGTGAAAGGTGCCCAATACTCATATTGTTACCTTACAGCAAGATCCACAAAGGAGTGATCTCCTCTGACTCTTCTCTAATCAGCCTCAAGACTTAATTAACAATTCCCTTCCCCAGAGTGATTCCACCATGAAAAATTAGTGTGACACCAAGCTGGTCTGCTATAGAATCTCACCCTCACAAACCTTTTTCTTTGCTCAGACACTTTTTTTGTCCTTGAACTCTATCCAGAGCTGTAAAGCTCATTGCTGCCATTGAGGACAAGGAGCAAGAAATCCCGTAACAAACTGCCTGGTCTACAAACTAATACATACAGACCAAATGTTGAGCTGAAGATTCACTCAACCCTTAAGGAGACAGAGACAAGAGTGTCTTCCCTTGTATTCCTGTATTAATTAAAAAGAAAATAGAGCTTCACTGGAACAAATCCCCTGTGTTACTTCCTAAACATCAATTTACAAGCACAGATTCTAAAGCAAAACAACCCGTGGGTGGTTCTGAGATCATTAAAAAGTTATAAATCTTTTAATAAATAATCTCACAGATATGGCATCTTAGGCAGATTAGTACTCATCTCTACACTATTTTAAAGCCTGCTGTGAAGTTAGGATGGATGCCAGTGCTGAAAAAGAACAGCCTTAAGCTTGGCATGGCAAACCTCCAATGGGCAGCTTTAGTCTGTGAGTGGTCATATTGTGCTCTTCCAGGGCACTGTTCTGCAGAAGCTATTAGAGGAAGAGGCCCATATACTGTAGTGGTGCATTACTGATGTGTAAATCCAAGGGTTTTCATGCTGTCAACTGAAGCCTACTTAACACAGACTGTGTGCACAGCATATAAAATAACTGGGTGAGCACTTCTCTTCCAAATGTACTAAGGCCACTCTTATAGCAGTACTGGGGAAAGAAAAATAGTTGCCCTGACAATTTTCATTTAACTCTTTGAATAAAAATTCGGTACCAACAATCTCTAAAGGTATGTATGTCTGTGGTGACCAGAAACAGGAGAAAGAACTTGCAAGGGGACCATAATTTTGGCTATGTTTTCCCTGCTAGCATGGCTGTAAGTGATTGGTGATCTCAGAGGTGGCTGAATTCAGTGCTTTTCTGTCTGGAATGATAATGCTAGCAGGAAGATAACAAATGAGATGAAGCATCCAAAACCCCTTATTAGCCTTTGATGGGATGTGAGAAGCTGACAACAGGATCAAAATATATATGATCTGCATTGTTATGGAAGTGCAGTGTTGGAGCAACGTGGAGGGTGTGTATATATTAATTCTCCTGCCATGTGGCAGGGGGAAGAGTTACAGTAGTCTCCCTTTTGTTGCTGTGCTTTATTTGTAGTCAGTTTTGTTCTTTCAGTCAGTTATTTACAATCCTGTTGTTTGTTCTATTTATTGTTACAGGATCGTACACTTGGCACATAAAGTCAGTGTATTTTGTATGAGGACTGTAGCATTTTGATGTTTCTTTCAGTAGCCTTTTCTCTATTCTAAACTGCTTGCTCTGTCTATCTGGTTTGAATAGCTAATATAGAGTAAGTCTGTTGGACAGTAGCACAAGGTCTAGGACAGCTTATTGGGGTGTATTTCAATGAAAAAGACCTCAAACAACTTAAGAAAGAGGCTTTGTGTATTCTCTGCCCCAGCTACTTGACTGTTGGTTAGGACAGCAGCACAGCATGGGGTCAGACTCCTTCTCTGCTTCTCATTGTCTTCTCTGAGACTATGCTAACTCTATATTGCTGAGCACAAGTGTTCATTTGTTTATGCTCTCCTCCTCATCTCCACCCTGGGAACATACATAAAGGAAGAGAAGTACTTGGACCTGTTGTTACACTTCACAGTGTTCTGGCACAAGCCAATCTTCCATGTTTAGCTGCTATGGTTAAAATAATACTGTTATTCGAGCACCTCCCCAGTGAAAAGATGTAACAAAGTGCTGGTACTGTAAGGCATGCAGTCCCCATGCTCATGTTTCTGCCAACCCCAGGTGCTAAAGCCACCATGAGCCAAACACAAGATAATCAGATTCTTTTTCTTAAAAGATGATACGGGCAGCTCTCTCTGTCCTCTGACTTCTGAACTTTGCAATTTTTCCTTCTATGGAAGGTAGAGATACAATCTGCTACACTCTGTTACTCATTTAACACTGACTGAAGACTCTTCATTCACAGTATTACAAAAGCTTTTTTCAAGGCAAACACTTATTCAGCAGTTTAGTT
Organism: Phaethornis superciliosus; assembly: GCA_023637945.1. Taxonomy (NCBI): domain Eukaryota; kingdom Metazoa; phylum Chordata; class Aves; order Apodiformes; family Trochilidae; genus Phaethornis; species Phaethornis superciliosus. Next base: position 6,391,246 of record JAJQWJ010000014.1, on the reverse strand, counting down.
CCAATATTCTAAGACATAGATGTGAGGCTTGAAAACTGAAGGAATTTGATTTTCAAGGTACATGTAACACAGAAATCATGACTTGCAGCAGTGGTATGTACTATAAAAAGACAGATCTCATTTTATCAGTGGGAATGTAAAGCTGGGATATGAAAAGGCCTGTATGCTGTAGCAGCAAAAAGTACTTCCTAAACTATTAGTGTGTTCTCTTACAACTTAAAAGGAGTGGACCTGAACTCCTCCTTGTTGGTAAATGTGTTGATGAAACTGCCCAGAAATAAATGAGCTGTTCCACTGGCTTGGCTCCTTAAACATCACACTAAAAGTGAATTTCCTCACATAATCTCAACAGCCATATGCCTCCTGTCCTATTACACTACATAACTGTTCAGCCCCTGGACAGTCAGTCATTTCTTACAGTGAGTAAATTAACCATTTTAGCCACATAACCTCAAGAAACTCCTGAATAGGATGTTCAACTGATTTAGTTTAAAAGAATTCATCAGCAAGTATTCAATAGTAAGATATCACAGGAGTTGTCAGAGAAGAATTAAAGAAAGGAATAAATGCAACTCTGCTTATAAATATGCAGCTAAACAATTTAGCTCAGCATATTCTGTATTTATGGAGAATGTCTCAAATCAGACTCTTTTCACAGCCCACACTCATGGTTCTGTTGTGTCCACTTTTCATCATCTCAGGACTTGGCAAGAGAGCACCTGGTATGACTTTATCTTAAGCCCAGTATTTATCTCAGAAAATGTACACCTCTACTTTGTAACTATCCTACTAGTCTGAGAGAGAACACAAATTCTTGCATGATGGACTTTTTATTTTTTTTCTTTCTTTTTCTTTGCAGGAAGCCTTAAAAGAAGAGTTTGTAGAAAGCATGACTGAAACCCACTTGAAAACATTTTCCACTGCAGATGTGCCATCTCATGGGAAGGAAAGTAAGGCAGGAATTCTTTTACCATCCCATATGATTATGTGACAAGCTTCTAAATGTATCTCTCACAGTCAACCCACAACTGCTGAAGAAAGAGTTAAGAAAAATCAGTTTAGCTAGGAGCAGACCTACTTTGAGGGTTTGCCTGTATAATACAGTCATTAGATCTGCCAAATGTATAGCTCCAAAAAGTCCTGCTACATTGCCCAATATTTATTACACTCACTGCTTTGTACATGCCAGCATATTCCCTTCCATTGTAGGATTTCAGCAACACAAACCCTTCACAAAGAATAATGCTATAAGCCACCTGGCAATAAGGATCTACAGGGAAGTAAAGCTGAAGGTCTAATGTAACACCTGCTTACTCCGTCATAACAGCTTTCAGACTGGCACTCAGGCAGGGTCTATAAAGTATCTTTCTTGCTGAGAACAGAAGCAAAATACTGCCTCAGCTCCCTCCCAGCATGGTAAGATGCACTAGGTGCATCCAAGAGAAAAAGTAGATTCCAACATCTACTGTAAACTGACCTTGACAAAAATGGAAATTTTATGGTTAACTTCAAGGGATTCTGACTGTGGTCTAATGAGAGCTCATGTGAAAAAAGATCTGTCAATGGCACATGGGTAATAAGGGTGAATATGCACATTGGGGTTTTTGGTTAATCAGTAAATCTTGACTTGATTACTCCAGTGTAAAAGCTACTGTAACCACTTTCCATGTGCTGTCATCACCCTTTACTTCTTTTCACTCATACCTGCTACTCCCATCTTAACCTGACCAACACAGTCAAGACCCAAAGTGCCTGAATCAAACCCTGCAGTTTCCTAGCTCCCTCCCTTCTCTGTCAGTCAGGCTTCCTGGCTCATTTACCCTTTTCATCAAGAAAGCAGGATTGCTTTTCAAACATCCCATTGCCATCAGACAAAGCAAGCCTGAATCTTGTAACTGCCAGATCACAGGAGAGCCTGAGCCCGCAGCTGCAGGAGATGAACAGAGCTCACAGACAAATCATGGCACTTGGTGAGAAATGCTTTAATACCCAGCAGGAGGTTTTCCCACTGCCCCCCTCAATACACAGTGCTACCAGAGGACCATATCTTCCTTATCATTAGGTCAATCTTCAATTTTGCATTAATTATAAATGATAAGGTCCTTATAATTGAATTAAGGATTTATTTATAGGCTTAGAAACTGAGATGATCTGTGAAATATATATATATATATAGTAATGCCAAATGCTTTAATACCTATGAGAATGCCTTCTTAGATTAAAGATTTTGGCTATATGATCTCTATTGAAACATCTGAAGCAGCAGCTCCTGGCAACAGTAATTGACAGAGCTTGTTATAAGGAATATTAACTAAGCAGAATAAGAGATAATGATATGTGGTTAAGTAATTTAGGCAGGATATCAGAAGAAAATTCAGAGTGAATTCTATTAGACAATGAAAATATTGTCCAAAGGAAGTGATAAAAGCTACATCAATTGAAATATTTAAAGCTGGTTTATTTAAAGCTCTAGAGAGGATAATTATATTGAATCAACCTCCATTCACAGAGAATGAAATCAGCTTCTATTCAGGAACATGAAATAAGTTACTTAACTGGCCAATGAAGTCTGTAACTCAGGTGACCCCATGTTTTTATTTCTTTCAGGGTTCGCTGCTTCACTCTGTATATTTATTCTCAGAGAAAGAAACACTTCTAAAATGGAATTAATCTGGAAGCCTAGTTCAGCTAGATTCCCAAAACCACTGCTGTACTCCAGTGCATACTATATGCCATGGTGTAGTAAGGCTGTAAACAGAGTAGAAGAAACTATTCCAGAATACTACATTTCTTCTAGATCCTGTACTCCTTACCAAAATGAACACTATAGAAACAAAACCATTAATAATTTATAACTGAATTATCTTATCTTCAGTTTTTACTGGAACACAAACAATTCTTCTACATTGCAGCTTGTAAAACCCCATTCTGCAATATTTGAAGGATTATCTATGGTATATTCTCCTTTAGCACATTTAAATTACTCATCTGAAAGTGCATTTTTCTTTTCCATCATGTTGACTCTCAGTTCTACTGTGTGTATGACTACAAATCATGATTCTTGTCTCATAGCACTAGGTCATATCGTAAATCAACCACTGATGGAAAATATGGACAGAAGTAATTTATAAGTTTTCAACTCAGAGCCATCGAAGTGTGCTCTGTTTTGCAATTATTCTATGGAGGAAATATGTACGGACATGTATAGAATCCATCCTTAGAATCCATGTTTCAATAACATAAATACATGGTATTACCATAGGTTAATATTTGAAGGGATTAGAAAGAAAAAGAAACAGTGGATTACCATGAAAGAGTTTGGACTAATAAGAAAGAATAGATGACTGAAAACTGGAACACTTTTCCAGTAATTATGTGATCTTACTTATCCCCACTATTAATACTACATGCCACTCACTGTGTAAGTGAAGAAATTCATGTACACACATTGCTGTCTGTCACTAACAGTCAGTATTTCATTTTTGCAGAATAATCTCATTCTCCTATATACAGATTTGTACTTCATGCTTTACTACTTCTTCATGTCTTTGTAGTATAACAATTACAGTCTACTTCTTGACAAAATGAGATACTTGATATTTGCTATGTCAGTAAAAAGAAAATGTGCAGCAATTCCAGCTGTTTCATAAGCCATTTCCAGACAAGTGTATACTTCCACCTGGCCCATAACATTTTGATCAGAAAAGACTGGGATTGTCTTTCCAGACAGGAGGCACTGCCTTCTCCTGTGTCCAGAGAGGAGCAGGTGGTTGGTCTGCAATAGCAGCAAGGGGCTGTGCAGAGCTCCACCTCACTTAGCTCTATGCCACAGACAACACACAAAGAGGAATCCTACCACCAGCGCTCAAGAGCTGGCCCCAAAGCTTGGATTATTTTTTCTGCAGTATTAAAATAAACTCTCTCCAACACTTTTATGTAATGTATTTGTGACACACCTAAGCATTGATATAACCAGACTATATACTTGGTATCAGCTACTTACATGACTTTCAGATATCCATTTTTTCTGGAAACTTGATATTACCAATCATCTGCCTGGGATGCATCCTGTGTAACTAACTCCACTGACTTCAGAGACATTCCAAATATACATTTCTTTCACAGCTAATACTTTTCTTCCACAGTGACAAATGCACAAAATTTGCTTAACAAGTAACGGTGGAGAAATAATAAAATAGTGAAATAATCTCCACTAGGTCTCTATATGATACTGCTTCTCCCCTCAACCCAGTTTATAATTATACTCCTATCTCATTTGAGATAAACAAACACCATGTTTTTAATGCACAAACACTGGATGTTTGACCAAAAATCTAACTGAAACCCTTTCAGTGGGCATTAGGTCTTAAACCCCTGTGGATTTTTTAGCTTATAGGATCTTCTAGAAAAGTAATTACCTGGCCTGTTTAAAGCATTTTTTAAAAATATGGCTTTGAGAACAATCACAAGAAATATCCATAAATAATTATTTGGGTTCACTGTTCTTCTCCTATATGCCATTATAATCTGCAGTAAACACTCAAAGGTTTGGGTATTACTATCTTTGTATACAATATAAATATTACAGTCGTCTATTTGGCAGTGCTGATTCCAGAGAAGTACCTAAATTCTGAAATCAGACAGCAGTGTTGGCATAGCATTGTGAGTTAGGTCTCCACAATGAAGCAGTTAACTTTAACCACCAGAGTCTCAGAATAGTACTATGAAATTTGCTTTCAACTTTTTAGCCTCAAAGGTTTTACATCTTTCTTTCCACAGTTAGAAGGAAAGGAAGTTACCTTTAAAATAAAATAAGAAATCGGAATCCACTGGAATTCATACTCTAGGAGCTGGAATTATTTTTTAAAATCCCAATATAGTGAGAACTGGCAGCTCAAAGGCTGGATGAAAATTGTCCAGCATTCCCTCCAATAACTCTTGATTTAAAAACAAAACAAAACTAATTTATTTCCACAGGGTTTGAGGAAGTACAAAAACAAGTAACATTTCTGGCCTAGGAATTAAATGTTCTGTTTGAAGTAGGATTATTTAAGAAGTCGCCTTTAACTATTTTAAAATTTTGGCATACAGTATCAGGCTGAGCTATAAATTTTCCTTTCCCTACTTTTCTTTTGAGCTGCAATTTGTGTCAGTATAAAGCCACGTAGGTCTGTAAGAGCCATAATTTCAAGCATGGCCATGTGTGTTAATTGGAGAAGTCAAGGAAGATAAACAAAATAATATGCACTAGAGACTGGATACTTGGTCTTGAATTCTAGAAATTATTAGAAATGCACTAAAATATATATGACTCCCACTGGTCTCTGCACATCAGTGTGGCAAATCCAGAATTCCAACACTCTCTGTGTTAACAGGCACTTGCTGGTTTTTATTTGTATAAATCTTACCTTTGATTTACACTTTCAAAATATAGAGAAAGGGAACTACTGCATGAATTATGGTGCAGTTGTTCCACTTTGTACTTAGACAAGAGAGATATAAAATCTTATTTGAATCAGTCTTAAAAACAAGAATTCCTACAGAACTGATTTTCACTGCTCCTTAAAAGCCACAGCTGCATTTCCCTGGAGATATTTAAAAAGAGACTCGATATGGCACTCAGTGCCGTGGTCTAGTGACTGTGGTGGTAATTGATCAAGGGTTGGACTCGATGATCTCTGAGGTCCCTCCCAACCCAGCCTATTCTATGATTCTATGATTCTATGATTAGTTGAGTCCACTAAGGAGTGCAGTAACTTCATCCAAGAAAGTGTGTTGAAGAAGGCAGAATCTAAGGTACAGTTAAGTATCTGCCATTCAGAAAATGCAGGGGTAGGCATGTAAAATGGCACTGAAGTTGCATACAATAAATTACACTCTTTGAAAGATAGACACAGCTCATGCATAGGATTATCTCCTGGCAGTTTTTGGAGAAAGTTGTTAGCTGGCCTCAGTGTTGCTATCTTATATAATCAGGCAGACCCTCTCACCCTGTGAGAAACCTGATGGATGTCTACAATGATGAGGATGATGATGAGGATCATGACCTGGCTAATGTACAGACCTCTGCTGTGGTTACTGACATTTCATTTTTCTGTGAAATTATAATTGCTCTTGTCTTCTGTGGCCTTTTGAATCAAATACCTATCACCAGCCAGGTAGATGTGTTTGTTTCTGGAGATTCTGGTAGGCTTTCCATTGGCCAAGAGGTTCCATGCCACTCTCTCTTACTGCCAGCTCCTGTGGAAGATGAGGGTTATGAGAAATCTAAGCATGAGGGAATAGCCAGACTCACTCCTTAATATGTTTTTTAGCAGTTGGCTTTGGCTGGGGCCTGAAACTGGCAGCCAAGTGCATCTGCAGGAAAACCCTCTATAGAGCTTCCCCCATTGCAGACAGGTGGCAGCTGCAATGCAAAGGCCCCTTTTTGGGCTGAGAACTAGATCACATGGGATCATATATTTTAAAAATTTAAATGTCTTTTTTTTCTACTTTTGCTGTTTCTGAAGCAACAGCTGCTTCAGCTGAGCTGCTGTGTTCAAAATTCTCAACATCTTTCTCATGATAACAGATACATTATTGAGCACTATAAAGGAGTTTCTCCAGGGGAACAGTGCCTGCACTTGGGGTGCCAAAACCCACAGATATTAGTTAAAAAGATGGATGATTTATGGATTTGAAACTGCGTGGTTCTGTCTCTCACTGTACTAGTAATGAATCCATTGCAGAAGAGCTGCAGTTATCCCCACCAAGTGAATGGCTTTTTTTGGTCTGGTACCCCAGCACTTGCTTACTAATAGAAGTGGTTTTGCTCTGAAATTATGCAGATCTCGAGGACACATTCTGTTCCTGTAAGCAGCCATTAGACTCCTGTTCAACCCAAAAATTTGCCTGCTGTGCTACCACCTTCAGGTGGTTTCAGACTGTTCCACCTGAACTGAGGAAAGAAAAATGCCTGTATGATCTGAATAGATTGCTGCCAACCAGTGCTTTTTAGCCCCACTGATGAACAAGGATGGTCATGTAGAAGACAGAAAGTTCAAGAACTGCATTACTTTTCAATTAAATGTACTGAAATACCTACTGGCATAAATCATAGGGGTTACTGGGAGCCTGCAAGGCATAACTATGACAGGCCTGAGCAACCTTCTAGCCTCTGACCTCCATGAAGAAACAACATTGAACAAGACAGTAATTTAGTACAGAAGCTATACCCACATACTGCTGAAGTTTCTGTCTGCACTGGTCAATATACAGCAGTACCAGGTAATAAGGTATATTCCATATTTATCAAGAAATTATGACGTTCTTTGCTTCCAACCTGCCACAGCAAGTTTTTGTAATGGGGAAGAAGCCCAAGGCATAGTAAAAGGTGTTTAAAGTTTAACAAATATTTAAGAAGAAATGTGTGAAGGTATACACAAGATGGGCACTGCTGCTGCATCAGTGGTAAGCCTTCAGAAATAGAGGGGTGACAGTTTGAAAAGAGACACCAGGACACATAGCTGAGTGTGAGAGATGAGAGGGACACTAGCTTGAAACAAGTGGGCAGATGAAAGATGATTGCAAGAACATTTTGAGAAAAATAGAGTATGGAAAAAAATATTCTTTCTGTACTTTTTCGTGAAATGAAATTTATACTATTTGCAGCATTCCAGTTATGAAACAGAACAATGCCATTCTCTTGTAGAGCAATCAAGGAAAAAGTACAAACTTTGCTCAGCAAGTGATACTGCTCTGCAGCTGTTATGTGAAAACCTGTTTTATGTAACTTTAATGCAGCTTGCTAGTCTGCTGGAAACAGACATTCCTAATATCTCTTTAGTGAATTGACTTTGTCAGTTCCCTATTACAAGCAGAAAACAGCAGTGAAAATAATAAAAGGTATTACAAACCAAAATGGTCCAACAACAAGGAGTTGGCAGGGATGCATTAAGCCACTCACTCAGCTATTCAGATGCTATAACATGATACTTGATCTTGATCATTAGATTATGGAGTATGAATCTGAGGAAACAGATGGTGTGGTCTTCAGTCAAGCCTAATGATGATGATGATGATGATTATGATATCCTTCCTTGTTGCTTACTTGGAAGAATGGTTTGGGGTCCTGGTCACAAAAGTGTCTATGTTGTTTCTGGACTACATTTGTAATGTGAACTTTTTTAGGTTTCCTTCTTTAGAACTGGTAAAGTCTGACAACAATGGACACCAGTAGTGAAGTGTGTGGAAGGAATTTCAATACTCCATTTTTCCAGCATGTAAAGAAAATAGTTTTACTAAAATATTGTGAAAGGTAGTAACAGACTGTGAAAAGCAGAAAATTGTGAAAAGCAAGTGGGACAATTTGTTCTAGCTTTTCAGAGGCTTCCTTGATTCCCTAGAGAAACAAACAGGTACTGGCATTGCAGATGGGAATTACATTACTGAGGAGGTAGCACACGAGGTAAATGGTGCAAGGAACTACTTAAAGAGTGCTCAGTGGAAAAGAATAGTTACAGTAAAACTTAACTGAAATACTAAACAATGTATAACATAATGAAGCAATCCCAAACTATGAACACTTTCATCCCTGAGGATAATTATAAATAGTGTGCAGCTGACCAGCAGATCACCTGCCTTCCACATACAGAGATCTTCAAGTATGGCATAGTATCACAGCATCTGGAGATATGCAGACTTTTAGACAAGTAATTGACCACACGACATACCCTACACACACTGCCATTTATGAGCAGAAGTTTTATGAATTGACAAAATGGCAGCAGTCCTATCCCACCTCTTCAGTTAGTCTGGAATATGACACTGACCATCACCAATTATGTGTCTATTTATAAACGTATTTGCCAAAACTGCTCATTGATACATCATCTTACCCATTTAATGAGATTTACTCCCTCAGTAAAATTCTACACACAGTGCAATTTGTCAAAATGCATAACCACTTACTTAATGAACATGCTAGTCAAATCTATACATTTGTGTTGTTTTTACACATTTCTTCAGTAACCTGCACATTAATGAAAGGGTTGACTTTGACCAACTTAAATCAAACTAAGTTGGGCATGGGCAGAAAATTCACTTCAAGCTATTTCAGAATGGCAAATCTGTCTAAATGTTATTCTTGGCTGACTTGGGGACCTGCAGGGATGTAAAGACACATTAATCCTTTGAACATGTGGATAATACATCTTTAAAAACTGATCAAAGTTCTTTTCTGACCAATAAAAATCTTTTATGTATTCTTATGGCCATGCAGATCCCTAAGTACAATTTTAAACCAGAGAGAAAAAAATCATATTTGGATCTGGGTATTACCACGATAGAACAAGAGACAATAAAAAATGCACTGTATTATAGTAATGTGGTTGCAGTGACTCTTGCTTCTCATTACATTTTGAAGAAAGAAGAAATTATTGCTGCATAATTTAAAACTAAAACCCCAAAGTATTATTTTAGGATCCCGATGCACCCTGACTGTATTGTTTTATTAGAAAAAAAGCCTTGTTAAGATCAAAATGATAACATGTATTACACTTGATATTTTGCATGCAGCGATGAAAAGTTTTGATTCACATTTTTAGACAGAAATTCTCTTCTCCTCCAGTGATTTCTCTAACTCCATTTAAAGGTCATACCAGCATGGAAGCAAGTTAGCCTGAGTCAGCACAGATAGTAGCTGTATCATTGTTTGTACTTTAAAGCCTAACTCATGTATTTTTTCAATTACAGAAAAAGAGTTCACAACGTTTTTTCAACATATTGCATTTCAGCTTTAAAAATAAGCCTTCAGATATATGCCCTTTTGAAAACACAAAAAGGAGATTTCAGTTCAAAACGAAAACCCCATCATTCCAGTTAATAAAAAACACTTGTTAAAGCAAAGATGAGCCTTGGTGGAAATGTAAGTTTAAAATTATTTGGATTACATGTATGTGTAATAAAAACCTCCCAACAGAGAGGATACATTTTTACAACATATTCCTGTCATTTCTTGTTTTCTAGAGTACAGAAGCACTTGTACAACTGAACGTAGAGCAAATCTCCTGGCAAACTACTACATGCAATCATTCTGAAAGCTAATGTAGCAACACAGGTCAGAGCTGAGAGAAAAACAGACATTTAGACACTAACATAACAAGCAAATTATTTTCTTTTTATTGCCATTTTGCTAATTGGAAATATTCGCATTTCTAGGATGACTAATGTGAATGTGGTTGCAAAAAGCCATAATTGCTACTAAGAGTAACTGGGTTAATTTCTGAGGGGGATTTCTAACAAATTCAGTTTAAATGCAATGTTATTGTAATAACACAGTGATTTACTTAAATATTTATACTGGCACAAATGTATCTGCTAATGTGTTTTTCCAGGATTTGACCCATGATATTCACAACAATTGTTTAATCAATTCATGTAGTTTGTTAGGATGCTTCAGTGCAGGTGCTAGCTCTACACTACAATCAGTACTTATATTCCATAGTTCAATATTCAATATAATTCAAAAGTTCCACATTAACTTTTCTTCTCCCTTCCATTGCTCTTTTCTTGTCACTATTGAATCAAACTAAAGCAGCACAATGTAACACAAGGTCATTGATGGTTCTTCCCCTAAAGAGTAAGACCTACTCTCTTCTTGCAGTGTTGGCAGCTAGGAACCCTTCTCAGATAGTGAGAATGTTCTAGGAATCTTTAATTCTTTCCATCTTAAAAGCAGAAAAAAGGACCAATTGCCCTTGAAGCAGCAGGAAGCTCCTTCCCAGCTGCAAAGACTGACAGAGATAGCAGCAGGGATCCCCACTCACTCCAGCAGCTGGGAAATATCTATTTGGGTGTGTGGGTTGGCCTTGGTGACTATTTGTGGAATCTATGTGCAGCTTATGAATACTGCGCTGATATTTTGAAGCTGTTGCAAAAATTCTTGAAAACTGGAACACCATGGTGGCCTGCATCCAGGTCTTCAGTGGGCTGACTTAACCTCAGAAAACATCTATGCATTATTTGTATAGGCAGCCTAGGTACATGCTACAGACCTAACTCGTGGTGTGGTTGCCTCAATTTAAGTGCAAAAAATTTGCACCTGGGTGTCCTCTTATGTTGCCAAAATCTCTACCAGGTATTCTTAAGACCAGTGCATGAAGGACAAGTGACTAACCTGTATTTTGACTGAACAATGAGTTGTGTTAAGCAGATGAGGTTAAAATGGTGTTCAGAGAAAAGAGCTGAATACAAACTTTTTTATAATACACTGTTGCACTGGGAATAACAGTATGTCTGGGAAGGTAGGAACTCACATTCTATGGTCTATGCCTCAAGGAAGAGGTGATTAAAGTGTGTTTCTTATTCTTGAAAGGGTAAAGTGGAGTAATATTAGAAAGAATGGCTCTACTGTGTGGTGAGTCTCTCTAAACATGGATCCATCAGAATGGAAGCCATGGCACTCAGGTGCTGACAGAGATGAGAGAGGGCAAATGTACATGAGGGACTGCTACCACTTTGAAATTAAAACACATTATGATCTTGAATCTTTTGAAGGATTCTTTTTTTAAAAAAAAAAAAACAAAATCTCTTTTGTTTTCTTCAATCTCCATAGGTCCACTTTGTTAGGTTCAACACTTTTTTTTATAAGAATGACAACCCAGGTAATTTCACCTCTTCTCTGGTCACTCTTGGTTATTGCAGTCTGAAACTGCCCACATGGCTTTGTAGTTTTCTTTGTATGGGTCTTTCTTTCTCCTGCCTTTCAAACCCCAGTTATCTATTTATCACTCTATCTCAGGTCCTTTCAGCAAGATCTCTGTTGATGTCTGTTGATCTCTGAAACTACTTTTGACTCTAGAAAGTTCTGAACACTCTAAAGGTGCTTAATGCAAAGAATCTTTGATCCTTTGGGGATCACACGGTTATGAAACTATTATCATTTATCAAAATAGGGCATTAAAATCTCAGTTCATAAAAAAATGCAGCACAGATGTCCAGTTGTATGAAATCTGCCAAACCACTTCCAGGTTACTTACAGGAATCTGTATTCAACTGCCTCAATAACATTACATTTAAGATGATGAATACAGACATAGATCTGAATATAGACAGATCTATCTGTGCCTATTTAGCTTTTTCACCTAAACAGCTGAATTTGTGTCTTCAAAACACAGAGATTATATAATTTTATCAGTGAACTGTACTTATTTCTGTAAGGACAGTTTTGGCTTCAGTCCTATAGTGACAAACCACCAATTCCTTTAACAAAACACTAGCCTGGGCTTTTTTTTCTCAGTGTCCCTTAATTTCAAGGTTACATTCAAGGAAAAATATTAGCCTCATCTTTGTTCAGGTCATCTTGAATAATAATACTGTAATCAATCATTTTATGAGTTTCAATCTGCAGTTTTCAAAGAAAAGGACTGTTTTACATTTAAATATTTCAGATTTATAGACATACTGAAAACACATTGCAGAAAATCCTTGCTGTTTTTTTCTTTCTAGTCTCATAAAGATGGGTCTGTATTGCTAACACCACAAAGATGTAAACACTCTGGATAAGAAATAAAGAGTAACCCCCACCAAGAATGACATCCAAGCCACAAGACCTATAAAATGGCTGTGGATGTTGCAATGCTAAAAGCATTCTTGTTTGTAGACTGCTAAGCTTGTTTTAGCAAAGACTTGAAGTGGAGATTTTAAAGTTTATTGTATGACGTGTACAGTATATAGTGCTGTGTTCATGCTCTGTGAAAAATATCTAGCAGTTTCCTTTAAAAGGATAATGTGTACAAACAAATTCTACATGACAGCTTGCTTTCTTTTCTATTTTTCTATTAATATTTTCCTGTTTCTTTATTCTTCCTTTATTTTTTACTTCATCGTGTTTGCTTTTCCTCTCTTTTCCATTGTAAAGAACATCCTATAGACTCTCTGTGCTCATTCTTTTCCCTCTTCAGTGTCAACATTGAATCTGTGCCTGGTGAAGTGACTGGGAGCACAGTCTTAACTGTATCTGTGCCATGTGTGAAAGGTATTCATAGGGTAAGTACAGAATAAAGATTCTTCACTATTTTAGAGAAGGTCTGTACTTTGCCTTGAAAAAATACATTAATGGGTGTGTACTTCCCCATAGATAATGTATGACTTTTGCTTTATGAATATTGAAAAGATGAATGAAAATGCCTGACACAATGAGTGTAAAGTTAAAAAAAGGTAGCAGAAAGGGTAAAAAGAGACAAATGAAGAGGAAATAATCCTTATTAATGAAAGTTGATTAATGAACAAGCCTTTATTATTTGGGGATGAATCTAGGAGAACCAGTTTCAAAGAGAAGTAGTTGGGATCACTGGGTTGGCCTCACAAGAGTGAGGCTTAGATGACTTTTGACCATTCTCTCCATCATTGTGAACACTAGTACTCAGCTCCTTTTGCCATATCTATGCTTCACTTATTCACCAACCTATTATTATTTTGATGCTGTTAGAATTGCAAACCAGTCACTTTCCATTTGTCCAGAGCAACATTTAATTCCCTTGCTAAAATACTGCCGTCTCCTTTCCTTCCTTAGGAATGGCTACTGCCCAGAGCTTTAATTTTTCCTTCAGTCCACTGAAGCATGAGATCTAGAGGCTGTGCTGTTAATGTCATGTTCTTTCTGTGTTCACATAGCTCCTGTTTGAAAGGTCTATCCTTTAAAGACACGGATATCATTTTGAGAGCACTGCTTAATGGAGTTGCCTACAACTGGCATTAGAATTGATAGAGTAAAGGCTCTTTTTCTCCTGGTAACGAGCAACTCTTCTTGCAAAGCACACTCTAATATTCCATGTTCAGGACTGTGCCTATTCCTGTAGCTTAACAATCTTATCTGAAGATTTATGTGAGCAAGTGGCATCTGCTATGTGTCGAGCAAAACTATGGGCCATCCAACACTTTGATTTAAAGATGATGCCTTGTGCTGTGTAATACACTAAATAACGTCATGTGTCTGACATACCCATTAGAGCATGTGGGACACACCCTACAACATGTTTTAAATTAATGTATCCGTATGGAGAAAAAAATATTTCCTTGCTTGTGAGAATTTTTTACTATTATTAAGCAATTTCCTGAGCCAGCCTTTTCACTTAAAAAAGTGAAGATCATGCTCATTTGCTTGTTCTTGGAGAGAAGGTACATCTGACTACGTGTTTTTTCTGCCGGTCAATAGCATTCCAAGATCTCAAAAGTCAGGATAGAGCAGAGGAAGGAATATCTTCATGGTTTTGCATTTTTTTTTCTTTTGTCATAGCACTAGATTGTTCTGGTGCAACATTCCTAACAAAGACATCAGCAATGAGGATTAAAATTAAGGTAGAGGAGTGTAAAGGAGAAACGGAAGTAAATGAAATATTATCTCTTTATTTATCTTGCACAGGTAGGATAGATCCTCTAAGATACAGATTCTTAACTGTTTTTACAGTTATGGGGTTAGAAGAGCTTCCCTCTTGCCTTTTCTAGGTTACTTGTGAATCTGAAAGGATCTCCAGGAAGGTGAGCAGAAGCCATTGATCTGCTTGGTTTTCAGGGAAGGCAAAGGAGCATAAGGAAATCTTGGAGAAGATGAGGTGGCTGCTGACTGCCAAGTTCAGTCTGCTCCTGATGGCTCCTCAGAACCTAACTCCTCAGCTGTTTGCTTACCCCTTCAAAGTGCTGCTGTAACACAGTGCAACACAGGTACCATTGTTCCTGTAATCTGTAGGATATAACTGTTGGAAAACTTCAAAAAGAACACTGATTTAAAATAACAAAGCAAAAGCTCTGGGTTCCAGCACACTTTGGGCAAAGAGACACGTTGAAGCAGGGCTGTTATCACAAAGGTACTTCCTCTGCCTGGGTTTTACAATGAATGCCTGTGATATATCGAATTATTCATGTAATTGACTCCACAGTAGGGCTCTACAAAGTTGAAAATTACCCTTTTACTTTGATCTTTAGACATTATTCTTTGTAATCATGGGTACACATGCACTTGTAGGAGCACAGAGGCATTAAGATCCTCTGGCCTAGTTCATGTCCCCCTGCAGTTGACTGGTGAACAGGAACTATCCTGTGATAATAAATTTAGGCACACCTATACTAAAGAGATTGCTTAACTGAGACTCTGATTTTTGTAAACGGTTTAGAAATTAATTACTTGTGCAATAGAAACCACTAATACTGTGCTAACCTCCTTGTGACTATTAGGGAAATAATTCAAATATATATTTGTCACAAATTAGAAGGACCCACATAATCAGGCCAAGGCAGAAAACCAAGGTTCCTTTTATCAATCTTTGTTTTCAAAACTTCTGTATGCCCATAGGCCCTGGAAGAGGTTTGAAAGATCTAACTTTGTGTGGAACTGAGGAACACTGTTTCACTGTGTTGGAAAAGATTAAAAATACTTCTGTGTTTTGAGCATTAAGGCACCACCATTGTTGTGTCATTACTGAATAATTACTGATAACAAATGAAGCATTCAGTGGGGACTACAGCTTTTATGTACACACCAAGCAGTACAGAATACCCTTTCCATTTGGGCCATATTAATAGCATAAATAATTACATGATCTGAGCTATAAAAAACCACTAATAACATACCATGTGAAACACAGAAATATGACTCTGCAATTGATTAAGCAGAATTGCAGAGTATGGTGTAAACAAAACAGGGCTGCACCTTAGTGTGACATGATTTGTAAATCTGAATGTTTAGAGACTGAAGGTACAGATTCTTTCCTCATTATTCTCCTTTTGAGTTGCACAGGGGCATAAAAAGCTCTTTGGGGTCCTGATGCCTGAGAGATGAAGATTCTCTTATTGCAGACCCTATGACAACCAAGCCTAAAGCTATCATATGACTCCCTTCCAGAAGGAAAAAGCCAGGAGTTATTATTTCAGAACTTGGGCATCAAGTGGCAGCACTGACTTGACAGACAGAAGGAAATCTTAGGAAAGGGGACTTGGTGTAACTTGGGAGGCTTTCCAGAGGCTTTGCTGGGAATGAGAATCTCTTTAGCCCTCAATGAAGACCATAGTTGGGGGATTTAAAAAATTGTTTAAAAGCATGTTCAGCATGGGCTACATACTGTCTGCTTCACTTCTCAGAGCAGTGACCAGCTAGGACAACTTTCTTTAGTTCTTCAGGTAAAGAAGGAAACCAGACAGCTTACATATTAATTTTTCCAATGAGCTAAGTATTTTTATTTCTCTGCAGTGTTATAAACCAAAGGCATTAACTTCCTCACTAACTTTGAAAGAAGGAATCATGTTATTCAATTTGATTATTTCTATGTAGTCTCATGATTAGGAACAGAATTTACCAATGCTTTCTTAGTGACCAGGATGCAAATTGGCTTGTATCATTTTGCAGCCACAAATCACTGTTCCTATCTGATAGCTCTGATATCTTACAGCTAAGATGCAGTTTGATTGAAATCATTCAGTTTCGTTCAGCAAGGACCAAAGATTTTGTTCACTTGCCTCTTTATACCAAAAATGGTCTAACTGTAATGACCAGACTTAGTGTTTCTCTCTGGCAAGCCTAATCCTTACGCATGCATTTTAGCTTGACCATCGAGTCAATCCCCATGAAAACCCAAGTTGTATTTTCCCATCAATATCAATGACATGATCAAATCTTTTCTGGTACTTATCTTTGCAATCAGGTTGTCATTCCTGAAATGTCTCTCATACTTTCCCACAACAAAGACAATCAACAAAGAAGCCTGAAAAAAATCACTATTTGATGAGTACAGATTTGCCTGTATCTTTTAAAGTTAGCTTATCCACTAAAGCTGTAATTAATTCTTATACATGATTATGTTTTTTCTTCTGATCCCAGCTTAACGCCAGGTCTGTTCAATAGGACCAGCCACATGGAAAATCCTTCAGCTATTAAACTAAAAACACACTAAATCCACATATTAAAAGATGAAATTCAGAAACGTGTAATGACTACTACACAAACAATAATCTAAGTACACTTCATTTCAACTCAAATAGCTATAATTTACATTGCAAGTAACCTAATCACATTGGATTTTTTGTAATGTGTTGTTCTGTGACCTTCTTGATTGGACTAGGAAACATTAGCAGTCAGAATGTTAAATGCTAAATCATGCTGCTGAGTGATAAGTGAGTAATTCTGCAAGACCATAAGAAATATCAGTGGAAAAACAGTAAAACACTTCAACTCCTAAAACCCATGATTCTCGTACACAAAAAACTGCACAGCAAAAGAGTGTACCTGTGAACAGTGTAGTTCACTGCAAACACACTTTTTAATTCCAATTAAAACTAAAAGTAGTAAACATCCTAGGTTTTGATGAATGAACTCTGGTGCCTTTTAATTAATTCTATGTAGTGTAAGAAAATGAAATGTGCCTTTTCTTTTACACTTTGCAGCAGAAGAAATATAAAATACTTAAACTGAAATACAATCATACCAGGACTCCAAAGTGATTCTTAAAAAGAATGTGTGTTTTTATTCCATGGGCTTGAAACAACATCTTAAAATCACATAAATCCAGAAATAGGTTGCAAATGATATGGCTGAGCTGAGGATTTTTTGGAGTACCTTTAAGATAATATTAAGACTATTTAAGGAACTCATCTCTCAGCTACATTTTTCTCACATTTATATCTATGCTAGTATTTCCCAAAATAAACAGAAAATGTGAGTTTATCTTGTGAGGACAATCATACACAAGTAGTCTCATGAAGACTGGTGGAATCAAACCTCATTAGTATTTCCTGCCCTTGAACACAAATAATGATAGGTTTCAAAGGCTGACAAATCTTTGAATGAACAGCAACAATAGCAATTGTCATCTTTGAATTGTGTAGAAGCCATTTTGAAAATTGTCTAAAGAGTAGGAAAAAAGTTTATACTTTTGCAGAGTGGACATCGAGACTGAGAGAAGGCTGTGTTATGCCCTTGTCTCCAATTTTCTGCCCTGATTAATTACAAAGACTGCTAATTGTGTACTGATGTTAGCCAAAACCACTTGGCATTTGGTATCTGTCTAGTCATGTCAAAATTAAAAACCTGTGTAAATGTTAGGTCAAGGGAAGTACCATGGTGTTTTTCCCACATTCATTTTTGCTTATAAATCTTTAAATTACAAGTATTTTTATTTATATCATACCAAAGGTAACCACAATAGTTTAAGAAAGTACAAATTAAAAAAAATCAATTATAAAAATACTCATTGGAAGTAGTGACTTCTAAATGTCATTAATCTATGGTGATTCTGTGGCACAATTTGTAAACAAAGAAAGGATCTGATTTTCAACAATCTGGACAGACGTTTATTGATGTGTTGCACATCACATTTCTGTTTACTGTTGTTACACATCAACACACAAGTGAGAAGCTAAATTCTGCCTTCCTCTCCCTTTCTGGTAACACTGACTTTCTTCCATAGAATTGCCCAGACATGATACAGCCAGCGTGCTGTACACTGACAGGGCCATCTTTATGTATTGCAGCCCACTGAACTTGAATTTCCAAGTCACATTCAAATGCTGTTTGCCTTTTCATTCCTGCTTTTACAAAAATTGATTGATTGGATGATTATTCCACAATGACTCACACATCTGGGAGTCCAACATCTGGATATGTTCCCATTTACTACATGTTCCCAAGAGCCATCTTACACTGTGAGTGGTGAATTACATTTGCCTCCTTCTAACCTACGTCTTGAAATAATCCAGAAGCTGCTGAATCCCAGGATGGTACCTCAATAATTGCTTTGACTCCAAACTTAGGGTTTAATTTAGTGTTAGCTGCATAAGTATGAGTTATTTAAATGAGCATTAAGCTAAGCTACAAGTTTCTTAACTAGATGATTCAGGGATCCACCACAGACTCTTGCAGTGGGAGAGCAATATATAGATTTGGCCCACCATCTTCAAAGCTACCTGCAAATTACAAGTAAAAATAATGTCTGAGGACTGACTCTTTAAAGCCAATGTTTAATCCATTTTCCTGTGTGACAGCAAAGCATGCATGCCCTAGAACTAAGTGCATGTAAGGCTGTAGGGCTGTTGGTTTGTACAATGAAGTCCAGTCTCCCTGTGATCTATTATTCCTGGGTGAATATGTTCAGCTGTTGACTTCTCCAAGAAATAAACTGAAGCCAAAGACTTCAGCTCACTAACCAGGCTTGCTCTCAAATAAAAAACTATCCTCTGTAGTTCTCCCTGGGACTCTAAGGCACCACCATTCCTCAGTTTTCCTGCTTCCATAAATCACCTGAATTCTAGCAATGTCTTTTTTCTTTCTAGTAAAAATGTTCATTTGGACATAAAAGAAAAGCATTAGAGTTTAGTACTCCTGTATATGATATGTATTTGGACTTTTAAAAATTACTTTGTGTTCTTACACTCCTACAGGTCACTTGCACATGTCCCTTCTGCTCTCCATCCTCTACAGTACAGCTTCTGCCATTTAGAATTGATTCTTCCACCCTCCTTTTATTGCTAAAGTTATTTCAGCCATGAATAGACATTATGATTCCCTTTGGTCCCACTCCCCAGGCAAATGTATCTTGCTTTTTGCAGAACAAAGACATCTTTCCAGGCCTTCACTTGCAGATAATTAAAGAAAGTGAAATGTGCCCTGTGTTCCAAGAGGAATGATGATTTCTAGAAATTCAGATGCAAGGAAGGGTTGCTATTTGTTGGTTCCCTGTAACTGCTTCACATGTCAGAAGCTCTTTGACAGAATCTGAAAATGATTAGCTGATAAAATAAAGGTAGAGGCTGATCCAAACATAAATCCTAGAACTCACAGAGCCAACAAAATGCATGCACAGAGTCTTACAATTAATAGCAAGGAGAGAGATTTCAATACAGCTGCAGAAAGGTACTAGCAGCTCATGTCATGTTGACATCAGAATACTGATGGCAAATATCTGAGGGCAAATCAAGGAAAGTGAGGTCCAAAATATTTTCATTTAGGCAGCTGAGAGGACTCAGAAAAGGTGTTGAGCATTTCTTGTCCTTTTATGAGCACTATGATAGCATTATCTATGCGACATATAAACTGAACTGTGATACTTATCTGAAGCCTCTTTACAATTTGTTGT
Source organism: Phaethornis superciliosus (assembly GCA_023637945.1). Lineage (NCBI taxonomy): Eukaryota > Metazoa > Chordata > Aves > Apodiformes > Trochilidae > Phaethornis > Phaethornis superciliosus. The sequence continues at coordinate 6,371,147 of JAJQWJ010000014.1, read as the reverse complement.
CCTGAATATTAGGATAGACACTTAACAGCATTCAGATAAATATCAAACTTACATTAAGTAACTATTTTTCCTACAGAACAACTGACTGAAGACAAAAGACTTCATTGTTTTAAAGTAAGGCATGTTAATTGAATAGGAGGATTTGGATTATATTTCATGTCTCACCAAGGTAAAGATAAAGGAATTCTGTTCTTTCTATTCCAAATATATGTGTCTCAAGATTAAGAACACAGATTAGTATTTACAACAGCCAACTGGATCATGCTAACATAGGATAAAAAAACAAAATAAAAAAAGTTTTTTAAAAAATTGGTGCTTATCAACTTGTAAAGTGTACAGTATGTAACACTGACAAAATCTTTGAAAAATTCTAAGGAACTTCTTGTGATGGCTTCTTACATCCATCCATCTTACATCCAATTTCTGTATGTTTGATAAGTTAACACTGAAAGATCATATCATAAAGGGATCTGATTTTCAAATTATCTCTATTAAGTTCTTAATGATTTTAAGCAAATCTTTCTTCCAAAATTCATCAGAGAATAAATTAGATAAAGAAGTTCTCCACCTTTTTTTCCGGGTTTTGGAGTTATTTTGTTGTTCTTGTTTTTGTGTTTTTTTCTTTGGTTTGGTTTGGTTTTTTGTTATTTTTTAAATTCCCAGAGAGATAAGTATCTCATTTTCATCTGTCCAAAATATACCATGTCTCATAAATGTCTAAGAACAGACCAGAGAGAAACTCAAACTCCTGGTACACCTAAGCAGAAGAGGGGTAGAACTGTCACCCACTATCATTTCCCTTAGAAAATGTGGAGTCTCCAAGGGCTTCCCAGAATTGTAACATACTCTACATTATGCCTATTAGACTCTAGGGTCACACCTACTTCTAATGGCCTACAGCACAGATTTCCTTTCTCTTCTTCATGTAATGGCATAAGAAATTTGTTGGCAAGGAAATGTGGTTAGAATGCTGTTGGAGACAGAAACTGCTGGAGTGCAGCCAGGTTTTTGGCCACAACCCTTCTCTGGCACACCCAGCACACCCAACAAGCTATTACATTAAGACTGAGAAATAGCTGTTGCTGGTGGGAAACATTGCTGTGGAAAGTCTAAACATTCTGCAGAAGTGGTTTTCTACTTGTGTGCAACACAGATCCATACTCCTGCATAGGACATGCATTACAGTTGTAACAGTAAGGTTGTTACCAGTGTCCTGCAGGAAAAGTGAAAGCAGTTTACTGATACAATTTCCTTATTGACCTTAAGATCATCTGGCAGTCTTCTTAGAATTAGCTGCCAGCTCATGTCACTTAGCAAAAAATATAACCCCGAAGCGAAGCATTTCTGGAAAATACTTCACACCATTTATCACATGAAGAAGCAGGCTTGGCATACTCAAAAGTTGAAATGAACTATAGTGTTCTACCAATGTTCTATTAGATATTTTGTTATCCAGTGCAGAGCTGTTCATCTTAAAAAATATAACAGAGAAGTAGTGCTTACAACTGTTCGTAGGCACTCCTGCACCTAAAAATGAGGTGCAGTTTTGCCACTGATAGCTGATTTGGATTGTCCTTCTGTTTAAATTTCAGGTTTATGATTATTCTTCCTTCTTGTTACTTAAATACTACGAATGAGTAAGAGAAAGTTATCACGACAAGAGGGTAACTGTGTTTGCTCTAGCATTAAGATAAACATGAACAAGGAAAATTTCTTCATTAATAAATTAATGTGGCGAAAGATACTAAATCTATTGTTTTAAATAAAGTTTTTAGTAAGTTCAACCTCTACCCTAGATGTATATCTCACATCCATTTAATTTAATTAGAAAAGACAGTGTTAATTACTTTCTGATGGTTGTTCTGTACTGTGGCTTTGGCAAGTGAGAAAAGACATTCACATGGTTTTAAGCTAAAGAAAATGGCTTTTAAGGGAAAACAAATACTTAAGGTGGCTTGTGGTGTGTTACCTAAAGTTTTAAATCTTCAGGGTTTTTATGTGCAATATGCAGGTTAGGATGCAAAAAGGTAACTTTTTCGATTTCTTTGTTGTACATTTCCTTGAACTCCAGCTAGTGCCTGAGGAATACAGCAAAAAGGTCTCTGCAGTTCTGAACAGTGTATACCATGACTTCTTCAGTTTACCACTATTTAAAATAATTCTACAGAGAACTATCATGTTTACCCAAACCCTGGCTTCTGAGTTAATATTGCAAAGAGATTTCTATTAAATGTATTTTGATTTAGTTATAATGGAGCTTTCATGCCAGTCCCGCTTCAAGTAGCCAGGATCATCAGGGAACAGAAACAGCCCAGCTGCCCTATGTGCCAAGGAAAAGCAATTTGAGCAGTTAACTTCACAAAGACTCATTTGTGAAATGATTTCAAAGGAACTGATCTGTAATGATTCTTGCATCTCATAGGTACTTCTGCTCTCTTGAAATGAAGGTAGGTATCAACTGTTCTGCCTCACATAGAGGGGGAAATTGAGGAACAAAAGCTACTACAGATCACACACTGGGGACTAGAACAGAGTTAGTTACAAGTTGGTCCTAGCAATTTGTAAACAAGGCAAAGGAAAAATAGATTGAGCATGTTATTGAATAGCAGCTATTCCTCATGCTAAGACTGCAACATTTCACATGTTGAAATTTTACACTGCAAATGTAATATTGCAGATGCTTCAGTCACTGTAGCATGCAGTGCTTCTGCCCTTCTAATATGTTTGATTACTATAACTAACTTTGCTACATAAAAGCATCTTTTTTTCTTTTTACTTTAAAGGCCAGAAATTTAGGCATGCTATCCTAGACAATGTCACATTCCTAGATACAAAATTTTATGTGTGCTGTGATTGTGTTCCAGTGTCTGTCCTATGAATAACATGGATATGAATCTGATTTTTCCGTCTGGTTCAACTGGAATGTTTTTATTGTCTTACAAGGTTAGAGGACAGTTCCAATGAAATAATGGAAAATAATGCATGGGAACTTCTGTGATGAACAATAAAGACAATTTTCATGGATTGCTTAGTGATCTATCTGCCAGCTTCACAATCAATTGGATAAATTCTTTCTGAAGCACTATAGGCAGGATGTATATATTGCAAAATTCTCACTTGAATGTGAATTTTCCCGTTATTTCCTTTTGATTATGGTACATTCCTTGTCTTTGTGCATTTGATTATATGTTTATTTCTGATTTGAAATTACACTTTTCCTTATTTCTTACTCTTTCTCTCCACTTTGAGTTGAGTATCATTAATGTCAGGATCAATGATAGTCAAATTCACCAAACCTTAATATCATACTAAATAATTCTGAATTTAGTGGGGCTATTAGTGTGAAAAAGTAAAGGTTGTTTATTTTATAGAGTATTGCATCACAGAAAGAGGTATAATAAACTTCATATACTGTGAGAGAAGCAAGAAGTACATAAATGGCACATTCCTTTCATTGCACAAATATAAGAGGGTGCAGGTGTAAAAAACATAGTTCTAGCATACAGCCCTCTTTTCTGAGACCACGCTCATTTTTTTTTTTTCACATATACAGAACATGATTTCTTTTTAAATACTTTTTTGAGTCAAAATGCAGTAAAACATTAACAACTGCAGTAGTTTTCTTTTATAAATAATTGCTAGTGGTTATTTCCATCTGATTTTTTTCCACCCTCTTACTTTTAGACAGAGTTCAGCATAAGCCATTCCCTGGACACTCACACATAATCAGAAAGGAGTTGTCAGTGTCTTCAGTGTGGCACTAACATCTACACATGTCACCAAGTTCCCCAGAGAACACTGTAGCTTCAGAGTCCTTCAGCATTCCTTCAATAGAAATTGAGCCAATTTCCAAACTCAACAGTTTGGTTTTCTGTAGAAACAAAGGACTGGAACAGAACTCCTACATCTTTGAGTCAACTCCTCTGCTATTGTAAGTGACACATCCTTTAATTTTGTCAGAAACTCATCAGCTTCCAGTAAGGATGAACAATAGCATGGATCTCGAGTGGCCCTGGATCAGGGATGAACATCTCAAAGCAAATCTGTCTCATGTATCACTAAGTCACTAGGATTGACTGTCATTAACTGTTCTGCTTAAATAGCCTTCTCCCCACAGAACTGCAGCTGCTTTAGGATTCTAGGGGTGCATGTGAATTCTGCAGCTTGCCCTTAGTAGAAACTCTCTAAATAATTTTTTTGTCTGAAAAGAACTGAACTGAGACAGTACAATGATGTGGAATTCAGAAGCACGGAACAGATTAACAGGAATACTATGCAGGGGCTTTACTGACAGCTCAAGGAATGTGAAGTTACCAGGAGTCTGGATGAGAATATAGAACTGTTGCAGTAACAGGCCAGTAATGGTCTGCCTTGGGATCACAGAAAATATCCAGCAAATTAATCAGTCTTTTGAACATCCTGGATTTAGAAAGCTTTGGGAGAATGTGGTGAAGGCCAACACTGCTGGCCATCTTTGATGGATTCAGTTTTCACCCTGTGTTGTCACTCTGCCATTTACAATGAACTTATTTTGGACTTCTACAACTTTCTAAAAGGCAGGGAAGGATATTTATGGGAAGTGGTTACCACATTTCCCTATTACCACATTTCCCTAATATATCAAAGTGCATACATGATGGAGACCAACAAATTACTCTTAACCTGGAGAAATCAGGGAATTAAGAAGCAAGAGTTAGCAATATTCAGTGCTGTTACCAAGGGTGTTATAGTTTTGCAAACAGCTATTTCAGGATGATGTGTAAAACACAGATCATCCAGCTGCGTGGTAGGGAGAAAATTAATTAAATTCAAGAACATCAAATACTAGTGTATCAACTATCCTCCCTGTGGCCAGAGACCAAGAGCTGACCATTAGACCTTTCTTTGCAACCCACAAATGTGGAAACACAGCTGGATAAAAAGAGGGCTCACCCCCTTCATTTCCAGAACAGGGCAGACACATGTGGCCTACATTTTTGGATAGATTTTTTCCTGTATTCAAACAAGGTTTAGAGTCTCTATTTGAATATCTGAGAAGGCTTTTTTTTTTCTTTCCTGAATTATATAAACTTTATTACACAGAAAGTGATATTAAAAAGATACACCAAAAAATCCCATAGTATGCCAAAAGATTAACATGGAAGTTTTCCTTCTTGAAGCAGATGGAATCAACCCAAATAATTCTTAATGCAAAACTGAAGTCTGCAATTACTTTTGAGACAAATACAAACAGAAAAGTACTTAGTAGTGCTGGTAGAGTTTGTGCTTGTTTTGGCATATTCTGATTTTGGCATATTCTGCCATATCAGTAAACCAAGCAGAGCCAATGCATTTTCAGCAGCCATTGGCTTTATCCAGTCTGTGCTGAGTCAGAGCTATTTAGAAGCTAAGTATAGTTTGTATAATACATGTATTTATAGATTTCTTCTGTCTGACAAGATCTATTAGAAATACAAAATTAATGCACAAGAATATAAATGTCTATATTAAAGTATATTTAAAACATATTTAGTATAAATATTTTAATGAAATAAGGTATTTTTCTGTACCTGTGGGAATTTATATTAGAAAAGCACAACTTTCATAAGATCTGATTCTTAAAGAGAAGATCAAGAATGTGGGTTTCTACACTTTTTAAATTTGCAAAATAAACCACATTTCAGGAAACCTCAGTTTTCAAAAAAACCCCAGCCTTCCAGTAAATGGTAAGATAGAATTGGCTCATTGTTCAGTCCTACGATAAAATAGATTTTAAAGCATATAATCTAAAACTAAAACATCATAAGGTTTGCTAAAAGCCAAGCTATACTCTAAGTGAAAAAGCACCTATATATTGAAGTTTGCTAAAGCCTACAAATAATTTGTGCCTAGAGAAAGCAGATACAGAATATGTTCAAGCTGCTTAGTGGACAGAGTATGTTGGATGGATTCCATCCTTGCTTCAATTGCTCTTGCTTGACTGGTCCCTGAGCTCCCTATTTTCCCATTTTCTTCTAGATATCACAGTGTAAGGAACGTGTCTTTTCTTTACATTTGGAATTTGATGCATTGTTGGGCATAAATCAGTACAGAAACTGTTAAGATAGCAGATCTTTGAGGTGATAGGCACATAGGGAAAAGGGGACATCTTCCAGCCTCAGATGGGTTGATTGGCTTGTGTAAAATATGATATATAACTGAAAAAAACCCCATCAAATGTACTGAGTTTCTGCCACTCTCAGTGGGTGTCACTGGGTGGTCAGAAAATCTTGGTGTTGTCATCAAAACACTCATTGTTCCCTGGAATTCTGAGAGGTCTGTGGGCTCTCAGCTCTGCACAAAGTTCAGTGTCATGAAAGTAGCTGGGAACTGATATATATACAGCCAACTATTTACAAATCTGGATTAGGCCATATGCAAGGTTAATTTTAAATGTGGAATGGAATGCTTTTTATTCAGCACCAAGACTGTTAGCATTAAACAATTTATACTTCTACCATTAGTTTCATTTAACTGACCATTCCCTGGCTCTTTGTGTTGACATAGACATTCAATCACTTTAAAATTGCAGTGGATAACATATATTACATATAAAAAGCTCACCGAGGAGATGTTCTATCTTTTAAGGTTTATTCTACACTGTTTCTTTGCCAAATCTGTCTTCTTTCTGTTGTCTTCATTGTTCAATTTATGAACATTTTTCTTCTAATTAATCACTAGTTAGGGACTTTGCAAATACTGTGGCTCAAGAAATACCAAATATCTGGCATTTATTAGATTAGGGAATTTCACTCACTTTGATTTTATTTTAACTTCTGCAGTAATCTAATATGGCATTACTCCCCTATGTAGTAAGGATATGTGCCATCTGAAATACATGCTCATTTGGGGGAAGAAACTTCCTTGTAAATTAATTTAGCCTTTTAAAATAACTGATTCTACAAGAATGTATGTCTACAATGCACATATAAAAGCAATTATAAACCAGAACATAACAAAACAGTAGTGGATGGGAGCAGAAATAGATTTCAAGTGCCCTGTGGCACTTATGTAACAGACCTGTGCAATTGTAAGACAAAATAAATGCTTTGCATGAATTCAGAAAAAAGTATAGCCCATATAAAGAGAACAAGGATGATTGGTTATATCTTGGCTTTAGGACATCCATACCAGGAGGAAAAATGTCAATGTTAACTACAGTTCAGTAAATTTCCTATCATTCAAAATGCAGCCTTATATATTTGACTTGCAATTTCTAGAGGCTTGGAAGCATCCTCACAGAAAAGCAGCAGACTCTGGTGGGTGTTTAAGGGGGTATCTCCCTGGTATTTCACAGGTGCACACGTGTGCTTTGCCTGCACTCAGCTGGCTGGATGACAGCCAGTTGTAACGGGAAGTTTACAAACCAGTCTGTAGATCTGCCTCTGGAAGTGTCAGCTTATACAGAGTGCAGAAACCTCTCTAGCTGACTGCATTGTCAACTCCACTGTAGTAAATTATTTAGGTAATTTTCTTAGTGTAAACAATTAAAGAGTGGCTGGTGGAAGGCATCATCTATAATCTGGTAGAACAGCAGGAAAGACTAGCAGAAAAATGAAGAAAATTCATCACATATAGGACTGGTGCCTATAAAACACCTGAAGAATTAATTTCCTCGCAGAGGATGAGAAGAGATACTTAAGACAAAAGATGAACTAAGATAACAATATAAAATGGTTGTTGATACAGTTTAGATGAAAATATGCAGAGAAATCCTAACCAGATGAATTCTGATGTTAAGATAAATCATGATAATTTTTTTTAAAAAAATCTTCCGTGACATTCAAATTTCAAAGAACTCTTTTACATATAGATGATGGACTGCTGTTGTTCTCGGTGCTAAAGGAAAAATGTAGGTGAAGATATTAGGCTTAGAATCTCTACATTAATTTAGTTTATTATTCTTCTATCAACATTCAAAGTGACCATTTCAAAACCAGTTTTAAAAGTCATTTGCCAGGAAAGACACTAGTTTTTCTTACTTTCTTCTGTGTTAATTTATAACAGCCTGGCTTTCCTCTATACAGACAAGTTAGTTTGTCTAGAACATATGTTCTTTATTGCAACACCACAGAGTTGGACTTCAGAAACTGTGTTTTGATGCAGCCAGTGGCTGACAAGATGATACTGTATTTCCACTAGGTTACTGACGTCAATGTATGAGAGATTTAGGCAAATTAGTGTGTGCACGCTCAATAATTTGAAATGAAATGCAAGTTTTTATTTGATTTTTTTAATTTTTGCTTTGTCTCTGAAAAGTTAGTAAGACTGACTCCTAGCATCAACAAGTAAGTTCTGTAACTTTGAAGTCTTAAATGGTTGCATAGAACATGCCAGTATTTAGGAAAACTAACTTCAAAATTAATTTTCCAAGATATGGAAAAAAATATTAACCGTGCTTGAATAATTAACATCAAGAAACATCTAAAATATTCTAAAATACGCCTTAAGCAATACTTCTCTACTTTCTGTGCTCAATGATAACAGGATCTTTCTACATCCTCCCACACATTCTCCTACCCACCTTATGACTGAGAATTCAGACTATCAGATATATTTCATCTGAGAGTTGTGGGTTTACTGAATTTTTTTTCTGGAGGCAGGTGTTTTCTCAGGTTCAAAAAATGAGCAGAGAATTCACAGGATTTGTTGTTGTGCAAGATTTTCAACAAGACAAATAACTTTGAGTAAAAGTTGTTTCTTTCCCTGTTGCCTTCTTTTGCCTGTTTTCAGGTGAAATGCATCAGTCAAGACAACGGTGTGGCTGCCAGAATGTGTCAGTTTAGGTCCCTCATCTGCCATATATGTTTTTCTGTGAACTTCAGCTAATCAGCTTCTTGTGCTTTAGCTCCCTATAAGAGTAATAGCATTACCCTGTCTTACAGGCCTATTTCTAAGAAACCAAACTAACAAACACTAACCACATAAAACTGATAGCTGTCCATTGTAATGGAAGGTAAATATATTTTAGAGAAGATAAAGTTAATATGCCATGTTTGGTTAATACAGCTTGCAGATTAAACTAATTCAAAGGTTATGTCTTGTTCCTTTTGGTAAAGTGCAATGCAAATACATGTTTGTTTTTAATAATAAGAGATGCTTTTAGATTCAAGAGTGAAATATGATTTTCCTGGCAGACAACTGCATTTTGAAGGATATTGCATTCTTCTACTGCATTTCCAGAGCTAGTGCTCTAAGAAAGGCAATATCCCTTTGGGGAGAGACAAGTCACAGTGGTTTTGATTCTTAGTCTGTTGAAATGGCAACATTAGCAAAATGCTGCAAATAAATGAGCTTGCTAAAAGCAGAAGATGACTTGGACAGACAGGTTTCTTCAGGCTTTTTGGTTCCTCGGTCTAGAAGGCAATTTACACAACCTATTCCACAGTGTGAAATGGATAATGATACACCCTCGTGGACTTAACCTCTGGATTCAGCATTCTGGGGCATCCCTCATCCCCAAAATAGATGCGCTGACTGGTCCTTGGCTGGAATGAAACCAAAATCACTCCACTTTGTTCAGCTCTGATGAACAGTTCTACACTGGCTCAGAAACTACACTTAATGTTCAGTAGTGTTTTAATCCTATACTTCCTGTATAAGGTCTAATGCAGTATTTGCTTTAAGCTCAAAATAAGCTATTAAGACTGACTCATTCCAATGAAAATCCTTCTTTCTCTTTATTATTTTTTTTTTAAGAGAGTCTTCCTCAAAGGAAGGATTGAGAAAAAAAATAATTGTATTTTAAATTGAACAGCATCTCATATTCCCCACCATATGAACTCCTGATATTTTGAGATATATAAAGGCAGCCTGGCAAATGCTGAGTTTGTAATTTTTTGGAAGACAGAAGTTGAAGGAATGAAGAAAGAAATACTTTGTATTGCTTCTCCATCTGGTCCTACCATACTACCACAAGAAATAAAGTATCCAGAAATTGGCTTCCAAAGCCTATTGACTGCACCACAGATTAGCCAGTTTCTGAGACTTCTGTTTGAACATGTCCTGTACACATGTGAAGAATAACAGACTGAAACTATGGTAAATTAGAACCATAACTGAAGAAGCATCAAGTCATCTTTTGCTACCAGTATGTACTGTTGCAAAGCAAGAAAATTTGTCTCATGAGTATGCATCTCTTTATTAAAGAGAAAGTGTAGATATGTTTCATTTCACAGTCCTGTGAATCCTGCTTTCCCTTCCAGCAGCTTCAGACATTCTTTCCTCAGTCCAAATTGATTGATAGACCAGACAATTTAATAATTTTTTCGTACCAGCAGGAAGTTGGCCCAATCATTAATCACAAAAGTCTGAACAGAATATTATTTTTCTTTCTTTCACATACCCACTTGCTACAAATCAAATATGTCAGGCTGCACTGGGAAGAACTTTAACTATGATAACCTAAATCTGAGTATTGAATATTGGTTCACAGTGGCAAGTTGCCCACAGTGAATTCATTAAAGGAAAATCTCTCCAAGATTTTGCTTCAGAAAAATCAAGAAGTCTGCAAATTCTCTGCAAAGTTTCCATCAACAAAGAGATAGGCTTTGTGTGGAGTATTATTCACTTGGGTCTCATAATGCAAATGTGGAGTTTTCTTCTTCTGCTGTAGATCCTACCCTATAAAATACAGCAGCACTGAAACCAAATCACACAAAATACACTCACTGCTAATTACTTGCAAGCAAGTATAGAAGAGCAGACTGGCTGTTGACACCACCCTAGAGTGTTCTGTTCTCTCCCAGGAGACTTAAAGAGGGGTCTAGAATGAGCAAACAGCACCTGAGGGTAACAGGGTCCTCCTATAATTGCTTGTCATTGTGAAAGCAGATCTCATCTCCCAGCACTTGGCTGACAAATGGAGGAAGCCCCAAGCACTTATATTCGCTGTTTTGAAATTTAACTGCAACCTGGTAACTTGGTGCACAAACATACTTTAAAAATTTATGACTTACTACATTTCTACATCCATGACAGGAGAAAAAAAATGATACTTCAAATAGTGGGTGACATTAGAAAAATTAACTTAACCTCTTTTTCTCTCCCCTGGAATCTTGAACGTTGGCAAAACAGGAATGAGAGAGGTTTTGGCACAGACTCTCCAACTCTTGCCAGTGTAATTCCACCAAAATCTTTGCATATCACTCACGCAGGGTATTAGTTTCTAAGGTGTACTGTGGAGAATATAAACTTTCACATTTATTCTTATTAGTGGGACTTACTTAATAAAGACATTAAAGTGGGCTACAATTCTACAACCCGTATTTGTCACCTTCATTTCCCTATCAAAATGTATGTATGTAAAGTACATGGGGTACAAAATAACAGCATGGGATCCATCATTCAATTACAGGGCTCCCATTAATTGAGGCAGATAATCTGAGATTTTCAGTTACTGTGGGAATTTTCAAAGTAATTAATGGGTTTTGGACAACATTACATCATTGCAATGACTGACATTTGGTTGAACTTAATATGTCACTTAGCATTCACTGCTAAGCAACCAAGCTTTTGGTATGCTGAATGTCTGAGACATGAGGTCAACGTCTAAAGTGTATATGCAACACAATTACAAGTAACTACTAGTCTCTAGTGAAAGGGCATTCACTTAAGTTATTATTTCAGTAATTCTCCTGTTTCAGAAAACTTAAACCCTTAAAATTGCCTCTTACACAGGCAAGTGTGTGCTCCACGATTTATAGTCCTACACTTGTTCTAAACTAGGTACCTCCCATTCTCTGTATGGATTGGTGTTTGCTGCTTAAGTACAGCAAGTTATGTCCTGCAAATAATAAAGACAAAGCAAAATAAATTGCTTTAATTTGGCTTCCTGTTATTTTATATTTAGCTTAATTAAAGCTTGAGCTATTGATCCAGATGGATCAAAAGTCAGACCCAGAGCTGGGTTTGATGTCAAACTTCCACTACAATGATTTAGTCCCATTTGGTAAAGAATAACTTAACACAGTCTCCATAAGGGACTCATAATTCTGATCACATCATCAGAAAATCACTGTATTGAGAAGAAATTCATACTTACTTTAACTTAATATTCCAAAGTAAGAGCTATCTCTGATGAATTCTCATTAAAACATTTGTTCACTTTCTACCTTTTAGTCTGACTCTTCTCAGGCTTTCTTACATAGTGCTGCCATATAAGAGCCATGAAATGTTACATCCTTTCACCAAATAATTTTTTCCACTCTCAGAATGTTGCTGCAGGAACTGGTCCCACCTTTTCCAGAAGTAATTTGGAAAGGGTCCCACCCTGACCAAATATGACCTCCAATTGATTGCTTCAAAACCTACACACCCCAAATGAGAATAACTGTCCAGGACAAGACATGTAATAATGATCTCACCTGATAGAATGAGAATGATACAACTGAAGTAAAGGTCAGAGTAGTGGAAAAAGAAAATGGATCACTTTCTTACTTGCAGTGCTCATTTTCTTTGCCAAATGCACTCAAACGGGAAGGATAATATAACAGATGATGGCCTGAACTCCAGAAGTTAGGGACCAAAGTATGTGATTCATACATACTGCAACTAGTTAAGAAGAGACATATTAAGTAATTCTGGAAGAAAAGCAGAACTTGTCAGTATCATTTTAGTGCTAATACAAAAAACGAAAAGCTCTGCTTAAAACATAAGAGACATAATTTGTGTAATATACCTTCCAGGCATTGATACGTAGTTTTTCATTAACATGACCATAAACCACTAGATATTTTTAGCATTTGGTTGCTATTAAATTATGCTTCAGCTATCCCAAAATATCAGTAAATGTCAACTCAATTTATATTTAGCTTACTGGCTTAGCTATAGCTAATAAAAATAAATTCCTGTTTTAATCTCATCAACAAATAGTGAAAGCCAAATACTATTGACCAATATCTGATCTTAGTAACTCCAGTTTGATCACAGTGTTCTTACCTAAAATTGTGGTAAATGCAAACATTCTTACTAAGCTGCAAATATATGAACTCTGCACATAAAAATGTAAATATCAGTGTATGTGCATTCCTATTCTTTATCTTTACATGTGATCAACCCTGAGCTTAACCACTTCAAGTCATTAAGGAAACTCAAAAGCATGGTAGCTAGCGTCATTTTAGAAGGCAAATTTATGCTCCAGTGAATCTCAAGAACTTCACCTCTAGGTTTTTAAGGATCTTTCATCATGACAAATGTTTATGTTATACATAGTACCCATTTGGAGTACAAGTTTTCATTCTGCGAACCATACTGCCCTTAACCTGTGAATTGCATAAGCTCAACATAGGTCTTCAGAAATTTGTTTCACTGAAACCAGTTCAGTGTAAAGACTATGAATGTGCAAGTTAATACTATCTGCAGCTGAAAGAAAAAATTCAAGACACCTGTATTAATTTCTGAAGTCAGCATAACTAGATTTAATTTTAAATGTGGTCTATGTGTTCCCATATTGCTGCTGTATGAGAACCCAGCATTCCACATTCTGTACAACTCCCATTCAATTTATTGGAAGACTGATATACACCAAAGTAAGAGGTGGGTATGTCCAAAGGATCAGCTTTAATCATATGATTTTGCCTATTTCTTTTTTTTTTTTCCCCAGACTAGATACTTATCACAGTTAAATTCTTGTTTTGAAACCATTTTAGGCAGCATTATATCCCAGATAAATCTCAGAATACTCATAATGCTTAGATAAAGCTAAAAGCAATAGTATAGACCAGAATTTGACTATTTGTATCTTAGAGTCACACTTCTAACCTTAGGCCTTCTCCTTGTAAAGATCTACTGAAGCATCTCATTAAAGAGATAGGATATGAAAAAATTACCACGTTTATAAAAACCACTAGACTATGTTAGTCACTCAGGATACCTTCAAAACCTTTGTACCCTCAAGAGGCAAAGGATCAGATAAAATAGCTTTTCCTCTTACTGCTTGTTACACTTAAAATGCATAATAGTGGAATGATATGTAGGAGTAACTATGAATACCTGAACAGAATCCACCACCTTTTGTAGACATTAAGATTTCAATTTATTAACTTCACCTCGATTATACTTTCAGGCTCTTTTTTCCTAAAGCTTCTGTTTTCACTAAACTCAGAGAACCTCCACAGATAGTATAGGACCAAAATGACTATCTAATTATTCTTAAAAAAATAAGTGAAGGAGGACTAAAGTTATCATCCACCTACTGCAGATAGCTTAGTTCTTAGCTGAAACAAAAGGCGTTGCAAGGCTCTCAGAAAGCCTTAGAATCATAGATTTGGGAGGTATGTTAGTCAAGAATGACTGATTAACTTTGTGCATGTGGTTTTTTGGTAACACTTCCACTTTTCTGCATAAAACTGCTCTTTCAATGGATTGAAAACTGCATTCAATCATTCAGCCTTCACCAGATAGGCTGAGTTTCTGTTCCTCCTGATTTTAAACTTGCCAGTTTTAAGTTGGCTTCCAAAAAATGTTTCATGTGGTTGAACTTTGTGGGTCATACTCCAAGTGTACTTCAGTACAGTGACCAGAACACCAAGGCTCTCTTGCTGCATACTCTTCAGTCCTCATAAGGAAAAACTGGACTAACAGCTCACACAGAACCAGGTCGGGGACTCAGAGATTCACAGAGACTCTCTCAAGTTCTCTCCATAACAGCCAGATGGGCCTATGACTTTTGCCCACACAGCTATGCAAACTATTTTCTCACAATTGTTGCAAATGCTGTCTGGTATACTAGGAGTTTATATGAATTGCCATGCATTTAACAAGACCTTTGCATGGTTAGCAGCTAGCAGGGAGGTTTTTTCTACTCTGTAAAACTTTATAATTTTGATTTTTCTATCTTAGTCTTCAACACAATGCAAATTTGTTTGTTTGTTTGTTTTACAGTCCAATATTCACATTGAACTGCCACCTGTCCCTTTCTTCAAGATGATTGCAGTGTATTAATCTAGGTCTACATGGTTAGCTTCTCAAAAAGGGCCAAGTTAAAAAGCTGTTGTTAAATTGTACTTCAAAAGCAGACATGTATCATCTCTTCAACAGCTTTTAGAAGATAAAAATTTGTCATTTCCATCCAGAAAATTCAAAGATCTGATTTCAACTGATGAACTCTAGACTCTTTCCAGTTGAAACATGAAAATTAAAAAGCTTATCCCATTTGACTTGATTTCAAATTTTCCCTAAAGCATATGCCTTTATACACATATTCAAGGATGTTTTAGTCTTCAGATTCAGCCTAGTATTGAACTGGGAGGTTCACTGTCCACACTCCATTGTTCCCTTCTCCAAGGTACTCCCCTTCATCAGCTATCTGTACCAGTGCTCAGCTTGGTAAGACAACCAGTGTCAGCTAAAGGCATAACTGAGCAGAAATGTGAGCACTTTGAACTTTCTTCTTTCACAGTGAGCTGCTTAAATCCTATTGTTAAGTAGGGTTTAAACTTAATTAGATTAAGCTAAATACGTTGTCTTGTGGGCTAGGTTGGGACAATGGGGACACCTGCTGGCCACTGAGACAGACGGCCCTGCACCCCCGGACTGTCCCAGGACTCGGGGAGACCCCCAGTACCCCTGGCACAGCACTTATGAAAGCAAGAGGAAAAAACCCAAAGGTCCGTGCTTTTTGCAATATATTACTGATAATTCTTTCATTTCCAGAAGTAACACGCAATAACATGAGTCCAGAGGCAGATTTGAAAGAGTCAGTAACAGGCTCCTAACCTGCCCCCTGCTCTCTCCCACATCCATGCAGCAGACACTGTTGCCCCCGTCTGTTCTGGCATGTGCGGTTCTGGTCATACACTGCAGACACGGAGGCTCCACAACTCCCTGTGCCACCAGGCTTTCCTGCGTTAATATAATATAGGCTCTATTCTCACATCTTCAACTGCACATAGAAAATCTTTCAACAGAATTACAAGCAAAACTTCTTGTCGGCTTACTGTAAGATAATTTGGAAACTCAAAGCAATGCCTCTCAGTTTGCCCTTGCTGGCAAAGCTCCTCGGGAGCTCAGGAGACTCCTAAAATTATGCTAATCAGAACGTCAGCTGCAGATGTAAAATACTGCTGTGCAAATAAATCCGGAGTTGGGATCACAGTTCAGTACCTGCTGAGATGTGGCCATGCCTGCCTCTCCATGATGGGCAGAATGAAAAGGAAAAAGCCCAAGAAGGCTGAAAATGTGTTATTTTCGAAGTTTTTCAATGCCTTTCTACTTGATGAAATGGCCATTCCAAGAGCTTAGAATGAAAGAATACAGCTGTCATCTTTGGATCCAAATGCACACAAACTTTCTCTTCCTTGCTGTTTAAGCTAAAAACCCACCCTATTCTTTATTACTTTCAGAACTGCTGGGAAAATCACTAATTCAAATTAACAATTAAAATATCTGAAAAGGTATCTGAGCATTCATAGAGCAAACAATGACGTTGACATAAAGAGTGTTGGCGAAGGCTGTACTCAGGGAGAAATATTTAAATCTATCAAGCCAAAGCCTCACAACTTTTAAACAAAGTGAGCTAGTTAGAAGCATGAACAAAAACTGTCCAGAACAGTAACAGGAAACAAAGACCGTAAAAAGGATGAAACACAAGGGTCAGAAGAATCTCATTTACATGTTACACTCATCTTTGAGGAGCTCAACAAATGATTCTTAAAAAGTAACCATCAGTACCCTTCAACTTTTTCAAGAGGTTCCAGCTTAGAATTTACTGTTGTTACCAGCAGCAAGGGCACATAAGAGAAATAAGGCAGTGTGTATACTTTGTTTGCCTTTTGGATACAGTGGCACATAACGTTTTTTACTTGCTGTATTATATCATAATTCCCTTCTTGACTTCAGCTGTCAACATGTCAGATTGTTCTGATCCTTTTTCAAGCTTTCATGACAAAAGCTCCCAAGAGATTAATTCTTTCCATTCATCGGTTTTCTACTTTAAAGTCATCTGTGCCTTGAGGGAAGGAGAGCAAACATTAAAGGGTCAGTAGGGGGTTAAACATTCTTTGCCCATATGAAACAAATGTGCAGGCCTACTAGTTGTCATAGGCTGGTAGTGGGGAAAATTGATTAGCAAATGAAAGAGACAAACTAACTAACTAATTCTGCACATTTATCTGTGAAAGTTCAACACTTTAAGCTACATGCTTTCTCATAAAACATTTGTATGAGCTTTTCTGGTTTTAACTGCTTTGCTACACTTTCCATGGGTGCTTTGATTTTCAGCTAAGTGATGTCCACTTAAGTGAAAAATCTATCCATATGTAGAAGCAGCAGGTGTTTGTTACTGTTTTCCAAGTCTTGGTCTGCTGGATAGTTTTCTTTTGACTTTCACAGTATAAATGCCTTAGAAGTCTAATACTTCTTACAGTGAGTAGTGCATGGAAGACAAAAAGGAAGCAGAATATGGGAGCTGTTATGGTTAAAATGTTAAGGTTTAGCAAAACACATCAAAATATTCTAACATTATAAGTTTTATCTCAAACTTCTCTGAAGGTCTGCCTCTGTGTGTGAAAGACTTCATAGACAGTTTCTTTGGGGAATGTAAACAGTAACCTGCAGCAAGAAAACTTAAGGGAATATCCTTTACTGGCATTGCATTAAGAGAATTTTCCTTTCCAGATGACTACAAATGATAACAGTCTGTATTTGGTTTGAACTCTTGTACAAACTGAGCAGGTTTTTTGCAACTTAGCAGGATTTAGAAACTGGTACCATTAGCAAGTCCAGCTTCATGAAGGTTTCTGCTTGATTTCCATTGGACTCAGGTTGAGATAAGATCGTTGCTATGATCTAGAGCCCGTAAGTCTTCAAAATCTGTCTTGAAACATATGTTATGTTAGATAAATGTTCAGTACATGACAAATGAATGTCCAGTTCAAGATGTAAGATACTAAACATTTTGAAATACCGTACATAAATCAACTTGGAAGTAAAACAAAAAAGTAAAAGTTAAAAAAAAATAAAGGTGACAAACTGAAGATGCAGATAATGCAGCCTGCATGCATAAAACTTTTTCTCCACAGTAGTTACCCAAAGAGTAACTCAGTATAAACACAGCTACGTAGCTATATGCTTTTTTAGGCTTCTTAATATACTCTGCTAAGAACATAGAAAATTGTCTTTGACCCTTTCTTCCTAAGTGCTCACCAAAGTGCTCTTGGAGTACAAGCTCTTTTGAGAGCCAATATCACTTTGGTCCTGAGTTCACCTTAGGAGGGATGTGGGTTCTAGAAAAGAAGTGGGTTCCAGACTTCTGACAGGGTCTAACACCTCCTTTTCTATTTTGTCACCCAGCTGCAGGCAACCTCTATTATAATATGGACAACATAAATTTAAGCAACAGGAGTAGGTACATGCAATCAGGAATACACCAGCATTAGGAAATCATTAGCTCACACGTGAGATGCAAATCCTACCATGCAGAGGGAATGGCAGTCATAACCCTCAGTGTTTCTGTTTTCCCTGTGTTGGTTTGGTATGCACTATAGTTTCGAAAAGAAAATAGTAATGATGACTGACATCACTAAAATATGGTTTTTGCTCCTGCAGTCTTCAACTTTAAACTAACAGGGGTGGTGAAATACAGCATCTCACACCAGAATGTGGGACTTAAGAAAATAAATGTCTTTAACCTTCCCGTGGCTGTGTCATTCCTGCTAATTATTCTGAAGACGCCAAAGGAATTCTTGTTTATTTGTTTCAACAGCATTCCAGCTGAAAACTTCTACAGCAACATGAGGCACAGAGAATTAGAGTTAACCAAGACTAAGCACAGTTCAGCCATTGTGTGAATTTACATGTTGTGAAGCAATTTCAAAGTCCCCAGAATATTTGAATTTATACTTAATGGTAAGCAAACAAGTAGTTGCATGGGTTTCAAAGTGTAAATGTGTGCCTGAGGTTTCATTTGTCAGGTGAATTCTGTTTGTTTTACAGAGAAGGAAGTGCGTATATAATGATGGTTATTTTGCACAGCAGGAGAAAGCATCACAAAATTTTAAGGTTAGTGCACAACACAAGTGGTATGGTTTTCTAATTGCTATCTTTATAGAAACATATATGCTATATACCACTAAGAGCTAAATATAAACAAACACAATGCATTCGTTTAACTGTTAGTACAAAACATAGAGGCATGTGGAATTCAATAGTGTTGAGCCCTGCAGGCAAACATAGCAGGCTCTATGGACAGCTCTGGCACACTGACTGTAGCTTTTTTTTTTTCCTTCTGTACCATCTTCTGAATTGCAATTAAAATCACACCTCAAGGTGTCACAGGTTAATGATTTTTTTTTCAGTATCCAGAACTCTCTGGATGTCAAAGTAGTTTCTTGTAAGTCCTGTGACAGATGATAAGTCATAAATAAAGCTTTTAGAACAAGTTCTGTTTCAGTTAGAAGCTCATCAGTAATGGGTGAAAATAACTTTTTCTGTTGTTAGCAAATCCTTAAAATTTCAAGAAAGTTCAACTTGGCTAAATCTTTATCTGTGAGGAAGTCTGTGCTTCTTGAATTAAACAGTTCTGTCCGTTTATATCCATGTAAGTCAGAAGCCCTCTGTACTCACATGTCTGTCTGATTACGTTCTTACTTATAAGTATTCCTGGACAAGAAAGAAAGATGGGGGTTGATTCCTTGGTTTGGAATAACTGATGAGGTAGCTAACCATCACCAGAAACCTCCTCGCTCCATCTGGGCAGAAAGGTTAGCAACTTTGGATGTTATAATGTATTTTTAGATTCTGTTTGAACAGCTGACAAAGACAAAATAATTGACAAGAGATGCAAAGTGAGAGAGAGGCAGAACTTAAAGAATCAGCATAGGTCTGGAAAACCTCTTTTGGGAGTTGGAGGAGGACAGGCAAAACAGACAGTTTGATTCCTTGTGCTGAGCTTCCCGTGTATTTGAATGTTATACGACTCAACCTCAGGCCACTCTTCTTTCTATTTAGTACCATGGGAGTGCAGGAACTGTGATACTTGGTTCTGGGTGAATAATCTTGGGTTTTTTAAGGGTAAAATTCAAAGCCTTGAATCAATGCTTTAAGAAAAACAGTTTTTACATGTGTTGACATAAGAAATGTAAAGACATTGTTTGGACTGTAAGAGCAGATCAGTCTGAGTAATCTATACCAGGTGACCTCTCTTGTTATAGAGTGTACATGGAGAAAACACATTCAAGACAGACTGACTTCATTTACATGAGATGTTCTAATGAAATTACTGTGGTTGCTTTTAGACTTGGGAAATTCCTCTTGTGCTGTAAGCATTCAGAGAGGAATATTCATACCATGATCTTCAGTTTTAATATATTTGCTGGCAGATCATAAATGAAATGTATACTGCCTAAACATGTATACATTTCTAAGAGCAGAAAAGACTATACAGATTGCCTACAGCTGTCCTAACCACATGAAACAATTGAACAAGCTCCAGTAACCTTATTTTGCTGTAAATTCATTCATCAAATGTTAGATGTTAGGCCATAGATAAATAATGAACAGTTTGGCTGTGTAACATTGTCTGTTGGTACAGTTTTTACCCTCTACAGAGGGTATAATCCTTCCTAGAGGATGTATACATAGAAATAACAAAGACTTGTTTTCTTGTGGGGCTATTGAATTTCATAAATTAAGATCACATTAGGAATAGATTGTTGAAGAAAAGGTCTTTTTGTGGATTGATTTTCCAGTCTTTAGTTAACCAAATTATAACATTTACCTATGCCCTTCAGAGCAGATATTAGCAAGTATACTGTCTATGCACAGCAATTGACATTATTATCCTTAACTGATAAGCCAACAGCCTGCTTTGTTTGGGACTGATTCTATGCAAGTTTAATATATGCAAGAATTTTAACTGTCTTTATATAGAACCCTCTCAACTGTGTAAATTATTAGAGCAGTGGTTACTGAGCCCCAGACTTGAAAACATTTCCAGCAATTCAACATTTCCAGAGTTTCAAGTCAAAACCAAGGACAAGCCGAAAGCCAAATTTATTCTGATGTAATTCAAACTGAGGATAAATCTGGTCTCAAGATTCCAGCTCATGCTTTGTACAAGCTTGGAAGTGGCCCAACTTCTTTCTACTTACATTTGCTTACAATGTGAGCAGGATAATAGGGGATATTAGTGCCACCTTTTTCACAAAGTCTTGGGAACCATTCTTAATATTTGCCAAACATGTCACAATCTTTCAGCAAACAGTGGAGTGAAATTCCATATTATTTTTTATTACTTTTCATACAGATTTTCACAGAGAATATATAAGGCAGAGAATGCACTGGCTTCGCCTGAATCTTATTTACTATTTTTCACAAAGCATTTTTAAAAGTTCAGAAAAAAAAAACGATTTTCAAAACACAGATTTCAGATAGCTATTTAAAACTGTATTACAAAAAGTTTTAGAGGACCTCACTTTGTTCATGAATAATATTTTCTTTATTGCTTCAGGGAGTCTACTTTCAAGTACCTTGCAATCCAGCCTTTAGCATTATACTAATGCATTAATGCATATAAGGTTTAGAATGCTCTTTGAGATATCATTGCGAGGCCCATAACAAGAAGTGCATAAAATTCACTAAAAACATAACATCTTTTTGCAAGGTGAAACAAATTCCTTATAAGAAAGGGTTTTGAAGCCCCTCAAGAACAGACACAGGATGGAAGGTTTGGAGAGGGCAGGACTATGAAAAACCTTCAACACAGGGAAATGTCCAATCCTCTTGGCTTTCTGTGTAAACCCACAGAGTATGTAAAGCTCCATGCCAAAATTGTCTCTCTTTCATTATACCATTAAATTAGGCTGACATTTAAAAATGTTTAATTTTTCAAAAATGTACTTGTTATTCTTCAGCTCTTGATGTTTGTTCTTGCAAAAGACAATTACATCTCTTAGAGACAGCTTCAGAAATCAGTCCCATAGCTGAAAATGAGCAGTGAAGAGTCTGTATAAGATGGCATAGCCAAAACTTGCAGAAGAGAAAAAGGACAAGTTTTGAGAAGGAAAATATTAGTTTTAAAGCCACAGCTACCTCTCATCAGCATACTGTATATTAAATATCTTGTGCAACTCCTTCTAGCTGTTCTGAGCACCACAAGCCCTAGGGAGAGCACAGATTTAGTCTAAGAATCAAGAAGACAGCTTACTTAATGCCTCCTGCTGCCCACTGCGGGAACAGAAGCTGATCTGAAAGCTGAGCCTTATCCTAGGTTCCTTTAGTGATTATATTGGTTAATTGGGCAGAAGCTTTCCTACAGGGGCTGTGTGCAAATGGGGTACATGGCTAAAAGAAAATCAAAGCACAAACTTGAAAAAGTTACAAATAGAATGATACATCATCACTGTTTGTATTAACAGATAAAGGGACTTAATTCAGGAAATTCCTTAGGCTTGCTCTTCATTTATTTTCTAATCATGCCACGAAATATCACTGTGCCTCTAATAGCAAGTCACTTAGACTTTGCACATCCGTGTCCCCACACTAGAACCAAAGTGACTAGGCAGTAGCAACCAAATAGGATTTTGCAAAGTAAATAAAAAAAAAGTTGAAAACTACTTTGAAGACTGGGAGTTAAAAACAGAAAAGGAAAGAAATACATATGGGCTTTGTAATGCTTTGGCCCCCAATGACTTTGAAAATCTGCAATACATCTCAGCATCACATCTCATGTCTAGAAAAGGTGTAGGACAGCCAAGATTTACATTTGCCCTAGAGCAGGAAAATTATTGAAGTCATTATATTCCAAATATTATCAGAACAAGGTATCTGGGAATTAAAATTCTTCTTTAGTCAATCAGTACTTCTGAATGTAAAAACTTGGGTAAGATCCCATTCTACAATTTTCATGCATAACAAACTGAAAAAGGCTTGATTCTTGTGTAGCATCTTCTAGCCACTAAAGCTCAAAATTCAACTGTGAAGGCTACACGTCGGATACAATTGCAGTGGTGAAAAAATGTTATGCTTTAGATATAACTCTGTCACAGCATGCATAAGAGCCACCACTTTTGTGGTGTGCACTGATGATTGCAAGTACTTGGAATAATCCTCTGCTCATCAGCTGAGTTTCACAAATGGACTAGGTGTACTCATAGTCATCCTCAATGGTAAAGTTAAACATGAGAGCTTAAATCACTTCAGCTTACAAACTCATTACATTTTGGTAACTTGATTGGTTGAGAACATCCATACACATTCTATGTCTCATTTTCAAATATGCCCAAATGTTTTCAGCAGTGGTTAGGCACCTGGGGAGGCAACTGGAAACCAAATGTGATTTTCAAACACATGTTAGCATATTGAATGTGTAATTAAAATTAAGCATGAGCACAGTTAAAAAAAAAAATTAAAAAATACCAGAGATATCTAAAAATGTCTGTATCTGTCCCTGTTTGGACACAGATTCCTAGCCAAAATTAAAATGTTAGTCCCATCTAGCTGGAGAAACACAGAGTGAATGTGTCAGGGTAGAGTAACAGCAGAATTGAGGATCAGCCACAAACCAGTAGCATTTTTCAGTGTAAGGCTGTCTTAATGCTGTATTCATACAAAATGCATTACAGTTGCAGTCACTGAGTACAGACAAGCCTAGAGAATCCTGGGTAGCAAGAGAAAACAGAGTTAAAATTCATTCCAGATAAGCTCCTATTTCTGTTATTTGGCAAAGGAATAATCTATATACCTTATACTGAACTCCTTGCACCCTTGAAACCCTTGCAGGGTAAGCACCCTGCATTATATAAACAGTCTGACTGAATTATCTATCAGCAAAAAAGTTATTTCTTTACCCAATTAGTTGTCTTAGAAATGCCAAACAGGCCTACAGCTATTGTACTTTTTTTTTATACTGGTGAGATTTCTCTCCTGAAAAGGGGCTTTAATTTACATTCTGTCTCAAGTTTGCTTTCTCACCTGTGGTGTGCTGCCCACTGCCCTTTGTCCTGCATCTCCCTTTTCAGTCATACTTTATGTGTTAAAATAGCTCAAGAAAATCAGAAGGATCTCAAGGAAATAATAAGCATAGATTTTTAATTTTTTAGGGTCCAAAGTCAGAATTGGACAGAGTAATTGTGCAGAGTAATTGTGATTAATTTGCTTGTAAAAAACCATATTGCTTAGCAAGAGAAAGGTTTCTCTCCCCCTAGTATTTCTCAGCTATTTTACGTGGCATGACTACTCACTGTTTTTTCTCATCATCTTACAGAGTGTCAATCCACACCCACAATACAGTGATTAATTTCAGTAGTTTGTGTCTTTTTCAAAGCCTGTATAGATACTACTAGTCATTACTAGATATCATAAGAAAGTAAATGAAAGATACATGATTTACAATTGAGAGAGTATTTAGCATTTTAAGGTGCCAGAAGCAAGGAGGCAAACCCGGGGGGAAAAAGTGACACAACTAACAAAATATTTTAAACTTATTAATTAAAAAATTCCCTCCTTCAAAATTGTTCTGCAGTCAACTGTGATGAACACAGAAATCCAAGAAGACTGGAAATTGCCAAGTCCTGGCACATTACACTTTGAGGCAAATGAAAACCAAGTCCTGCAAGTCTAAAAAATAAAGAAGGGAGAGGGGGTCAGG
This sequence comes from Phaethornis superciliosus, assembly GCA_023637945.1. NCBI lineage: Eukaryota > Metazoa > Chordata > Aves > Apodiformes > Trochilidae > Phaethornis > Phaethornis superciliosus. The sequence goes on along the minus strand of JAJQWJ010000014.1, from coordinate 6,346,543 downwards.
GGGGGAGGAGGGTGAATAAAGTCCAAAATGTGTATTCCTGGAGCTCCTATCTGAAATCTAAAGGGCTATGGTATTACTCTTCCTAAGAGCAAACCAAGATGTATGGGGTTACATGCAGTGCTCCATCATGTGCTTCACTCCTGCCTTGTGTAACACGCTGGGAAAGCACTGCACAGAAAAAGAAAGCCAGAGTGTCCTTCAGACTTCAAGTGCTTCATCCCTTTTCTGCATACTAGGCTACTAGAGCATTTTACAGGAAGAAAACGCCAGACTGGCAGACACAGACAGAGCAACTGCAGGAGACAATTAAGGAAGAATAATGGAATTGAGTGGTAGATGAATGTTATTAATTTTTTTTTTCAATCTTGTAAAAAATATAGTATTAGCTCTGAATGAGGTCAAACAGTTTGGGATGCAATACATATGACTGGCTTTCCTTTGTTTTCTGAGTGCAATAATTGTTAAAAGAGCTGAAATATTTTTTCATAAAATGATTATGAGTTTTAAGAGGTGACATTTGAAAGAAAGATATAAATTATAAAGCAAACATCTAAACGTTTTCATAATGTTGAAATGGTTATTATAAAAAATGTATTTGATATAATAGGAAGCATATGTTTCATTAGGCTGAATCCACAGAAAATGTTCTCTGCAGAGCAACTGCATAATCACTCACATTAATATATGCTCTTCACCTCACAAAACATGTGCATTGTAGTCTCTTTCACACACCAAACACTATGCCATTTCTAAGAAAAAGACTGGAGTCAGAAGTCTCTTAAAAGTTTTCAGCTAAGAAAGGGAATCTGCTGTCTATAATTTGAAAGATGCTTACAGGAAATGTGGTAAAATAAAACTATGTTGATAGAGGTTTCAAGGTATGCATAGCTCACTGAAGCCACTGAATTCCTCTCCATTATTTGGAATACAGAAATGCCCAATGGCCCCAATTGGAAGCCTCTTCATTAAATTTTTTGGACTTTGTATAAGCATTGGCTTGTCAAGTAATGTAAGCTTAAACTTAGAAGAAGTTTTTTTCAACAGCTCTTACACCAATCTATCCTATTAGTTGGGATGATTTAGAGTCACATAGTGCTTGCCCCAGCCATGTAATGCTCTCATTGACGTCACTGTATCAAGATAACAGGGCCTGACCTTTTAAAGATCATTTAATGAGTACAATGATGAAAGAGATTTTAATGAGTTCATGGTATAAAGTCTTCAAGTTACAAACTATGCATTTTAATAGCTGTTTGAAATATGCTGTGCTAGAAAATCATCATCCATAGATAAGTACACTGCAGCCATCATGGCTTACTCTACTTTATTAGCATCTAGATTGGATATGCACCAAAACCCTCAAAGAAAACCTATTAATCTTTAGGTTTAAAATTACACATCTTTGTAAACACGAACATTAATATACAAAAGAAATTTTTCCATTGTGTAAGGAAAAAACAAGCATTTAATAAGCCCCATATAACAAAATCACAAACCCTACAGAATTATATACCCAGATTAACTGTCCAAATGACCAGTGCTAAGACAGGTATGGATGTAACTGTCACAATCAATAAATTGACATCCAGGGGAGACAGGCTGGTATCTTCCAGATTTTAGAGAATGAGAAGAGATGGCAAACATGTCAGCTGACTAGGGCTATTTACAGTTTGGATGACTTAATTCTCAGCAGAGATGTCTGATGCTCCAACTATCATGCACATCAAAAACATCACATCAAAGTCTGAGCTTGCACCCTTTAAAAATCACAGTACCACAGCAGTCCATCCCATCCCTTGCTGGTGCCTACTTTTCTCTAACAAACTTACAGTACAGACCTACATTACTGTGCCTAGTTAAGATTTAGATGATCAACTTCCAGAGGATTAAATAAAGGCATTTAAAGTCAATCCTTCCCCAGCAAACTTCTTGGCATTTAAAGCTGTTGAGATACGTCTCATCTAAGGTAATTCATTTTCAAAAATACAGAATTACCTTTGTATCACTAGGAAAAAGACAGGAAGACCAGTGTTTGAGAGGAGGGAAAAATCATGCTCTGGCTTTTTCTACATCTTTAAGCCCTACATGAACCTTAAAGAATCAGAATAAAAAATCCTTTCTGAAGGGTTGATCTGAAACAAGAACATAAATCTCAGTATCCTAGCTCAGTGTCCTATCTATCAAACCATATAGACACCAACGCATCCTTTGTAAAAAATGGAGACTTAAACTGAAGCAAGGATTACTGCTTGTTGCATTGTGCTCTATTTGTACAGTCCTTTCTAAAATGTATTCCCATTCTACTTCAGATTGTTCCATACTCCATAGAATAAAAAGTAGTTCCTTACTATGCAGTTGTGTTCACCACTGAGGAAAAAACAGAGCTGAGGACATTCAGAAAAGTAAAGCTGGAGGTCAGCCTAGCATTTGCTGTTTGTGCCTGGGAAAATATTGTGCAATGCATTGTGCAATGCAATGAATATGAGTTTCACAAAAATAAGCTACTTTGGAGTCCCTTGTAGAGACTGATGCTGACAATCAGAATGGCTAGAGACCTGTATCATTGCTGATACAAGTGCTCTTGGGGGACATTTTGCTACATCATATGAAACCAGAATTTTAATGAAGTGACAGAATCACATTTATCATAAACTGTTAAAAAGTGAGGAGGTCTCAAACATACAAATACCATAAGGTGCAGTGCAGGAGGTGTATTAAAAGAAAAATAAATATTTCATTGAAAGTCTGAAAAGCAGAGATGAGTCCAGTTAGTGGTCTAAACTTATACAATGAACACAGAACAGGATGAAGTGGCTCAATTGAGAGTCAGCCTGGACATAAAACTATTTAAATCATCATAGTTCTACAGTGCTTATACACTAAATACACACAGATAATCCCACTTCCACTGAAGTCAAGGGAAAGAGTTTGCACGTAGGTAGGGCAGGTGTGCAGTCTGAAGTATTTGGCAATCTATGAATTCTTTATTTAGACAAAAAAAAGAGGGATAAGAGATGAAAGAACTCAATTTCTCAGGTTCCAAATAAATCCATTTATACTGGATCTACCTAAGTATGTCCTTTTATGTCGTCTTATTTCCTCTCCCACTTCACCCAAATAATCTCGTCCATTCACTGTTCAAGTCCACATTCATTTTCCCTTCCTGCATTTGCCAGAGATATTTTCTCATCCTAATTTCTGGGGAAGTTTCCCCAAGCCAATGCTTTTCTGTCCCTTTGATACTCTATTAATTCCTCCAAGAATTGATTTCAAAATGCATAGTGTTCTATTCAGCCATCCTTTCCACCTGTGGTTCTCAGCAAGACACAAAGGCTTTGTATTTTACTGTATTATAATCTTATTGAGCATCAGAGAAAGAAGTAACAAGACAGCTTATGCGTCCACTTGGTAAGGAGCAAGAATAGAAAATGCTTATTAATGTTTGAGGCCATGCCCCTAACCTTTTTACAATATGAGAAATGTTCTGCAAATCACCAACTAGCCATGTATTAGCTCTGTTATAGCTTTGTTGTAGTGTCCAACTTTTGTCCAACAATAAATACAATTGTACTATTTTCTTGCATTTACATCCTTCATCAATGTGCATAATACATTAGTCCACATACAGGCTATAATTTAACTTACTTATTGTCCTTCCTCCACTTACTAATGCACATACATATGAAGAAGAAAAAAAAATTAGTGCCTCCTACTGATTGACTTTGATCAGAACTTAGACTTTAAGGCAGCTTTTGCAAGATGGTTCCTCTAAAGTTGCCCTAAATTTTCAAAGCTCTTGTTATTGCTTTGTGAGTAAGAACTTCAGAATGTAGCTGTCATTACAAATACACCTTCATTAGACATAAGCAATATATCCTAGTAATTACTTTTGCAGCTGTTGTGTAAATTAAATAATAGCTGATTTATCAGCTCATAATAAACAAAATTTTACTCTGCCATCTGGATGGTTATCTTCAAAACATGCTTTTCATTATCATTAGAGCTAATCCAGACCAGGTTAGTGAAGTTAGAAGAATTAAAAATATTATCACTAACAGAAGGTACCCTATGAATGGCTCATTTGTGAAATGAGACAGACACACCTTATTGTTGCTTCAAAAAGCAGCACTTTTGGCACTTACAACAGTTAAGTGAAAACCAGAGGGCTTGTGAATACCTTAAGACGTACGTAGACCTGGTGCTGTACGATTATCCTGAAGACATTGCCAAAAGGTATTAATTGATAAGAGAAGGCTATAATTAAGACTGTGTTTTGCACATTTCTGACCAGTTTGAACTGCATTAGCATGCAGACAGAGAACAGAAAGGATCTTAGATAGTAACAGGAAGTACTTAGTACTTCTGAGGACTGGACATGAAACTACTGACCAAGCCCTTTTTCAAGACAAAAAATAGGTTTTCAAGTCAGAAACAATACAGTGAGTTGGTCATGAATTTTTAGGGCATACATGACATGTTGCAGTGGCATCACCTAGGTCAACATTTGGTGACTTCCAGAAGCATTTGATGGGTGAGATAAGCTCTGTGAAATCCCTGTAGATGACATTCATAAGCTCAAGTAAGAGAGGGCCAGCATTCCATCGTTTACATGTTCTCTTAAAGGACCTGCCACTGAGCACTCTGTTAGTGTGGGTATCCAAAGCAGCATGAAAGCCTCCATCCTGTCTGCCCCAGGAAGCATTACCTAAGGTGTCTGGAGCTGAACATATGAACTGCCCATGTGCAACTAAAATACAAGTTATGATCACAAATGAGCGCCAAGCTACTATTCCAGCCCTCTGAAAATCAGCACACACAGAAAACCTGATGTCGACAGTTCCCAATGGAGTAAACAAGCCCTGCTACAAGTAAAGACAGAGCAACCCTTCAAGTACAGGAATAAAATGTGATAGGCATGCACCATTTGGTATTATTCTAGCATTACTCTAACCTACCATTTTACTACTCAATATTTTATTGTAAGCCACCTCTGAGCCAAACCAAAAACCACACTGATTGCTTTGCATTAGAAAGTCTGCTTCATTAAATAGCAGCAATGCGGGTAATCTGTTATTTTCTTAGGGATATTTTTGTGCTGAAAATGAACACTCCTGTAGTGGGAAACAGTTTGTGGGCACAACTTAGGTGAGGGTGCTAAGTGCTACTGAAATACAGTAAGAGTTGTGGGAAACTGCCACATCACATAGCAAAACCAGGTCATTTTTTGTATTTGGAATATGATCCACCCTACTGCCAGACACCAAGAACATTTTTTCCATTAATAACTGTCTGCTGAGAAAATAAAAGGAAAAGACGACCTGATATTCAGAACTAAAAGCAATTAAAACGAGGAGATAGCAAGATAGGTGGGACATATGTGCTGAAGACAGAAGGCAGAACTTTGAGGCTAAAAGTCGTGTGCTGAGATAAGTTTTCAGTCAGCTAGGATCTAGGGTAATAGCTGCCTCAAAACATGATTGCAGGCTGCAAAATTTGCCCAGAAAGAAGCTACATTCATGGGCAGTTGCCAGCAATTACTTCAATCTCAAACTTAAGATTGGTCTTGCCCAGCAATCGCATCATACTATTTCATAAATTATTTTAGTTCCATTGATTTTGTTTTGTATCAGTCAAGAATCTAGCCTAGTGCTTTAACCAATATCTGAGCAATTTCCTTTGTTAAGGTAATGGGCAGGAAAATCTAAAAGATTTGTTAATTTCCATGCATTGTAGAAACACAATAACAGCACAATCATCAGACTAACAGACTGCCTTGTGAAATTGCTTGCCACAGGATTTTGTGGATGCTAGTAGATCACAAAAGTTTGCAAGGGATTGAACAAATTAATTGAAGAAACATCTAATAAAGGCTTTTAAACACACATATGATCCTCTGGCTCAGAAAGTCCCTGAGTATACAATAGTTTTGGCAGCTGACTATTCTGGGAATGTATCACTATGCTTGTTCTGCTCTTCAGCATCAACCTGAAGCTACTGCCTTTTGGTTGTTGCTGTTTTTCTTTCAAACAATGAGTAAAAAAAGACTTATATGTGAAAATTATGATTGTATCAGTGAGAAAATGAAGCCTAGCAGGTTTGTGGTCTGACGTGATCTGAGCCTACTATACAGATAAGGAGCATGCTCTTCTTTTTATTTTTTAAACCTGACGCTTGGAATTAAAGGAATATAGAGATGATATTAATTTATGCCATTCCTCTGGTGCCACCCCCAATTTTACTCCCAAAGCATCGCTCTTCTAGAAAACCATGAAAAGGCCATGAAATTAAAGCAAAAATTGCAGAAGAAAGTGATACCATGTCTCAGTTAAGTAATACAAGTTTGTGTACTGTTTTTATATGGTATTAAGTACTTAATGATTTGGAAACATGCTTCCAGTGAAACATAAAACAAAAAAAGTGAAACAATAGTTTGGATTTGGATTGAGTAATTGGCATGGCTAAGATTATGGCAATTTTCATTGCTATAAGGTTTGCTTTGATCAGTGCTTTTTTACTAGAAAGTAATTTACAAAAATTAACTTTGTATTACATCATCCTTTATATCACATTCTTTTCCAAAGACAGCTGATAGTCACTGATCCATAATGATAAAACTGGCTAGGGGCTACAGGCCTTTTGCTTAATTTAAATGCTACATCATTATTGAAATTACTGTAACTGTTTTCAGGCAACTTGCTCCCTCTCATCTCCTCCACTGAATCCTTTAAAAGGTCTACTAAGAAAACATCAAGCAACACTTAAAAGATCTTGTGTCATGTTACTTCTTTTACATTGTTGGAAGATTTGCAGGAGGGAATTTTTTACTTTTCCCGTATTTTCAAAAGAATACATTTTGTAGTCAATTCTTTACACATTGGGAATAATGCTTTATCCTTCCACTGTGTAAAAGTGCAGCTATTTTGAAGGTTCCGAGCAAGCTTCCACCCTGTGCCTCTAATTCAAGCAATACCATTTAATTTATTCTTTTTTCACTGGAAAGCTAACATTTGGAAATGTGAGGCAATTAAGCCTAATTCAAACTTGAAACTAATGAAAGGGTTTACTTCAATAAAACTATTTTAATAAATAGCTAAGTAAAATGTGCTAGCTACAAGCAAAAAATCAGCAATAAACAATTGTTCCCACACAACCACACACACGATACCACATATTTTCTTTTGGTCATCTACAACAACCACTGGCAGTTTCCAGTTCTTAGAGGCTGATGTGGTTTGGAGCTTACTGCATCAACTCCTTACATGTTGCTGTCATGATGAGACATTCTAATATGGCTTCGCTTCTGTTCCTGAATATGGCAAACAATATACTGTGCTAATAACTGCATTCATTCAGAGGGTTAATTAATAGACTGGAAAGAGGTATTCATTTTAAGAATAACACTGCAGCCTTCTTTTGGAGAGTTGCAACTTGATATTTCTATGAAGAAGTTATGCTAAGCATCTCATTAGGAGCACTTCATCTAGTTTCCCATGATGATAAATTAAGTCATAAGTTCTATTCCTCAACAGACGGCTTTTTATCTCTCATGAAAAAGCAAAAAATTAGAAACTAAAGTAAAAATGAAGTCTCAAGAAAGCCTGCATTTGGATCCAGACATGGTTTTATTTGTATCAGTCGCCAACTGAAAAAAACCCAATTATCAGTGGATCAGTAACACCTTGGAAGGTTTCCCTTAAAATTGCACAGATGTTCTTTTCTGACTAGAGAGGGCTGTTGAAAGGATGCAGTTTGCTTCTGAACTTACATTTCAAAATCAGTAAGGGCTGAAAGGTTAGAAAGGTAATGAGAAATTAAACTCCATTTGAGACACATCCAGTTCATGGCAACATTTCCAAGACCAGAAATATCTTGCTGCTTCTGATAAATGAAAGGTAACCTCCTTCCCCATAAGTGAAGAAGACACTAACAGGAGGCAAACGTTGATTTACTGCAAAGGAAATGTCTGTGAAAACACAACTTTTTCTTCTTATTTTCTTGAGTAGCTAAACCTTTCCTTTTGATTTCTATAATCTACCTTCTAATACAGGAGATGGAAAATATTTCACATTATTTAAATCATAAACCACTAGTTCAGGTGGATTTGATTACCAGTTGGAGGAGGTGGAACATTTCCAGCATGCTACCAAGTGAACTTATATGCTTGTTATTCATGAGTTCTTAATCTCGTGGAATCTTATCACTTGATTTAAGGACTGTTTGGTTTTAGAGCTCTTAGACTTACATTCAGGTTTGTTTAAGTTTCTCCTTTTGTACTTTGGCCACTATTTATAAAATCAGAACTCTGAGGATCTGGGTAGCATACCTGCACTCTAACAAAATTGGGGGAAGGTTCCCGACAGGGTACATGCTTTTCACTTGCAATTTGGAACTGCTATGGTTTTTTTCCTGCAAACAGCACCAGGAACAGGCAGTGAAAAACCAGATGCTATGTGAAGTCTTTTCCCAATAAAACCACAGCTGTGGAACAAAGCAAACCTTGAAGAGAAAAAACCACCACTGACACCAAACAGTCTTAAAAAATGTTACCCTGAATCCTGTGGTTTCTTAGTAAAATGATTTCTTAAAAAGCCTCATGAAGTGAATGTCAGACTCTTAGATACACCAAATAATTAGTGATGGGATAAACTTCAAAGGAATCATTGTATGATTTAGTTCAGTCAAACCCTGAAAAGTCTGTGGGCCTACAGTAAGCCAGAGTAGAACTCATTGAATTCATTTCATTTTCTCAGATTTACTCCAGCTGAAGTCTAGCCCTTTTTTTTTTTTACTGAGACATCTTGATGCTATCCATGTCCCTCACATCCTCCCTCTCTCCACTTTCATGCCAAACCAGAACAGTCTCTGCTCTCCTTGACAGTCATTCCAGTCCTCTGACTCCCAGCTGGTTCAGAATTAAACCATTTCAGATTTCACCCAAAAAGCATAATTCCTATTCCCACCTCAGATATTCACGTAAGATGTGATTTTGCTGGATAACACACACACACACAAAAAAAAACTTTGCAGAGAGATAATAATAGTTTTATCACCCCATTATAATATGTTCTTGGTTGCTGTGAGCATATTGATGTTAGAATGCTTCATTCCCTGACTTGAACTAAAAAGACAGCAGTGAAAGTGTCTGTGTATAAGTGGATGTGTGATAGGATTTGGGAATGCAGATGTTTCTGCTGTAAAACCAGAAAAGAGCATTTTATCATAGTCTGAAAACAGCAACTCCAGCTGATAGACAAAAAGCAAAATAGTAGTAACTCAAGACAGAATATTTTCCCAGTGGGAGGACATACTTACACATACTACGTGTCCTGTCTAAGCTCAATAGCAGGTAAATTCTGTTATCTGCAGAGCTGAAGTGTTCTGAAAGCACTTCTACACAAGGCAGACTGTTCTCCCAGCCACAGTCCCTGTATGCTGGATTGCTTGACTGGACAGTGGATGTCCTGCTCTCAGCTGACTCAGCAACCTGAGAGTGAACTGGGTGTTGCATTGACTACAATGCTTCCTGTCTGGGTTTGCAGAGAGTAAAACTAGCCAGCAGTTGAGTCTGCCTACAGTTTTGTGATATATTTGCATGAATTCAACTTCATTATTTTTCTCTAAATGGTGGAATTCAGACTCAGCATAAGTTTGTCTCCTCTAATACTGTTTATCTGGGGACAAGAAGGATTCTGCTGCTATACCATCTGCATAGATTCAGGCTTAAGAATGATTTGTCTCAGTACTGTTATGACCCACTTTTAAACTGAGTCATTATGCAAAAGGATAACCATACAGTGAATGCTGATACACTGTCATTCACAATGACACCAAATTTTGATGCTCTCAGTGCTAATACACCAAACATCCAGAATGCTGTTGATACCCCTCAAAGTACAAATGCCTGCTATTGTGATTTGACATTTAAATGGACTGGTGAAGCCTCAGTTCCACTGAAGTCTTGCTACTGATTTCAGAAGAACCAGATTGTAATGATGCCAGTCCTTGTTATCCTAATATAGACATTTTGTTTGCTGTAGGAAATAAAATCATTCCCTTAAAATGCAGCTGAACACTTACTGTTACACTGTAGATAAAAGTAAGACCCCTCTCTATAAAAAACTGATTTGATTTTCATTCCTGAAGCCAACATTGACATCAGAGATTCTCATCCTATTATAGTGGCTTGGCTGCTCACCATATGCAGCAGTACTATGGATAAGTACTCAAGAGCTCCTACACTCCAGGGAAGAAAACACTTCCAACTAAGACATTTCATCCCATTACTCTTCTTTCAAATATGCCTCGAACGTTTTATGGAGACAATACAATGACCTTTGGGGCATAAAGGCCAGCATAAATGCTGCACTACAAGCCTAGTTTGCAGTTAATTTTATTACAAGAATGATAAAATTGTATTGTTATGAATTATGGTAACGAGTTACTCTGGTGGAATCTAGACTAGACATCTTGTACTGGGGCTTGTCACACAGCCAACACAGGCATTATCATCTATTTAAATGGACTTCATTTCCAACATGATTTTCAGGGATTTTTTTCCCTGTGCTAATTAATTGCACTCACAATTACACCACTATAAAATACTGCTTAATGTATACTGCTTAATTTTCTTCTTCTCTAAGCATTCCAAACAAGGAAGAATTAGTAAATGTACAAAAGAGCTTCCATCATTGTTCCTGATACTTTGACAATTATTTTATTCAATGCAGTACTTGTATCATTAGTTGTTTACATTACAACTTAAAATCACCTTATATTAAGATAATATATTCACTAGCCACAGTCTCCGTCCTGTGAACTTCACTTTCATCCAAAGGAAGGAAAAAGATACTTAATGCAAAATAAAAAAGACAAGGTAGTCTTGTTTGGCACACACATACACCTTTAAAAACTTAACCTTGAATTAGTAGGCCAAACTTCCACAGTGCAGTTGCAATATTAAGTTTACAGATGTCACTCCTGTATCGACTGCCCCTAGTGTCCCTGGAGTCACTATCTAATCTGTACTAAACTGGCAATTACCCATTTTTATTTCACTGTGCGAGCTTGTAGACGGGCTTGCTGAAGTACTACAAGAGGAAAGAAAATATGACATTGCCTTTCTGCTTGACAATATGAAGTTAGTTCTAAATTTGGGTCTGCACCTTGAGCAACAGAGTCTAGGTAGGTAGAAAAGGAACAGAGCAAACTGAAACAGAACAATCTGAAAAACAACAAACTGGGAAAGGAATAGATATTTCTCTGTAGGATGAAAGGTGAGCTAGGTGGGCCCATTGGGGAAAAGCAAATACTCGAAAGTTGATAAAAAATCCTTGCTTCCTTTTGTTTTTGGAAAAAGAAAAGAACCTGATCTGCCTTTGGCACGTATCTAACATGGTAACATCTCAATAGTGCAGTCACAGATTGCTCCTCAAATAGTTTTTTCAATCTATCTTGCAAGATCAGATACTGAGTCCATGTATACACAGTGCTACACAGGCAGAGTAACTCCTTAATCAAGGAGCAGACACATTAAGAAAACTGCAGCTACCTCAGTGCCACTTAAATAAAAGCATTAGAATGCAGTGCAAAATTATCACTAACTGTGGCTATGAGGAATTAGGTCAGTCCATGTATCACAGTACAGGTTTGTCAGAGACTCAATTATCTTCTCTTAAGATAGCAATAAGGCAGTTTCTTGAGTATCAAGAGAGGCTCAATGAAACACACAAACTAATATATCTTTGCACAAAACCTGAGAATCAGACATATAATCCAAAAGAGAAAAGAAACTTTTATTACCTTCAAATTAGCACTGAAGAAAATAATGGAAAATTAAATTAAAATAATGTCATGCAATGTGACAAGTGACATTTAACACTGCCAGAAAAAATGTTCATCATATAAATTACTTGTTGGATATTTTCTTTTATTCCTGTTCCTTAGATACAAGTTTGGAAATTCTCCTTTGCCTGTATTATCACACATTTCTCAGAAGGTGCTACACACAATTTCTCTTATGGGACTATTTCAGTTCTGAAGTTGGCACTGTTCTGAAGAGGCATGCCAAGGGGAGCACAGCACTGGGCTCACTTAAGCCCTTTCTAATCTGGGCTGCCCACAGTGCTGGAGACCTCAGCCCAAGAAATTCTAGTACCATTGGGTTTAGGGTTCAGAGAGCCACAAAGACTACAGCTACAGGGACTCTGGGGCTGGAAAAGGGAGCAAGGCACTGCATCAAAGAAACAAGAAAAATCTTTTTTTCATTAACATGGCCTTTTAAAAAAAAAAAACATTCTACTAGTTGAATTAATAAAATTTATCCAATGGGAAGATTATTCCGTAATATGCTGTATGCAAGCTGGATTTAGCTTATTTTGTTAGTAGGATTAATTTTTAGAAATCTAAGACTTTCATGTTAATCCCAGATAATAGTGCAGTTTGGTACACTAAAATAATTACATCAGAATGAATGTCAATGTGATTTGATTTTAAATGAGATGGAGCATGTTACTGGAACTATTGCCCCTTCATTTTACGAAACGATGACCTGGAAGAATGTCAGACAGGGTTCACCATGTCTCAACAGCTGCAGACTTCTGCTTCAAGTCATCCAAATATGGCTTTGTTTATTAAAATACTGATTTTTTTTTTTTTTTCACAGCAAGTTAGCATGAGACATTTAAAAAATCCAGATGTGACTTTATCACAGCAGTGGATGTGCAAATATTTTGTAAGAAACTGGTATATAAAATTACCTTCTGCACATGTACTACTGAATTAACATATGCTACAACCAAATGCAATTTGTGTTTTTAGTTAAAAACTCCACTACCCTACCTGGTCCTCCTTACCAATTTGACTCATGTGCTTCCTTTTTGCATCTCCCTCGTACTCCATGTCTTTACTCTGATAGGTTGAAGCAGGGCTAATGCCCATTTTATTTCTGGTTAATCTGATTAAGTAAAAACCCAGGATTGTGATGTCAGTGCATTAGTAAAAGTAATTCTTCCTGTAGGAAGGATGGCAATTTTGTCCTTTTAGAAGCAGGTCATGATCTGACTGCAAGATGAAAATAGAACAAGACAAACTGCAGTAATAACACCAACTTATTCTCTGATAGCATAGTTCAAAGTAAGATTATGGCTCACGGACTGCAGGTAAGAAAGCATAATGAATCTTTGGTTGTTTGACTGAAGGGAGACTTGGATGTGGGGGATAGGTTGGCTCCAGCAAAAACAGAAGAACAGTAGAAATTTCAAGTGATGGAAGGCCTTGTTTCTTATATTTACTCAGGAGAAAATCTGCCTTTCAGAAGAGACATCTTCATTTACTCAATACTTTCACAAACTTATAACATTATTCATTTGACTTTAATATATCTATATTAATTTTCTTTCATTTGGTGATGATGAAAAAATACTTATGTATTTACTCTCTATTGCACATAATTGTAGTAGTTAATTTTGTTCCCCCCCTTAAACTCAGAAACCTACATCAGTAAATGAACAACAGCTGAAACTGAATCTAAATTAAACAACTAATTCTTTGAGTTATAAGCTCTTGATTTAATGACTTTTTGTGACAGTTTAGTAGATTGCTTGGATGGAATGCTGCTGTATTATTTATCACTTGTCATAATACAAATGCTTTATGAGCCTCTAATGTATATACAGCATGTTGCTATGGTGATGTTGTGCTCAAACTGATGCGTGTTACAGCTCTGTTCATGAACCTAGCAGCAGACCTTAAAAATGCTTCACACACAGCAAAAATCATTATATTAATGTAATGGATGTTGTTTGTACAAGATGATCTAAATGAGCATAGCTGTTAACCAAATAAAAAGTACGAAATTGCTCTGCTGGAGTGCTATAAGCAGTAATCACTGTGCACAAGTGTAAGATAAGCTTTATTCAACAGTTACATTAACAAGGACAAAGCTAATCTTTCCCTTGAGCTGAAACTCTTGTGATGCCTCCCATCAAATGCAGCAGAAAGCTAATTTCATTGGCTACAAAGCTGAACTTTTAACTTGCTGCTAAAAGCAAGCTGAAATTGAGGCTTCAGGTGAAAGCTGAATTAGACTATTAAATAGGGCAATCAGTACCACGACTGGGTAAAACAAAAGCTTCCTAAGTTGCAGGTAGTATAGTCATTGCATTTAAGTTGCAGTTAAGCAGAATGCAATACAGATGGAGATCTCATAGAGAAAAAAACACAAAAAACACAGTAAACTCCATACAACAGAACAAACAATCCATGCTACCGCACTTTTAAAATTATTTTTCATGTCAGTGGCTGTCCTTAATGGTTCGTTTTCTGTATTCCAAATGAAAATTATGCTTATACATTCCAGTAGTCTAAAATAAACACTGTTTTTTAGCTTTGACCAGTGCTTCTATGTCCTATTATCACTGCTTCTTGTTGACAGAATCCCACATCCAGTATGTGTATTGTCTGTCACCAATAGCAACCTGTCACAGGCAGAAATTAGCCCATTTTAAACTGGCTAACTGGATTAATATAACACCCAAACAACAATAAGTGGTTCTGCACTGCATTGAAGTCTACTCATGGATGCTACTGTCCAACCTCAACTGCAGCTGATACCTGGGTAACAGCCAGTATTCTCTTCCAAGATTAATAACGCACAAACATACTTAATTTGGAAACAACCCTTCACCTAAACTTTCACTTTGATGACTTCAGCCACAAAGAAAATAGTAACTAAACCAGGCAAAATAGTACTGCTGGCACAACTGTGTTCAACTGGAAAAGTCTAACTTGGAACACCTAGGCCTATCAAGTTGCAGCACTTGCAGAATACAGTTAGTTCTGTTAGCAATATCTGCTAGTATGGCAAACAGAACAACAAGCTGAGCTGCAGGTCAGCAGGTCTCTCCTTCTCACTTATGGGCACTTTCTGCAGCTCTCCTCTTCCAAATACCATCTCAAAGCCAATCCTTTGGACTAAGTCATCTCTCCTGAGTCAGCAGAGGTATGTGCTTACCTCTATAAAAAGTTCAGTTGTGAATTCACAGTTAGGAGACAGAGTTCTCTCTTTCACACAACAGAAAACAATGGGCAAGGTAGTGTAGCATGCTGACTTGAGCTGAAGCTGTAATCCCAATCTATTTACCTTAATTTTTAATTTTTGCTTGTCTGCCAAACAAGCAAGCTACTGTGGTGTGCAGAGGGTGAAAAGGGGAGCACAAAAGGGAAGGAGATTGTTGGTTTGGGGTTTTCTTATGAGCTGATAATGACTGAGAATTCCTCTTGTGATGACCAGGACAAAGTATTTACCCATCCATTCACATCTGAGACAAGTGTACTAGCTCCTGATTTATCAGATTATGAACTGTCCTGTTGGAAGGTTCAACCACTCTCAGATTTTTAAAAAATTCTGATATACTACTGAGGGGGGAGGCGTCTTTCTCTGTGTTATCAGAGACTGGAAGGTTTTTTCCAGTGTGGTTCTGTCTTTAGTCTTAAAGCTATTTCCCTTGACTTGCAGATAAGGGATGAAGAAAGTGGCTATAACAAAAATCTATTTTGCATTCCTAAGCATTATGAAGAAGACTTAGAAAGAGTCTTCATTCCTCATGGACTCATCCTAGACAGGTATGAGGTAATCAACAAAGAGTAATGATAGTGATGCTGATGATCCTTTTCCCTCCAAATGAAAAGACTGATGTCCTACCCTGCATAACTCTTGGGAAATATGGAAACCCTGCTGTAACACTTGTGTTCTGGATTTCAATACAAGAGGAGCTTTAAGGACAGGATTCCTGTACAACTCCAGTTAAGTTTCCATGTTATCTCAAATACCTCTAAGCTGTCCTATCCTGCATAGTTTAGACATATGCATTAAATCAACAATATGTCAAATGAAGTAATCATCAATCTTGTGAACTGTAAATATTCAATAATTTTCTAATGCCTTAATGTGGTCACCATTTGCTGGTTATAAAAGTCTAACAGCAAGATCAGAATTTTACCTTGGACATTGTTTAATATATGGATAAAAAAATCCCAAAACCCAATATACAGAACACTTTACAGGTTTTGTTTGTTTGTTTTTCCTTACAGGACAGAACGTTTAGCTCGAGATATCATGCAAGATATGGGAAGCCATCACATTGTTGCACTCTGTGTCCTTAAAGGAGGCTATAAATTTTTTGCTGATTTGCTGGACCGTATAAAAGCACTAAACCAAAATGGTGATAAATCTGTACTTATTACTGTGGATTTTGTTAGAATAAAAAGCTACTGTGTAAGCAACTTTTTTTTTTTTTTAATTGACTGACATTCTTAATTCTGGTAGTTTACATGAAAACTCCACTGAAATTGAGTTTATTGAGTTTATGCATAGAGCCTGCTCAAGGCTACTGAAATGCAAACGATTTACCAGCCTTCCCCAACAACTAGATAGATATTGTTTATTCCCTGGAATGCACAGATAACAGAATGCTTAACATGACACAAGCCATGGTCAGGTCTCCAACGACTTTCTCTCCAAAGCATCCGTACAGGTTCTACTCTGTCTTTACCACAGCACCCTCTGGTGGGAAGGAGTATCAGAAGACCTTAGTGTCAGCACTATTTTCCCTCTGGATTATTTGTTATTCCTGTAGATCATATTGGAGAGACTTGTTTTACTTGTTTTCATAATATGTGTGGTTGGGAACAGGTATCTTTTGCCCAAACCAATCGTAGCTGGCCTGAGCCAATTAGTGTAAAGCACTGACATATGCTACTTTTTTCCCCAGTTTTATCTTTTCCCATATTGTAAGGCTAGAGCTCTGTGCAGTGATCAAACTTAATTCCACACTAAATACAACAGTTTACAATATCTTATAAATTTTTTTCATGGAATTCTAAAACAAATCTTTGGTAGCAAAAAGAGTTCAAGACAATGGCGTCTATTCCAAATATGGATGTACTCTTGTTCCATACAAAGACCTGTCTGCACTGATCCTTCACATTCCCCTCTTGCTCTCAGCTACTTAAAAGCTTTTTTACCACAGGAGTGCTGTCTAAGGTTACAAGTGTCATTTGACGGGCCAATAGCAAGAGTAGCAGACAATTCATACACATATAATGTTTTTGAGAATGTTTTATGAGTTCCCTCTCTTCTTTCTTCTCCTAGGATTCAGCTACAGAACAAATCAGTATTGTTGGTGAGGAACTGTCTACACTAAATGGGAAGGTATGAATTAGCATCTTCAGCTTTTAAGGCAAAGAGCAGTTCCTGTGTATCTTCAAGGAAGTCCATCTTTAAGATTTTGATACTACATATTTACAGCCAATTAACACTGGTTTAGTGCTTTGAAACAGTAATTCCCACTGATGTCACTAGAAACTTAACATGATCAGTACTGAATGTTTGTAAAGGTCCTTTTAGACGTTTATCCCACAACCCACAGAAATAAACCATCTTAAACTGACTCATGTCGTATGGCTTTAGGATGTTATCAATATACATAGAATAAATTAAAAAACCTGACATTGGCGGTTTTCTCACAGTATTTCATGCTTCCATAAATACTTACAGAAAGACTCTTCAAAGAACACTAAAATAAAGTAAGGGGTTAAGTGACAAGCTCTTTTGAAGTTAAATTGAAACTTAGTTGTAACTGAAGTTTGTAGTGCAAACTTTTCCCAGCTCTGTAATTCGCTGAATGTTGCCATGTAAATATTTTCTTTTTTTTCTCTCCCTGCGTGATCTTTTCCAGAATGTGTTAGTAGTAGAGGTAAGTAAAGATTGGAGTGTGGGAGGAGGGAACAACATGGACTTTTTTCTCCTCATTTTGCAAGTTAATACTTATTGCATATAAAACAATTATGCTACCAACTGGGTTTTATGCTTTAAATTAAACCACTAATGTCTGGCTTTTCATTCAGGCTTGGAGGATAATGTGTTTTTTAATCTCTTTCAGGACATTATTGAGACTGGTAGAACAATGAAAGCACTACTTTCAAAACTAAAAGACAATGAACCAAAGATGGTAAAAGTTGTAAGGTATAACGATATGGACACTTACTAATGTATTGTAACAAGAAGATAAAGCAAAATAATTTAGGTGAATTGTCAGTATGTGCTGGTGGGTGTTTGGTTTGGTGTCTGGAGGAAGACAAAAGTAAAGGTTTTCATAGTTTGTCAGCACTTGCAAGATGACTTCAAGTGGCATTCTAGATCTGCTTTTAAATGATATCTAAAATATTTTTGTTTGGTGTTTGCTTGTTTGCTTGTTTTTCTGTGAGGGGAGGTTATCCTTGTCTCTGTAATCATAATGCTTTAAGAAAACACTTAATGTTCCATGTAGCAGCTATGATCCTCCTGGTGACTGTGCAGGAGGTTCTCAATTTCTTCAGAAGTGCACAGGAAAAGCAAAAATGGGTATGATTGTGAAAGAAATCTTAGTGACATCGCACAACTTGCTTTCTTCTCCTTCCCTCCCCACATAACTTTTTCTGCTTTGCCTTACAGCCTCCTTGTGAAAAGGACAGATCGAACTTCAGGTTACAGACCAGACTGTAAGCACTAAGTCTTTTCTGGTTGTCTGAAATAAAATCTCATAATTTCACTTCAGGTAGTAAGTCTGACAACTGCCATGTAAGTTTCAGGAAGGTCAAGAGACAGGAGGGAAAATACATTAAAATGTAAAATGATGACCTATTCCATGCTGAAATCTCATGATCATGAATTTTTTTGTTTTGCTTTGGGATTTTTTTGCTAGTTTGAATATTTTGGGGATTTTTGTTTGTTTTCCCCAATTAGTCTGAGTGTAGGTTTGCCTATTTGTTACCAGGTACCAAATAAAATCTTAACTTTGTATTGTTTGGGCTTTGGCCCTACAAGGCAGTATTTCAACTCCACGTTAAACCTGCCTTATTTTCAAACACAATCCCTGCTGAGTCCCAGAGCATCTACTTTTACACAAGTAAAATATCATCCAGGATAGAGGCTTAAAATACTTATTTTGCTCTTAAAATACATTATTTTAACATTTGAATTGTATTACTAATAGAGATGGTTACTGATAGAGATGGTATTGATTCTAACCTCTGTTATCCATTTATTGCTCTGGTTCCTAAATAAGCATGCCAAGTAACTTGAAAGCAAGATGATGTGTTTGGTATTACTCTTAAATAGCTGAAGCATGTGTTAAATGCAAACTATGCACTTTAAAAGCTATTTACACCATCCAAGTATAAAATTAATTGCATTTTTTGTTACAGATATAGGCTTTGAAATTCCAGATAAATTTGTGGTTGGCTATGCTCTTGATTATAATGAATACTTCAGAGATCTAAACGTAAGTACATACACGTATGCTTCCACTGTTGATATATATATATATATATATGTATATTCTGATATATACATATAAACACATATATATATATATGACTGTTGCCACAGGTAACCAGCAAGAATATTACCTTACACTAGGAGCTTCACAAAAATTAAGAACATTCCAAATCTGACAAGAAACTGCCACTTAACGGGCAAAAACATTAATGTGCCAAGCTGGTAATTCAGTGCAAATGTATGAAAATTATTTATGCCTTACTTTTTCTCCAATCTGCTTCACAAGTCTCATGGCCCACACTGTACAGTATTCTGAATGCTCCAGGATTGCTGTCAGCATACAATCTGCTGGCCCCATCTGAAAAGAAAGTAGCTTGTAATTTGGCTTTCATTTCATGTTTGTCTGTCTTAGTAAAATCCTGTGTTGCTCTTTTCTAGTCAAGGCTTTGAGATGGCTTTGTATGGACTGTGTGTGAAGGTTTTTCCTACCCTGAATAATGTGTCCATCAAGATCTTTTTTCCTTTGTTCCAGTCTCCTTAGGCTGCACTGGGTAGCAGATTTGGAAAGCGCATAACTCGTAGAAAGAGCTGATCTTTTTTCCCTCCTTAGTTTTCAAAAACAATTCCTTAAATCTAATTAAATGGCAAAGTTTTTCCTGTGAAAATTCTTTAACTGACCGGGTTTGTCTTTAATAAGACACATAATGGATACAATGTTATTGCAAAGCAGTATAAAGAAGGATACAATAATTGAACAAACATGACCTCTTCTGAACCTACAAATCTGTGAGTGGTGGATGAGTTTGGAAGCAATATTAAGATCTCGGTTTTACTGACTGAAGTAGTGAACTTGCAACCAAACTCAGGGGGATTGCTGTTCTAGTGCTTTTCTTACAATGCTAGGAATATGACTGACAATCATTCTTGAATTTTCTTTGAACATAAAAATTGACTAAAGTATCAAAGTTCTATTACTTTTTTTTTTTTTTTTTTTTTTTTATTAGCACATCTGCATTCTGAAAGAGAAAGCCAAAGAGAAATATAGGACCTGATAACCTCACCCTTTACAACAGTTCAGTGGCATGTCTATCAGTGCAATGCATAAGTGGTCTACTAATTGTACTCTTCACGGAGGAACTACAACATTTTTCATTTTTTGAAGATAGTATTCTGTATTGTTTCCTATAATGACTATGTAAAACAGCTTAAAGGTGAATAAGTTGTTCAAGTTTCAGTGAAACCTGAGTAGAACATTTGCCATAAACAGCCAGTATATGTACATGTGCATGAAATATTTGGGTTTTAATGCACTATATGATGTAACACATTCTGATTATCTATAAACTGCTGTTATTTTTACATGAGCTTGTGTCTGTAAATATATAAATGTACTTCATATAACAAATAGGCTAAATAAGCATTTAAAAACTTGAGGTTAAGTCAACTGTACTGTATGTTCACCAGATGAAAAAAAGATTTGCTACTTTAGCTTAATGCAATGGAAAAAAAATAAATATTAAGTAAATTCTCTCTACAGAGAGAATAGTTCTTACACATTATTTCCTATTTCTTTGAGGCAAGGGATCCTGTGTTGACTGTACCATTATGGGGTTACTAGAAATGCAGGTAACACTATCACCTGCTGAGACTGGTGATAATATATATAATATATATATAATATATAGAGAGCAGGAAATCACTTCTCTTATTTGTGTGGCTCTACTGAGAACTGGAAGTTTAAATTTTATTGCCCCCAAACTGCCCCAAGCTTGAGGTGATCCCTGATAACCTGTTTCATACCTGTACTAAATGATCAAAATAAGCTCTAAGACCTCGGGTAATTTTTCCCTCATGAATTTAGAGTGCTGAGCCGAGTCTGTTTTCAAGAGGGTCTGCTGCTGTCCTTCATCTTGTAAGTCCTGAACAACAGGTGCCAGCGCTTGGACAGGCGCAAAATGGCGCTTGCCAGAGCCCCCTGAGGGCTGGAGGCTGACACCCGTCACGTCCTCAGCCCCTTAGAGTACCTGTGAGAAACAACTTTAGCGCCTGTCAGAACAGACCCCTTACCGAAAGCAACAGGAACAGCACGTAATGGCGCCCAGCGCCACCCGCTCACTGCCACCCTCTGAGGGCAGGACACGACGCTTCGCGGGTTTCTGGTTCTGCTAGCTGGAGCCAAGATTGCTGGCACCTACCATCGCCCGAGCAAGCTGTCCCTGGAGTGCCCTAGCCATGCCCTCGCCCCAGCCATGCCCTCCCCTCAGCCATGCCCTCGCCTCAGCCTTCTCTCTGCCCTACCCGCCGCAATCTCCTCAGAGGCGCACGACACCCGCCCAAAGGCGGGAACGTCGCGCGCCGCTGTCCCGTCAGGACCCGTCGCGTGAGGTGGCCACCGCCCATGGGAAGGAGGAGCCCGGCGATGCCGCGTGCTGATTGGTCAGTCCGGCCGTCAGTCAGCGGAGGGGAGGGGGGAGGGGGGGAGGGGGGGAGGGTGAAGTCCGGGCAGGGGCCGGGAGCGTTGATGATGGCGTCTGCGGAACGCGAGGCGGAGCTGGAAAGGTAGCGGTCATCTCTGCCCTTTCCTGTCTTGCTGTACCCCTCATCTTCGGTGAAAACTCAGAAGTGGGGACTGTGGAGACCCTCCGGGGCCTGAGGGAGGTGAAGGCTGTGTCTACAGTGCCCCCTGCCCGGTGGGGATGTCAGCAGGAGCGGTGGGGGTGTAAGGGCCGTGCGGGTGTCAGCGGCCCTGGGGCTCAGCTCTGGGGGAAACTCCTCCTGCTCCTCTCCTGCTCCTCCTTGTCCTCCTCCTCTCGTCTTCCGCTGCCTGCGGGGTGCTGGGAGCCGGGGCACAGCCTCGGGGTATCGCGTCTTTCCTTTCTGTTTGTTTCTAGTCAGAGTCTGAAGGAGCAAGCCAGGCTGCGCTTGAGGGAGTTCGACGTCGGGGACAAATTCTCCCACCTGCCGCTGCTCAAAGCCTCTGTCCTGCTGCCGCTGCTGCTGAGGGGCGGGCAGCTGCACCTGCTCCTCACCCTCAGGTCCATGCAGGTAGGGGGACCCCCTGGGCCCGCCCGAGCTCCGGCGACATCGCTCCCCGGGGAGCTCTGGAGGAGCTCCTGACTCGGTGTCTGCACAAGGCCCGTCCTTACCACAGCCTCCAGGCCCTGCTTCTCAGGCTCGGTCTGCAGCCTGCAGAAGGCTACAAGGTGATACTGTGATACACTGACGATTTGACGTGGCAGAAAAAATGTCTAGCTACCCAGACATCCGTGAGAGGGAAA
Source organism: Phaethornis superciliosus (assembly GCA_023637945.1). Lineage (NCBI taxonomy): Eukaryota > Metazoa > Chordata > Aves > Apodiformes > Trochilidae > Phaethornis > Phaethornis superciliosus. Next base: position 6,323,950 of record JAJQWJ010000014.1, on the reverse strand, counting down.
GATTATTACTGGATCAGAAAATGATATTTATATCATTTACTGTGACTTAAGTAAGAAAACTGATAGTGCAGCTTTAGTTAATGTGGCTTTTCAATCTGCTTTTAATATTACTCTTCTCTCACTTCCCTATTTGGAAGCAAAGATAACAACCAAAGTCCCCCAGAGCTCACATGCCAGCACCTTTTACAACTTTTTTTTTCCAGTCTCCCCCCAGTCAACTGTATTCAGAGATGACTTACATGTCTAGTTTTTCATTGCTTAATAATGGAAGGTTTTGGGGGTCTTGCTTAGCAGTGTTAAGAGCCTAAGAATTGCATCTGATGAACTGATTGTAAATGGCCTTTTTGTTGATCACTGACACATAAGCCTATTACTATAATGTATTTAAAGGTATGTTATTTAAGCCTGTATTTTAGAAGTTCCTGCTCTTGAATATTTTGATCTCACTATTCAACTTGTACGTCTAATTTAATTTGTTAGTCTCTTGTGCAAGCAGGATGATGAAGAATGTAAATATTAAAGCAGAATGTATGGTATGAATTACACAGTCCTACACAAGTGATTTGTGTACTTCTGGTAGTGAGGATTTATGGACTAGTTTGTTACAGGCTCAGCTTTTTTCTTGTGTACATCTTGATAAGGCCTGTTTCTCTTGACCTGCAGAAACCTGCTAAACACCATTTCCAGCTTCTTTGAATTGAAAGATAAAGTGATTCTGCAATGTGAAAAAGTGCCTGTGTGGGTCCAAGAAGAAACTCATTAAAACTTGTTATATTTAACTGTAGTACCTCTTTACATTCTAGTTGAGAAGATCACCAGGAGAAGTGTGTTTTCCAGGGGGTAAAAGAGAAGCAATTGATAAAGATGAAATTGCTACTGCTCTCCGAGAAGCTAAAGAAGAGGTGGGACTCCAGCCAGAGAAGGTGGAAGTCATCTGTAGGCTTGTGCCTGGAATTGATAAGGTAAGCAATGAACTGAGTAAGTCAGCATATTGTAAGAAAATAAGCTTGAGTTCTTTTCTTTTGTAAGGCTGATAATAATCTTTCCAAACCTGTAACTGCAAATAACTATGGCTTCTTAAAGTGCACAGCCTGTCTAGCCAGCAGAGTGAAGGGAAGAGATTCTTAGTCTGTATTTGGTATTTGTGAGACCACATTTGGTGTCATGTCCAGTTACAGACACACTGGAGTACCAGAGAGACAGTGCTAAACTAGCAAGAGTTTAGCAGAAGGCCACAAAGATCATAAGGGGGCTGGAGCACATTGATTATGAGGAGAGGCTGAGAGGAATGGGTTTGCTCAGCCTGAAGAGGAGAAAGCTAGTGGGGGATCTAGTGGATCTTAAGAGTACCTCCTGGGTTGATAATATGCTCTTCTTGAATCAATGGACACAAGCAGAAACAAATGAAACTTTGAGAACCAAGGAGAATACTTGGCCAAACACTAGGACAGATTTTCCTGACACTCTGTATAACTTCCATCCTTGGAAATATACAGAACTCATCCAGACAAGTCCCTCAGCAGCCTGATGTAAATTCAGAAGTTTTCTTATTTAATATCCTTCTTGAAAACAAGGTTAATTCAGGCAGAAAGAGACCTCTGGAGATTGTGTGGACTCTGATTCTGTATCTAATTCTAGCATGGAGACTACTCATCTAGAGATGTCTTTGGAGTGTAAGTCACTATAAATTAACAGGCTGCCAATTTCAGCAACAATGTTCAGTGTTACCTGAAGCACAGAGGGGTTACTGTTACAAAGACTTATTGTTCTTCAGGTTACAGTTTTTCTTCATTAGTGTGCCTGCTGATTGGTTTTGTATCTGTTAGCCATTTAACTGTCAGCAATATCCTCACCCATTAGAAGTAAGAATTAATTTAAAAATTGTATTGCAAGATGCTTTATTTAAATTCTTAAATTATGAATTCTGTACTTATCACATCAGAGCCATAGAGATCAGCAGCTATATGCAAAAAGGATCCTTTTTTTTTTACCTCTCTTCAGTGTTTTCTAGCAAATCACCTCAGTCAATAGAAAAGATGTGGGTTTGGACCACAAAAATTTTACCTATTAGATGCTACTTTGTCTTCTCTGTACATGCATTGTACATGCCAATGATCCTGACTTGGATGGAGTTTCTCCAGACTTGGATCAAGTAGCACAAATGTTGAATTTTTCTGTTACTGCTTCATACCTTATCGGTATGAAAAAATATAACTAGCAATGTATTTGAATATTTTGATGTCTTCATTATGCAAGCTACTATTTTCATAGGTATTTTCTCCATATTGAAGAAGGGATTATATTTAAAGTAAGCATTTCTATAAATGAGAAGTTCTAAAAAGTATGTTTCATAACTAAATATCCTTTTATCAGGTTTTTTATTAGTAGCACAATATTCCACTATCCTAGGAAAATAGATGCAGAATATGATAAGGCATAGGTAAACTAGAAAATTTTAATTTAAATCAGAACTCATCTAAGTAAATAAGTAAGAGTTGTGAGAGAACATTCATGCTTTTATTGCTGTAGCAGATTGCCAGACCTTTTTTACTGATGTGTAATTATACAGGATGAACAGAATATTAGTAAAATTATGTTTAAGAAATAGAAAATTCAAAGTTGATTAAAATATTTAAAATCAGATTGCTGTTATAAGGACTAAATTGTACTATGTTAAGAATATGTTGTAACTTTCTTGTACTCATTTTGTAACATCTGAAATGTTTTTAAAATAAAGTACATTCTTTCACTTGGTACAAATGTAGTGTTTGGGGTTTTTTTGTTGTTTGTTTTTTTCCCTCTTAGATGAATCACTTGGTAACACCAGTTGTAGGATTTATAGAAGATACATTCCAAGCAACTCCTAATCCACATGAAGTGAGTAAGGTTTTTCTTGTGCCACTGGAGTACTTTATCAAGCCCATAAATTACAACACGTTGCCTTATAAAACCTCATCTGGTCGCTCAGGTCAGCTGCACTGCTTTACATATGATGACCATGAACATAAAATGTCATTCAAGATATGGGGACTTACTGCACACTTTGCTGTATTTCTTGCTCTTGTAATTTTTGGAAAGAGACCTACCTTTGAAGTCGATTATGATCTAGACAACTTAATTTCATCCTCTGAGAATAACTTCATAAGTTTATATGCATCCTTATTTGAAAGAAAGAAGAGCAATCTATGACAAACTAGTCTGGTATTTAATTCATATTGAAAGGGGAAAAAAGTTTTTGTTTATTCCCTTTGTACCCATTATTTGCTTGAATTTCACACTTGAATTTCTTCTGAATTGGGAACTTACTAAAATTTATTTTTAAATTACATGTTTAATTTGACAATCCCTAACTAGATTAATATAATTTTTACTTTGTTGTAGTGCTGCCAAGAGCACGTGGTTGACTTAATATTCTGTTTTGAAAGATCTGTTTCAATTTCTGCCTTTGTTTTGGGTGATCTAAGATGCTTTCTGTGGTTTGCCTTTTGTATAATGAGATAATACTATTATATCTAATTCTTGCCTTTTTGTATTACAGTATGAGAACTCATGGGGCTCTGTATCTTACTGTGTGCCATATGACATATGGACAACATACTGTATACAGTCTTTTGTGTTTTCTTTACTAAGCACAATAAAAATACAAAAAGTGACAAATGCTTTCAGAGTCTTGTTTTGGTTGGGCTTGTGGAGGGAATATTAATGAGGTTTTTTGCCCTTGCTCAGTTTAACATTTCTCACAAGGAAATTCTGTAGGATATGGAAATCTTAGTACACAGGCAACAGTACTGGAGTAAGCACATTCAGAACAGTCCTCTGCAGAATCCTGTTTGATAATTGTCACTTTGACACTGAACTCCCAACTACTGTGGGTGTTTTTCTACCCAGCTGCATTACACAGTATTCTTAGTTTCATATAGGCCAAACCTTAGGTTGAGGACAGGAACAGTAGGCAGGGCTATATCCAACAAGTAAGGATTTATAGTTCCCCCTCTACCCCAAGCCTGTTATCTGTCCCGCAGAGGAGCTAAACACATCTGTCCAAAACCATTCATAGGAAAAAGACAATGGTTACTACATTTGTCCTTGTTAATTAAAATACTTAAATAAAGGTTATTTGTTCTGATACCTTCCCAGGGACTGGAGTAATTTGTATGAGTCCTCCAGTTCTTATACAGAGCACTGTGTGCTTTTTCCCAGCCTCTGTTAGGAAAGAAGATAAAGTTCCCTAAGTTTCAGAGATAATTGCTAATAATGTTGCGATGGGCTCTTAAGAGAATGCCTTTTGCATTGGGACATTGCAAAAGATTCATCCAGCTTGAACATTTTAGCATATCTAAATACTATCAAACCATTCTATTCCTGTACTATTTTTTTTCACGCCTGTGTTAATTACAGTTGACTTTTTAAGTTAAGAGAAATTTTTTTTTGCTAGGATGAAATCCTTGGAGAAGCAGTATTCACAGTTATGAAGAACAGCTTTATTTTTCATTATTAAACACTTGTGAAATTGTTAAAGCATTTTTAAAAGCTTAACTTTAAACTCTCCATCATACCATTCATATCCTCAGCGGCTTCTCTCAGTGCTAATGTATGCAGGAAAAGCAACTAATTAAAATAAGAACATTGTTAATTAAAATAGAGCAAAGCAATTAGATCTTTGGTTAGTAAACGGAACAGGTATACCAAGCAACTGAATTACTAACTCTTCTGTTCCCAGCAGACCTTCATGTCTCAACCAGATTTGGCACAGAAATTGTACAAGTTGTATGAATTCAAACCTCAGTTTGTTTTTATTTCTTTTTTTTTAAACATTATTATGTGAAACTGTAAGGACAACAAGAACAGTTATAGTTGTTGCTCCTTCTAGCAAATGGAAATGGTGTTGATTTTTGAACCAAATCAACCACTGTAACTATATGAAAATCAAAACTTATGGACATCCAACCAAATACCCTATATTGGTTTTTATAGTAAATCCCCTAGGGCTTCATGCTTCACATTATGCATCCTACAACATTATTTTGACATTTGGGAAGTACTTTCTTAAGTCAAAAACTCATTCTTTATTTAGATATCCAATTGGGATCTGAGTTCCAAAAAAAAAAAAAATAATCCTTGGAACACAAAAAGAATGGAACAAAATTTAGGTGTTACTAAAACTGCAGTACTTCTAGTCCCACATTTTCTAATGGGAAATTGTTTCCTCAGGCATTCTTTGGATAAAATGCTTCCACAGCTCCAGAAACTTGAACAGGAGTCCCTCCAACCTAGTTTGCCCTCCTAACCAATCCATGCAGTGTTTGTAACCTCCTTCCTACCTTTTGAGAGGTTCTCACAAATGCTGCTGGCACAGGCATTTCTCAGGATACACAGTTAAGAGGTGTATTAAAGGGAAGCTGCAGCTGCTCTGCACCTCATGTTTTTAAAGGAGGGTTGTACTATGCCTTCTTTGTGTGAGGAAGAACTCATGAGAAAGTGGATCCTCTGGGGAGGTTTATATTTGCCTGGGCCTCGGGTTTCAGGGGAGTTGTGTGAACTTTAAAGGGAAAAGATCTAGCAAACATGCCATTCTGTGAATCTCCTATTGGAAAATACTGTATTCTGCCCTTAGAGGGGTTCAGGGCCTAGGACAATTAGCTGTCTCTTGTATTGTACACAAAAGTTTAAGCATCTAAAACTGCTGTGGTTTGTTTGTTCAGTGGGCCAGGTGCTTTGCAGGTTGTGGTGCTATGGTGCCTCAGAGCCTTTTCAGATCTGTCTTTAAAGTCATTTGACAAAATGCTTATCAAGACCTGGGTGTCCCAGTGTTCTCTCTTAGTGGTCCTGTGTTATACCTGAATATTTTCAAAGTAATTTTGCGTCTACTTTTATTCTGAATATGGTGACTTTAAAGGGCTCCTTTTCTTTGAATTATTCATTGCAAATGCATTTCTGCCATTTAAGAATATGTTAATATAGCTGCCAGTCTGAAAAAGTGTCTTCTATGTACACAGATTTATTCTGTGCACTTTTTCTTAGACAAAATCACCAACACCATCGCTCACTTGAAAAATAAGGCTTTAAAACTATATTCCAGCTTACATTTTGTAGCTATGGGATAAGTCATGCTAGTATGACAGTAAAATGAGTGGAAAGGGTTGTAGCAGAACAAGAAAATTAGGGTATAAAATAAACTAAAAATAAGTGGGATAAAATTTAATGTGCATTGTTAGCAATTCTTTTAATATGCAGTGATTCAGCATTAAACATTTCTATATTTTTCAATGCTCAAATAATCAGGTTTTTAATATTTGAGATTTGCTTGAACATATAACATTCTTATATATTTGATATGTAAATTGGTATTTAGCAATTATCAGAACCAGAAAAAAAATTTAGAAAGGATATAGTATATATATATACTAGCTTCTGGGTAGGGAAGGTTCAGTGTATGTTGCTCAGTTCAAATGCATGTACAGCTAGAGTTCATGCATAGTTAAGGCAGTTATAGTTAGATGAGAAGGTAAACATTGAAGAAGGTTATTCATATTCAGCCTGTGCCTAAATCATATATATTAAATAGAAAATCTGGAGGTGTTTTTGTCTTTCAAGAAAACCCCATGTGAGTGCTTACATGTCAATATGTATGTAATGTACTTCCAGTGATTCTTTCTCTTTAGTAGGTTGCCATAGCAACATGTTTTTCACAACAGTACATGTTGAATGAGCTCCAGATGAAAAAAAAAATATAACAAAAGGGTCATTAGGTAATCTCTCTGTCCCTCTAACCTTCTCTCTTCCCAAAATGTAATCTAAGAAGAACAAGGAAGACAGGAAAAAGAATCACTTTTGATTTCACTTTGAATCGGTTTGGATTCCTTGTAGAAGCCACATTTCTGTAGACAGAATTTTCCCTTAGTGTATGGAATTCTGAGGTTCAACATCAATTTTTTACACTTTATGTTGTTAATGAAATTTACTATAACATATGGTTGCCTGTTACTTAGCACTTCAGATTTAGGGTAGGCTTTGTTTTGCAGAATGAAGAGTAGGTGTGCTAGGAAAGAAAACATCCAAGTAATATGGAGACACTAATGAAGAATAACCATCCTGCTGTCAGAATGTGCTTGCAATACGTTCATTATTTTGGGGCACATTTATCTCTTCTCATCCTGAATTCTGTAATACTTTATGCTGTCCAGTCATGAGCATTTATTGACCTATGTCTTGTCTCAAGATATACCCCTACAAGTCACCCTGCTGCAGTGCTTGACCACTGGCACAGCTGCTTTAAAATATTTGCATAGCTGTTCTTACTGAAGTGCTGGCATCCCCATTTGTGCCTATAATAAAATCTAGAACTGCTGGAAACAAATCAGAGGAAAGATGAATTTGTCTCTGAGCCCTGTGGTGGATCATAATGCTCCTGCAGAACCCTGGTAAGAGTCAGATGCCAGTTGTTGAAATGATTATGAGTAATTCCAGGCAAAGAGCTCTGTATATGTTTGAAGGATTAAGGACATTGTGATGCTGATCTGTTTTTAGATGGATTTGTATATAGAAGCAAATAGCTGTGGAAAAGAGGTTGACAAATAAGACATCTAAATAGTGTTTATTATATTCCCCATTTTAGAGGAAAATAATGAAGCTATTTTACTTTTCTAATAATCTAACTGCTGTGGCTCTGTAGTTCATATAAATCAGTAATTTCATTGACCTTAGCACAATTATGCCAAAGTACAAGCTACAAGGTTTTACTTTATATTGCATACCTACTTTCACTGATAATGTATACTAACTAAATTATATTTTATCTTTGATCTTTCAATTCATTAGTTTATTTCTTATACTGTGCATAACAAGTGCTATCAGTGGTTCTACTTAATAAATCAGTAATTTTAAAGAAGCCTAAGTTTGTTTAATGTTTATAATGATGTTAGAACAACACCGTTTTAGATCATCTACAGTCCTGATTCACAGATATTTATGGAAAACAAACTGAATAAAATGGGAGTGCTGTAGTTCCTTGCCAGGTTTCTTTGCTAAAAACAGAAGTCATATAGATTGCTTTACTTGTGGGTTACAACTAATAACTATTAAAGTAGAGAACACATGTAAACAAAGGTTCACCAGTGCTTGGAAAACCAGCAATACTGTGAACAGAAAGTAAGCTGATGTTACACACCTGGCATCAAATCGTTCCTTACTTGAGGAAAAAAAAAAGAATATGTGTGCAGTGTAGGGTCCACATTCTCTATAATCATCAGGCTGAAAGCACCGGATGGTATGACTGGGAGCTTTATGGCTGTGACAGCCTGTTACCATGGACAGAACTCCAGGAGGCTGCAAAGAAAGACTGAGGAAAAAAAATAAAAATAAAAAAAAATTAAAAAGAGAGATTATTTGAATTCAAGAGCACAAGAGTTTTTTGATTTAGAAACAGAGACCAAAAAATGAGTCAAGGGATGAGCAGCCAGCACCTCAGCACAGCGCCAGGAGAGGGAGCCACCTCCTGTGTGCTTCAGAGCAAACCTGGTTCAGCCTCCAGGCCAGCACAGGTAACCCTCGGGTGGGAAATGCTTCGAACTACCTTAGACTGGCTGTTGTGTTCTGTTGGGCAGCCGGAAACAGGGTTATCCATACAGCAGGACTTACAGCTATTTAGAATGGGACTATATCTGCATATCTCCTCAGCATCACATGACTGACCACATACAACTTCCAGTTTTGCTCACATTATGTTATCTAGAATGATGAGTTTACTAAATAATTATCCTTCAGTTTGTTCTGACATACTATGAGTAATGATATTCTTCTCATTCTTTCATCCTGACTGTACATCAATGGCTGAGCAACATGAAGGTACACTACAGCCTGGGATTCATGCTTTTCTTCTGGACTGAATGAATAGCAGATCTCAAGTATCCCTATCCTGCCTTGTTCCCTCTGTCTTACTGATCAATTATATGGCTGTTTAGTGAAACCATGCAAGTTGCTATTGGTTTTCTTAAGCCTTAGAAAAGAACAAAAAAGAGGACTCTGCTACGAAAAATATTTCTCTCTGGTAGAAAATCTCTTTGGTTGAGACCTGTCTTCCAAATATATTCCATGCTGTGGTATTTACTCTAGCTTTGAGTAAAGATAACTGATTACCACACTGATTTCCATACTACATAAAACATTGCTCTGAACTTAAGAGCAACAGTGAAAAGAAATGCTGCAGTAAAACTTTATTGAATAACGTTGCTTGTTAGATTTTTCCCAGCTAGCCCAGATACTGATCTCCAACATTTAGAGACATCTGTGGATCTTAACTCTCAGCAAGGAATGTGTTTTGACATCCTCCAGGTTGTGTGTTTTATATCTGATTATATACTGATATATCTGGTTATTTAGTGATATCCAAGCTGAAAAGTTTTGGGTAAACAGTTTATGTTGAGTGTAACATGAAAAAAGTGAAGTGCATTAAGAATTCAATGAGAGAAGCAGGGAAGGATGCAGGGTGGTGAACAGGAACAAAAAGAAAGGAAAACAAGTTCTAGAGTGGGTTGAAGTATTCATCCTATTTACTCATACCTACATTTGTGTTCAGATGCCCTGCTTAAGATATAAGTATCCTTCTGCTGAACAAAAGCATGAGAAAACTTTTTGTTCTTGCAGCTTGCTCATTAAGAAACATTCATTTCGGAAAGTCTCTGGTATCAGTGATGTTCCTCAGGAACATCCCCAGAGGCAGAAATGCAGCTGTGTGTGTTCTCTTAGCCATTTCAAACTTGGCAACTGTGCAGGCTGTAGCCTGATTTTTGTAAATATTAAATATTTTATTTACTTGTTAAATATTAAGGCTTATTAAGCAGGACAGACAGATGGTTTACAATTCTGTGTGGTGGGCAGTCATATGGTTCCTGGAGATGTATTGTGGAGCTCAGGATATAAAGACATTTCAGTCACATTTAAGCACTGTGAGTCACATCTGCAGCTGGTAGAAATCAGAGCAGTTCCAGAGATACTGATGAGTTGTCTACTGTGTGGAGCTGTCCATTAGAAAAGCAGGCATGGTAAATTCTAGCTTTATTCAGTACAAAAGATGAGCTTTGTTAAAAAGCTTGAAGAAGTTTTCCTTGCTTTCAATGAGACTGATCAGATAAAGAGGATAAAAGCTCTTACTGAGTTGGTAATCCAAATTTTCCTCCAGGTTCCTGTCAGCATGAATTTTTTTACAGTGGCACAGAAGTCAGTGTCTTTCAGCCATCAGGACTTAAGAGTTTACCTTGCAAAGGCAGACAAAGCAGAGGAACACTTAGTTCCCTCATACCAATTTTGGGCAGCAAAACTAATCCTTTTCATGTTTTCTGATAACTTTTCTGAAATTCTTCAGATCATTGCTCTTTTATTTCCAGATTTGCACATATACTCAAAGTTCTTTCTGCTGAGGTAAGAATGATGCAGAGGACATGAGCTGCTGCTGCATAGGGATATGTTTATTTAGTTAATTGAGTTGTCATGACAACTAATTCATCTAAATGGCTACTGTCATAGGTTGTCATCAGCACCTGATGACTCTAGACAAAGCATTCAACTTTCTATCAAAACAGGTAAACTGTTCAGTGGGCTTAAAGTGATAAAGAATGCACATTTGATGGCAAAAAAATAAAGGAAAAAACCCACAAAGGATTTACTTGTTGAGAGTAAGTCACTACAGTTTTGTTCTAGTTCAGTTTCAGGATGGAAGCACTGCTCTGGCTCATGCAGAAGTGGTATGGCATCTCGTAACCCACAAAATATGAAACAACTAAGAGCTATGCAGAACCTACAAAATAAGGCAATAAAGAACTGTAAGAGACTGATGATGCTCAGAAGAGCCTCCAAGTACCTAAGCCTTCAAGACCAACTGCTCAATGTTAAATACACTGTAACCTGAAGAAAAGAGAGAGAGCAGTTTAGTTTGTGTCAAGAAATAAAATACTGTCATTTTTCACATGAATATTGTTTCCTTTTCAGGGATCTAGGTTTCCTTGTGATAATCAGCTGAACACTGAACACAGTGCAACTGGAATATCACTGTCCTAGCACAATTTCTAGCAAGCATTCACGGCTAGCAATCCACGTTCCTTGGCACAACTGATACATTTGCAGTTATAGAGTCTAGAATGCAAAAATAGGAGCTTGTGAGGATGTTTGTTTCTCTTGCTTAGCTCAAGGAAAGTGGAACAAGTTACGGCAGTTATTTTCACTTAGCTTATCCTTGTCTTTTGGATTGCACCTTACTGAGACTTCCACTCTGGAGTCTGAAATCTCAGTATTGATTGATGAGAAAGTGTCTGTTAAGTAGAGGAAGAGCTACAGGATCTGGCCCAGTCCCAGCTGAAGAGTACCTTCGTAACACCAGAGAGGGGGAAAACATTTAACAGAAGGAATCCCATACTCTTCCTTGTTCTCAGCTTGGCACACAAGGTGACATTTTATGGAAGACTGCCCGTGGTACCGCATGGGAAATGAACAGATCTGCTTAAGCGATCACCAAGTGAAAAAATGTGGAAACTCTTCCTCTAAGTTCTTGTTGTGTGGACATTTATTTTCCTGTAGATGACACTTTGGGGCACCTGAAGCCCTAGCAATTCCATGTGTGTCTCCCAAGGTGGCCATGTGGCTGGGCCAGACCAGCTGAGAAGACAACACCTTGCAGCAAGTTCTGGGAATGAGCAGTAAGCAGCTGAACAAGGGGTACATGAGAATACCCTAAACTGCTGCAAACTTTGTCTTCATGAGTTGCAGCTTGATTTATGGTTGGTTAGTTCCTGTCAGCTGGTCTTCCATAATTCTCTATGGACTCATAAAGTGCTCTTTTCCTACCCAGCTGTGAGGTATGATTTGTTGGGCTGGTTGAAAGAGGTTTACCTCACAGATTGGGTGATCTGTGGATGTGCAAAATCCATTACCGCAGCTCCAGTAAAAGGAAGTACCTCAGCAAGGCGTGATATTGATCACAGGCACAAATCAATATGAAGAGAACTTGTGACTTCCGGGGTGTTTTAAGCTCTGTCAGTGGTTAGCAGCATATGCAAGTTGTGTTAGCTGTGATACTGGTGTCATGGACACACTGGATGGTGTATTACAAGATCTACTGGGCAAGCACTTCCTTCTTAGCCAGCACAAGTCAAAGGAGAGAGCAATGATAAAGGGCAGGGATGTGTCATTCAGTGCCTCCTGCAATTCTGTCAAGGAGTGTGTGTGTTTAGGGTAAGGATGCACTGCTATTAGGCTGAACTAACCCTCTCAGAATGGATTTTTCACAATGATTTTTTTTTTTTAACCTCCTGTTCTCCATTCTGGCAAAGAAGCCCAGCTCTTGGCTGAGGTACTCAAGCATTAAAAGTCAGAGCCTGTCAGGAACTTGTTCCCTCTGGGGCTACTCTGCCTCTTGAGTAGTAATGCCGTGTGATGGGGCTAATGTACTGCCACTGTTTTCAACAGTGACATGTCTGTGTCACAGTTTTCAAGATAAAGGCCTCTTAATTTCCTCTTAGTGTAATGATTAAAATGATCACTTCCCTTTAACTTCAGTTGTTCCATTTCTGGTATTGCTCACCAGCAGTGTGGGCTGTGATCACTGTAGCTGTCCATCGGAATCTTTGCTAAAATCTTTAGCAGTTAGTTCGCTCCAAAATTTGACAAGAATCAGCTCTTTATTTTTATCTGAGGAAGGCTTTGGTCACAAAAATCGTGTCTGCCTGCTCATGCAGGAAGCTTGCTGGTAGGTGTTCTGTTCACTTGATTCTGGTTGACCTTTGAGGTCTCCTGCAGTGGTCAGTCCAGGTATCTGAGAAGTACTGTTCTATGCCCCTGATGGTTCTCACCCCTTTTTTTAACACCTTCACATACATTTACGTCTCTTTGATGTGCTTGCTTCCCATGAAATGCTACCAGATATACTCATGTCTGTTAGGCACTGCCTTCTCTCTTCATTCCTTCATGTTCCTACCCACAGTTCTCTCTTAAAAGACAGTAAGTTCAACACACCACCACCTTGTTAAAATTTACTCCTTTAAGAGAAAGATCATATAATGTTGACTTTCTGGAGCACTGATCATCTTTTCTGAGCCAAATGAATAATTGTGGATAGGTTCTTGCTCCTATTTTAATTTGATTGACCCAAGAGCAACTTTATCTTTTCTAAGCTGGAGAATAGAAGCCATTCAGACCTAAAAAAAGTCTAAAGTTTAGCCCTCTTCTGACTCCCTGCTAAGAAGGTGGCTTCAAGGTGACTAGAGCTCTGGCCTCTCTTTTCTCATAGTCTTTTGAGACTACACATGCCCAAAAAACTTACTGATTTCAAGGTTTCTGAGGAAACCTGGGTGACATTCAGCAGAAATAATTCTGATGCTGCAGCTTAGCCAAGATGGTCTTGGTATTTGGATCTGATTTAGTAACACAATCCCCTTTCTCCTCTACCTGAAATTCCAGATACTAGTCAGCATCTCCACATTTAAAGATAGATGCTGGCTGGTTACCTACCATGAAAGGACATTGCTTAGCTCATGGCTAAAATATCAAGCAGAAAAGTGTCTGTTTATTTTTCTTATGCAACAATAAAAAGGGCGAACCCTTTCTATTTTTACAGTGCAAAATACTGATTTCCTTAGAAATCTCAATTTCCTTTGTCCTGACTCCACTCTTCATTGCTAGCCCTTTCCAACTTTTAATTGTAGATGTAGACTGCATTTGGAATTATTTCTTTAAAGAGCTATGCAAATGCCAGCACTTGCGTAGTCTACCTTGTACTGTGATTTCACAAAGTGACACTTGGATATATGTCAAACTCTTGACTAAAAACTATTTCCAGTTTTAATTTAAATAATCTGGTATATTGATCAGCTAGACTTCAGATATAAAATAATCTCAAAGTGAGGGAGAATTGCATGCACAGGAAGTTGTTGTGGTCCTTCCATTTTACCCTGAATGAAAAAGATTTATCCAGACTGTTCAAATTTTCTTGGACCCCAGTTTTTCTTAGACTGGGCAGAAGATCAAACAAGTTGTTTACATGGGTATCTAATTGTGTTGGATCATACAGGGATGATGTATATCATCCAAAGATTCCAAAGAAAAGATAATTTCATCAGGACTTTGAAGACTTTTAACAATGTCTAAATGTTTAAATGTTTAACATGTTTAAATGCACAGTAACCACAATCAGGGAATATGATTGCATCATGGTAGTTAAGCAGTCCTTAATTTGACCCCTTGGTTGAGACTTCATGGTCTAATGTCCACTGTGGCCAAGTTCCACAATTCATATTTATGTACTTCCTCTGAATACTTATTCCTGAGAGTTCAAAATAAAAATCCATCTGCACAGTTTCTAGAGGGAGAAAAATACGAACACTTCATTTATGCAACAAGATGTGTTGTCTCCTTTGAGTCTACAACCATGTCCCACCCTGCTCCTTAGCTGTCTCTTACCACACAGACCTAGAATTCAGTGAAAGAAGTGTAAGAAAGCTGCATGGGCTCTCAACTACTAAGAAATTTTTTTCCCACAGAGGTTCCAATGCATTTATAAACCGTGGAGTCTGCTGGACCAGATCTCACTGGAGCACTGAAGAATCACTTGTCTCAGTTGCAAATGAGGTTTGCTATGCAAAGTTAACATTAATTTTGTTTCCAGAACTCACCTTTATCTAACATTTAGCTTATTATTATTGAAAAGCATGTTGGAAATTAAGCCAATACTACTTCAAAGCCTTTAAAAAACAGAATGGCATGGTCAGTCTTCTTCTGGAGTAACACCAGTGTCAGCAAATGGGCTCCATTTCAGACTACAGACTTCTTTTTCCATTACATTCCAGTACTGTGAACTATAGCTACAGAAGCAATAAGTAAGTCATAGAACTAGAAAATTTATTCTAGTGGTATTCTAAATATTGGTTACAGTGCTATTATCAATAGTCTAAAAAGTATATCACTTGTGTAAAAAACATAAATAGTGTAATAAAAATAGCATAAAAAGTACTTCACTAATATACTTAACTGAAGTCTGAGGAACTACTTCTCTAGGTAGAAAAGGCATTAAGATTTTTCAGGCCTGTTTTATATTTTATCAGTTTCCCTGTTGAAATGACTATAAAAAGAAGACAGCTGCCCTATTGGTTGTGTTGTGTTGAGTGTTAACCCTCACAGGCAGATAAGCTCCATGCAGCTGCTTGCTCATTCCCCTGCAGTGGGATGGGGGAGAGAATCAGGAAAAAATTGAGAAAACTCATGGGATGAGGCACATACAGATTAAGTGAAGCCAAGCTTCATGTGCAAGCAAAGCAACAAAAGGATTCACTACTTCACTTCTCTGGCAGGCAGATGTTTACCCCTTTCCAGGAAAACAGGGCCTCAGATGTAACCCCAAATGTCCCCTTCCCCTTTTTTTTCCCAGAGTTTTTATTGCTCAGCTTGATGTCATGTGGTATAGGACACCCCTTCCATCAACTGGAGCTGTGTCCCCTCCCAGCTCCTTGTGCACCCCCAGCCCATTTGCTGCTGAGCAGCGTGAGAATCAGAGGAGGCCTTGATGCTGTGTAAGCACTGCTCAGCTACAGATAAAACATTGCTGTGTTATCAGCACTGTTGTGGTCACAAATCCAAAACACAGCATCATATGAGCTCTGTGAAGAAAACTCTCTGTGAAGAAAATTAACTCCATCCCAGCAAAAAACAATACAGGTTCTAAATACAGGTTTGCCTGCAAACTTGTGCTGTTATTCAGTGAAATTCCATTTTTCTGCTAGCTTTAGTGGGATCTAACCTAGCAGCTCTAAAAAAGATTGTCATTACCACCTTAAGAGTGCCCAGAGAAAAACAACCCCTTAATAAGCTGGCACGTTGTTTTGGGGTTTTTTTTGTATGGGTAATTTTTTTTTTTCTCCAGAGAGAGAGTAGAAGAGAATACAGCGACACATGCAGTTGGTTTATTAAAATCAATGAGTCAGAAAGCAGTAACTAGCTATGAAACTGAGTAAGAAAGACCATTAACAGACCATGATAAAACAGTCCATAGAAAATGCAATTATGCTAAAAAGCATCCTTTTCCTTTCTTCAAAAGGCCCATCACAGAGGATACAACCAGAGTGGTACTGAAAGATGTATAAAAAGCTTTTTTTGTGAGGGAAAAAGGAGAGTTGTTTTTATAGTAAACCCTACAGAAAACCTGTGCTGCGATAGAGCTTTCCAAAGAGCTGTAAATATGATGATTTCAAGTTTAAATTCAAGCTAGAAGCATCACTGCTTCCAGAGCAGCAGCCTTTATGGCACATGCTCTTGGATTGCAACTTCAGAAAGAAGCAAAACAGGGCTCAGCTCAGTGAAACTAAAAGCTCACTTTTGTTTACTTGAGCATTTAGAAGCTACCTGTATTAAACATGCAAATGTTTAGTGAGAAAAAGAAAAAAAAAAAAAAAAAGTAAAATAGATTGGTAATTTGTAGAAGGCAAGTTTGTTTAAGAATTCTTCTGTACAGTTCAGCTTTGTTGTAAAGTTCAGAAATGTTTTTTATGAGCTTCTAAAAAGTTTTTCTTGATCCATAATTACTGAGACCAAATTGAATCAAAATGCCAAGCAGGATTACTCTTTCCCCATGTGTGGAATCACATGTAAGAGCTAAGCATATAAAGCATTGTGTGCAGCCCCAGAGACAGAAGTCCAGTTGCTGACCACAATAGTTTTCAACGGGAGATTTTACATGTGCAATAATTTTTTCACATTTGCTATGGATTACCTTAAAGTACAAGGTATTAATAATGCCTTGAACTTGTTGGAATTCAGAGAGGACACTGTAGTATTCTAACAAGTCTAAGGGAACTTGACACTTGCACAGGTCTACAAGTGACTGGTAAGGGTGTGTTACCAGTAGTTATTCATATGGGGTAAACATGACTTACATCTGCTTTACTCAGAGGGAAACAAGTCATAACGATGGAGTCAGAACAGTGTAGCCAGTCTGCTTGACTTCAGTGACACTTTCAAGCAATGACAGTATTAATGTACTCATCTCCTGGAACTTTGTTGCTTGTGATTTACTCTCTCTAATGGTTTCCTGATATTTTTTTCTTCACTTCTCAGAGCTGACTCCAAAAAGGAAACCTACAGATTCAAAGTAATATATTTCTGTCCAAAATAATATATTTTTTTTTTTCAGTGTAAAAATTACTTGGTGCTGTCGGAAAACACAACAGAAATGTTAGAATGTACAGACAGCAGGCAAAGATACTAAACAGTATTTCTTTCATTATACCATGTATTCGGTTAGTGAAACAAATGAATAGCATGGCTCTAAAAATAAATATAAAAATGAAGGACTTGTTTTTGTCTGTCCATGGTTATTGACAACTATCATCACCATGATCTAAAGACTTCACAATCCATTTAAATATTCTTAGGTCATATTATTTCTTGATCAACAGTAATGTGATCCATTTATTTAATTTCTATTGTATCCATCACTAAATTATCTGAGCACAATTTCTGTACAAGACAAATGGTCAAGTACCTAAGGAATACAATAACTGAGCAGTCAACAGGATAAAGCATATTGGCAAATATTGGCCTTGCCAAACCCTGTGTGAATGCTTTGATTTCTTTTCCTCTTTAATTTAAAGCACAACACATTTTTATTACTCCTGATGATTCTGAGGAGCTTTAAACAGCTTCTGTCTGCCGAAGGGAAATGTATAGTTCTTTTCAGTGCCCACAGAGAATTGCTTTGTTGCTTCTATGATTCATAGGTAGCTCAATCAGTAAGAGAAACCCTCTGGCTAAGATAAAATAAAATAATTAGTTCAATATGAATAATCCTAGGAAACAGAGGTCTCCTTTGTTTTTAGAGAGCCCAAACAAATAAATCTAGCATACTATACTCTTCGAGATTCCTTTGCAAATGTCTTTGTTAATACATATTGTGCATGGGTAAAGGGAGGGAAAGTCACCCTTTTGCTACTGGTAAGAGATGTTGTGCACTATAACAGCTGAAACAGATATTCTGAACATACTCTCATAACATAATATATAAGATGGATCTTCTGTCAAGCACTATGGATGTTTTATAGCACACAATGCTATAGGAGGAAGATGTTGAGTAAGACTGAAAAGGGTGTCCTGAGGATTTTTTTTCTCTCCCTGCACTAAAAAGAATTTTATAACACTAGACTGTAAAGGAAACAACAGAATGTATTAAAAGCTGTCCTTTTTATGCATTAGAACAGCCAGGACATATATCAATTTGATTTTATTAATGTTATTTGTAACTGTTAGAAAAATGCACCATTTAGCTTAAAAATATTTGTAATACTTTCTTGTCTAGGACAAAATGTGATTTATGTCCCAGAGAAAACTATTGAAATAAAACATTCAGTATTATACAAATTAACTGAGGGTTTGCTTTTGCCAGCTATAAGTTATTTTCTCTTAGCAAAGTGATTAACCATTATTCAGGGTCTTAAATGTTCCTGCTAAGAAGGGAAACTGATACAATGACACTGAGTTCTTCTTGAACACAAACCTCATTGTCCTTAAAAAACCCCAAACCTATACAAAATACAAAACAGATATCTAACATAGGATAGTCATTTTCCACAAAGGTCCAAGGTTTGGTTTGGTTTTCTTCATCTCTGCAAAGAATCAACCTTGCATTTAACTCATCAAGTTTTTGACTGACCCCCCCACATCATCTGCTTTTTCAGAGACATCTTCTATTTCTTCAGATATCTTACTCTTGAAGTAAGGTAATACTACAATTAGATCTCCCCTGAATGGCTGCTCTCCTCCATGAAATTCAGGCATGGATGCTCAGAACAGTGTCTGTAAGGAAGGCTGTTTTTCCCTGATATAGTCATACACAGGTTCTTACCGTGAATAAATTATTATGTTCTGAAAATAAAAGATCTGAATCAGGAAGAGATGTTAAGTGTAACTGCCAGCATTTAGCCACAAATAGACTGTTCTATTTTTCTTTCATTTCTACAACGTGTTTTCAAAAAGCACTTTTGCACAGAACAACAGCTGAAAAGACTGCACCAACTTGACAAGCAGGTAAATATGGTGCTCAAAGAACTCTTAATTTCCTTTTGTTCAGGTTCTCACAGCATGCTCATAAATACTGTCACCACTTTACTGCACCCATAAAGTGAGTCCTATGTTTTAACTGTTATGAGTTTCATCCACTGGCCACTGAAGTCAATGGAAAGCTTTAAGTCTTCAGTGACACGAATGGTCATCCCACAGCCTGTTTCTAGAGTGGTAAAACCTACAGTCAACTGTTAGAATAAATCCTAGTTTTACATCATGATGTAAGCTCCTGTACTTCATCACCTATTCTTAAGGAAGTGGTTATTAACTAAATAAAAAATAAAGGAATCGGGACCATGCAAAAATACCTGCTGCATGTCACCTCAGTTGTCACAACTGACACTGGTTCTACCATCAGCAAGGTATTTCATTTCTATGAAATGGCCATCTTTCAATCACTTAGACTTGCTAAAACACTTAGGATAAATTACTTTTGGTTTGGGACCAAGGAGGAATAGAGATACCTTTAAATCATTATGGGTAAAGTCCATCAGAAAATTCCCATCAATAGAAAACAGAACTACAGCAGCAGACAAACTAGTGCAAAACAAACACAGTCTGAAGGCCCAAATTCACTTCTTTGGATGTTTCAGACCACTGGAGTGATGTGAGTGAGCTGCCCCACAGCCTCTTCATTTTTCATATGTCACTTTGTTCACATATGCTATCTGCTTTACCTTCCCCAGTCATTCTGCACTTTACCATTCATTTGAATTAGAATTGTAATAAGAGCAGCTGAGTGAATCATTCAGAGTCAAATGCATGTTATTCTTTATTCAGCTGCTGCCCGCCTGGCTGTGCATTCAAATGGCCAGATCTAAAGTGACAGAACTTTGTATTCCCCATTACAGCACTGAATTAGCCAAGTAAAAGGAGCAGGGAAGGGAATATTCATGCTATTACCAGGGGAACAGGGAAGGAAAAAGCTTCCTGACCTTTGAAATGGTTAGATCCCTCCACAGGCTATTACTTAGAATGAAGTGGATGGCATCACTTTAATACGTCACACAGAAAATTCTTGATGGTGTTAATGAGGTGGATTTAAATCTTCATCCAAAACATATCTTTAGGATGATGTATGAGGTCTTTGACTCCTTCAGACTTCACTTCTGATAAAATCTGCTTAAACTTCTAGCCAGTGAAGCTTTCCATTGGCCAGTACTCCTTCTCCTTTGCTCCTAACATGTTTACTGCTTCATTTATGACAGGCTTAGATGATAAATTCTCAGAAACAGGCTTTTAAAAATGAGCTTGTCTGAAAAATTCTTACAGGCTATACAGAAAAAAAAAAACCCAAAAGGTTATTGCTAAGTAAAAAAATAAATACAAAACCTCTGTCCATTCCTACACTCTCACTGTGTTGTTTAATGTGAAAGTGTTTTACTCCACTCATAGCTAAAACATTTTTTTTCTTCCTCTAAATACAATACACTGCACACATAACCCAAAATGAAATTAAAGCATCCAGTGAAATTAAGAAATATTGATGAACTCGGACCACAAGAAATCCATAGCCCTAAGAGATGGTGGTGTCGGTCCCTACCATGAGTCAGAAAGATCCTGGAACTTCTCAAGATGAAGTCAGCTGTTCAGAGGGGGTTGATGGAAGAACTGTGTCCACAAAGAGGTCTGCAGGACCTCTGCAGACTCTCACTACACGCACAGCACACTGCAATGAATTTTGAAACTCCATAAATACATGAACTCCACAAATACATGCATTGCTTGAGGCACATAAGAAGCGGACTTGCTCAGACTGAGGTGCGGAAAAAAAACTTAATGCAGGCATCTAATGTTGAACTCAGTAATCCAAATTTAGACACCTATGGAATCACAGATAGCAATCCCCTAAAAACCATGCAGGTGAGGCTGCTGGCACCCACCCTCATCAGCACAGGGCTAAGTGGCTGATGCCTGAGCCTTCTGAGGGCCCCCAAACCAGGCCAGTGCATGTGTCAGTTGTAACTTGTATTCATTTAGGTGGTCCCAAGAGCAGCTTCGGGAGAAGGAATGGGTAGGGAGTGACTTTGCTCACCCGGTTCCCCAGTGACAACCACGATCTGGGCACCTTACGTGGAGATTCAAGCCGTGATGCCACGAGGTGTGGGGCACAGAGGGCACCAGGGGGTCACAGCCGAGTTTCACCAGGCAGCATCTGCTTGGCCACAGCTCGCCGCCCAGCTCCTCGGAGGCTCGGGGCCTGAGATGAAAGGCTCGGGGGGCTGGGGAGGGGAGCAGATCTTTCCTCTTTGCCTCATAAATGTGTGGAGGTACCTCCAGGCCTCTGCTCGGTGGGACAGAGGGCGAGAGCGGGGCCACGGCTGCGGGCTCCAACCTGCGGTTCAGGCTCTCGGTTCCCGCTGGCGGGCCCAGCCCGTGAGGAGAGGATCCCCTCGGGCTCCGGGCGGGCACAGGACACAGGAGCGAGCGCGGAGCCGGCCTGAGGCTCCCTGAGGGGAAGGGCTGCCCCGCCCGACCGCCACGTGCGATATTCGGTATTCGGTACGGCGGCGGCCCCGGGCGCTCCCCTCACGACGCCGGCGGCCCCTTCCTCAGTCCCTGGCGTCCGAGCGCGGCGGGGACGCCTCTCTCCGCGGCGGATGGAGCTGCGCCGCTAATCGGTGCATTGCGGCGGGAGAGCTGGGGAGGGGGGGGCCGGACCGGGCCGTGCAGCTCCGCGCCGCGTCCGCGGCCATTCCAGACGGCGGCACCGCGCCTGGCACAGGAGCAGCAGGCGGGAGCCGCGCCGCCGCCGCAGCCCCGCCATGGCCAAGGAGGGAGCGCAGCGAGCGGAGGAGACGGAGCAGATGATCGAGAAGGAGGGCGGCAAGGATGCCGCCGAGGGCAGCGCCGCCGGTAGCCTGCGTTCCGGGGACACGAAGGAGATGAGAGCCGTGGTGCTGTCCGCCTTCGGAGGGCTCAACAAGCTCCGTGTGTCCAAGAAAGCCATGCCGGAGCCGCAGGAAGGGGAGCTGAAGATCCGCGTCAAAGCCTGGTCCAGTATCGCTTCTCGCACTCTCCTTCCCTCCGGGGCGGTTGAGGGGCCGCAGCTCCGCGGGGTGCGGGCGGGGTGCGGGCCCCTTCGGGCGGGCGGGCGGGCAGGGACCGGGGGCTCCCCCGCGCAGACCCCGCGTCTCGCCAATCCCCCGCTCCCTGCCCCGCAGCGGGGCTTGCCTGGCCGGAGGGAGCTGCCGGCGGGCCCGGGTGCGAGTGACAGCCCGCAGAGCGGCTCTTGCACCAACTTCCCTCACTTGTGGCTTCCCCTCGGCGGGGAGCCCCGCTCCGAGCCGCCTCTGCAGCCTCCAGCCCCGCGGCGCAGGTGCCCGGGGGAGCCCCTGGGAGCCCCCCCGGCCAGGGCTGAGCTACCTGGATGGGTACACGGCGGGCGTGGAGTAAAGCCGGGGGTTTGTGTGCTGTCAGCTGCTATGAAGGAAAAAAAACAAAACAACAACCCCCAAACCGACCAAACAACAAAAAACTCGTTGATTTTTCATGCTACCAGCAGGGAGAAATGGAGGAAGAAAACTGGCCAACTAGGTTCCAGCATATGTGTGTGTTGCTCAGCACCTGTCCCTTTTCTGTCTGATCCTAGCTGATATGTTTTTCCTGGGAATTACTTAGTTCAGTCATCAGTTTTTCCTCAGAGCTGGTGTGACAGTGTAGCTGGGGCTGGAGATAACTTCACAGTGTTGATTGCTGTGCCTGCTTGACAAGTGGCTAGCAATCTGGTAGCATCCTGAAAACGAGCTTTCCTTGAAGGCTAATTTTTTTTATTATTTTTTTTTTTTTTTTCTTCAGGCAACTGGAGCAGACTGTTCTTCCTAGATAGCTGATGCTCAGTGCACATGTTCCTTCATGAGAATAGAATTATTTTTTTAGGTGACAGAAGCAACAGGAGGATTGTATTACACAACTTGGTTTGTACTAAAGACCAAATTAATTTTGCTTGGGCAGGGATTTATCTGTTGTTGTCCTCTTGTGCTGTGTGAAAACATGCTGCTTCTGGAAGATAAATTCCAAGGTGAAGGCCAAGTTGTTTGTTTTAGAAGTAACTTGCATTAAAAACAGTACTGGTATAGTGCAGTGAGTTTGTTTTGCGGCACATCCACTGGATACACCATTCAGATCTTTGAACATCCCAATAGGCTGCTGTAGCTGAATGTCTTGGCCCATTCAAACCCTGATTTTCCTTCCTGTACTTACAGGGTTCATAAAGTTTGTGACCTATGTGACTTCATATCCTAAAATGTTGCCTGTGAAAAATCCTGATAAATTATTTTAAACTTAAGACAAATAGGTTTAGGCTGGATCTTAGGAAATTCTTCAGTACAAGGGTGGTGAGACTCTGGTACAGATTGCCCAAAGAAGTTGTGAGCATCCCTGCCCCCAGAAGTGTTCAAGGCCAGGATGGATGAGGCTTTGTGCAGCCTCTTGTAGTTAAGAGGTGTCCCTGCCCATGGAAGGGATGTTGGAGTTAGATGATCTCTAAGGTCCCTTTTAACCTAAGCTATTCTGTGATATTCCTCAGTTGGAGAGAGGGCTAATAAATCAAGGGCTGGGAGTTTTTGCATTCACATTGGCTTTTTATTTTTCTACTAGTCACAATGGGATATACAATAGATGCCATGCTAAGTGAAATATTGGTAGCATAGTAGCTGCTGGGTTGCTCTTATTGCTATCAAGAAGGGATGGAATTCCATTTGAATATAGGATGTATTGTTTTCTGAGTGGGTTTGTTTGTTTGTTGTTTTGTTTGTTTTGTTTTGTTTTGTTTTTACAGTCATTGAGTTAACAGAAGATAGCATGCAAAACTCAAAATGTTCTGAGCACATGGACATAGTACTTTAATTGCCTCTATGGTTTCCAGCACTCTCCAGTGCCTCTATGAGTTCCACTTTCATCAAAGCAGTAGATACAAGTGTATCAAAAAGAGCAAGTTACCTGCAAAAAGCGACTTGGCTGTAAAATAGAAGTATCCCGCCCTGCTACAACTACAGTTGCTTCCCAGTTTTGCATTGTCATCAGTGAGCTGTGCAAGTTCCTCACCTGTTTGACATCAGCACACTCACTTCATAGTTACTGCCAGGTTGCACAACACCTCGTGTGTTTTGGAAGCTTCCCTCCATGGCAGAGGAGCCTGCAGGCTGAGTAGTGTCTGCTTGTCATTCCTGGCTGGAAATGGTCCTAGGGATGAAATGTGATCAGGTCACCAAAGTGTGCTTCCAAACACGGCAAAATCAATTTACTGATCTTCTTGACTTGAGTCTGTAAATACGGAAGATTGATCAGGGTGATGATGGACTTGTGGGCTAGCCTGGGAGACAGAGTGAGAAAACCATCAGTGTGCTGTGCCTAGTGCAGTGTGCATGTGTTAATGCTGTAGTAAGACATAGTGATAACAAATAATGATTTCAGTTGAAATTCACTTAGCCATCATTATACATGATCATTTTCCTCCATCAACTTGTTGGAGAAAAATGATCTTTATTTCAAGAGGAATGCATTCCTGCCCGAGGAATAGAATGTATCAGTAAAAAGTGCAAGTTCTATGTGGGATGATACCATTTGAATCATATATATACACACCAGTTAAATCATATGTATACATTTTGTAGTGTGGTACTCTAAGTGGAGGAGGTGGAGGACATGTTGCTATTAGCATGAAGCCAGTTGAATAATTCTGTTGAAGGTCTGGAATATCAATGATCCAATTGAAGATGTGTCAGCTGAGATGAGTCATGTGTTCCCTCATTCAGTGACTAAGAAATGGAGCAGCCATCGATGTCCAAGCTGAGTCACAGCTTCTGCACATTTCCTGAAATAATTTTTGATTGATAACAACTGAGCGGTTGAAATTGCTGTGTTTGTATTGTAAATTGCAGCCTCCATATTGCTGAAAAGATTATTAGCAAGAGCAAACCAAATCAGGGTTTCAGGTAGGATGTGTGAATAAGGAATGCTGTCCTGTAATTTTCTACCTTTATTTTTGGTTTTGGTTTGGGTTTTTTTTTTTCCTTATAAGTATTTCTTCCCTGTTACACTATACATGTGCATCACGAGGAATGAGGCAGAAGTGACCCTGTGACTGTGAGATACCAGTACTTTAAAAAAAAAAAACTACTGGTAACAAATAAAAGAAATCTGAAGTATAGCAAGTATCTGAGAGTGTATCAGTTTTGTCCTTAAAGGCAGCCTTGTTCATATACTGTGGGTGTGGTTTTCATTTTTTTAACATTGCCAGGCAATTTACTGGTCAGGGGTAAGAGGAAGGATTTTAAGAATGTAAAACTCACTGGGCCTCATATTTGCTCTGTTGTATTTCATTTCCCTCAGAAGTTAATTTTGGTGGAGTCTTAGGGAGAACTAAGAAAGATCAAAAGTAGAACATCTTCAAACCAAAGGATGTGTGGGAAGGATGGTCTGCATGATTTGATATTTTGCAGTGGAAGGTATTGGGCAGCCTTGAGTGCATGGGACAGAGCAAGGAGTGCTAAGTTGACCATTGCTGATCTGATGGCAAAAGAAGTCTAGAATACAGCTTTCTATCTACAGGACTTCCCACACTTTAAAAATAAAAAACGAAGCAAAGCTAAACCACAAGTATAGAAAATAATATTAAAAATCCTCAAAATGGATGTTAAAGAAGAGCATTGCAGACTTAGAAAGTCAGATTCAAAGGTACTAAGGTACTTCAGTGCTTGATACACACTTCCTCTAGTGGTGCACAGGTAATTCAGTCTGTGTAGTTCACACCCATACCCCAGCTCTTTCACAGGAAGGTCCTTGCAGAACCCCTGTGTTTTTGTATTGATTTTGGTAATTCATATCTTTCACCATCTTCATTTGCATCCAGATCTT
The DNA here is from genome assembly GCA_023637945.1 of Phaethornis superciliosus. Lineage (NCBI taxonomy): Eukaryota > Metazoa > Chordata > Aves > Apodiformes > Trochilidae > Phaethornis > Phaethornis superciliosus. The sequence continues at coordinate 6,298,000 of JAJQWJ010000014.1, read as the reverse complement.
GATTTAGGATTAAAAGCACATGACTGCAAGAAACTGCACTTTTTCTCACTGGATCACTCTGCATTTACACTTTTCCCTCTCCCTATGTCTTTACTTAAAGTTCAGAGGTCACTTTTCTCTGGCTACACGCAGAGCAGGCTGTGCTGGTTTGTACTTATACAAGAAATAAATTGTGCTTATTCTCCAAAACCATTGGTCTTCATGAGACAAATTTTCTTGTGATGTTCTGTGAAGCCAAACTTCCCTTTTCTTGTGCCTGCTGTAGGCTGAATCTCACTGAAGGACTTTGTGAGGCTGAGTGTCTTGGAGGTTGTTACTAATGCTACTTTTCAAATGCCAAAGAATTTTGCTGGTTTTATCATATAACATAATTGTGCTTTCAGGTCTATTGGTGTTGATAAGGATCAATCTGAAAGGGGAGAAGATTGTGAACAAATGCATGTAGGAGAGTAACAGCAACGTGAAAACACATAGACCTATAGGACATTAAAGATGAAGTGAAAGTAGAAACTCTGGAAAGTGACTGAAAATTATTATAAATGCTGATCAACACTGTATATTTCAGCTATGATGATAAAAACATGTGACTTGGGTATTGCATACCTTATGCAATGTTTTTTTCTCTCCTTATCACCCCTCTTCTAGTATTAAGTTTTGTCAGTTGGTTCTAATAGATATTAACTATTTTATTTGGTATTTCTGCCTTCAGTTGAGGATAGATGAAAGAGAAAAGGTGCTAGAAAAGAACAGAATTGCTACTATTATGTGGTTAGATGCAAAAAAATGTGTCCTTTCCTAAACTGTCTTGACAAGTTATTTCGTAAAAATGTTTCTAGAATGAGCTGCAATAATGTGTTTGTAAGCATATATCATTATCAAATCTTATCCATCAGTCTGCTGCCTACTTGTGATGCCACAGTGTGTGTTCATACACAAATTTTTGCATCACAGTTCTGCCTCAGGCTGCTTTTCTTGACAGAATGTAGAAAAAGTTATCTTTTTGTAAAATGCTTACAGTGTGAAAAGATACATTCAAAAGATCATCACTGTAAAGGTACACAGGCAAGGGTTGTCACCATGAATGTTGTAGGGGTTTTGGTTTCGTGGTGGTTTGTTTTTTCCTTTTCTCCAAATAATAACTGCCTTGCAAGTGTTCTGTTATTTGGAATTTCTTGTTCATTATTAACATTACAGTGGTGATGTAGAAGACGGTCTTAGCTGCTGGATAAGTAGTGGTCTTTCCAGAATAATTTCAAAGTTCCCAGTGTAATTGTTTCAAACCCTTCTTTACCTTCCATATGGTTGCTGTTATGAGCTTTGTGTATGAGGATTTTAGGGGTTTGGTTGGTTGTTCTAATTTTTCTCCTGAGTTTGTCAAGCTGGATTGTCAAAGTTGTCTTTTTCAAGAAATAGCTATAATCTTGCTTTGACAGAGCTGAAAGTGTGGGTTCAAAATGCTCTTAAATCCTCAACCATAATTACAAATACTTGTATTTGGAAGAATTTCCTCCCCCAGCCCCAGCCTTCCCCAGTGACCTACATCTCAGAAACGCTGTCTTGTGTTCCTGATTATGTAGTGCTGTCTGCTGTCTTTTTGTTTGTTGGGTCTGTTCAATCTGTTTGTGTCTTGATTAGTATCTGACTAATCCTCCATCTTCTAAATTTTTGTGTGTATCAGTAATTTTCTGTATCCAAGCAGTTGCTGGTATCATCTACATAAGTGGGACTGGCTGTGTGTGTAGCTTAATGGAGTCAGGGGAGCAGCAGTTTTGGCTGACAGTAAATACAGAGCTGTGTTGGGGTCAATGGATTAATGCTGAAGCATATTTTATCTACTTAGGAGTTTTAGACGTTTTAACTATGTATGGCATTTGTGCCACCAATCAATATATGGACACAGTAGATAAAAGCTACCTTATAACCAAAGTTATAATAAAATTGAATAGCATATAATAAAATTGAATAGCATATAAAAGACAGTGCCAAGATGCTTCAAGATTTTTGCAGACCTGAGACTACAGGAGAAGACCTGTATTTTTCCTCTGCTTTGGTCTATGGTAATAGTCTTCCCCCCACCCTCCTCTCTATTTTACAGTGGTCTGAACTTCATTGATTTGATGGTGCGACAGGGAAATATCGACAACCCTCCTAAGACACCTCTTGTTCCTGGGTTTGAATGCTCTGGAATTGTAGAATCTCTTGGAGATAGTGTGAAAGGATTTGAGGTAATACTTTCTTTTCTTTTCTTTTCTTTTCCTTTCTTTTCTTTTTTTTTTTTTTTTTTTTTTTTTTTTCAGAGCAAGAGGGAATAATCTCCAATTCAGAGTATGTTGTCTCTAATCCCTTTTGGTCTGCCAGTGATAGCAAACTTCCCCACTCTGTTGAGATTTGAAAGGGCAATTTTTCCTTGCTGCTTCCCAAGCATGAGAGTGTCCTCTTGAATTATTTTCAAAAGTCAGCACTGTCATCTCCTTGAAATCCTTCCTGAAAAGTCACTTGTGCATGTTCATGTCATGATGGCTAGATAGGAACCTGAAAGCCTGACTGATTTGCTTTAGAAAGTAAAATAAATTGAGTTAACTTGTTAAGATTCTTTTTTTGGCCATTTTTCCTGTCATTGCTCTGTTCCTCAAAGCCCATGCACTGCTGATTCTGGTTCTAGCTTTCGGTCCTGAATTAATGAGACCCCCATCTACATCAGTCATTACTTTTTACATCCTGTGCATCCATGAGATGCATATAAAACTGGGGCCCTGATTCTGGGTGTGTGATTTATTCTGATCACTCAGGAAAAAGATCTGTTTCTTCTAACACAATAGTAATAAATGACAAATAGTTAAAATATATAATAAAGCTTTTGTAACTGTTTGGCATTATGTATTCTTTAGTATCTCTTATTACATATAAAAATTATGTCCTACCTTCTATTCCATTACAGATGTTAAACATCTATATTCCCCTCAATCTTGCACTTTATTTCCTAAATAGATAAAAAAAATCTGAAATCAAAACTGAGTTAATGCGTGTCAGTCTTATCTTAGCTATTTGTTGAGTCAGTTATGTCATCTAGCAATTGCATTTTCTGAATTAATATTGAATCTTGATCTTGAGAAGGAGATTACCTAAAATATTTTTATTTAAAGGTTACATTTTCACTATTCTAGGAGAGCTGTAAAATTTTTCAGTTGAGTGGAGACAATGGTGAATTTAGTTTCCAGTAGGGTCTCAACATTCTTTTTGGTAACCATTTGCTTTGTTTGCAAAGACATGGGACATAATAACATCTTCACAAATGAACCCTTGCAGACTTTAGATTTTAGTGCTTCTCTAACAGCAAAAGGGAACCACAGAGTGGTTATTGGTGAGGCACTATTAATTTGAATGTGTTTTACAAAAGGAGGAGACATTTGGGTGAAGTTGGGATGACAGTTCTGTTTCAGCATCCTCATTCTAAAAAAGACAAGCCCTTCAGACCTGTCAGCAGCACCTTAGCTTTTAGCAAATCTACAGTGTCCCAAAGCCAAGGTGATGACAAGTACTCAGGAGACCAAAATGTTGTTGTGCTAGAAATGTTTGCCTGAAGGTAAAAATGTGATGCTTTGCTCCCTTGATGTGGAATACAGTTGAAATAGTCCAAGAACAACCTACAGTATGTCTAAAGCATTAGTAGAATATAAGATAGAGACTATCAGGCAGTTAAGCAAAGGTGTTTGAGAGGGACAGCTGCTGTTAGTTAAAATATGAAGTCCTCAAGTTTGATGCTGTTCCTTCCTTATTACTTATACGTTGGGTTTACTGAAGAGCTCCTTTCATGGCTAAGGATGCTGGTTTAGTTGCTGCATTATAGAAAGGCAAAGAGGTCTAAAACACAGTAGAAGATGCCTGAATTAGTGTGAAGACTGAAAGCAAAGTGAAAATTATCTTAAGTGTAGTTTTGCATATTCGGGTTTGTTTGGATATTTTTGTTAAATTCAACTTTTAAAATAAATATAATTAACAAATGGCAAAAGCCCAAAGCTGAGCAGCTTAACTTCTATTTTGCCAAAGATGGGGACCACCATTATCTTCACAGTCAGTCAGCAACATATAGCTTGAACAGGTAAGTTGTACATCTTACAAGTTGGTCCCTACATTCTCAATTGCAGGCATATCCTAAATGCTCTTTTCTTCCTTTTTTGTAGATCGGAGACAGAGTTATGGCTTTTGTAAATTACAGTGCATGGGCTGAAGTTGTATGTACCCCAGTAGAATTTGTCTACAAGATCCCAGATGACATGACTTTTTCTGAAGCTGCAGCATTTCCCATGAACTTTGTAACTGCCTACATGATGCTCTTTGAAGTTGCTAACCTGAGAGAAGGCATGTCTGTGCTGGTGCACTCAGCAGGAGGTGGGGTGGTAAGTTGGAACTTTTCTTACCTGAAGGGGTCTGCATCTCGAGTTCTGAAATGAACCAGACCCCACAGTATAATTTAGTATCCCTATGTGATATTCCCTATGTATAGGGATTGAAGTGGGAGAAACTCCATCTGCTTTCTCATCAAAATAGTGATGTGAATGGTTGGCAGGAGTTTCTGGTGAAATAAAATTATTCTGACAATAAACTCTACTCAAAACCACCTCCAAAACCCACTAATGGGTTGTGAGAGATCAAGGAGCAACTGTTGTCCCAAAGATTACATTTCTGAACATATGCACCTTGTACTACATCTGTGCAAAAGAAGTCTGTAATGAAAGGAACACATAAACCAAGTCCCTGCACAAGGTATTTATAAGTAACCATAATCCTCCTTGCAGTAACTTGCAGTAAACTTCACTCTTGGAACACTCCTGCAAATACCACGTGCAGTGTGTGTGACACTTTCTCTGTGAAAGGCTTTTTTATATTTCCTTTTTTTTTTTTTTTTTTTTTTTTTTTTCCTTTATTGTAGAGGGACTGGGATCAATGGAAAGCATTATGCCAACCCTATGGAAAATACAGAAATGCAGAATTTGAGTCAGTGGTTGCTGCATGTATAGTTTGGATCATGAGTAAGGAAGTGTGTTGCAAGGGCAAAGTGGCAATAGGATGAGTTTGGTGGAATATCAGGCCACAGAATGAAAGAAAAAGTCAGCATTTTGTGTTACCAGTTCCTTGACCTATCTTTTAGAAAAATCTCCTTTGGGAAATTTCTAAGTTTGTGCAAAATATAAGCTACTGACATGGAAGCTTGTTTACATTTAAAATTCTGCACTCCTTTTCCACAAGACAGGTTTTATGACCTGAGAACATAAGGAGATCTCAGCCTTTCAAATTAGAGTATTTATTTTCCTGTTGTGCCTTCTTTATGCTAAACAAATATTCTGGTGTCTGCTGAGGTCTGGTGGGCAGCCCCAAACACCTTATCCCTAACTCTATGCTCTTAGGCCTTCTTTCAGGTTCTTATATAAAAAGGCTGCAGCCAAAGGAATAAATTTACGAGTTCCCTGTACCAAGTATTTTTAGCTAACAATAATCCTACTTGCACTAAATGGTCCTCTTGCAATATTTCTGTAAAGGAATGGAATTTATAATCGTATTATGCTTCAGCACAGGACAACCTAGAGCCTTCTGGCTGACTTTACTGTTCTTTAATATTAAATCTTTTCATGTGGAATTTAGGACTGTTAAAGAAACATGAAGCCACACATTCAGGGGGACTGTATGTATATTCTGCAGGATTCAAAGTTTTGGCTGTAGCTGGAGGTTCATTTGTCCAGCTGACACAGAGTTAGCAGAACACCCAAAAGCAATCTCTGTGCATATGCATGGATCTAGAGAAAATGAACTCATTTGCCTTACTAAGATAAAGTGTCCTTGCTAAATTTATTTATTTCTCTCTTCCTCTTTCTAATCCCACTCTCCTCTGTTATTTCTTCCTCTCTTCCTGAAGCACTGTTAATGCTCTATCAACTCTCACATGTTCTTCACTAGAGCCCAACCTTTGGGCTGAGCTGTTCCTGTAAGGAGCTGCTGGCTTCCTCCCTCTTATCACAGATACTCCACAAGCAGGATTTGACTGGTCCTCTGCTGTGGCTGCTTGTGGACCTTCTCTGAGAGAGATGGGTCCTGGCTGGCAGTCAGAAGAACACGGAGTGACCAGAATAAATAGAGTTTCCATGGAAAAGACCAGAGATGCAGGAACAACCAGGTTGGCCAGTAACTGAAATAAGTCTGTGTGTGATCCAGGGAGGGACTGTACATAAGAGAGTGATGGGTCTGGCTGGCCCTGGGCAGGATGCTGATCACTGTGTCATCAGAGTGCCTGATGCAGTCTGTTGTTACTGCTAAGGGCAGAGCATGTATAGTTAAAATTGGAAAGGGAAGACTTTTTCCATTGCTTGATGGATCTTACAGGTAAAATATCACCGGTGCATGGAAGATTTTCTTTTCTGCTAGCTAGACATAGATTTCAGAGGGGTCTGTCTTACTCTTTAAACCATTCTAATAATCTGTTAATAATTTGAAAAATTTAACAGGCTCAATCAAACAAACGGTTCTCACAAAGTTCTTAGTGAAAGACTTCAATTCCAGTTTTCTTTTTATGTCATATTTTTTGTGCTGTTGCTTTAATAGATAGAAAGCCCATTCCCACTTGCAGCAAGTGAGAAACCTGTCCATTTTCTTTCTAAAGGTCATAGAAATTCCAGAATGCTTTACTGAGACAATAGGCTCCCTGTAGGACTAGCAGTTTGTAATTGTTTTTTTCTCATTATGCAAGATAATTATTTTAGCTGTTTCAGGCAGTTTTTGAAAAAGATCTTGTTGCTTCAAAAATGTTTGTGAGGTTCTTTGTTCTGGCTCCCTACTCCCCTTTAGGAGGATCCTGCAACTTTTTCAGTAGAGTTGGGAATATTCTCTAGGACCTTTACTTATGTATTGCTTCAGTTTATTTATGTGGCTTTTATTTTAATTTATGAATATTTTTATAGTGATGTAACTATAGCAGTGGTCTTCCCATCTGTGCCTGGGGTGTGATTAAATATGTGATGGTATCCCTTAATGTCTTACAGGGTGCTTTAGATAGGTCAGTTTACTTATTTCCAAAAGTTCCAGGGGCATCAGAAGATGATGTAGAGAAAAAAGGACACATCCCAAGACAGCTTCTCTTGAAAAGACTCACGTTCCTGTCTCTCTGTTAGAAACATGAATCCTATTCCATATACAAATGAGAAAGTCTCCCTGCTGAGACTGCTCTGAGCTGAAATGGCAGAGCATCATCCTCTTCCCTGTTTCTGGTAGGAGACATGGCTAGCTGTAGGGAAGCATCTTGTCTGTCTGAATGAAGAGGAGGGAGGTGGACATGCAAACTCTGCTGTGATGCTATTGGTAGTGAAGAGGAGGACCTGCTGTAGTGCTTAAAGAGGGGTTTAAAAGAAGAAATATATACTTCCTATTCTGAACATCTAGAGCACAAAACTTTGGTCATTGACCGAGATTATGTAAATGCTTTAGTTTCATCACTTAATTCTTCCAGTGCAAGGCAGACTTATTAGCCAGTTGTTTAGCATTTCAGTCTTGCAGATGCTAAATTTAAGCTGCCTTTCATGCAGGAGCATCGACTGCTATCCTGACCTTCCCTTTTAGGTTCAGCATCAGAGGAAGTGCAAGAAGAGTAAGTTACAGATGCAGCTCTGATGTGTGAATTTGAAGGGTAAATCTGACTTGGCAATAGATTTAGGTCATCCTGGCAGCAGTAGTTACTGCTTGGCAGGAACCCTCTTTTTTATTGTGTCTTTTTTGCATAAATTGTAAATATTTGAGGATATGGTCCAAACTGAATCACTGCAGTGGTGGTATTTTATCTGACAAAGAAATGGCACTCCTTAGTAAATCCTGTCACCCACTATTGCAGGCAGCATATAGGAACTCCTTTCTTCTTAAAAAAATACCTGTGTGTTTATCCCTTCTGATTCTCTCTGCTCTGTGTCGCTTGGTGAGAAATCCTCCTCAGTTTCCAGAGTATTTGTGGCCAGTTAATGTATCTTTGTTCTTCAGCTGGTCTTAGCTGTTCCCTCCTCTTGGGGCACTTCTGTCAGATCTTTTTGATAGGATGTATATGTGCTTATGGCTAGAACAAGCTCTGAATAAAGTCTTCTCCTTGGCCTGTATTTTTCAGGCTGACAGCAGGTTTGTTTGTTCATACCCCTTTTCTTTAAGGTCAGATGTCTGTTTCTTTGGTCATCCTACAGACACTGATCCAGTCAGATATATACACGTTTCCTGGGCTCTGAGCTGGTTGGCAGCAAAGCAGTAGTAAGCTGCTGTGAAAGCCAGAGTCTTTTAAGGCAGGTCTCACAGCATCCTTGATCCTTTTAAACATCGTATGGGTAAACTGAATTTAGGTCTGTCTGCACATAGCAGGTAGGAGCACATTACATAGCACTCCTGTGTTTAAGTCAGTCCTTCTTGAATGTGAATAATGAGAATTTACTCAGCTCTTCTGATGATCCTGGCCAGAATACTGTACAATTGCTGTTTCCCACTTTGCTGAAATCTTTACCCAATACCTCCCAGGACTCTACTTGCTGTTTTCCTATTAGCAGGTCGTAGCTATTCTGCACTTGATGAATATACCCCAAGTGCTTTTCTCTTTTCATCTCCAGCAGCCAAGAAAGGGAATAAATCAGCTCACACAGAGCTCTGTGTAACCAAGGCTACGCTGCTTTAAGTACCCAAGCTCTCTCCCTTAAAGCTGGGCAGACAGTGTACCTGGGGCTGGGCTGCCCTGGTGCTGAATGCCTCTGATGCAATGGATGTGCTCCCTCAGCAGCTCAGGACAGTACCAGTGCCATGCCTGACTCTATTTCCAGATGCTCCCTCAGAGCATAGGCTGTTAATCAAACACAAAAGCCTGGCAAGTCATACACGAAAAGCAATTTTCCTGACCAAAGCAGACAGCAGTCTCTGAAGGCCTTTCTTTTTGCTGCTCAAAGGCCTGCACTCCCCAGAGGACAAGTCCTGTTCCTGAACTGCTGCTGAGTCATGTCACAGAGGGGCAGTGCTTTAACTCTTCCTTGGCTGTTCTACCTTTCCAGATAAAACTTCCATCCTCCAAGTGAGCATCTCAGCTGGGGTATGCAGCTGCAGCTCTGCTAAACTGAAGAGGATTTATACCAGGTGAAGATTCAGCTCTGAGTTTTGCATGCACCTTGGCTGCATGATTTTGCAAGGGGGTAGGAAAAATCACTCTGGTAATTGTTGCAGAAAATAAAAAGTTTTGAGAGTAAAAAGGAGCTATCTTATGGTGACTTTAAATTCTCTTCCCTTTACTCCAAAACTTAATTGTAGTGCACTGAGCGTAGCAGATGATGCTTTACCCTTGTTCAAGAAGCAGATTTCAGTTTGTCCACTCTGCAATTTTCACCTTAGGGTTTGGTTTCCAATTTCCCCTCCTGTAACTGGAAAAATGACACTTTCAGGAGATGGAGTGAGGAGAAGCCAGATATGGAACACACCAGGGAAATTTCTTCCTTGATGCCAAGAGATGAGGAGATGTCTACTCTTGCAGTTTTCTTACTTATATCTGTGTTGTGTGTACCACCTTCAGATACAGATATGTGGCATCAAAGCATTTTGGAAATGTGGATTCTCTGCACATTCAGTTCCAGACAGGTTTCTTGTGCAAGATTAAGTCTGATTTTTTTTTTTTTTTTTTTTTTTTTTTAAATGCAGTAGCACCTCTGGGCTGCAAAAATATATCCTAGAAATGGTAATTTTTTCCTAATGCTATTCGTTCTAATAGATGTAGTTTTGCAGAATAGTATCTTTTAGGTTTGTTTTTTTTTTCTCTTCTGCTATAAAGCTGGGCTCAGTTTACATAATAACAAAAAAAGATGCTTTCTTGAAAGCCAATAGGTCTATAACCACTGTAATTAAGTGCACAGCTTGCACATCAGACTGAGGTCTGGCATGTGCCAGGTCAGACCCTTTTGGAGACCCACTAACTTATACCCATTATTTATATTTCATCCAGTGAAATTAATAAGTATTAATTAGCTAATTAGAATATTTTTTCTTCTAATGTGCTTTCTATATTGACATTTAAGTGTCAATGACTTATTCTTACTTTGAAATTTTTAAAATTTCAGGACAAAATAGGATATTTCACTTTAACTTCCTAAAAATCTATTTTTCTTTTATATGGTTATGTTGATATGCTTGTAGGTTCAAAGTTGGGGTTTAAAGCAAAGGAATATAAAGAAATACAAATCTTTTCACTGGATCTAGAACTACTATATGCATATCCATTTATAATAAGTTCTGTAATAATTCTATGTGTAGATGAGGTTCCAGACACTGGTTTTATAAACTGACAGGATCTTGAGGGATCCATCAGATTTTGAAGCTAAAGAGACACTGCACTGCAATGCTAAATGCAATATTAGGAGGCATGCTTCATTTCCACAAAATGCTTTAATCCAACTTATTAATTTTTTTGAGGACTGACCATAAGGAGTTCTGCATGATCAGTAGTATATGAAAAATATATTTTTAAATGAGATTAATTCCATTTTAAGTGAATATTTTCTTACCATGTCTATCCCTTCAGTGAAGCAGTTTATACAGTTTTTCAGACTGCTAAATCCTGTTAAAAGGTAAATTGATTGTCCAAGTGAGAAGTAGTTTTTGCCTCTTACTAACTTTCACAGCCTGAGAAAGAAAAAACCTGTACTTCTATAGAGGAATTTGCATTGCATATAAAAAATTAGATGTGTGAAGAGTTTTGTTTTCAGATCATGCTTATTAATTAGACACCCCCTTGAAAGATTTTAGTTCATACACTTCTTCTGATAAAATGTTGCATCTTCCCATATCCATGTGATCTCCACAGTGAAAGCTGGTAGCAGAGATGATGCCATTTTGTCAGGGCAGGGAGGGAGCTGCAGACTCGTTTGTCTGTCTACCACAAAGCAGTTCTTATGAGGGGAATGGCTTTGGAGTGCAAAAGATGGGACAGGGCTTGTGTGCCACCATGATCAAAGGCTTCTTCCTGGTGAGAGTGTGCAGTGGGACAGGAGCCAGCATGGACACCTCACCTGCTTGTCCACAGCCCTGGGAAAAGGATGTTCTTCCTTCCAGCTGCAGAAACCTTTGTGCATGCTTCATTTGTAAACTGTGGACTTTCTAAACATCAGGGCCTCACATACTTGCAATTAAAATGTATAGCACTCTAAACACTGACTACTAATCCAGAGGTGGCTACATGACTTGGGGGATTAGAAAAGAGACTTAAGGGTGACTTGCATAGTGCTGTTTTGGAGCTTAGTCAAATTCCACAGAAATTAGTGAAATAATTAGTTTCATAGGTGGAGTTCAGGTCTCCTATTTGGTGGGGAAAGCATGAAAGGTCCAGTATCAGCCTTTATTGCAAGATGTCTGAACTATGAATTCCAAGAATACTTTGCATAAAAATAAGTAAGAGTCAATGTGAAATTAAGAGAAAGCTGTGGAAGAATGTTTTGTGGAGTTGCCTCAAAATACTCCTGTGATGTTATTCATCTAATTATAAAAGTACTGGTCATATGACTCAGTTTTAGCCTTTAAATATCTATAGAAAGCTGGAAAGTATTCTGATCTGGGCTTTTAGATAATCTTATCTCTATGGGGAGGAGGAAACTAAAAAGCTTGAGTCAGGAGTAAGGTTATATGCAAATCCTGGCTTTTCTGTTAATATCTTCTATTCATCTGACTGTCAGTTTGTTAAATGTTAAATCATCTTCTGCAGGGTAAAAATCAACATGTTTTCTACTCTAATATTTGACCTTTTAAATATTCATTGTTTTTGATTCAGGATATACTCATTATCCCTCACCTTCCCAAGTTAGATTGAAAATGCAGAAAAGTAATTAGAGAATAGATCAGTAATGTAAGAATGTCACTTAACTAGCATATGTTATAAAACATGGACTTATCTAAATCCCTGTGAGTAATGTTTTTTTGGGATATGCACAAAGTGAGAAAAGAGGTTAGCTAGTGAAAATTACTAAGGAGAGATGCAAAATCCAGATTAATTTTTCTTGTAATATAATGTTACAATATTTGTCTGGGCTAAAACCTGTGCTTCAGAACAAGGCAGTGATGGAGAAAAGAAGTACAAGAAAAGTGAAATCTTTTTTGCTTCCAGCACACATTCTTGAGAGATGAGGACCCTCACTCAGGATTTTCCTATAATTTCTTAGATATTCGGCATTCCAACTCAGGAAAATGGTGGACAATTTTTAAAAGAAAAGGTAATTTACGCTTGGAATTGGATTATCATGCTGCAGGTCAGCATTTGCACCAGGGTCCTGATATAAATTCCTCTGAGTTGCTGAACATATTGTTCAATTTGTGGTGCTATTTTATTTCTTGTCTCTAAAATAAGAATGAGAGTGCATCCCTTCTGCTGTCTTCTCTATCTACTGCTACTTGTCCCAAGGAGAACATGAACTGTGCTTTGCTGTGTAGCTGTTTACTGACCAATGCAGTTGCAAACTCATCTGAAACTGCTGGATGTCACCATACATAAATAATATAATAATAAATTATTAATTATTAATAATAATAATATTATTCTCTCTTGCAATGTTAAGCTCAGAGGATTGTCACTAGCAATTACATTATTTGTGAGGATGCTGAGAGGTATGCAGGGTTATCAAATTATTCTACTGTAAATAAAACAAAAGTGCTGATTTCAGGTATTTACATACTAACAATCATGATTTCTGGTTGGAATTAACAGAATTGTGTTTATCCATGGATGATTTTACTGGTTGTGCACACGGTTTACAAAGACAGCCTTTGGCTGTAAATATAAGAATCTTGCTTTGGTTTTTATATAGTGTATTTTAGAACAACAGTGCTATTTCTTGTTTCTGGGCACATCCATGTAACCATGATAGCTCTGGTGGAATTACTGCTTACAAAAAGAGGCAGAATGTGGCTACCAAAAGTCTGTCTTCCATTTGTTAGTGTGTTAAGAGTAAAACAAAACCCAGGGCTGTAAAAAATGACCTATTAAAAGTTATTTTGAAATCTAGATGGCTCAATATTTATGCATTGCTTCCCTTCTTCGCTCAGCCTTGTGAAATTAGAGGTTAAAACTTGGAGAAGTTAAAGCCTTCTGTCACCTGAAGCTGGAAAGTCAAAGTGCAGATGTTTGATTGCCCAAATATTCTAATGCTTCAAGTCCTACCTAAACACTGACATAGCATCTAATTGACTAAACAGGATTCCTGTCCAGACAGAGGAGGGATATACACTAGGAGAAAAATTTTTCTATGCATGACCTAGGCCATTTTTATCCTCTTTGATATTGGCATGACTCAAGGCTATTTCTCCATTTTGAATAATCAGTAATAATTGTTATTAATAAGAGGTAAAGCAGATTTGCAATATTATGCAGTATTTGTTATACCATCTTTCTGTCTCACACTGACAGAAAATGTGATCACTTAGAAATGGTACTCTACATGCTGTCCTGGGCCTGACCTACAGTGGACCTTCTGCATGAGGACTGCAAAAACCTGAAGGATAAAAGCTGTATCTGAGTACCAGGGGAACCATTTTAATTATCTGCCAGAAATTTTGACATGAGGTGCTGCGAGGTCTTCCAGTGTCTCACCAAAAGAACAGATTGCCCAGGGAGGATGTAGATGCCCCCTCCCTGGGAGTGTTTAAGGCCAGGTTGGATGGGGCTTTGTGCAGCCTGGTCTAGTGGGAGGTGTCCCTGCCCCTGGTGGGGGGGTAGAAGTACATGATCTTCAAAAAAACCCAAACCATTCTATGATTCTCTGTGAGCAGAGAGGATTTGAATCACGTGGATGCAGCCAACACTGTTCTGTGCTATGAAGTACAAAGAACACTGCTGAGGTTACACAAGGGCTCTGGGGGAAATGAATGTGGGATGCAAGTAGCAAATGAGAAATACTTCTCTAGCACTCTTTGAGTAATCAGTTTTTGTGGTATTCATAAAGGAACACCATTGTCCTTAAATTACACTGCCTTTCTTAAAAGATCAAGAACTCTTTTCCAAGACAATTTTGAGATACTTAACTTTTATCTCTGCAGTTCTGTTGTCTTCAGAATATTCTTTTGATTTACTTTTTTTTTTTTTTTTTCTATGGCTGAACTGCATCACAGTGGCAAGAAATTAGTTTGGGAAGTTCTTGCACATGTTTGGTTTTGGGTTTTGCTGTGTCATGAGTGAACTGGAAGTTGCAAAGTCTGCCAACCAATTTCCTTGTCAGTGAACTAACATAATAATGTGTTTGCAGGGTCAAGCTGTTGCTCAGCTCTGCTCAACTATTCCCAATGTTACTGTTTTTGGAACAGCTTCATCTTTCAAACATGAAGCAATCAAAGACTCAGTAACTCACCTGTTTGACAGAAATGCAGACTATGTTCAAGAAGTAAAAAGGTAATCTTCTGTTTTGCTGAAAAAGTGTTGTATAGTATCTGGCAAAATACTATTAAAGACACTGGGCTGATCATACCTGTGGAAAGAGATTGTATTTGTGTATTTGAAAACTGTAGTTTATACCAGATACTTCATCTGTCCAACACCAGGGACGAGAAAGCAAGCATCTCCCTATTTTTTTAAGAGCAACATAAGCTTTGTTTGTGTTCATACTTGGAAAACTGTTGCAAACAAAGTAAATTAAATGAAAAAGAATAAACATTTTAGCAGAAGGATATAGTTGGCTATTATCTGCATGTGTAGTACCTCTCTGTAATGTATTGAGTATTTTCAGTGGATCTGTAAGTTTTCCAGGTTTTGGAGTTCTCATGTGTTTCCATCTGCCTGGGTTTTTATTCTTTGCCAGGAACTAATATTGGAGAACACAATGTCTGTTTTGATTTCAGATCCTTAGATTTTGCTTGTTTGCATTCAGATTAGAATCATCCTATTGTCTTTTGAAGTAATTGTGTGTTTCTATTTAAATGCTTTTAAATACTTTGCTTTACAGTTTTTTTTAACTGTTTTTGGGTATTGATGTTGATGCAAAACTGGCATCAACAGTGGCAAAACTTCACAGTTGATAAGAAAATCATAGTAAAAAATGTCTTTTTGATTTTACTTGTCAGACAGATAAGTTCATCCTGTATCTGTCAAAATACTAGATTATAAAGTGGATTATAGATTGTTTGTGGTCTTGTTTTATAAAACAAGAAATTTCTCAGACACCTCAAGGTAGTATAGTTGACAGGCTTCTTGTCAAACTTCAGCATTGCTCAGAATGACATGGAAAGTCTTGGAAGATCTCTAAGGGTTACTAGCCCTCAAAAAATGCCTTCACTATCTAGCAGACTTTTGTCTGTTAGTAATCCAGACTTGTCTTGAAGGAGAAGGGGTTTCTTGCTACTGTTTCTGGAGCACTCCCAAGGACTTGAAGCATGTTTGAAACTATCCATCACAAAGGATGTTTTATATCAAAGGAAGATTTTTCTATATGGGAAGTTTCACCAAAAAATGTAAGCCTTGTCCAGGGGATGACACCCCTACCTTTTTCTCACAGCTGAGAAGAATTGCAGCACATTTCTTCAGCCCTTTCATAGTCTTTCTCTTGGGGAAGTAAACATACCTAAGTGCTCTGCTGCTTCTGGAAAATTGCTGTGGTGAGATGAAAACGGAATTCTAGCAATCCCCACTTTCCCAAGCATTGATTCAGCAAGAAAGAACATTTGGAAACATTCATCAGAGTCCAAGAGCAACTGTAATCCTACCTCTTGGCAGGGGCAGCAGCAGAGCTGATCTGAGGGAAATGCCATATGGGAGAAGAAGTTGGTGCTTAACAAAAGGAGTAAGCCCCCTTTAAACTTCTGATAACTTTATGATTGCAGACAATGCAAGGGCTGCTTCAGCCCTTCATCAGGACAGTTGTTTTTGGGACAATTCCTGACATCACCACTGACTCTGTGTAATGGGCCATAGCCACTGAAATCAAAAGGAGACCAGTTATGAAGGGATGGAATTCTGCTCTGTTTAATCTGTTAAAACCCCTTTTGGTGACTCTGCATTGTCACATACTGTTTTACATGGCAATAGACCAGTGAGACAGAGAAAATAAAATGTAGATGTATCAAGCTAGTTTGAGATTCTTTGCTCTTACAGAGGTGTGTAGTGTTAGCACAATTGATAGTCCCAATTAAAAGTCAGAATTGGCACCCTGCAGAATATGCTAATACTCTGATTTGCTCCTGAGACTGGTATATTTGCACTTTGGATTGAGAAAACAAAATAAAAATTTTTAAAACGTACAGTGATGATTCTGAGAAGACTATAAAGCTACATTGAGTTTCTAGGGGAACAAGATTGTTTCCCAAGTCTTTTAAGCCTGAAAGGCCCAACAAACACACATTCCAGCTCTGAATGGCTTTGTATTGTCTTTTGGTGAGGAGAAAGTTTTGATGTAGTCAGAGCCTGAGCCTGAGAGTCCTTTAAAAAGTACCTGGAAAATGTTAATAGTGTGCTCTTAACAGTGAGATTTCTTTCTTCCTTTTCAGAATCTCAACAGATGGAGTAGATATTGTTTTGGACTGTCTTTGTGGAGAAAATACTGGGAAAGGCCTCAGTCTTCTCAAACCACTTGGGACTTATATTTTATATGGTGAGTGGGAAAAATCAGGCACATATTTCAAAACTAAAATTTTGCAAAGCTTAAAATGTCTTAAAATCACCCGTGCTGCTCCTTCCAGAACTGGTGGCCACTGTGCCATACTTCCTTAATTAGACCATTTCCAGTAAAGGGTTTTAGTGAAGCTTAGCATGGACTAAATTGTTGAGGAACAAGAGGTAATACAAAAAGCTATTAAAAACCCCAACCAAACTAAAAATCAAAAAATGAAGCAGATAGTTCAGATTGTTAAACATTATTGGGTGGTACAGAAGTGTAAAAGAAATCTTGGATCTCTCATTCTTCACACCATAAGATTCACAGTGTGGCCAAGGAAACTTATGCAGTGCTTGTGGGAGGGAATCTTGGAGAAAGATTGCAGGAACAATTCTATGGTTTTTGATTGACATGTCTGAGGAGTTCAAGCCAAGGCTTCTGTTTACATATTTCCATTCATGTAAATGGACTGCTCTATCACATACCCAGTAAACATGTCCTTCCTGCAGTTCTGACAGGTTGCCATGTGTACTGGTCAAGGAGGGCAAGCTTCTGTAGGAGGACAGCTGAAAGGATTGCTTAACTTTTGAAATAAAGAATATATCTGTTTGACAGTGGAAAGTGTAGTGGCATCATAGATAAGCACACCTGCTTCTTTGGGCTTCCTTTAGCTGGCAGGATGGCGTTATTAAACACATTGGCACTGGGATATCTTGTTGGACTGTACAGGCTAACCTGATACCCTGTTTGTAACTAATTCCCTGCCAGTGAATTCTCACTACCCTTGTCAACAGGCTGTAGGGTACAATGCATGTATGTTCACACATGTAGTGGTCAGATTAATGGATATTTACAGATACAAAGACACCTGTATAGGGATTGCTACTGAATAATAGTGTGTCAGACAACCTACATTTTACTGCAGAGAAGGAGAGAGCTATGGAAGAGTTTTGGTGTCAAGATGTCTAGTAACATTTAACCTGTTCCTGGTGTGGGGAGATTTGATAGATTGTATTTGTCATCTCAGAATACTTGTAATCCCTTAGGGCTTGGTCACCTTGGCCTCTTTGTTAAGTGTTCCCAAAGTATAAAGGTGTCTATTAATTGTTTTTAAACTTGGAGAACTTTTTTAAAAAATATAAATCATGAAAATTATTTTCCATATAATAAATGGTCTGCTTGTCAGCATGTACTAAATTTTGTGTCAATGTACTCATCTTTTACAGGCTCATCTAATATGGTTACTGGGGAGACAAAAAGCTTCTTCAGTTTTGCAAAATCAGTAAGTGTCCCAGTGCTGTGATTCTGTTCTTTTCAAATTCCAGACTCCTAGACCCACATCCTAAAACCAGATCCATTGACTGTTCTTTGAGCATCCTAATCTCATGCAACACAGGTCTGGTTTATTACTGCATATCAGTCAGCTCCTCCTTATTTAAAATCCTTGTTGTTTCTCTTGGCTGTTGCTTCAGATTTGCCATGAGCCATGTATCACAACTGCCCAGGCAGTTTTCTTGACACCATTTCTTGAAAAATGTTTTTCTAACCCTGCTATTGTTTATTGCTTTTCAGTGGTGGCAAGTTGAGAAAGTAAATCCTATCAAGCTGTATGAAGAGAACAAAGTAATTGCTGGATTTTCCCTGTTGAATCTACTTTTCAAACAGAATCGAAGTGGCCTGGTTAAGGGTGTGATGGACAAACTCCTAAATCTATATAACAATAAGAAGATTAAGCCTGTGGTTGATTCATTATGGGCTTTGGAAGAGGTAAGAGCAAAATTTCTTTTTCCTCTAATATCTCATCTCTCCTTGAAGACATGTAAAGAAACTAATCATAGCCTGGGTTTTTAGTCCTGCATGTTGTTCATTATTCAAGTGGCATAAAATGGCATTGCCACTGCCATAGACACAGGTAAGATACCCAGTTGTGTGGTGGTACTCCCCAGCCTGTGAAAGTTCTTGGATGCATTGCATGTTTACTGGGGTTTGTACATGCCTAGGCCTGTTATGTGACAAGGTGTGTACTGCCTGGGGTCATGCTAATCTGGGAACTGTATATGTCCTCATGTTATCACTACATCTGCCCCAGTGTACCCCAGCATGTCACATCATCTGGTGTAGCAGATACAAATGGTCCAGCACGGTATGGGCTCCATTTGTTCCTCTCCAGCAAAACAGAAAGGAATGACAACTTCCCCTGGAATCTCCTCCTGTTTCTCTAAAATGTACACCTGGGGCCACACCAACACTGACGACAACTCAGGGGTTTTAGCAGCATTGGCCTGAGAGTGGCATTCAGGTTTATTACTAATTATCACCATGGAACTGCCTGAGGGGAATCAGATACTGCAATGCAGAGCATTGACAACAGTCTCTGCCATTGTATGAAAGGGAGAGCACTTTGAAGAGCTGTGTGAAATGGAAATAGGATCAAATTCAGGTTATTGACATGGGGTTTCTTTTTATTATTAAATATGCTTATTAAATATTATTAAAATGTAAGTGGCACAAAACTCTAGATAGGCATTTTACAATTTTTCATGTAAAAGTTTACTTTTCAAGTAGAGATAAGTAAGAAAAAGATAATTAAAATAGTAACAATAGCTTAAAAAAGTCTCAAGTGAGGACATAAAATGAAAAATTACACTTCAGGCTGATCTTAGTAGTCAACACAATAAGAATTTCTTGGAAGACTTCACATTTACTCTAACATTTGGCAGTAAAGTGTACCATCCCTAATGGTAGACTATGAAATGTGTAAATACATCTGTTAAAAAGCACAATCTAGAAAACTATAGCTCATTTATCATGCCTGCTCACTTTCCATGAGCTATCGGTTAATTTACAAAAGAAACATTTGAGACTTATCTTCAGGGACATAACAGTGCTAGAGATGTCTTTAATCGATTGCAAAGTGTTACTGAAACATTACTCAGAGCACTGTCATTTTGTGCATGTATTTTTTTGGTATAAAAATAACTTGTGGCAGACTCTCAAGTCAGTATGTTACACAGAAAAATGTGTCATAGCTGAGAACAAAATGGAACCAGACTAGAAAAGTTAGCATGTATTTTATGTTTTGGGAGGTTTGGGGTTTTTTTGATTAGAGCTAACATTTCCCCCTCTTCAGAGTCTGGCATGTGATTGCTTTTCATTTCCTATGTAGTAAGCCAATTCTTTACCATTACTGTTTCCTGGGGAATCTTCCTGACCCATAAGACTGTGGAGAGTAAGCATGTTTAACTACAGAGTGGAAGAAAGGAGGATGAGTTTTTTATGGAATCACCTTCTCCAGAAGCTCACAAGAGAACCCATATTTCCTCTGACTAGAAATTCTGCCATAGAGATAAGCTTGAATTTGGAAGTGACATGGAAAATGAAAATATTTTAAGGAAAAATCTTAGAGGCGCCTTTAATTGTGAGACATCTTTCCAAATGTTTAATGTTGAATACCTGAATGTAGAATTATATACATAAAAGTTTTCATCTATATATGGAAGGCATAGCCCAAACATATCCCCTCAGCCTGTTTTATTCACTCTGCATCTGCATTTGTTTTCATGTATCCCTTCTTTGTGCAAATATCAATTCACATATTAATGCAGATTCTGTTAAGCCAACATAGCAGACACCTGTTTTTCTAACAAAACTACACACTGCAAACATTTCTCTCTTCAAAGCTGTATCAGGTTGCAGTAGCAATTTATGTACTGAAGATGAAAATAATATTCTGCAGTCTTAGAAGAGAATGGCCTTTATGTTCTAGTTATGAGAACAGCTAAAGAAACTTTTTAAACTGTTTTATCCCCCAGCCTCTCTCCTCTTCTCCCCACCCCAAAGTAAACATTTCAGTGCTGTAAAGGTTCCTGGAACAGTGTGTATTTCTTAATACTTTCTGCAGGAATACACAGTGAATTAAAAAAGAATATACAGAATATCAAAGAATATTGTACTTGCAACAATACTTCACAATTTGAAGTATTTCAAGTGGCAGTAATACAAGGTTTAGAGGAGGTTATTAGATTCACATTTTCTATCATGTTGTAGTGTATGTTACATGATGTCTGGTTGACTGTCTAATACTATTCAAGATATCAGCCTTCAGAAACTGCTACACAGACTTAGCTTGATATTATTCCTGTTGAACAAGTAATATTTGTCTGGATATCAGTGAGATCATTATAATTAGAATATAATCTCTTTCAATGTTCTGATTTTTTATTTTAGGGCCTCATTCAAAGCATGTGACTTTATTTTCTCCCATTCATTACTGACACAAGGGACACTAGGATCTAGATTTCCCTACTGCTAGAAAGGAAAGCTATTTGTATAGCTGTGTTATCTGTTGTCTCAGGAAGGGTAATTTTAAAAGGAAATTTACATCATAAGTCCTAGTAAAGTCAAGTCTGTTCTCTAGTAAGCCATTAGAGCTATTTTGTAATGTTAATTCAAGAAAGATTTAATTAAAACAGATGGTAACAAATTCTATAGATATTTTAAAATGGAAGTCTAACTGGGGAATTACTCCTGACGAGATGAGCAAAGTCATATGATAAATAGCTGCTGTTGAGATGTCTTGCTACTTTGCAGCTATTTGTTACTGTGCTCAAGTGTTTAGAAGACAAGATAATTTGTAGATGGTACATGATTAAAATACTGTTCTGTAGTAAAAAGTTGATTATCTGGTAAGATTGCATTTCATTACAAATACTAGAGTTTAAAACATAATTAGTATTCCGTGAATTTTTGTTGAGCTTTGTGTCTGTTTCTTTGGTAGTAACTACTTATCTAGTCCTTAATTTGGCACTTAGTCCCTCTTCACTCTGATTAATTTGTAGTACTCATTTATGCATTAGCATTCTCCTGAGGTTCTTCACACAGTAGATGATTCTAATTAAAAAGTGAAAAGTGAAGACTCTCAAAAAAATACAGTGAGTTGAATAAAAATGCACAAGTTACACTTTCCTGTTAAAATTTTATTTCTTCGGCTTTTTGTAACTGCAAAAGAAACTGTACACTCAAGGTAGAATGGATTATTGACATAGAAGCTATAAGCATCTCTTCTAGGTAATTTGCAGCAGGTAAAGGTAGTACTGGTAGCATCTAAAACAAAACTCAGTTCTTGCACATGAACTGCCAGATCTGGGATGTTTTGGTCCATATGGGTGACCAGTGAGATTATGGAACAACATCCTGACTACATACCTGTTTTGTGTGCCAAGGGATTCATTCCTTTCCTGTCTCAAATCATTTATAGGAGTGCACTGTTACACAGTAATAATGGTATTGAAGATGTGTACTACCTTAGGGCCAGTAAGAATGATGAAAGTACTGAAACCTGTGGAGTAGAGTTGCTACTTAGTCTGAAAAGGTGAGGATAACCTGATAATATTACAGAATCAGGCCAGAACCTTACAGGAAGCATCACCTTGTGTCATTGCTTTGTAGTGACAATGCAATTATGTCTTTAGCAGCTCCTTACTTAGGAACTGGTCACCCAACTGCAGCTCAGATCCAGGAATGTACTGTGGCACACAGCTGTGGCTGAAATCAGTGGAATCAAGGCACTAAATACACTTCTGGATCAAGCCCTGTGGATCTTGATATGAGTGTCAGAGGACTCTTAGTGAGTGTGCCTTGTGGTCAGTGCATAGAATGTCTTTGACTGAAATGAACCTTAATTTAGTTTGCCAGGATCACTACACTGTCAGTTGCTGGGTTTTTTTTTCAGAACAATTGCAAAAGATGTTGCAGGTCTAGCTGTAAATTCAATTTTTATCTAAGTGAGATTCCCTTGTCTTGAAGCCAGATCTTTTCTCTATAGTTAATTGCCAAGGAAAAATCAAGCTGCGTTTAAGAACCTAAACCTGAAAGGAGAGCAGTGCAGCTGATCACATTATAGTATCATTATAGAATACCTGCTGCTACAATAATTTACTTTAAAAAAACATTTTCTTCTATGCTGCTGTTCTCACATACTTCGTTCTCTGTGTTAGCTTTCAATGTTGTTAGCAGTAGCAACTAAAACAGCAGAAACCTTATATCTAAGATCACAGCCTTACCCAGAGATGAGAATTGGAGGAAGGGACACTTGCCATACAGAATTTATAGCATGTTTTGGGGAGAGTAAAAATATAACAATATTTCTGTTTTAAGCACTGGCCTGTGGCTTCAAAGCATTTAGCTATTGTAAACATGTTTTTTTTCCACTGAATTTACCCTCTCATATAAATTACCATCTCAGTGCATGTATTTACCCATCAGTGTTAGTCAGGGTGGGGGGACCAGAAATCTCAAACCCATGATAGGACAATAAAAACACTGATCCTTCCCTAAAGCAGGTACTTTAAATTCATCAAAAGCTATTCATGCCTTTTACTGACCTTAGCTTTGGAGTGAAAAGTCTTACATGTTTCACTGTACTAAGATACAGAGAAAACTGATGCATTTGTTACTTTTAATTTAACAGGAGGGCAATTTGGTGATGTCAGATCAGGCTGGTAGCTTGTAATGAATACTAAATGCCATGTGTCACATTTTTGGGGGCTGAGAGTATAATAATGGCATGTGCATGTTTTTCCCTTTTCTGGTTGATGAAAACAGATTTTTTTTAGCTCAACAAACTACACCTTTTTTTGAAGTTCTGACTTCTGTAACATGTAGAACCTGTATTTGTTCTTCAAGTTATGGAAAATAATATATAATAATGACAAAAGTGGAGTTCATTTATAACCAAGGCACTAAACCACCCTGAAATACAGAAAAAACTATTTTTTAAATATCCCATAAAACCATTAACTTGGCAGTGTTATGTTGTGGACAGAGGGAAATGTAAGTCATTCTGTAAAAATTCCCATGAATGTATAGGTGTTTGCTTTGCTATTATTGCTCCTATAGCATTACAATGTAGAGGCTGCTTATTTTGATACTGCAAGTATTTCTTTGACAGTCCTTCATTTGCAGTTTTTCATGAACTGTTTTCCTCATGTACAGATATGAGCTCTGCATGTACACTGCACGTGATACAGCTGCAGAATTCTTTGTTCTTCCCATGTCTGAGATTCTGTTCCCTTTGACTGTATAAAATACATATCTGTAGTTCAAAGTAAACTTAAATGTTTTATCTGTACCTCACCATTGTTTCTTTGTGTACAGACAAGTCTAACACAAGTTTAATACGAGCTTCATGGGGATATCAAAGCTTTCCAAAATACAAGGAGCTGTCTTACTGATGTAACAGGTTTCAAAACAGAGATGTGGGGAAAGTAGATCAAGAAGTAAAACCTGAATAATTCAGGGTAGCTTGTATCTGTGTTTACAATCAAATTGTACACAGACAAATAGTTACAGACAAAAATATCTTTCAATTTTAGGCTGAGTAAGGGGAAAGCTCTTGTACCTGAATTTCACCTCACTATCTTTAAATGTTATGAACACAAGCTCTTAATGAATGAAAATTGAGCCATGAGTGAGAAAGGTGATTGTTAATAAAGATCTTGCAAAGAATTTTGGCCAAGATGCTTATCTTATGTAAATATTAATTAAAACTCTAAATCAGTTCAGTTGTATATGCTTAGAGGGATAAGAGATACCTTGAAAGTACTGGGGTTCATTGGGTATCACAGATTTTTTTTTTCTCTGAAACATTATACATACCTGTTTATGGGATCCTTGCTGCTCTTAAATTAAATACTAAGTTCCTACTAAATGTCTATATAATTTATTTACTTTTCTTCCCCATTTAATGTTAACGAGACTTCACATTTCTTAATTCATTTTACTCTTTCTACCCATGTCAGCAAGTGATGGCATAATGCAGTAGTCATTTTGTCTTCACACTCTGTTGATGACAATGTCACCCGATTATGAAAGTGAGACAGAAATAAGCAGGACAAAACTTAGATGTAGGTTCTGTGGCTCCATAATAAGGCCTTAGATATGTGACATTGGTTATAATTACCACAAAATCAGATTGGGTAAATGAGATGTTTTAGGAAACTCAGATTTCACTTGTTAAGTATGTAAGCAGGTCAATTATTTTCAATTGCTATATATTATTCATAAACACTACATGAAATTTGAGCTACATGAATGGAATTTAATTAAACAAGTAATATATTTGAGCTCTCTGTTTTCTTATATTTTCTTTAAGCTTCTGAAATTTAGCTTGGTTTTTTCTAGCCTGCTAGTTGAATACCTGTTTTTAAACAAATTTGCCATCTTAGGTCTTCAGAACATTCCTCTGCTCATGTTGAGAATATTCATGACATGTACTCATTTAATAGATGAGTAATAAAACAGATGATGTATATCTTGCATCGTGTTAGCGGAAAGATCATAGATCAGCCCCAAAATCTCTAAATTTCTAGTTCTGGCCTCGAGCAACCAAGCCCCTGGGCTGTGTCTCGAATCTCTGTGAGACTTTGGGGCTCAGAGTGTTTGCTGGGGGCTCTAATCTCAGACTGGTGTGTTCTGCTGGGTTTCAGTCAGCTCTTTCATTTCAGAGGAACTGTATCTTCATGTTTTGAAATGAAGTAGCAGACACAGATGAGTATTTTGGCAGTATTTCTGAGGAACATTGATTCTGACTAACATTGAAATGTTCCTGTTACAGAGGTTAGAAGCTGACTGGTGTGAGATTAAACCTCTCAATTAACATAAATACAGCCTGCAGCTACAGCAGCATCTATTTAGCAAGCTCTCTGCTAAGAATTAATTAGTTATGGGGATGCAAAGGCAGAAATACTTTTTTAGAAGGCATGAGACACTGGAAGTTGAAAGTGCACTGGTGAGTGATGATACATATTTCTGGGTCAGGACAGATTGGCATTTCTACTTTCCCTTGCGTGCCACAGGGATAACAGCTTACCATAATGGCACACCAAAGGGGAACAACGTGCAGGCTTGGTTCCTGATGGATAGTGTGAGAGCAAGGGGAAATAGACAGGAAAATAATATAGGAAGCGTTGGTAGATTCCACTCAAAGAGTGGACTGTTAAAGATAAACTAGTAACATGCTTCCATTTAATTAAATTAGCAACAGGAGTGTATGGGAAGAACTGGTTTGTCATTTTTTAGAAAAAATAAGTTATGTGGAGCAAGCTGCTGATTAATTATTGTGAGGAAGCAGTATTTTACAAGAGTGGTCGCTTACTGAATTCATTAGCTGACTTTTAACTCATAAGTTAAACTTTTAAGTTGTCACATGTTCTTTAGGTATCAGACTGATATGGTGATACTGCATCCTTGAAAGGAAATAACCAGAGACCTAGATAGGAAGAGCTTTACAAAAGCAAAGGGGATATACTCTAAACGTCAAGTATACCTTCAAACCCACTGATGTATATGCATAACTCTAAGAAAGAGATGGGGTATATTTTATATTTATCCTGAGTGACTGAATGTTTGGTTTTTGCTTCATTTTTGCTGTTTGTGTCATAGAACTTAAGCTGTTCTCAAGAGTCAGGAAAAAAGTTTCATGGAGTCATTTCCATATTCAAAAACAATTTCTAGATTCTTCATGAAGCATTAGAGAACAGAAGCTACTTTCTTTTATACCCTTGATCCAAACAAACCCTTTACATTTCTACCTGATGATGCAATGAAACATCTGCCTGTCTTCTCCCACTGTTGCATGCAGATTGATTAATAGATGCCAATACATTACATCTATTACCTGAAATCATTTTAAATGGATTCTAACAGAAAGTTTACTTTATCTGGTGTTCCATGGGATTGATAGTACAACTGAATGGCAAGGAATTCTGATAATTTGGAACAGTGAGTGTTTTCTGTCACTCAAAGGAATAACCATTGGATGCCATAAATGAAAACTACTAGATAAATAGCAGGCACTAAAAGGAAAATATTAGAAACTAAGTTTTCAAAGACCCATTTAGCTGCTATTTCATTCTTATGCTATGTGCTATTAGACTGTGTCATTTAAGCCACAGAGCATAGCATTTTCCTCCATGTCAAAAATTTTCACTCATAGTTCTTTGTTAATTAGCTGACTGGTTCTGAAAGAAAGCTCTCCATTGTTCAAGTCAAACTGTCAGGGACTGTTAATGTGAGAAATTCAGCTCTTCTCCCAGGGTATCATGAAGGAGAAATCTGAGGTGTGTGTTGATGTTTTCTAGTGATTGTTTTCATTCTGACAAACTTGTTTTGGTCATAGTTCAAAGTTAAAAAAACCGATTTTCCCAGCTGCTCAGGATTTTAAAAAGCTGAGGTAGAAATAATGAAGTCTACTTGGTGATACTGAGGGAGATAGGAGAAACCTTTCTTGTATGTCTGGCACAATTCAGAATATGAATAATTCACTTTCTTTGCCTTTGAAATTTTCCCATTTTCAGACTGGAAAGAGATCTTGGATTACTTTGGGTGACATTTTGGCTTCTGATTTGCAAAAAGCAGATTAGTGTGTTGGATTTTGGGTTTGCTGTTTTTTGGAAGGTTTTTTTTGTCTATAGTACTTCATTAATCAATGAATGCCTAGAAAGCCATCTAAGGGGTCACTGAAAAGAATCAACAGGGAGTGGGAGATAAGAATAAGAAAAATCTCTCTCTATTTAAATGTGTTAGATCCATTTTGTCTGAAAGATGCTACATCAGCAGCATTGGCCCCTTTCTTCCATAACTGACTGAGCAGAAAGGTTAATAGAGCAGAAGGGAATGAAATGCTTTCAGAGACTGCAAAATTACTATAGTGAGAAACAACAGTAGATACGAAGCCTTCAGCATTTCTGCTGTATAATCTAGCTCTCTTTTTTCTGATTTTGGAGATTTTGGGTTCTTGGCCTTGAAAGAGGTAATGTTGACAAGCTTTTAGCTGTAGTAGAAGTATGTTTATTTTTCAGTAGACATAGAACTCTGGTGAATTAAATTAACTGGGCTTTTTGGTTTTAGAAATGCCTTTCTAAAATGAATTTTCTAGCTCTTCACCTGGGATCTGCTTTATCAGTTTATCTCTGTAATAATATCCAAAGAAAAAGTAAATTATTGGCCCTGTCAGCAAAACTTAAGTTTGTTTCTCAGCAACTAATCATGTTGATGACTGCTTTTGGCAGACTGGTAGAGTTTTGTAGAAATCCCATGAGCAGTAGCACAGAATTAATCTCCAGGGTTGTTGTTTTCAATTTTTTTTCATTTTCATCCTAGCAGTCTAATTAGATTACTCATTTCTCTTTACTGAGAAGACCACACAAGTTTTTTGTTTTATTTTGTACAACTTTTCTGATATCATTAAAAAAAAAGAATTACTACAGTCTTATCCACAAGACTTGTAGATAAGATAGTTCTGTGGATTTATGTAGTTCATATTCTACATATTAACCAGATCATCCATTGCTGGTATTGACTGTAATTAGCAAGGACAGCTGTACATTAAAATTCAGGAGTCAGCATATTCCAGTGTTTGAGTCCCTTGCCCACCCTGAGATTCATTTCAGGATCATAACAACACAGACCAATTCCTCACCCTATAGAGAAAGGGAATGAATAACTCAGCCTGTGAAAACTAGCATCTTCCAGGTTGTGCTTTAAGCTCAGTCTTGGGGTTCACCAAGAGACTCATGCAGTTTCCCCAAAGGCTGTGAAAGTTGGTCATGGGCACTTAATCAGTAGCAGTCACAGCATACACTATGTACAACTCTGCTCTGATGCCAACTGAATATTGGGCTGTTGGGGTTTTTTTACCAGTTATCTGAAATATCTAAAATAACATTCTATTTTAGTGCACAACAATCATTAATCAAGATAAATGTTCTCACCTAATGAAAATGGCTTGTATATTCTTTTCAATCATTCTAAACACAGATGAGTTTTAAAAGCAAAATTACTCTTGGTCATAAAGACATCTCTTAGCATAATATAATCCAAATTTAATGTGATAATTGAGAGTTTTATATGGTACTGCATTTTAGTAATGATATTATTGCTCATTACAGATAATGATATAAATTAACACAAAGGCAGCAAAGCAGATATATTGTCAATACTAAAAGGTTCCTACTTACATTATCCTGCTGTGAATGACTGAGCACAAAGATATTTTGTAGGGCAAATCCATATGTTACAATCACTGACTTAAAGAAAACAATCCTAAAAGGAAGCAATGTAATTTGACATTTTCAAAAGAGCAACTGATTTTCTAGTGTTTTGATTTTAGTCAATGTGTTAGTTTGAATATCAAAGTTCAGGCTTTGAGTGTGGTATTAAAGTGAACACTGCCATCAACGTGAAGTCTATTGTGGCTGGAAACCTCAGGGATCAGGGTTCTGCAGTCCCAAGAGTTGCTCAAATGAGGCAGAGTCCCTGCAGAAAAGAGCCTGGTATTTGGTATTCCATTTATCTTTAGGTGTGACTGCATCCACATACAAAAACATGGTAGAATTGTCATTGATTCTTGACAAATAAATGTTCAAGAATCACCTAATATTTTGCAAGCTGGTTTGTTGGGTTCCCCACCTGCCCCTGCCCAAGGTGCAATATTTGTGCCCATTTGCCCAGAGGCAAAGACACAGATTGACTTGAACACCTTGCAATTATTTGGCTCAGAGGCAATTCAGAATATGGTGTCAAAGAAAATATTATTCTGTCTTTAAATAGTGTCCTGCAAGTGTCTAGACGGTCTGTGAAAAGCTGTGGTTCTGGAAATATTTCAGACTTACAGTTCTCATATGACTGTGAAACAATGTGGTTCCAGGAAGGCTGTCTGCTCTGTCACTGGGGTTGTGAAGAGGGAGCTCTGTGTTCCAGGTTCCCACAGAGGAGTAACCAGACAGGATTGCTGCTGCACAGTTCTGCAGAGGAGATGAACAATGGTCACATTCTGCAGTCTGGACATTATAATTAGGAAGACAACAATACAACACTATGTGAAGCAATATACTTATAATTAAGTCTGCATGTTTTCGGGGTGGAGGAGGGAGATAATTTCATGACACTCAAGTGGAGCATGCTTATGTGAAAGAGAACAAACAGGACACGCTTGTGGGTTGGTGTGGTTTTTTTCTCCAAATATTTTTTTCAAAGAGATCACAAGCCAGCATTGCTGAGGCAAGAGTTAAAAAACTGATGTCATGGCGCTCGACAGTAATTAACATAAAACGTCCTTTTTTTAATTGTGTAGTGATGAATGTAATAAAATGTATTTCCCGCCATAAAATGTTATAACAGATTGTGATGGAATACATGAATATACCAAAATGAACATTATATATTAATTCAATATAGGCAGGAGGTTGTTGCTTCTTAAACAAATACAGAGGGCCTGTTTCTTTTGCCTGCAACTGCAAAAACTCCTTTGCAGGCAAAGGAATTTTCCCCAATTCTGCTGCTGCTGCTGCAGACCAACGAGACTCACTGGAGTGGAATCTGAACCACTACATGTTTGAACACCCCAAGGTTCAGGAGTGTCTGAGGCGTCTTTGTGTGCACATTTGGCTGCAACTTAGAGTAAGATATGTTATTGCTCAGAATGGAGAAAGAGATGACTAGTTCTGAGCTTCTCTACTCATGGCTTTGATGTAGCCATATTCCTTGCATAGATTGGGACCATGCTATCATAATTTCTACCAGCAATCCCAAAGACTTGGAGAGCAGCTGGGAATCAGTGGCTCACAGGGACATAGGGACAACCAGAAATGTGATATAAGAACAATTCCCCTTTGGTCAGGGGATTTGAGGAACTTTTTAACTGTATTTTCTATATCCCTTCCATGCAACACTGTGCATCTCTTCAGACTGGTTAATCTCAGTATGGAGTCAGTATGACTGTATTGTCCTATGGCCTAGACTGCTGCAGAATATTTGGATCCAAGGGTTTTGGCTTTATTGCTATTCTGAGGGAAAATCCAGCACAGGATCCTTAAAGCATCATTCTGATTCATGAGGTACAGCTTTTCTGCTCAAGTGTGTTCCAGGGATTTCTTCACCTAGTATCTACCCTTCAGAAACAACCCTTGACTTTGAAAGTAATAAGGTAATTATTTCCCATACTAAATCAGAAAAAAATAATCCTTTTTTTCCTCAAGGTTATGTTAGTAATGAGGGATAATGCAAAAAGCTGTGCTTTGCCAGATTGAATCAAAAGTAGCTTTCCTTCTCACTGAAAAACCTTTTTCAAAGGTAATACACATAGTCTTATAGAGATATTCTCTCTGTAACAAGTAATTTGGAACCAAAATGCTAGCCTTTAACTATGAAAGTGCTGAATGCCCCTAAACTGTCCCATCTTGCTGGAATTCTCTGTGTTGATGGATCAAACTTCAAGGTTGTCTTTCTTGGTCCTCTTGTACCAAGTAGGAAAGCTCACAAAAATGTACACCTAGAAACTGCTGTTTAGTACTTCTAAATATTTAATTTGATGTTGGTTCTGCCTTTTTTCTGCTTCATCCCTTTTGACTCTGTAAGTAAAAGCTGGCAAGATTTGGCTCAGTTATTCTGTAATTACGAGGCTTTAAATCTCTTTTTCTTTGAATTTTACTGAGGCAAAACAAATACTCATTGACGTCAGCAGAAGCTTATAGGAATAAGGAAAGACAGAAAACTGCACAGTTCTGCAGCTGTAGCTCTGTCTAAAAGACATGTAACTTAATAGATATCTCTAGTAGCTAAGGGAGGACTCAGAGTCAGAATTTGCCTGTAGCATCAGTTTTATTCCTTTGACATTTTTCTCGTCTTGGATCTGGTTTTAGTCTTGCTACCATGGTAACATACGGTGAGGCTAAAAGGTATTCCAGAGAAAAGGTCTCTCCACGCTGACAGGCAGCAGAAGGGAATAGAGGCCAGAGCTGCTGTTTGCAGCTGTGAATAGCAAAGGGAGAATGAGAGGGGTTGTAAACATACTTTCTGTTTGCATGTATGCAGGCAAAACCATTGGTGCAAAATTTCAGCATTAACAGAGCATTAAAAGTTGAATTGGATAAAATAATTTTTATTTCAGATGAAGACTAGCAGGATGACATGACATGTTAGCTTCACAGCAAAGAATTAGATGCCATGACCCAAGTTATTTTTCTCTTCCTGTGTCTAAAATACTCCATCATTGCTAACTAGAAACATATAACAATAATAACTTCTTAACATTTGAGCAGTTGATTTAATTGTATCCATGTTTTCCCTATGCACTTTTTTTTTCAGTAGGAGTTTATGAAAATTGGTTCCCAGATACCCTGAATTTGATGTGCCTTATTGCATATGCTCAGTGCTCATTTTCTGCATGTTAAGAGCTGGCTGTATTCACCATGGGCAGGAATAGAGCCTACTCAATATCCTGTAAATATTATGCTTCTTTTCCATCTGTCTTGCAAGATGCTGCATACCCTCAGCTTCTAGGAGAACAGAGTTTGAGAGGTCTCTTTAGGATTAATGGTGTAGGTAAGAGAATCAGTCTGGGAAGGAAAGGATAATCCAGGCCAGTTGCAGATGTGGGTTTATCAGCCTCCTATATGCCCAGCTCCTATGCAAACAGACAATTGGAGGATTCTGTCAGAAAAATAACTCAGTTAAATGTCAGTTAAATACTAAAAGCACTTTTGTGATAGGTATTCTGCTGCACAGTGTAAGGAGAATATTTCTATCATGAATGCACATCCCTCCCATGGAAGTGTGCTGTACAGGTTATTCCTGTGCTCTCAAGTGAAATAATCCCTGACAGCAAAGGATAGTTTTGTCCAAATAACTGCATCTGTAGTGAGGTAATTGTCAGTAATAATATCCAAGCAAAAAGCTTTTCTACAAAAGCTTACACAGAAGGCTTTTCCTGATAAAGGAAAATATTACAAATTTTAAAAAAATAAAAAGCAGCTTTAAAAAAAGTCATATTTCCCAGGGAAATATTACAGCACTAAATCTTGTTGCATAAACATGAAAGACATTTCAAGCTTAGTGAGGAGTAAATATGCCAGCAAAACAAAAAACAATAAGACTGAATTTTTACAGGTGTCACTTTGGACAATAGAAGGACACAGATATTATTGCAAAGGGGCCCAGTGACTGCTTACCATGTGTATGTCACAGGATATCCAAGGAGCCCATGTCCTGTCCTTCTCTTAGCTCAAGCCATGTTAACAGGGCTGTGGCACATATAAGCTAAAAGGGAGATTTACTTTTGTTCTCCCATGCCCTTATCCCCAGCAAAATCTGCATGGATTAACACACCAGTTCACATTCCTGGGAGCTGACAGCAAGCTAACAAACTGTCACCCTTGTTTTGTTGGGTGTCCTCCTTTCCACAGACCAAAGCTAAACAGACATATTCCAGAAGACAGAGACTACATAATTTTTCTTCCTATGGACACGTGTTCAGTTTTAAAAGCCATTTATGCCAATGACATGAAAGAAAACTCTTCTGGTCTGAGAACAGTATCTGCAATCATAATGCAGCTCACAGTTCATGTTAAAGACAAGGTAGATTTGTAAAAGACCACAGCAGTGATTCTGATAATAAAAATCATGTTGCCTCATTGCACTAATGAAAGCTGTAGTATTAAAGCTTTTTTTATCCAGTATCTCAGCTAGAATAGACTGCAGCATGCATCTTTTCTTTCATTACCACATATCAATGATGCTTAAATAAATATTATTGATATTAGTGTCTGTAATACTAATGGACTCGTTGCAATAGGGGCTGATATGAACAGCAACAGAACAGAACCAGCCCTAGAGTGAAAAATGGGCAGGTTTTTAATTCAGATTATTCTTTCATATAGCTGAATAAGATTTGGATCGTTACCTGCGACACTTGGGTTGCCAAAGTAACCTTGACTAGCCAGCTGATGTTTGCTTACTGCATGACACTATCACCATGGAGATCCTGCCCATGTGATTTTGCAGACATGATGCAGTTGCAGGCTTCTCTGACACAGAGCATTGAGCGAGAGAGAAATTAATTATTGGTAAGGAATACTCTTGCAGAGAGCTCTTCTTTCTGTCAGAGACCCTGCAGAGAACCTCATGCAGAAGCTAAACTGCTTATTGGTTTAGGTGCATATAGAAGATTAGGGCAATAGGAGGAAGCTCTTCTGGCTTTCATAAGGAAAATATTGAGCTCTTTTAAAGGAAATTCATGGTTCACTTACACTGGAGGAGTGGTCAGAAAGTGCTGACCTGCATAAAAACCATGTGTGAAGCATAGTATTTATTTACAGAATGTACATTTGACTAATTGAAGCCTATTGAATACTATGAGTATCCGTCTATCAACTGAGACTTCCCTTGTCCCACTACCTGCTCTTCTCACTAACATGCAACCTAGTGATGTCAGGGAAGATTAACCAGTGGAACAGGGTATGAAATTTGGAATGGGAATTGAAATTTGTTCATTTACACAGAATATTCCAAATTCCCTTTGAAAAGTAGTTTTCATGCTATGCACTTTCCTTTCCAGCATCTGTGTTGGAAACATTCCTTTTTTCTCCTGATATTTTTGGAGAAGAGAAGTAAAAGATTCTCAGGATAAAGCTATTTTGACATTACAAAATGCATTGTTCTCTTATATTTGAAATTGGCTGTGCAATGACAGGTGCTGTTACTATTTCTGTGTGCTTCCATTGTTCCTGTTTGGAAGTGAGGGACATTCCCTTTGTTTGGGTGCTGATAACATTTTTGACAACACATTTTGATACAGCATTAGAATGATCAGTGAGCTTTAGAGATTACAGAGATAACTGAACTAATTTCACTTCTGGCTTGGATTAAATTCATAACCTTGGTTATGAAAAAGGGGGATGACGGGTTCCCTTATTGTAGGCAGAATTTCTTTCACATACCTCAGGGAAATCCACTGTCAGCAGAGGGTCCCAAAAAAAAAAGTACACAGTCATCTGCCACCACGCCATAAACTTGTCTGATCTCAGAGCAAGAGGGTAGAAAAGCTGTCTGCAAAAATGGAAATCTAATCTTGATATGGCACGTTGTGCAACAAACTGCATTCAGCCTCATGGAGTTAAAAGAATATCTTCTGTTGCAGTAGTGTCTTTCAATTCCTTTTTTTTTCCCTGAAGTAAATGTGGAACTTGACTAAAATAATAAATATATAAAATTCATTATATTACTGAGCTGAGCAGCTTCATAGGATGATGAAAGCATTATGTTTTCACTTTTCCATTAGGACATTTTTCCATGCCATATTGCCTTCATTGTTTTCTCTACTAAACATCCATAATACTAACATGGGCCTAAAGCCCCCAATGTGTTATATTGGCATAGCAAGCGGTTTCGTGTTCCAACTTTGCAATCTCTTATTTTACTCCTGAGATTGCCAAAACAAGAGCCAAATACAGATACAGATCATTATGTTTAAAATAATATCCAAAGACTTGAAAACAGCATCCCATTCTGAGGCAGGTTGCATTTATCTTTCACGCCATGAAATCTTGCAATAGATAAATAACAGTTCTCTGTTTAACTTTCCCAGTATCTATAAAGCAGTGCATCAGTTAACACTGTTGATTAAGGTAAGTGGCTCAGCTCAGTTTTGGAAAGATTTGAGGCTACAGAAGATGTGCTTATTTGAAGCCAAATAAGAAACCTTAAACAGGACACAATAACCAAAGTTCTTGAAACGTCTGAAGAGTACCCCAAGAGAGACATTATGGTGGTGTTAGAGAGGATTCAGTACAACAGTCATACTTCATACTTGCAGAGCACACAGCTGACGTGAAACATCTCAGAACATTCCTTGACCAGTAACACAAAAGCTTTTCTGCCCTTACCTTACCTCTTCACCAGAGATTATTGACAGTAATTATTGCTCTTCTCAGTATGATGCGCAATACAGATGGACAGAAATGGCTCTGATCCAAGAGAACCTCCAAGAGAACCATAATGTCCCCTAGGCAAATATCCTTGCATCAAGGCTTTTCTACAACAGTCTTTCTTTGCCAGCTTTGTGTTTTGTTTTCTTTTGTTTAATCCTGTGCATGTATCAGGACTCTTCTGAGGAATTCTTTTGGTAGCATTGGTAGTGTAACACCTTTTTATTGCTAACATGGTGCAATGGTTCTTTACTTTCCCTAAGAAGATCTATATATTTTATATTCTTTGCCTCTCTGCTTGGGTCTAGGAAGAAGCTTGTAGAAGGCTCAGAAAATCTGTAGCACTTAGGCACTTAAGATGGAAAATAAGAATTTGAGTACATTGCTTTTGTCTTTCTAGACCATATTTTTGTTTTACAGGTGACTTCATTTTTGCATAGGTTGTCTTAATTTCCAGATTGACTGTCATTGCTGAAAAATATTTGAATGGGGATACATGGTAACATATCCATGACTGTACCATTTGTAGAGCTGAAAGAGATAGGAGAAATATCAGTTCAAATTTCTTTCTCCAATTATGAAAGCATATTCCCTGAAACAATTGCAAATTGTCTCAAGCTGAGCTAGAAAGTTTCTTTTCCTGTGTCTGTTACCATGCGCTACTACAATAAACAGAGAGAGGGAGATGATTCCACTCTACAGTATCCTTAAAACCTGTTAGTCAAACTAAAATACAAATATAAAAATATAAATATAAAATATAAAAACCCTTTGGATTCTTGCTACTGGAAGGTATACTTCTTTTGAATCAAAGCCACTTCAGAGAACCTCCTGTAAACTCTAGGATGTCCATATGCCTGACTGTATTACCCCTACATGGCTCTGATTTTAACCAAGTGCAGAATGATTTGCTGTCTTCATTGGTAACGTGCAAAAGCTCCATAGCACGCTGTGCACAAGGCAGACTATACACACCACTTCAGTGTTTGCATGAAAAAGTAAATGCTTTTATATAGTCTTCATAGAACAAATTAAGTCTTAACCATACTTGCATAGCAAAGGTTTTTAATGCTCTCTGCCCTCTGTAGTATGAGGGAATGGTTTTAGCATTCAGGCGCCTTGGGAAACAAGTAGTTGAAGTCTTGGTTGAATAAGTGGACTGTTAGCAGCCATAAACATAAAAAGTACTCGTAAAATAGGTCATGGTCTCTTAATTCAGACACAGTATGCTGAATGGCATTGCACTAGTACAGAATTTGACTAACTGGATAGGTAACTTGCAAATAACACTAAAATGCATCTGTTACATCAGCTCTTCAAACCTTTTACACATTTCTTTTTTAATGTATTGCAATAGCTCCATCTGGATTCCATAGACACTATTATATATTTTATTGTTCCCTTTGCCTCTGCCTGCTGTTTGCATTTGCAAGCTACTTACAAGTGTCCTGGAAACAACTCCTGAGCCTTTTCTCCAGAGCCTTAAATCTGATACTGTGCTTGTGAAAAATGCAGAGAAAGCACATTTTCTCAAATTTGCCTTGCTAAATATGATACGGTCCAAATGAAAATAAATGTTGCACACCCTGCTTTCCACATGATGTTCTGGTAATAAATTTCAATGGATGGGCAAGTGTGGCTGTTGGTTTCTTGTAGACTCCTGAAAGTTTGATTTGGCTAATAAATAAGAGTCATAAAAATTTAAGACAGCTTCTTCTTCACAGTTGTGAAACAATAATTGTCCATAGAGCAGAGCAAGTCTTACAGAATAGTTAGGTATTGTTTATGGTGTAAGGTAGCTTCATAATAATTATTGTGACTTTGTGGACTCCACTTCAAGGTCAACTTTCTATTAAGTGAGTTTCATAAAAATATGTTTTTGAAGGTTGATTTACAGTTATGGTTTAAGTTAGAAAGTCTTTGTGTTTTGCAGTGCAATTTTTCTTTTGTTCCAACAGATTTTTTTAAGCCCAGTATTTACTAATTGAGGGAACCACTTGGCAAAATTAAGGTTATAATATAGAGTTCAGTGCATTCAGCTTTCAAAAGGCCAACAGATGGTAAAGATGTTTTGTATCCAGCATCTGTTAAATTTAATTGGAAGCTGAAAGCTGTATGCACTTAGTATTTTTAAAAATCTCATACCTCCTCCTGTAGTAGACATTTGGTAATTATCTCAGGTATCTAGACCTCAGTTAAGGTTTTTAAATGTACTGTAGGGGACCCACCTGCTCCCAAGTCAGCATATTGTTTCAAACTTCTATGCCATTATTCTAAAAGTATTCAATAAAACTATGTCACAGATGGTAGATCCTATTAACATAAACTCTGTCTTGTCTCAACATAGCCTGTTATGCCAGCAGAAATAGTGTGATGGGGATATGAAACAGCTTTTATGTGTACATTTTGAGTTCCTGAAGTTTCCCACCATGAAAGTGAGGAAACTCTTGCCATCTTCCAATTTCCAGTGATTTAATAGTGATCTGCATGCTGCACATTGAACATTCAGGGTAATGCATTCACAATTTCAATCGTCAGCACTGAGCTCTCATGAGTTCTGAAACTTCATACATCAAAGTAAGCTCCTCTCAAGTGCAGTAGTAAGAAGAGGTTTTTGTTTCTTACGTGTACTAATTGCAGCCAGCTGTTAAATGTCTAGCCATAATGGTATCTGTAGGACACTACTTAAAATGGGAAAAAAAAACAAAACCAAACTTGCCTCTGGAGTGAGAACACAGTACTGCATTAATCACAGCCACTGCCTGGATTCAGCATTGCCTCTATTAATAATGTAAAATAAACTAATAGAAAAATATTATAGGTCAATTAAAAAAAACATTTCATAGTTTCAGTTATAGTAGGACTTCTTGATAAATATTCTGCAAAGGGAAAATCTAATGAACAACCTGTAATGATTAACTCCCATAGCCTCAGCTAACCATTACTTTTATGGTGCATTAACATTATGTGTGTGTTACTCTTCAGAAACTGTCACTGAGACTCACATCTCATTTTGGCAAACTAATGCAAAAATCATGCCTTACAAATTCACTAAAAAATGTTTAACTACTAATTTTTTTCAAGCAGCTGTTTGAATGACCTTGCACATAGCATGCCTGAAAAGTATTGCTGGATTTAGAAGGAAGGAATTCAGGCTTCTTTTGGTGTTTTTCTGTAAATTATCAATAGGTTATCTTTCTTTCAGGTGAAGGAGGCCATGCAGAGAATCCATGACCGGGGAAATATTGGAAAACTAATTCTGGATGTGGAGAAAGCACCCACTCCCCTGGTGAGTGCCAAGTGCTACATACCTGGTGTACAGTCACACAAGTTAAAGCATGGCAGTTACTTTTGGAGATGTGTCCCTTACAGTTTTTTTTACTAGCATTTTCTCCTAAATCCATAGCACCTAAATGCAACCAATAACTTATGTATTTAACCCCAAGTGAAAGTAATTATAATTGTAATTCCTAGAGTCCTAGCAGTTACTTTTCTATACTGAATGGTTATCTGTCTCTCCAAAAATGTGTCTGGAAGTCTTAGATCAGGGTAAACTGGCCACATCTCTTTCTGTCCCTGTGATGGAAAACAAGCAGACATTCCACATAATACAAAATTCCTGTATGAATAAATGGGTTGTACAGAAAAACACACAATATCACTTCAGTGTACAAATGTTGAAATGCTTTCTGATTCCCATACAAAAGCCTAATATATCTCTGGTAGGAATTTTTTAAATAAAGTATAAAGTGTGATATCTAAATACATCTTTCTAGAAATGTTCTGAAGGAAGATAGTTGCGGTAGAAATTTGGTCTACAGGATATGGAGAACTTAACATGGCACTGAAACATTTCAGAGAGCGGCAGTAAGTGAGAGGCATACTCATATGTAGGAAAGAGCAGTAAAGAAGATAAGGAAAAACTGATTTCACATCAATACTGATACTTGAAAGAACAGAACCTGGAATTACAGTTAAGCTCTTCTTGCACTTACTCCAAACTTGGCCCCAAATCTCACACAAAATTACTGCATGCAAAATGGAGGCTTTTGGGGCCTCACATAAGGAAACTGGGTGTTATTTTGCAGCTGAATTGCATCTTAAAACTGTAAAAAAGAATCCATAACACAACATTAATACATTTATTATGTATTTTCTTGATATTATATATTCACGATAGGCAGTGGTTAGAAAGTGAGAACAAATTTGATACACTTTCATGAAAAAACTCTTTTTTAACTTCCCATATGAAAAAAGCATGATGTGTTCCTTAAATACTCCTGAAGGACAAATTTCTGCAAATTGCTTACTACCTGTACAGGCATCTTCAATAAAATTTGGAAATGCAGTTTCTCCTTACTCCTTTATGATTCAAGATTTGCACTCTGTCATAGATATATTC
The DNA here is from genome assembly GCA_023637945.1 of Phaethornis superciliosus. Lineage (NCBI taxonomy): Eukaryota > Metazoa > Chordata > Aves > Apodiformes > Trochilidae > Phaethornis > Phaethornis superciliosus. Next base: position 6,258,224 of record JAJQWJ010000014.1, on the reverse strand, counting down.
TACTAGCATCTATATATCTACTGTTTATGACATTTCATTGTTTTTTGATATGTAACAGTTGTTCTGTGAGTTTGCACGACTCGTGTGGGACCAGGTACTATCCATTAGTTGGCATTAAAGAATATTGCTCAGAGTAGTGCTCAGAATAGTGCTCCCTGTTTCTGGAAGAGAAGGTACAGAAGGAGTTGTAAACCAGAGGTCTTACACATTCTGTACTTCCTATACAGCTGTGTTTCTTATCTGGAAACCTAATGTCAGTTTGCTGTATGTGCACAGATCAGGGTCTGCTTGTGCAACTGGCCTACAAAGCAGTGTTCTTTTAGGTAATTCAGCAGCAAGCCAGGAGGGAACATCTTATAATTTTGGCTGGAATTGATGTAGTGCCAGCAAGTTTTGCAGAGGCAGAATGTTTATTTTCACATTGCAGACATGTCTTCTTTCGTTTTTAAAGTCACTTTGTCAAATTAATCAAACTGAAATAAGAATGAATAAAACAATATGAAAGGTGCTCTGATGTCCTTCATCTTTTGTCCTGCAGATGGCCAACGACAGCACAGAGACAAGTGAGGCTGGAGAAGAGGAGGAAGATCATGAAGGGGACAATGAAAATAAGGAGCGCATGCCCTTCATCCAGTAACAGCCAGAGGTGGTGGAAGCAGAGAGGTTGATGGAGTAGAAGGGAACAAGACTGGGAGATCTCTTCTGTGCATCAGTGAACAAATGCTGTAGTACAGTGTGTGTTGTATTTGTCTGCAGTCAGCTGAGCTATGAGCTGTTGATAATTGTTGTTTTGAACTCAAGTGCCATTCTCATCCAGTGCAGTATTATGAAATTTCCTGTGTAATACCCAATTTCCCTGTAGGAGTCCCATGTATTTTTCTGTTTCAGTTTAAAAGCCTTATTAATTTACTGTGTAATTTTAGATGGGCATCTTTCCCATGCAAATTCCAACATTTTGCATAAAGTTGTTTGGGCTTTTTTTGCAAGTTGGAAGTAGTAAAAAAAAAGAATTCCCCACTTGCTGTCTGGAAGATTCTAGTAACTGGAGGGAGGATTTTAAATTGGTGGGTTTTCAGTGTTTAAATGGATTATTTTTAAATGAGGCACAGATAAAAGTTGCAAAAAATGTGAGTTTTCAGTTTCCTTGGTCATGCTTTATCATTTTATAAGCAATCTTCATTTTCAAAAATACCTCATTTAGAATTGTGGAATCTGAAATTCTGCAAGAAATCATTAATTGAGAGACTTTGGTTAGTTATTGTATAATCACATTAGTCATCAGCACCAGTAATTAAACACTTCATTCAATGTACCAACTGTCATGCTTTCCTGTTGTTCTGAGCTATCACCAGTATATTACAGGCAAAAAAAAAGGTCAATGAGACACTCTTTAGACTCAAAATTTTAATGGCCTGTAGCAATTAGCATTGTTATTGGCAGACCAACAACTCATCTCTGTCCAAAATCCAAGCCAATTTTATATTTCTTTTGAAGATTGTATTGGTGAGGATCACTGATGAGTATGTGGAAAGAAATTTCTTGATGGAGCTTACTGGTCTGAAATGACTAATGTGTTGATCAACTATCAAGCCAGAGCTGAACTCCTACAGAAGCTAAACCCATTAAAAATGAGTCCTAGGCCTTAATCCCATCAGAAATTATGCATCGGGATAACTTTAGGTGAGTAGTTCTTTCAAAAGCTCTGCTCCACATGTACATTTATGTTTGTAATTTTTTACCAGGATCAAGTAGTCAAAGACCAGCTAGTCTTATCTACCTCCCACTAGTGGAAACTATATCTAAACATGACAAAAGTCAGTATTTTTTCCATGTTTTTCACCTATCCAAGCAGCAGCTACTCAGGTGCTCAATTGTCTTCTTAAAACAACTGTTTTAAAATGGCTGCAATCACCTACAGTAGAAATGCTAAAAGAATGACAGAGATGTTGTATAATGCCATGTATCTTTGAATTAATATATTTTTTTCAAAATAAAGTATTTCCCCTGGCATGACTAGTTGTTCACCTAAATCTGTAAGTATCCTGTAGTGATAGAAGTTAAAAACTGATACAGAAAAGTGGAGATGGAGGGCGTCTCAGGCTTTGCTCAATGTGAAAGGTCTTGTGGGTCTGGATGACTTCTTTGTGTGGCTTTAGAAGATTGTCTCTTTTTTTTTGTCTGTCTGTTTCATCTTGCTGCCTGAGTATTAATGTCCATCTCTTTTCACTATTACAAAGTTGCTGTTCTAATACCAGGTAACTGTGCAGAATGTTCATTTTGAAAGAGTTTCCCTTGGGTTAAACAAATTAAAATATAATGAGAAGAAGAAACTGTGGAGAAAAATGTCAAGAAAACTTTTGAAATATTAATCAAACCAGAACTTCAGTTTTCTCTAGATGTTGATGCAGAAATTCACTGTAGTTGAGTTTCTTTTCAAGCTAGACTTATGTATGTGTCCAGTGCCACATGGGGCCCAAACTGGGACTTTATCCACAGAAAAAATAGTATATATTCAGTGACAATTTTCCATGTATTGGGCTTGCCAATTGGGCTTTTAAGAAAGATCATTAAGTTTTCATGACTCATAAGCTGACAATGGCAGGAAACATGCCCAATTTTGTTTTTGCAGTTAGTGTAATGATGTTGTCCTGCAACAAATCTTAACATAACTAGGAATTTTGATTTGACGCCAAAGTGAGCAATATTGCTGGTGATCTTTGAGCTGGCAGTAAAGTGGCATTCTCAAGGCCTTAAATTAGTAGGGCAAGCAGAATAGCAAATCCGTTCTTCTGTTATAAACTGCAGTATGGTTTGCTCTACAGTTACATGACCCTTCAAGAAAAATAAAGATAGGTGATCTTGGTCATGGCCACAGACACCATAAGGACAACAATCAAATGGAATAATTTTGGCTAACTCTTCCTGGGTTTCTTAGCAGGGTGAAAATACTCTTCATGCTAATTCATACCAATTTAGGGCCATTTTCTGATCAGTAGAGTATCAGGTAATAGCAGCAAGTACAAAGGAATATTTGGATAAGTATTACCATCAGCAAGCTAAACTCTACTCTGTGTTTTACTGGTATTAGTATGGCATATCAGAAGGTTACTACTGAAATGATTTGAAATTTTTCAGGTATCTGTTCTGGAAGCAGGATCTGTGCTAGCAGAATTTGGCCCACAATCCCTAAGGACTTTTTAGAGTACCACAAACAGTAGTATTGCCTCTGAAGTGGTAGAGGGCGTGCTATACAAAATGATGATGCTGAGACTTGTTACTGACCAAGTCTTAGCACAGTAGAAAAAGGTTTGTGCTTACTACTGACAGTGATGTTTAAACAACTCTTAAGACAATTGGATAGTTTCTTCAAGTGAAACAAATTATTTCTCAATTTGCCTTAAAGGAACTTTGAAAGCTTCTCTTTAACTTAAGCCTGATTGAAGTGAACTGAAACACTGTTTAATTGTATTTGTTGCTTTAGAGCTTTTGTTATATTGTGCCTACAAAGCAAATTATGTTTACATAAAAATATAAATAAAATATTGAGCATAGCATTATCCTTGGTTTACATGTTTTATTCTAATATTATAGTCACATTAGGAAACTGTCTTAAAAGTTTGAGGGCCAATTTTCCATTCTGGTCACTGAAGGATATATAAAGATTTATTTTTATTATAGACTACATCACGGTTACTAAAATGTCTGAGTGTGCTACTTTACAGAACATTAGTGCTTTAGTTAGGTAGAAAATGCTGAATATTACACTCTAAGAAATTAAAAACCTTATATAAGCACCATTCATTAGGAGTTTAGGAATGTGTATTTTGATATGAGTAGAAACCAGTTTCCAGTATTTTAGCACTCAGATTGCACTGGGAGGATGGACGGACACACAAGTTATCCTCAGAGCAAGTTCCTTTCAGAAATTATGATATTCTAAGGGAATAATCTTAAAATAGGATCCAAAACAGCTACCACCAAGTTAGCTAATAGAAAGCAGGAGGGCACGATTGAATCTAAAATCTCACTCTCCCTGGGCCTTGGTCTTAACTCAGGGCTGCAAGGAGGCTTGCACATTTTCTTTCAAAGAAGTGATTATGGCTACCAGACTTTACAGGTCATCTCAGGCCTGTACTTGAGCACATGACTTTTAAGGGCTCCCTGCATGAAAGAAAGAAATAGTTCAATGAACTTTGGTTTAATATCTAAACAAAGAAGCAATGTTAGCTTTGGTTCATTCCAGTCATGCAGGACATGTTCTAAAGCCTGTAATGTTCCTGAAAAAATCTCACTTCAGTAGTTGCTGCCTCTGCTCTATAATCTAAAAGCTCATATGAACACTTGGCTGATTGTGAAGAGGAGCAAATTTCTGCCCTCTCTTTTCAAGTCTTAATAAGCAAATTATGATCACTGCATCCCTAATCACTGGGTCAGGATAAGGTAGAAAGCAAGCAGCTATAGCCTTTTGCAAACTCTGATTACTATCAAAGGTCTGGTGTTTACCAGCTTCCACTCTGGGCCAGATCTATATTCAGCTGTCATATGATGGAAGACAGGCTGCTCGCAGACAAACAGGGATGCAGCAAGCTGCCTCTGTGTGGCATTTGGGCAGATAAAACACAAAAACCATCCTAGGATGTTACTGAGGTCCTTTGGTCTCACCTCATCCCCTCTTTTGTCCTTTCCTTCTGATTTTCTATTGTTTAATCGTGGTTGATTTTTGTCAGAAAATACTATTCTGATATGGCCATGATTGCCAGCACCCGACACACTTCAAACCTCCTAGAAGTTCCTAGAGAACCCTGCAGGAGTTTCTCTCCTTCACAGCACCTAAGCTTCTTGGTGTGAGCTAGTGTTTTGTTTTACTGTAGAAAGCCTATAATTGCTATCTGCATCAAGGCACCTTTTTCCCAAGTAATTTGTAACACCTAGACAAACATACTGATGTTCTCCTTTTATATTCTAATCTCCTGATTAGAATATAAAATTCAGATGTATCTTAATCTCAGTCTGAGCTGACTGATTGTGCTGGGTTGATCCTAAGCCATTTCTTTCATGTTTACCTGGCATGTCTGCTGTCAACTACTGCTGCAGCAAATGGCAGAAATGGTTTTCTGAACGTTGCCTTGATCTTTGCTGTGTCCAACACACCTCACCACCTGCATGCTAGCAGAAACTGGAAGGTGTTTTGAGACCAGTGCAGATGATCAAGAGTTAAAGGATTAAGGCATAAAAGAAATTTGTCCCTGCCCAAGAGTAACAACTGAGTAGAATTTGCAGCATGTTTGGGTTGATTTTTTGTAAGCTTGAAAGGGAAGCTGTGGGGGGAGGAGGGGGCTGTTAGAGGTGTGGAGTTCAGTCAATGCCCACTCTGTTGCACTCCTGTGTGGCAGCCTCCAAGGGCTTTCTGATTTTGCTCTGTTTTTTACCACATGACTGAAAACCTTAGTCATTTCAGGGAAAGTGTTCAGTACTCAGAGTTGAGTTTAGCTCACTGCTCTCTGTATGAAACCATGAGTATTTACCAGGCTGTAGAAAAGCTCATCAACACAAACCTAGGAGGTAAACAGAGCAGCTGCATCACTGCTTCCTGCCCTGGAAGAATACAGGGTCATGTCCACTTTCATCTTGCAGAGAGAATGACCAACTCCTAGTGGACTTAACACAGGTAGATTAACCCTTCACATATGGAAACCTTTCTTCTGCTCCACAGGCATTTTCAGTAAGATGAGAAAAAAAGGGCAGGAAGAAGCATTGGCAACCTTCAGAGCAATTGGCCTGGCTCTTAAAAAATCAAACACCTGCCATCATATAAGACAGGCTCTAATTTAGAAAGCAATGGTCTTCAAATTGTTGGTAAAAGCTTTAAAACTGACTGAACTACAAATCTAAAGAGAGTAAAGAAGACTCCTTAATCTTGCTGCTTCTGAAACTTCATGATGTTTCATGCTTGGACTGGGCAGCAAGGGATTAAATGGGTGGGCTCAGGGATGCCACTGACATTGTTAGTTTAGGAACAGCTGCCAGCTTTAAAAAGGGGAAGAGGGTTGTGGTTTGGGTGAATGGAGTCTGTGACTGAGGGAGGGCTGCAGGAATGGGGGGAACTACTTGATTTCCTTTGAAGATTAAGAGGGCTTTGATCTGCCTGGATGAGGTTTTTGGTTTTTTTTTTACTGCTAGGGACTATGCTGAAAAGCTACCATTAACCCAGAAGAGCTGGGAGAAAAAGTGAAGGAAAACTGTTGTACCACAAGAGCTGAGGGGCTGGGGAATGGGAGCTGAGTGATTTTCTAGGAGCAACTTTGCTCTTAGAGCTACAGCTGTGAAGCACTTGAGCTGCCCATACCCCCAGCTCCTGCCAGCTGCTGTACCTGTCATGTACAGGGGCTCACTTGCTGGTCCCAGGTCCAAGGTCCCAGCTGCCATCAACCAACCTCCTGCTACCTGAAGCCCTGCTGGAAGCAGCTCTGCCTCTGCAGACCTGGAAATGTGCTACGTTCTGCCAGGCATTGGCTGTGTCCCTGCCAAATATCATTTTCCTGATAAGCTGCAGGTTCCAGTACAAATCATTTTGTGCTCTTCTGCTAGATAATCTTTGTAAATACATTTCCCTCATGGACAGATATGTTTCACTGTATAGCACAGCAGTAAATGACACAGCATCTTAGCTGCCCAGGAAGAACAGAGTGAGACAGCAGATATGCCAGATGCATTATTTATTATGAGAATTTCTGTACTATCCCTGAAATAGCTAGCACATGGGACAGACAGGTGATAAGTTAATGACTAAACAATAATTGTAAAGACTGACAGGTCAAGTTAGCTGAATGGTGACTGGGGTGTCTTCCAGTGATACAGGCATCATGTGGCCTGGAAGATGTTTTCCAGAGGATTCCAGGGGAAAAAACATGTCTCTTGTTGCTAACTCAGAAAAGAGATTATAAGTGAAGTGGTTTTTCTTTTCTAAGTCAGTTTGCTTTGGTGGATTAATTTTCCGTTCCTGTGCTGCTGTTTTTTCCTTCCGGTGTTTGCATTTTATATTAGGAATATTTTCCCACTGGAAAAAAAATTAAAAAACCAAACAAACCAGGTCTCCTGTGACACACCCAGTATCTCACTGGTCCTATGAAAGCATCCCTTTGGATTCCTGGACCATGTATATTGCAGACAGGAAGAGTGATACTAAGTGACTTGTCCAATATTATTCTCATTTGGCTTAAGAACTTAAGTTTCTCTGGTATTTGAATATTTACTTAGTGAAGGAATTCCAATTAAACTTAGCAGCTGAAATGGAAGTTTTGCCTCCATGGCTGAAAGCTGTGTCTCAAATCATAGCTTCTTACCTTCTCCAAAGCAATGGAGATGCAGAGAGTGTTACTCTGCACACCCTACACTGAGGACCTGTCAAGAAAGCCCCATAGACATATATGCAGCTGAAAGACAATAGTCTGAATTTTCCTTGCTTTCTCATCAAATATGATAGGTCAATACTGAACCAATACTGAATGTTATCGTTATGAGCATGTTCCACTATTTTCTTTATCATCCTATATCCATCATTTCATATACATGAAATGTATATCTGAGTAGTTACCTTTGGCAGGGCATTTCAAGGAAAGGAGAAACTTGGATCCCCAAACCCAGTCTGTTCCAACAAGCAGTGCCTGGCTCTAGATGAGACTGTAGGTCCTGCCATTCTGGCTCATCCTCATGGATGGAAATGGCTTGATCCACCTGAGGATCAGGTGGGAAATGTTGTTGCATGTTGGGCTGTAAAAATGAATTCTATAATTCTGGTCTGATTGCCAAGTGGTGTTGGATGCATACATGGGTGGTGTCTTTATGCAGTGTGTCGCTAGAGAGAGGCAGTACTCACAGGCTCAGCACAGGCATGCAGCAGGAGGTTTACAGAAGGAATTCTGTAAGGTCTCACCTGAGTGATCAGTCTGGAACTGCTCACCTACATGCATCAGGTGCCATTTGCTCTAACCAGTTCCCACAGTTCACATATGAAATGTTAGTCTCATTTCAATATTGTCTTTTTTTGCAGCACATTCCCTGGCATTGAAAGTTAATTTAATAAAGCATACATAATATGATTCATATGAGATTTTTGATCTGCATTTTGTTCAACATGTCAGTGATACATAAGGTTATTACAGTGTTCTGTTTGCTAATTATCAAGCAAAACAGGATAATAAAAGCATAATTGTTGCAAGCTTCCTTCCTTATTCCTATTAAGAGGGCAAATTCAACTAAAACTGGAATCTCACAAGAGTTATACCACTGGCTTTGATAGGGACAACATCAAGCTGATTGATTCTCTAATTGAACGTAGTCATAGCTGCAGTATAAAAACTCAGGAAGTGATATTTATTTCCATGCCATAGTTTTTCTCGCTGGGCAAAATAAAACAAAAAACCCTGGATTATTTTAAGAATCCTTACTCAGTTCTCCATATTAAATTACACTATATACATTGCCAAAACAAGTTATCTTTCTTGAGGGTGCAGCATTTGTTTATACTGGTTTTATGGAGCCACTGGAGCAACAATGTGAAGTACAAAGTGGAAAATCCTTGCCCAGGGAATACAGCTGCTCCTCTGCATTGGCAGCTGTGCTGCTTCTGACACTCCAGGGGACCCATGGCTCTCCATTCTGCTAGAGGCAAAGTACAAAAACTGGCCAAGCTCCTGTACCACGTTGTATAAGAAGCCTGGATATGTAAAGCAAGCACTTGTCTGACAGGTCCTGCATTGAGAGATGAATTTGCTAGCCCTTCCTCAGAGCAGCTGTCTTGCTTCCTGGTCATACTAGATCCTTTGTGAAGGAACTGCCTTGATAGACACTGTTCATTGCTTGCAGCCTGGGGAGCATCTACATCATGCAACAGTGTGCAGTGCCAAGTTCCTCAAACTAATGGAGACCCAAGCTGCTCAGTCTGTGTGGCAGCACATAGCTCTGCACACACCTGACAGTGTGTATCTGGAAGGAGTTTTGCCATTGCTGGACTAGCTGAAATCTAATGTTGCACAGATTTTACTGGCTTGCTCATATATGTCCATCTTTGGTGGCCTGACACCACTTTTCCTCTGCCTGGGGAGATGGTCCCTGACTGATTTGCCATTAATTATTAGGGAAGGAGCAAAGGCTGTTGGCCGTACGTGGGCAAAACTGTTGCCTTAAGTGAGAATTTAACTCACAGTAACTTCCCCTTCCCCATTTCTGTGGGCTCAGAGCTTTCCAGTTACATGCAAGTCTGTTGAGCAAGGGCGAGCACAGAGCTTGATAAAATCATAAAGCAGCAGCTCTCTGCACTATTGGATTGCTCAGTGAATGGGAGAGGGGAGGGAGGAACTGTAGCACATGGCTGCAGCCTGAGCCTGTGCTTGCCAGCTCTGTGCTGCAGTTGTGTACAGCTGGCACTGCTAGAGGAGGAGCACAGGACAAGGAGCCAGGTAAAGCATGAGACTTGGCAGGTCCTTGTTAGCTGCAGGCCTCCATGGGAGCTTGGCCCTGCAGGGAGGGGTATGAGACCTGCAAAGATATGTCCTGTGGCTGGAGAAGCACAGAGAATGGACACGGGCAGTGAATATCAAATCCAGGCTAAGCTGCTTGTTCTTCCCCTGCAATGAAGTGGTGTCAAACATCATCCTGAGATATAAAGATCTTCAGAAAATTAATCAGCCAGTTTAATAAGTCAGATATCCATGTAATTTGTGAAATCATGTCACCTGTTTACATGAAACTGATTTAATCTGAGCAGAGCCTGTGGCATTATTTTAGGAAAGAATATTGACAAAAAGAGTACAAACGATTTTCCATTTCTTCTGAAATCCCAACTGTACAAACATTGATGGGTTAATGTCTGCATGACTGTTCTATAGGGAAAGGAAGCATCAGAAATTGTATAACCAGACTGAGACTCATCCTGTACTAAGTTACACTGGGGTAAGGCCATATAACAAAATGGATTTACTCTGAGTATTAAGCAGGCAGAGGAGAGCCTGGTCTTTTTTCTTTTACTGTGAGGGATAAGCAACATAAAACCAGAGCTCTTCTAATCATTCCTAGGGCACTTAAGACATCTGCTGGAAACAAGAATAAACTGCAGTAAGAACGTAAGTGACAGAATGAATAATGAAAAATAATGTGAAATTTACATTTCCACAGTGTCTAAATTACTTGGCAAATGCAAGAATATTCTCTGTTTGAAAGTACTTTCTGAAAATATTTGAACAAATAGCCTGTTTACTCCTGCTGTTCTAGTTGCCACTGAGGAATCAAATTTCAGTCTCAGAAAACTTCAAGCCTAAATGTAGTCTTTGAACTCCCTTCCTCCTGATGCGTGAGGTCACACAGCAGACACACTTGCACAATTTGTAGCATCACGCACTGGGAAGCAGATCTGACACTGAAGTACAGGTCAGGTTTCAGGCTTTGGATGAATGTGAGCATCAACTGCCTTTGAAGTTGGATACAAGGGGTGACACAATTCTCTTTCCCTCTTTGCTTACAAATATTGCCTAAAAACATCTGGCTCGCAAATAATAATAATATGACTCCAAGTCTTTAAAGAGGATATTTTGCCTGGGTATGTTGCCACTTGCACATCCTCAACTGCTTAATCCCAGATTACAAACCCACAGCTCAGGTTCTCTGGAGGCACTTTGCTCATGGGGTCGTGGCTCAGTAAGAGGATGCAGCACCAGGCTGGAAACACGTGGGAGCTGGATGGTGGTGTGGGGATGTGATGTGAGGTTCACATGTAGCCCAAGCAGTGCACAGATCCATCTCTTAATAGCATTTCCCAGCTCTACCAGAGGAATCTCCTCCTTCATGAAGGAAAGAAAATGAGAAGGGGGAATTCGTAACCCCCTTTTCATGACAAGGAGCCACTTTCAGCTAGTTGTAATGTTACGATATAACATTACATAATATAATGCAAATTGCTGTGGCAAGGCTTGCTAGTCAGGAGCTTGCATGGAGCCAGGCACTGCCCCCAGCTGCTGCCTTCCCCACCTCCAGCACGGTAGCTCACTTCCACTTCTCACTGCTTGAGTTTGCTTTCAGAGAGAGACAGACATCTCCCTAAAATTTAAATTTAGGTGGTATTTTTCCTTCCTGACCAGGCAGCTGAAAACTTCTTTTAAATTTCAAAGAAAGGTATTTTGCTTGGACCTCATCACAGATTTTACACCCCTGGGGCCTGGTGCACAAACTGATTATCCCTGTGCATGGGGTTGGTGCTGCTTCTAAAACATGGTAAAGTAGAGGCAGCTGTTAACAGGTCCTGTGACAGCCTGGAACTGCAGAGTCATGGTTTGGGTACTTGCTCCAAGCCAGGCTGGCAGCCTCTAGCTGAAGCCCCTCAGTCAGTGGGCAGCTAAACTGGCTGGCTGGGAGCTGCAGTGCTGAAAGTCTCTGAGAACACCTCTGTAGAAAGGCCATAAAACAGGAGTTAGGGACCTTAAAGGTCATCCAGCCATACACGAGGTGGGTTCTTGAATTTCTGGGTTAGCAAAGTAGGAGACCTCAGCTCCTGAGCAGAACTTTCAAGTCCACGGTGAAATGCAGCCACCAAAGGAAGGCAAAAACAGATTCCTGAGAAGGTCTGATTTTCCATCTGGTATAGGAAAATCCTACAAACATCTACCTAAGCCAAAACATAATCCTCACTCTGGCCGACTCTACTGGCAGGATGCAAAGCTGCACTGTTGGTAACCTGCTATGAACTTGTGAATGTGCAATTCAGACTGTCTGGAGAGCTTAGCTTCACAGTGCCTAAATCAAGGCTCTGTCCAAATGGTTTTGTCTGGCACACGTAAGAATGAGCAGAACCTACTAAGGTCATGTTAATGTGATGCTGAAAAACCTCATATTAGGGAGAATGTCATGATCAAAAATAAAATATTTACAAGGAGAAATTAAATGCTCAGGATGTTTTCAGATAATTTCCAGGCAGGAAAAAAGCAGCAGATACTACAAGAGAAAAATTAGCACAACAGGTAATTTGTGTTTACAAAAGAGAAAGACACATTCTCATCCACATCCCTAGGGCTAAACTAGCTGAGCTGCTGCCAGTAATTCCCAACATGGAAACTCTGCCAAGTCTGCAGGAGTAGCATTTTAAAAGACCCCATTCTCTTCTATTTGCACCTGAACTGCAAAGACACTGCTTTAAATTGTCTCCTAACATCCTTTATCTTTACAGACAACACAGAGTCAACAGATCCACAAAAGTCTCCATTATGAGAGGGATTATGGTTTGCACATTTCACATAACTACCAAAACATTTATCTCTAAATAAATAGCTATATTTCCAGGGTCCTCCCAGCCTAAAGAAATATGCCATGGCAGTCAGCAAAACACTCAGTATCTACTTATTTTGCAGCTAAGGGCCTGAGGTAAGAAGGATTTGACAACTGTGCCATTCTGTAGAGATTTCTGAACCCTGTAATAAGGCAACTTTATCAGTGCAGAGAGACATCGGATAGGTAACAAAAGAAAGAGTGCAATGGCTTTGCTAAAATTGCTTCATGTAGATTTGCTGAATGTTTTCTGAATCTTTTGTCAGTGAATATAATCTTTATTCACTGTTATTACAAGAAAATGAAAGGATTACAGGTGAGATAGTTTGGTTACATATTTGCCTTAACTATGTATGATAGATGTAAGAAGTCTTTCTGCAGCCTCTTGCAAATTGTTTATCCTCCTTTATGCTTGCTTAGATCCAGCCATGAGATACTGTTGTGAGAACCCAAATAAAAGACACAAGAAGCACTTATTCCAGGAGCTCAAAACACTGCCCTGATTCATCTTTTCAGTAGACATTATTTATATCTCAAATTTCTTCAATTTTGAATCTTGTATTTACCTCACGGGAAGTGAAAAGCACCAGACCCTGGAGGTAATAACAACTAGGTTTGGAACTGCAAAATAGCACCTTGAGAAATCTATTTATTGATCAGTTTCATTATCAGTGCCACAGTGCCAAGATTAGGCACATATTTGGGTTGGAGGCACAAATCAGCAGGACTAGAAAAAAACTTTAACTGATTGCAAAACCCAAAGTATCACTCATAAGTTTCACAGAACCTCACAGACCATAAGGCTAGCCCTTCCCTTTTCTAAACACACAGTTTATTTGTACAAATTCCCCCAAAATAACTTTGGTGCTGGGATGTCAGCCATAATCCCAACCTTATACCTGGTTGGACTGAGATTAAAATCTTTAGGAAAGACTTTGCAAGAGTTTTCAAGGCCAAGGAAATCAAGCATACCACATTTTTCAAGCATGACATAATCCATGACTAGTAGAATTTGCAAAATTTGTTACATTTGCGACAAATGAAAATCAACCAGTGAATCCCATTTACCACTCAAGATAGTCATAAAAGCTGATCCATGGGAGGTGGTAATCCTTATACTAACCTTTGTCTTATCTACTTTTGTTGGCTATTCTGGCTCTTTGAATAGCCCCGCTTGGAATTCCTTAGCCTGGCAACAGCTCCGATCAGTTTTCATTTTCTTTTTATATAGTATAAAGGGAAAATAGTTACCCACATAAAAGCTTTTTTCCCCCAAATGTTACACTGAGCTGGAATTTCCACAAGCAAAATGCTGCAAGAAAAAAGTTTGCTACGATTTCAGTGACAGATACAGCCCATCAGTTTCCCATTTGGTCAAGCATGGCACAACACAATTAACTCTAGAGCATGGAGGGGACTGCAGATCTCAGTAAAACATGGCCAGTCTACTAGCAGTATATGAGCAGTTTACTTTCAACAGACTGAAGCATGAATTTTCTCTAAAGATATCTTTTTTCAAGCACTGTTTTCTTTGCAGCTCTACTACCTCAGGAGATAAGTAAAAGACACAATCTCCCTACATAGGATCCTGCTCCACACAAGAGGAAATGGCTTCTGCAGCCAGACCTATTTCAGGATCTCAAACCCAGCATGCAGTCCCCATCTCACACCAGCTTTTCACACTCTGTACCCAATTGCTTGTTCTTTCCACAAACCCAGCTGAGGCTGAGAATGGAGAGGAAAAAACAACAGTATAAGGAGTTTTTCTGAGCCAGTTTACAGAAGCATATAAAGGTAGAACTGTCTCCGAGGGGATGGATTTTTTACCTTGAAAAGCCTCTGTGGAGAAAATGAAATAAACCTTTTACCAAAGGATGCTTATGCTCTGAATGGCTCAGTTGTTTGAAGGCAACTAAATGAGCCATAAAACCAGGTGCCTGCACAGTACAGCAGCTATAGCTTTTGCAAGATATTTCTTATCAAAGCACTTCAAGAATGCTTTGAAGTGAACTAAGCACTTCAAGAGAAACCATGATTTTGTCTGTACACGGAAGTTCTACTATACTGGTGTAAATAAAAAGCACAATCCCATCCTCGTCTGGATGCAGCTATAAAGGTATGAGGCTATTTATACTTGTATGGCACATTCTGATGTGGAAAGAGGAATAATTTGTCCCAGGATATATTACACCTATATAGAGGTATATAGGGCTGTATTATCACTCTCTGGGCTGTAACGTATCACTATCTCTGTGCTAGTAACAGAAATTACAACTCTAAATGTCATTCTGATGCTGGTTTCAAGACCATACACAGACCAAGCACTCACTTCAGTGAGGCTCTAGGCCTCCTATGTGGTTCCATTTCCTGCTTCCTCACAGTAGCACTGGGAGTTTATGTCTTCTCTGCAACTTATTTTGATTTTCTTCTGACTCTCCTGCCCACACACTGTACACAAGAATTTAAACTTCATTCCTCAGTTGCTATAGTTGTGTGAAACCTATTTTTCAGGTGCTGTGTACAAATTCTAGACAAACAAGTCCCTAGACTCTTGTGTCTTACAGCTGCTGCAAGGCCAGCTTTGTGATTCAGGTTTTAGGAGAGAAGTCCAGCTGAGCTACTTGCAATGCTCAAAATTGCTCAAAGAAACTACTGAATGAGGGGGACAAAGCTTTCTAAACAGGGTTTCAGTCTGTTCTCAAAAGGACATAACATGGCACACTCCAAAAAGCACAGGTTTTCACTCAGGCTCTTGGCTAAGAACTCTCAGAATACCAAATCTGTGTTTTCTTTATACCTCCATTTCTAGAGAGTTGTGTGCTTGCCTCAGTAGAGTACAAATCTTTTTCTGTCAAACTCATTTCACAGAAAGAAAAGAAAGCCTGTGTTAGAAAATTGAAGTTCCTTGGAGCAGGAACAAATATATTCTGGTATTGAGTCCTTAAACACACACATGGAAGTGCTTGCTGCCCCCAGCTGCTGCTCCTGCCTCTCTCAGAGCCTATGGGACATCTTAGGTCCACATGAAACACCTTAGGGTTTTACAGCTCTGTTCCTGAGGTAACCCCAAATTAGCCCTAATTTAATATCAGACCAGAAGCTGTAGTGGTTCAGCATCAGATGCAATTCTGATTCCTCTGAGAAGGGACTAAGTGAAAAACTAACTGGTGACAGTTATTGATTCAGCTTTCTGCCTTAATTAACTTATATTGATGGCCCAATATTACTGGGATAAAATACAGATCAACCCTGAATTTAGGATTAGTTCTAAATGACAGATTAAATCTTGAACTAGACCCTTGCAAAGCTCCTTGTTTTCCTCTCTGACAGCTCACACTTCAGTTTCTGGTGTGCTAGTTGGACTGAGAGCCTTTTCCACATTTAAAGTTGGAAATGGGCAGCAGTATGAGTGATTTGATAGCCAGTCCTGAGTGGGTGGGACCCTGTATTAACCAGCTCTGGTGTAGCATGCCCCATAACAGCACTGAGGACTTAGCAGTGTTGATCCAGAGGTTTCCCTGTACAATCTAACCTACTTCAATATTTTTAGGCAGGACCACTGAAACTAAGTTGTATCATTATCAGGATGCATATAAAGTTTATTAGCTTATGGTTAATAGGTGCTTACTATTAATGGATTATTAGAATGGAGGCAGTTGTTTAAAGGTATTCAAAACAGATGGTGTAAGTATGTTTAACACTGTAAGTACTGAAGTGCTTTTAGACTGTATGTAGGACCTGAAAAAAGCAAGTATGCACTCATGCAGTATAAAAGCATGTCCCTAAATCTCAGCTTTCATTTAATAAAGTAATAGTCTTCTGCTGTTACAGATCTGAAAAAACAACCTAGCAATGTGAGCAGCATGTAACCAAGGCAGAGACAGAAGAGATGCATAGAACAGCTCTGCAGGGCATGAACTGTGCCTGCCAGCACTTCATCATCCAATGATGACTTCAGTGTCAACATTTTAAACAAACTTTCCCTTATGGGATGGTTAGGGAGGTGGGAATGGTAGGATGGAGAGGAAAAAAACCAACCAACCAAGCAAAAAAACAGAAGTGTGATGTACAGGCACATTATTGTGACAATTTCATTTGTCCACAAAAATCAGTGAATGGTTCTACTGCTCATAGCAATCCCAATTAAAAGGCAGACCCACAAAGTTCAACAGAGCTCAAGGATAAATGAAAGTGAACCAAATGCAAAGAGCTCTCCAGAATCCAGAGACACGATCCTGCTTAGAGCATCTTGTGCTTTACTGAGAGCAGCATCTCTTCCTCTGCTCACATATTCAGGACTTGGGAACCTTTGAAACAGTATCTTTTGCTCCCCTGACTAGATCCTGCTGATAGCATGACACTGCTCTTACTCAGAAATGCAGTCATATCTAGTAGGTATTTATTAACTCTTCATAAATTAATAAACTCACTCCTCACATGATGTGGTCTTACTGTATATGCATATACATGTGAGTATGCAGCTGTAATGTTTGCATTTACTCAGGAGAGAGTAAATTCTTTTTATGTTTCAGTGTAAATAAGATCATGACCCCTTGTCTTGACTTAGCCAGCTTGGGTCAGAGCTGTGCTGGATTAACCTGTTATAGTTGTAGAAATCTTTTGGCTGCCTCTCCTTGAGGCTGGAATTGCACAAAGTGGTTTTGAGCATCCATCTGCTTTTCTATACATTTTGGCTTGGAGTCAAAACAGGAGATAGAGTGCTTAGTAGTGGCATTCAGTGCACTGGTCACTGCTGGTACAGCCTCTGCAAAAGGAACCTGACCCAGAATTTCAGATGAGGTGTGAGAACAAGGGGGTGCCTTATGCTACAGCCAGCTTGAGTATTAAACACATTTCGTAAGCAAGGAGCACAGCCAACCCTATCATTACAACTTTTATAAACTCACCTCAGTCAGTCCCAGCTGAGATGTGTGTATGTGACTTGCTTTCAGAGCTGCTAAAGAGAATTTCTTGAAACTTCTTGTTAAATTCTTCAGAAGAGACATGGCACAAACTGGAATTATGATTTTTCTACTCATAAGCATACTACTGCTGGATCAGACCATCAGCCAGGCTTCCAAATTCAAAGCCAGGAAGCACAGCAAACGTAGAGTGAAAGGTACTGGGTTTTAACTGGGAGAAGGGAGAGAAGCTTACAGATTGCGCAAGTTTACTGTGCACTTAAATAACATTGCATGGATCAGAAGCCAGCATTACACAAATGCTTAGTAACTTTAAATTAATGTTTACAGAGTCTGTATTATAAGTATTTAATTTTTTAATGCAAGTTAGTAAAGCTAAAAATAAAGTTGCAGAATAAGTTATGGAAATAGAGCTGTATAAAAGTTGCAAATATATTGCTCTGTTATGGCTATTCATCTCTGTTGACAGTTATTTAGGACTTGGAGGTAGAGCTGAGAGAGGATTCTGACTGATCATTCTTAGTTCATAGTTATATTGACTAAGATCAGAAGCATGGAAATTCATGTACATATGGTAGAAAAGAGCAGAGTAAAATATTAGGTCTCCAAGGGTTATTGTTCAGATTTTTGTACTGTTTCCTAATTGTAGAGAATGTCTGTCTAATATCTGCAGAACATTACTTCACCTGTGTGACAAGTACTGTGAAAAGGCAAGTCAAACTAATGAAGCAGAAATTCCCAGAGCAAAGCTTACAGAACAAATAAAAAACCACAGGCTGTTGTTTGAAAATGTCTGTGCACTTAATGTAAAGACTTATTTCTAATAAAGGAGGGTTTGATGGAGGTTGCACTAATGGTAAATATTTAAACTCCTAGTTAATGAAAAAAACTGCAGCTTTGATAAAGCCATTGTACAACATAATTAAACTTCTCCAGACCTGTACACTTATATATACTTCCTTCTCCTTTTGAATCTCTATAGTTTGCAGTTTGGTGTCCTAAGGACAGGCTTATTATGCTCTTTTTTTGCTAATACACTTTCATGTCAAGCTTCCACTACTTTTGAACTTGAAAAAAATTGTCAGAAGAATGGAGCTCCTGAAGATAAGTTTCCCAATATTTTATGAAATTCAGGATGATTGTACAAAATAAACAAAACAAAACAAACAGAAAAAAGAAAAATACCTACATTAGTGTCTCACTATGAAACTGTTGCACCAGGAGCTCAGCTTATTCTAGTTTTTAACTCTTTTGAAGCAGATAGAAGTCATGGAGAGCTGGGAATTACAGGGAGGAGCACGGATTGAGGAACTGGGAGTCTTGCCCTGGGGAACCACGGAGTCACGAAGCACAGTTGGGAATATCCCCATAGGCAGTAGGAAATATGGAGAAGAGAAGAGCTTTCTGGGGTGCAGCTAGAGGTTTAGGTGATGTAACACAGATCTGTAGGAAAAAAACTGTGGTTTTGTTAGTTCTGTTATGTGTGAAAGAGCTTATTTATTCCTCATGTTCATTACTGTGGCTTCTGGAAGGCCTGGTTACTGCTGCAATCAAATTGTGATCTTGTGCAATGGAAGCATGCCTGCTAGTTGTTTGATGGTGGTGGAACATTAATTAAGAAACAATGGAAAAGTATACATGAAAATAGAGTTATGTGAAAATTAGCTTTTCATGTCCCCCCATTTTCTTGGAGCTTTGGTAAATGCTCCAAAATGGGGATTCAGGCTGAATTTCTGTGACTCAACTCACCAGGCCCTCTTGGTACTAATGGAGAGAGGAAGGTTCCTCCTGGTGAGGGGAAACTGCAGCTCAGCAAGTTTGTCTGCATACAGTCAGGCAGTGAAGTTGGATTATATTAGGTGTTCCTCACTGTGTTAAAACAAGAGTTGGGTGAAACTTCCATGCTTACAAAACTAACATTTCTTTGCATAAACACAGCTTGTGTCCTGCTGTTATTTCTATGTCATATATTGACACCATGGTTCAAAACTACATAGGCAAATTTTGCTATAAATTAGATACTGGCACACTATAAAATGATTAATTGCAACAGTCTATGGTTTTCAAACAGTTACTTGGATAAAGTTGAACATAAAATGAGATTTAAACTGTAAGGCTGAAAGATAAAGATGAGTTCCTCTTGTTTTTTAATAGAACCCTATATTAATCCTTATATTAAGCAAAATATCTTTAAAAGAAATCAAAACATATCTCAGCAATGCAGAAACCCAGGATGTTTTGAAGCAGCTTTTTAGAATGCATTTTTGTTATGTGTATCTGTTAATTTCTCTCTTTTATTTAAGAAAAAGATGACCTAAAGACACAGATTGACAAATTGTGGCGAGAAGTAAATGCTCTGAAAGAAATGCAAGCACTTCAGACAGGTAAAGCAACTTACAGTGGTCAGTAGCTTCCAAAAGTTATCCTCTCTCCTTCACTCCCATCCTGCTCTTGGTGCTCAGATTGGTCTGAGAAATGCAAGACCTTAAGGGCATGATATGCCATAGCTGTAATGGAATTGCTATGCACAACCCCAAGTGGAGATTTTAGCTATTATCAGACAAAGACAATGTGTGTTACTGGGTTTGAGAGTTCAGATAGTCGATGAGTTAGGTCCTCAGCTCCAGTGTGAGTGTGGGCTAACTATTAAGGCAAAAATATTAATGGAAAAGGCTGAGAATACTCCAAGAGGAAGCTAAAATGACTGAGTATTTTTAAAGTGTGGAGTCTGTGACATTCAAATGTGAATAAAGCCATAAAACTTCAAAGTAATGCACACTGTGAGTTCAGAAATATTCCATATCAATGTGCAGAGTCCTTTGAGTATTTAAACAGCCAGATGGAAATTTCCAAACAAAATATGAAGGGTAAGTACACACACAGACTGTTCTGCTTTTTCACAGCTGTTGACACAAAACTTTGCATTTAAACATGTAAAAGAGGACACTACAGAGGAAATTACATCATTCACATGAAACAGAACATATTTTCCCTAGGGCTGGTAATATCTGGGTTGTCCTATTTTATGTCTTGGGTTACGTAGAGCTTTTTGAGCTTTACAAAATATTTTTATTTTAAATTTCTTATAAGACTTCAAAGTTTCTTAAAAGAGGGAGCCTGTGCTAGACAAGGAACTCTTGTTTAAAAAGTAATTCTTGTATTGCTTCCAGAAGGAGCTTGAGAGTAAGCATGCAGTGGCTTAGAAAATAAGCCAGAGCTGGGAGATTTTCTATCCTCAAAACTTATTTTGAGCTATATTCTAAATTCAGAACTCACACTGTTTAACTAGATTCCAAATTTGGCAAAGAGAGATCTATCACCCTTCTCACTCTGACCACCTTTATAAAGGACCTTATTAGACTTGAAAAAGGAACTGCATTTTTTTTAGCTTATATATGTTTCCAAGAAACACATTATAATCTGATTTCTTATTTATCTTGAATTTCGTAGGTCTCCTTTCTACATGCCCTGAAATGTTGCCACATGCCATTTAGCAGCACATATTTTCTCCCTATTGAGGGAGAATGTCTTCATCATTACCTCAACACTGAAGGAGATATGGTTACTCTGATCTCTCCCATGAATATAAATTTGTTAAGGAATTCAACATTTAGCAAGTACGTTCATTACTTTAGCCATTAGCAGTTACAAAGGATAAAATTTGCAGGGTAAGCCCTGATATAAAATTCTGACCCTCAAAATGCAACTAGGGATTGCAATGTATAATACAACTGGGAATATTAAAACACTGAGACACATAGGATATGATCCAAAGTGGATTTCCATATCCTGTTGATCAGATACATAAGTACTTTTTTGCAAGAACAGATGTCAGGAATTAGAAGCAGTTTATACAAAACATCAGGACAGAAGATGTTCATATTGTTTCATGTCATATTTCTAATATATGTACAAGATGAGTTCAAGCAATAAAAGAAATAATCTGGAAATACACATACAGGATTCAAAAAATAATGGTTACAGAAGTTTATTCAAGGCCTTTGCTACCTTCATAAGTTCAAAAGCAACACTCCTTCCAGGAGGATTCTTGTAAGTATTTTTATTGGGAGAATCAGTTTTTCACATATGTGCATTTGGAGAGCTGGAAAGTAAAGTTAAGGCTTCACTTCTGCAAGCTTACCCACACAGACTTTGGGCTGGAAGAACTCTGACAGTGACTCTGCAAGGCAATTCCAGTTACAGAGCATATGCCAAATTAGTGTTCTAGTACACTAGGACTTTACAGCAAGACTTCCCTGATATGTTCCAGTATAACTAAAAGCAAACAGATTTATAAATGCAAATGTTTATATTATTTGGTTCAGATTCTCATGCAAGCTCGGTAATGATGGTAGACTTTTTATGTTTATAGGTTTTAGTCACTTAGCTTCATTTGAGTTCAGAGTTTGAAGGGACATAAAGAAATTAAAAACTAAAGAAGCGAATGTGTACTCTTCAGCAGGTGGAAGTACACTTTTATCAGTCATCAAGACAGAAATTTGAATAACAAATTTCAAATCAATATTTTTTGGTGAGCAGGACATAATTAAAACAGCACTTTTCTGTCCTGCCTCTCTTTGCCTCATCCATTTCACCAGTTTTAAGAAAGAAAAAAGGTAAAAATGCATTAAAATGAGACTATTTACTAAAAGAAGACATGCAACACACAGACAATATCCCTGGGTTATATTTTAGAGTTCTGAACAGAGAACAAAAAAATCCTTGAGAAAATTACATTATTGGAGGGAATCTGGGCCTCAAGATTGTGTCTGGCTTATCAGCATAAAGACAGAAGAGTCTTCAAAGCACTTTAGGATGTTAAGATGACAGCTATGTCTGTCCTTCCTCCTAAGTATCTCTTCTCTGGAGCAGCTGTAGGAGCATGCCCTGCTTTTGATTCTCCTTGTAGTGCAAGGTGCTGTGCAGAGTGGCTGTGAGCAGTCTGTTCAGGCTTCCCAAGGGCATAGCAGGAAACTGATCTTATTGCTACTTGCAGGTCCACGCTGTGAAGGCAAAAGCCTTTCATTTGTTTGCTTAATTCCCAATGTACCTTTAGAAAATTGTCATTTTAGGAAACATTATTTAAAGCTACAGCCCAAGCTTTTACTGAACACACAAACCAATATCTATCCACAGTCTGTCTCCGTGGGACAAAGGCCCATAAGAAGTGCTACCTTGCATCAGAAGCCACCAAACATTTTCATGAAGCCAATGAAGACTGCATAGCCAAGGGAGGGACACTGGCTATCCCAAGGAATAATGAGGAAACAAACATTCTTCGAGATTATGGCAAGAAAAGTATGCCCAGGGTGTCTGAGTTTTGGTTGGGTGTGACTGATATGATAAATGAAGGTAAATTTGTTGATGTCAATGGAATGGTTCTACAATACTTCAATTGGGATCGTGCTCAGCCAAATGGGGGCAAGCGTGAAAACTGTGTCTTCTTTTCTCAGTCTTCACAAGGCAAGTGGGCAGATGAAGTCTGCCGCACTGCCAAAAGGTACATCTGTGAATTTCTGATCCCATAATTACATATACACATGACCATGTTTTGGGTTATTAACATGCATTTTTGCTTGTTAGTAACCCCTCCAAGTGGGCTTAGACAGTGACAAGTTAAAAATACCAATCTCCTGCATTGTACTTATACTTTCCTGAAAAAGAGGTTTTCTCCATTAATTTATTTTCTATTAAGATGCTAAAAATGTTATGTTTAGTGAGTGCTCTTATCATGTACAGGAATATATATTATGTTTTGACTTGCATTGTATCATAGCAGCAGCAGCCTGATGTTCAGGTTGCTGGGATTTACCTATTTCTATACTCAGTATCTCCATGGTAGGATAGGATTTGCTTGAAGTCAAAATGCTAGTGAATTAATTGAAAGTATTACTGTATGGTGATGTTCCAATATAAGGTATAGATATCCTTTGAGTTCCAGTGCTTAAGAGGGACTTTGGGATTTTGTGAGCTCCTGTGAAAAATGGCCATCATCTTGCAGAGTATAACAGGATAGCTCTATGACCAAGAGTTTTACCTATGGGTTAAGAAAGCCAAATGAAACAGAAAAATCTAATGTTTATTTTTAAACAACATGGAGTTAAAAGTGATACAATGCTAGAAAATTGGGACGGTAGCTGTTCTAAAGCATCAGTTAGTCTAAACATGTTTGCTACTAGATGTCTCAATTATGGTTAAATGTTCCATTTGAAACATTTCCCTAGAAGAAACCAACCTGGGACTAGAGCATACCTCTACTATGTAATGCCTTCCTCAGATGTGCAAAAGCTTTCTCTCCTGCAGGTTCAGAAAGAGGCTTTATAATTAAGAGAGCAATGCTGCCTGGAAGCACAGAGAGGAAGGATTTCCTTCCTGGGCACATCACTGCCCATCCTGCTCTCTTCACATGGCAGGCAGCATGCCTGGTTGGCACAAAAGAGTGGGGCCAAACCATGGCTCATTTGTCCACATACAAATTTTGTCAAGATTAACACCTGATATTTAAAAATGAAGTAAAATGTGCTGGTGATTTTTTTTCTGTTCTTAACCTCACAGTAGAGATTTGCCTTCGTGTTAGAAACAGCAGGTTCTCTTGTGTAAAGGAATTTAATTTGAACATTTAAATATATTGCTGTTGGAGGCTAATTCCTACTTTTTATCTTTTAGTTGTGCAACATTTTCTTAAATTATGCAATAAATTTGCAATTACTGGTATTTAAATGTAGTAGTGTTTTTGACTGCATTGCATTCATATGAAGAACATTCTTTTCTAGGACTTTGAGGGAATCCAAAGGGGTACATTACACTTTTTTTTTTCCCCCTATTTTATCTATATGCCACAGGACAACATTTAGATCCCTACTTGCCTAAGTTCTCTTTGAGATGCAAGTGTTTCAACACACCACTGTAATGTATTGTAATTAATTTTATTTTCCCCACTCTTAATGTATTTGTAAAATAGGTCCCATTGTCAATTCTCTCACTTAGCTCCTGCATTAAAATAAAGGAGCAAAAATAGCCAAAGGTCTTAAATTTTCTTTCAGAATCCACCAACCTTTGCAGAAATAACTACTTAGTTCCTAGTGATTTGCTGCACTAAGACAAAACCCACACAACAGAAATTAGTACTGAATGTGAAGATTCCCAGCAGTATGTGTAGTTAAAAAATAACAAAGAGACATAAAGCAAACAGAAAAAATGATGGACAAAGCCTCAGGTGGACAGAGTTGGAGAGAAGATGGTAGGAGGATAAAAAGATAAAAAACTCCTTCAGAAACCAAAGCAATAACGTATCAGGGAGACAAACTTTGTCCTGCCAAATCTGCCACTGCTTTTTCTCTCAGTGACCAGCTGTGCCTGTGAGACATGAACTCAGAGTGAGGATGAGTATTTGCTGCCTGGTGAGCCTGCTCTGACCTGCTGCTGCACCACTTCCCAGACCTTTGTTCTCTACCTTTTCTCTCTCCTGATAAACATGTGACATTACCCATTTTTTCCATTCAAGCAGATCAGGCTCCCCTCTCTACGCCAGTTTCTAGCAATGAGTTTCTGAAATCCTCTGAGGTCTCCCAGGGACACTGTTCCCTCAAATTCCAATTCTAACTTCCTCATTTCTGCAAAACTTACACAAAACTATGCACCAGGAACCACAGCTGGCAAAAGGGACTCAGAGCTGCAGTTTGGTGTGCAGATGGGGTATAAAGCTCTGCAGACGGGTTCTGTGTCATGCACAAACTTAGAGATTTTGCATTGGCAACTGGATGACCATCAGGGTTCAGTTGGGAATTGCTTGGGTGACTGGGAATGAAACAGGAGCACGGTAGCAACTTTTATGCACATGACTGCAAAACCAGGCACAGAAGAAGCTCCAACACTCACACCTAGTGGTATAACATGAGAGTGCAGAGGTTACAGAATTTGAAGTACCATTTAAAAGCCATTACTGTTACAACTGCTGCTTCTTTGTTGCTAGCAAAAGGAAAAATGTCCAATGGAACATCACACACAAACACCTACCAGCATGTTTGCAAGAAAATATAAAATAAATGTTAAAAATATATTTTGTACTAATTTTCAAAAGTGCCTAACATTCATCTGCTAAACCTACATTATTTTTAATTTTTATTTTAAAAATTATAAATACTAGCAAATTTTCATTCCAGGCTTTTTTCTTTCTTTCTTTCTTTCTTTTAAAACAAACAAACTACAAAAACCCAAACCACAAACTTTTTCGTGGACTTTATCTTGACAGACCAAGCAGTCATTGTGATAAAAACGCCAGGAATGGTCCCCTGAATGCATGAAATGACAACACACACAAAAAACCAACCAACCAACCAACTAATAAAAACCCCACAAACCCTAAAACTACTCCTTTCATTGCTGCTTTACAGCAGGTTCATTAACAGGTTAATATGTATAATTTCTTCCCAGCATTACTCCCCCAGCCAAGTTTTAGACTGCTTGCTCTAGTAGGCCAACAGGTGGGGCAGAACAGGGGGATTTGGGGGGGAAGGTGCTGCCCTGCAGAACAGGGGGAAGGAAGGTGCTGCCCTGCAGAACAAGGGGAAGGAAGGTGCTGCCCTCCAGCCTGTGCCCACGCTGCTTTCGTGCTTCCCCCGTGCAGTCAGCGCTCACCTCCCACCCCACGGCGGCTCCCAGGGCACGGAGCCGGATGCCAGGGCACCGGGACCGCTGCATAACTCCACAGTGCCCAGTACCGGCACGGCTGAGGCTTTTTAGGTAAAGTCTTTGGGGGGGGAGGATTGTTTGGGCCCCGAGGTGAGCAGCGCCCGAGCTGTTCCCGTGCTCCGCGCTGGGCTTGGGCCCCGGGAAGGCTCCGGCTGCCGGGAGGGAGCTGTCCGCAGCGCTGGTGCTGAAACTGCAGGGAGGAGGGCGCTGGGGAGCCCGGACACCGCGGAGCCCAACCGGACACCGCCCGGACACCGCGGAACACAACCGGACACAGCCCGGACACAGCCCGGACACCGCCTGGACACCGGGGAGCCGACCTGGACACCACCCGGACACCGCGGAGCCCAACCGGACACCGCCCGGACACCGCGGAGCCCAACCGGACACCGCCCGGACACCGCGGAGCCCAACCGGACACCGCCCGGACACGGCCCGGACACCGCCTGGACACCGGGGAGCCGACCTGGACACCACCCGGACACCGCGGAGCCCAACCGGACACTGCCCGGACACCGCCCGGACACCGGGGAGTCCACCCGGACACCGCCCGGACACCGCCGCTGCCCCATGAAACAGGGCAGCCGGACCCAAACAAGGTTAACTTCTGTAAAGCAAGGCCTCAACCAGGCCAGCTCCTCTAGGAGATAACTAAGAAACCTTGAGTCCTGTTCCCAAGACAAAGGCTAACTCCCCGCTAGAGATAATTGGGAGCAGGAGTTCTTTTCCCAAGACAAAAAAATACCATCAAGGTTAGCTAGGCGCCAGAGAAGTATAAACACCTACACGAAAAGGACATAAAGCTGTCACAGAAGATGGATAAGAGGTAGAGTTATGGCTAGGGCCTTACAACAACATAGTGAGGTCAGGGAAAACAAGAAATGGGATAAACTCAACACCTCCCCATAGGAGGTTCTGCTCGGACTCCACCTTGACTCTGCCGTGATTCGCCTGGTTTTACCCTGACCCCACCTTGACTCTGCCCAACTCCGCCTATCATGAATATTGTAATAACATTGTATTCCTATGAATATGTATGTAGAGGTGTTACCACCCCCTCCCCTGAACTGTATAAATTACGTGACTTTTTGTAAAAACTTTGGAACTCTTTTCTTCAGCCTGAGCTGGGGGTTCTCCAACGTTGCAATAAATACCTTTGCTGTTTAAAGGCTGAAATTCTGTCTCTAAACAGTTTCATTTGGCCTTGTTGGGCATCACCCAGAGGGGTACCCTAATCTTCAAGTTAGGTTTTTGGTGGAACTTTTGTTGATTTTTTGTTGAGCTAGGGTTAGCGTGTAACCTCGAGGGTATAGCCCTTCTATGAGATGCTGTTCAAGACCTTGGAAAGATCAGTTGAAATGTGGTTTTCGTCATAGTTTCTGTCTAGACAAAAAGATATTAACCATGTAATAAACGTGTTGGTGTAAAATTGTATCAGTGAGACTCCTGCCGTCTGCTTTTGGAGGAATGGAGTGCAAAAATAGTATGAGAGAGAGAAAGAGGAATTGTGGGACTCTTGAGAAAGTGAAGAGATAAGGATTTAAAAAGCAAGCTGTTTTCTTAGGGCAGAATCAACTCTAGTCCATTCAAAAGATGACTGATTTGTTTAATTTTTCCTTATTTATAATCTGTTACTTATTCTAACTTAAAATATTAGTATGTTCTGTGTTCAGAGTCTTCTTGAATATGTGGTAAAATAAAGTGTCTGCTACAAAAAGTTTACAATCTAGATAGACAAAAGGGAGGTTATTATCCCCATTTTACAAGGGGGAAGCTGAAGTAATAAGAAATTAAGAATTGAAATAAAGCATCATTGAGCCAGAAAAAGGAAACAAAAACTTCTGGATCCAGTATTGCAGCCAGCAGGTTATCTGTCTTTCCCAAGAGTCAGATATGGAGTGTGTGATGAATTCTAACAAATGTATACTTCCACTGACATCATCAACTCATTCTTATTGCTCATAATCAGACTTAAAACCAGCAATTATATAGTATGTTCATTTCCTGATTAAAACATTTCTGAGAATACTGATCACTAAGAATCACTGTAAGTATTTTGGGACATTATAAAGGGTAGCTGAAAAGTAATGGTAAGGAGCACATTTTATAAAATCTGTCATAGAATTGTAGAATGATTTGGGTTGGAAGGGACCTTAAAGATCACCTAGCTCCAAGCTTTTGTCATTTCTGCCAGCAAAACATATCCACTGGATCTTGCTGAAGTAGCAGACACTAGGAGATTTAAATCAGCCCTTAACCACCAAAAAAGAAGCTTTGCTGCCTTTTTTCAAAAGTTTAAAACCAAATTTTTCATTCTTCATGAAATGCCCTACTGAAACTTGATATTCTACTAGTGTTAAATTAAATCCAGATGGGTTTTTTTAGGAAATATAAACTGTATCTAGTTGTGCATGTGTGTGTGTGTGCAGCTGTTCAATTATGTTAATGATTAATAATGTTAAGTCCATAAATACACTACTAGTAGGAGTTAATAAAGAAAATACTAATAGCACTTCACATGAGCAGTGCGTACCATACATTGCTGTGCTTCAATCTGGATCACTACTGGCATGCCAGACATTGCAAGGTAGCCTGAAAAATGGTCTCTCTCCCCCCCAAAATGGTCTCACAAACAGTCCTATGCACATAAACAAACCACCAAGGCAAAATAAAAAGGTGCATGTGAATATGAGTAACAAAATATAATAAATTCATATGAAGCACATTATGGAAGTGGTGCACAACAAAGTCCAATTCTACAGAACTATGCAGTCAGAGTTTTTTTCAGGATTGTAGGTGGCCCTTTGTTTTTACAAAGTTGAGAAGTACTCTAAGAACAGCAGAAGAGATGGTCCGTGTAATATCTGTTTATTAAGGCATACATTAAGCACTCTGTAACCTTTAACAAATTATTTATAAGTGCTAATTAATGGAAAACATATTTTTTGATAGCACACAGCCAGTATTATTAATCTCCTCTCAATATCATGAAAGACAGATACCCCCAATAGTCTCATTCAGCTTTCTTGGCAAGTAAGAATTAGGAGGAGTGAATAAGCAAGGTTACACATGAAACATTGATTAGAAGGAAATGATTACCATATGAATTGGGTAATTCTGCTGAAATATTAAGGGAAGGTGATAAGAATAGAATGTTCTGGAGACTTTGCCAGTTTCCTTTCCCATGCATTGCATTAGTAGTATTGCAGTGTTAAACCATTCAGTCATTGAAAGAAAAGAGAAAAACACCACTGGTGAATAGGCAGGGAAATGTCAAGCTTTACACAAGATGCAGATGTTCTTCATTATGCAGGGTACAAAAACTCTGAGAAACGAGCTCGTTAGTAGAGTGGGTGAATAATGGCTTGTCTGGTTTTGTAGTCAAACCAAAAACAAAACAAAACAAAACAGGAAGGAGAAAATTATGAAACTAAGCAGAAAAATTTGAGGCTTTTAAAAAATTTTATTTTCTTGGAGGGAAGGAGAAAGAGAGATTGGATGCAGGGAAGGGAGGTAGGGAGAAAGGAACCAAAAAAATTAAAAACTGATCTCTGATCAGCTTTGGCTAGTACTAATTTGTACAAGATATCCCCCTAAAACAGCTGATGAGAACAGTTACTTTTCAGGATAGAAAGGACAGAACAGGGTATATCAACAGTGTTATAGCCTCTAAGTTACAAGTCCTGAGACAGCTAGATCTGAGTTTCCTTTTTGGAAGCTATATGGCCACTAAGTATGGAGGTGAAAAGCTCTGCTAACAACTGTCTGCCTCAGCTGCTATAGGCACACCTTTTCTCTTTAGACTCAATCCTGAGAAAGCAAGAGCACACCAACTGCCATAGTCTGTGATAGTTTCACAAGTCTTGCTTAGCTGCTATGTCAACCAGGCAATATTAAAAGGTGATTTTAATACTATATTTTGTCATGATACAGTGAACTTTGACAGAAATATCTCGGTAAAGTAAGAACTTCTCCTCTTACCTGTGCTTCTTCCCACCTTCTTGCTCAACAGTGGTATGTATATTAGGCAGTCATCTCTGCACTCATTCTTCCATCAGGAGCTGGATAGGTCCCTGCATTCTTCTGTAAAATCAAGATACAGTTGACTTTTATTAGGGGATAAATTAAATAGTATGTTATCAAGCTCTGCTCCCAAAGGAATCACACTTGTTATTAGAAGCTAATGAACAATATGAAAAACATTGAGGAATATGATCTTCATCTGAAAGGGCTAAGATCTGCTTTTTAACACTATCACATGTGACATTTGAGCATTCCAAACACTGACTGAATATTTGTAGCAGAAGATGCCCATTAGAGTCTTGTCTGGCTTAGGGATACAAAGGTGTGGGTTTGAAGATTTTTATTGACACATTTTGAGGGGTTTGTTTTACCACCAAAGACAGAGTAGTTGTGAGGAGTTTTGTGAGTTTGATCAGAGATTTAAAATGTTGGATGTTCTCCAGCTATGGAATAGAGGCTCCAGCATAGAAATGTTTCATGCCAAGAAAAGCAATTTAAACATGAGTAATGAGGGCACATTGTTAACTGTTACTCTTTAAAGATCTATTTTTCATTTTTAAAGCCTGCACAAGCATAGACTATTTTTGGAAGTAACTTTCCTTTTGGTCCCTCTTCAAAACCACAGAACATATATTCTCATTCATGAAAGAGGTGAATACCTTAATTCAAACATCTTGTACAATAAAAGACTTTCAAGGGAACTCATGACCAGGTTTTTAAGAGTACATTCAGACTCAAGACTCAAGGTTTAACTGTATTCAGCACTAAATAACTTAAACCCTTTTGAAAATCCAGCTACTTGATGCCAACATGAGATTTTAGCCATGTGAAATTTTTTCTCCAAGAGGGAGGTACCATTCAGTGAAATGCACCGTGCTTTCCGGGTCATTATGTAACATTTGAAATGAATCAAATGCATCAATTAATTTGTACTTCCATAAACTCTTTTGTTCTTCTTGGATCATCTTAACACTAAGTTAATAGATTAAGCAACTGTGACTGCTTTTTGTTACTGAATTACAGAACCAGTAGATGTCAGGAATGTAAATGAATGTACTGCTAGCCTTTTACTGAATTCAAATTGATTTTGAGGCAGAATGAAAATTGGCTGAAGGACCATAAACAGCAGATAATAGACCACTGAAGAGAAGTACCCAGTGAAATGCCTCAGGGACATGCATTAGGCCTCACGCTATTTAATTTATTTTGTTTAGATGACAAGGATCACTCTACAGGATACATTTTCAGCTCTGTGACACTATAGAGCATTTAGCTTCAAACAAAGAAATATCACTAGGTTGGTGCTGGCAGGTTTCTCTCTATCCCTTCTCACACTCAGAAAGCTTTATAGGAAGGAGATTTCTATTGTATCAAACTTACTGGCTAGCCTCTCATAACTCACACATGCCCTAAGAATCAATTTGCTGTGAATTGGTTGCTTATAGGTGGCCTTTCATGAAGATTTGCATCTTTTGTAGGTCATGTGCAATAGGAATAAAATCCATCTGAATTTAGATAACTGTTTGCTTTTCCTTGCATTGTGGATGCTTTTCAAAGAGGCACAGTACCACTCATACCAAACATATGGCTACCTTGAAGCAGATGAAGGAGAATCTTTAAAATCAAGTTCTACCAGACAGCTTGAAATTCTGATACAAGGTTGTATATAACATGTATTGAGGAATGTTTGCCACTATCTTACCAGGGAAATAAAACTGGTATCACAAACCAGATGGGATGTGCTTCACTGGGAAGACCATTAGACATTAAGAGAGAGAAGGCAAAGAGAGCAATATTTTTAAAAAGATGAACAGTGTACAGTCATGCAAAGGTAACTAAGGAAGGAGTGTAGAAGAACTTATGACACTTCTTCATGCAAATATATTACACACTAAAGTTCCTTTAAAATATAAGGTAGATTCAAATGCTTCACAACTGAAATTTCACTATATCAGTTACAATAGTTTAATTAAGTTTAGAAGCAACTCCAGAATTTTCAATGTTTCCATAATAAGTTTCCTGCAAACTAAACTGCCCTTACTTCTCTGAAATAGTAGTCCTATTTCTCCTTGACACAATCCAGCAGCCAGCCTATGAAAAAACCCAAAATGTCCATTACAATATTTTTGTAAGTATTTTTCAGAATCACTGCTTTTCTTTGTAGCAATTATATTTTTTTCCTAGAAGTTTGGTATGGATTAGTATTCTCTGTTTAGCAAAGATAAAATATTTTGCATTTTATCTTCTTGATCCTGTATCTAAAGAATATCTTTTCTTCTGTAGTGCTCTAAAGTGGTTGCACATCATCAGGGCTCAATTCTTATTCTAATGAATTGCTTTCACAAATAAGGCAGTCCTGGTCACTAACCTGCCAGAAGAATGAATGCAGTTACTTAGTTACAATGGGCTATTGTGCAGAAATAGTTTTGGGTGAGTACAATTTTTAGGAGAAAACTATTTTTCTAAGAAAAATGCTAGAATTGAATCAAAATGACCACTGTGTTTGAACTGTATTCATTGTGCATGGACTGTATTGATTGTTACTGGTGTGAAGAAACTCACTAAAAATTAGATTAATCAGAAGTGATGGCTCCTTGGATTGAGAAAAGGTACTGATGATTAAAATTTATAATCAGTTATAATGATTTTTCTGTTTTCTTTTAGTTATGCTCCCTCTCTTTGATTCTCATGAGTAATGACAGACAAATCATCTGAATGCTTTTAAATGTCTCAGAATGAAAGCTTCATCTTTTTCACATCTGTGGTCAAGTATCAACATATTCTATCTCTCTCACTGTTGCCTTAAATATGAGTAGGATTAATACAAGAAAATTAACCAGACATTCCTCTACACTCTTCAGGTACAATGCTACAAACATTTCCATGTTCAGCTTTAGATGTGTAAATGGTATCCCTGAACTCAAAGAGAGAGATTGCAAAACCAGGAGTTAATAAAAGTGTTGTCTAAAATAAAGCAAAAGGTGACAATTTTATGGAAAGCTGAGTTTAACCCCACAATAAATAAATAAATAAATAAAAAATAATTAAAAAAATAATCAGTGCACTTGAAGGTTGTGTCACATTCACAGTAGGCAGTAGCCCAAATATTAATTTACCATGTCCCAGGGGATTCAAATAAGTCTTATGCAGACTACACTGCTATGTAGTTCAGCACTGAGGTAAGAAAGGAATAAGGCAGAATTCTCACCTGATAAGAAACACCTGTAGCCTATGCAAACCTGCTTTGGCAGCTGCTGAAAAAATATGATCTCAAGACTTCTCAGATTTTTGTCACATTCCTGAGTCATGTGTGTTAACAAATAAACCCATGCTTTATCAAAAGGGTGAATTGACTTTTTGCTGTGTAATTTGGAGGCCATTGTAATATTCCACAATGATTTTTCTCTTGTCCAGATAACACTCAGCGCCCAGATATAAATAACTTTGTCGGATAAATCAGTGATCAGATCTTTGACAGCCAATGACCATGATTCAGCAAAGCATGTAGGCCTGTGACTTAGAGAAATGTTACATTTTTGCTGTGTTAGAGTTGCTGTTATAATTATATGACCAATTTTATGTCAAAGTTTCTCATAGAGAAGCTAGACAAATAAATTTGATTTTTTATGGTTTAAAGTACAGCTAGCAGAAAATGAGATTAAGATTCTAACAGACATTTATGCTACTGTGAAATCAACAACCATTTCTAAATGTCTTCTCATTATAATTTATCCACTTTCTGGCAGGCTGTGGAATTAATCTTGGTCTGCAAGGCTTAGAATCATCAGAAGAATTAATTTACAGGATTGCTGCAGCAATGGATCACAATGATATCTTTGAAGCACTGCTTGCTAAATTATCACCCTGAGAGCAAGTGACAGAAGAGCAGAAGATTTTAAGCACTGTTGGTTATTTACTACCCTGCCTTGATGAGCATATGACTGAGATCACTGTAATAATACACAGATCCATTCTTTTTCTTCAGTGCAAAAAACTGATAGTAACTTTAAACAACTGCTGTTACAAAAAACAAAACCCAAAAATCGGTGATACACATACTGTATACCTTAAATATTAAAGCATACATTATTTATATACAATTTCTTGCTTTCCTAACACACAGCTGATGGCAATAAGCAATAAGGAGAAAGGCTGCATTACTCCTAGCATTTAGAATTTTAAAAAGTGTCTTCTTAATTTCTGGGAAAACTGTTACAGGCCCAAGTTTGTGTCCTAGAGGTTGTAGTCCTGCTCTTACAGAAACAGCAATTTCTTTCTGGCACTTGAGAAACCTAACAGAAATAGTTCTGCAGTTCAATACAAATGGACAGAAACCTGGACTTACATGGATTCCCACCAAAATCACACTAAAATCTCATGTTTCCAAATGAAGTTTCTTGATGTAATTTGAATTATTCGTTTTCAAAGAGGGAAGTTTGGTGTTTTTCAAATATTTTTTTCAGAAACTGAAATGGCACTGAAAACAATATAAACCCCTGGGACTCCTGTGATATCATATTGCTTGTGTACCAAGGCCTTCAAGACAATTTGCCCATGTTGCTTGGCCAAACTAAGCCTTTGCTTTTGCAATAAGTATTTTTACATGAAAGTTCTAGTTAATGGGTATATACACCTCTATTTCTCTTTCTAACCTAAAGTACACTGCACACCCTTAACACTGAAGTCCTGTAATGCTGTTGATTATATATTTAGGACTCAATGCACACTTTATGTAGTGCAGATGGTTGGGATAGGACAACTGTCAGACAAATGATTTCCACATTCCCACTGAATGCAATTAATGAAATGCTGGATACCAACAGATCACAACAGGAAGAAAACTAACAACTACCTTTTCCCAGAGTACTTTTGCTAGATTGATACTCTCTCTTTGAACTTCAACTACTGACTTAGATATCTGTTTCCTTGAAACCCAGCACATCTCTCAACTCAGTCACCTATGGAATATTTCAGTAGCTTCATGGGCCAGAAACCTGTTGCTGAAATTTGCCTTCCCACAAGAGAATATGGTTACAGCCTTTTTTTTAATACTCCCAGCACTACCTGAATGAAAACTGGGTCTTGATGATGCACATCTTTTTTTCTAGGAGGAGCAGATAATTTAGCAGGTGTAATTCCTCGTGGGAACCTGCAAAGTGATGGGAGCAGTAGGGCAGAAAAAGTTCAGCCTGCTTTCTCTAGACATGATGTGCATGCCATTAATGTCTCAGTGCCTAAAAACCTTCCCCAAAGCAGTCAGAGAACTTTGGTGCATTCGTGGGCTTGCACTGCCACCTGGTGTAGGCCTCAGTGCTTACAAACTTTGCCCAACACCGGCTTTGCCTCTTTTTTTTTTTGCTTTTTGCATGAGACACCTGCCTTAGGACCGTCGGAAAGATGTTATTTCGAAAGCTGACGGTTGTTTTTGGTTATATAAATACATGCGAGCATGTCAGCACTATGGGTACGGGATCGAGAGCATGAGGAGGGGTGGGTGAGGGGAGGCTATGGCGTGGCAGCTGAGTAACTGGGCAAAGCACTTCTTCATCTGCCACAGCTGCCAGGTGGCTGCCTGGGACAGGAGTCACTATAGGTGATACTACTACTGATAATTCACTGACCTTTAGTGCTGCAGCTGGGTGTATTTAGCTGGCCAGGTGACCCAGGCTTGGCAACGGGGTTTGCCCAGCGGGGTGAGGCAGCCTGAGGTAACTTCCAGCCAGGCCTTCCTCACCGACCAACGCAACACGGAGAAGCCCCAACCAAGGTGGCTCCAATTTCGTCCCGTGGGTCAGAAGGTGACAGCTAACAGCAACAAAGCCAAAAGAACAGCTCGTTTGTCACCGCTTCCCATGGCCTTTCACACCCATCTCTGAAAACAGAAGGCTGGAAACATGTAATGCCCTCCAACTCTGAGATTCTTGTGCCATCCATGACGATTTAACGTCAGTCCGGGAGCCCTTCAGGCTTAAACAACTCAGTGACGCACGTTACACCCATCGGACCGAGACCGAAGTCCCGGTCCATCCCTCATCCCACGTGCTGAAGTAACCATCCCCGCTGCCGTCCCCGGACTACACTTCCAAGGGTGCCCGGCGGCCGCTTCCCCGCACCATTGGCTGTGCCGGCCGGAAAGGGCGGGCTGAGGGGGTGGCTGCTGGCTGATGGCGGTGCGGGGCTGCCCGCAGCGCCCGTCCCAATGGCGGCGCTGAAGTACGCGGGGCTGGAGGACACGGACAGCGAGGAGGAGCTGCCGCCGGGTTGGGAGGAGCGCACCACCAAGGATGGCTGGATTTACTACGCCAAGTAAGGGATAGGGAGGGCGCGCCTGGAGCTCTCTGACCCTGGAGTCGCTCTGGGGCATCATCTGTGGAGCCACCGGTGCTGCCCCTCTGCGCGGGGTCGGGACCCTCCATTTCCCACCCTTCACTCTAGGGCCGAGCTGCTGCGCTTGGGTGGCTGTAGCCGGGGCCGAAGCTGGGCTCGGTGGCGGGACCGGTCCCCGTGTGACTGCGTTTCCGCGTCCGGTGCCCTCCTGGGAGTGCGGGCTTGGCCGTCCCGCAGTCACCTCCCCGTGTGCTGAGCCCCCGGGCTGCGCGGTTCCGTCCAAACCACCGCCGGGCTTCGGGTGAGGGTACTGGAACGGCTCCGGATACTGCTGGGTCCAGGAGTTGTCACGCAGCTGCTGCGGTACCCGCGGGGTGCTCTGCGTGGGGTTTACACGTGTGGGCGATCGAGCCTTGTGCGATGTTGGAGTTTTCTTACTTTCCTCCTTAATGGGAATAAAGAATAAAAAGGTCTGAGGGAACTTAAAAGCTGTAAATGCCTTCCTTCAACTCTTCAGTGCACCGGATCTTTGATAAGAGAAAAAAAAAAAAAAAAATTGTATTTATCACCCTTTGCTTTAGAGTGCAAACTCGCACTCTGAAAACGATTGCATCCTTGCCAGTTAGAAAGAGGATAAATAACACCTAGTGGAATATGCACTTATGTGTTTTTCTTCTCTCCTGTGGTTTCTCTAATCATGCTGATCTCAGAATCTGTTTCAGCCTGCTTCAAACTTAAAGATAAATTCCCTTTCACAAAAAGGGATAAAAGTGTAGTGCATTCCCACCTGTAGTCAGCTGGCATCTTCCTGCCAAGTTCTGGTTTACAAACACCGGACAGAATGTTTTGATTTTATCCACACTTTGTTTGTAAACACCACAAATTGTCTCTATACATTTGTTTTCTTAACTCAAGCTTTTGTATATTTCCTTAGAATTCAAAAGCTCTTTGAGAAATGAATCATTTGGTGGAAGTAGGAAATTTACAAAATAATAATATACTACTGAGTGTGTTTTGTACACAAATAATTCAGTAGATCTCTTTTGTAACTTCTGCTTCTCATATTAAACAACGAAACGTAACTGAAAATCAAACATTTATTTGACATTTTTAGACTCCCATGCCCTCTGATTAGTTACGTTCCCTTCAGAACTGTGGCAATATGGAAGCCTGGTAATTTCTAACAGCAGTTACCACCTTGCTTAAACAAGGGATTGACATGTCTTTTATTTTGTTTGGTTTTGTTTTTTTAGTGGAAGAAATGTATTCCAAAAATACATTTTGGAAGTATATTTGAAAAAAAAAAAAAACCAAACCCAGAACAAAACCCTATTTACTGTATGAAAGCTACTTTTGAATTGCACCAGAAAAAATTATTAGGCAATCTTTTTAAGTCTTCAACTTTCCTTTTTTTTTTCCAGCCACTTGGAAGAAAAAACACAGTGGGAACATCCTAAGTCTGGGAAGAGAAAACGTGTTGCAGGAGGTTTGTGTTAAACTGAAATTACAGACATCAGCTGGAGTTTGTGCAGGAACGAATTCTCATGTGTATCTAGTTGACACTGATCACCTACACAGACTGAGCTTGCAAAACACAGCTGATTTCAGTGGGGTTTTACCTATGTGATTGTGTCTGTAGAGCGATCACTTTGCAGTTTTATGGCATTCTTGTGTTGCTCTGCAAATCCAAAGTATTATTCCAGGACAAAGGGATTGTTGTACTGTGGCTTGTAAAGCAAATAGTCAAAGGTTGGAACTCTCTGTTTATGTTCTGATCTCCTGGTGTCTATCATATAATATTTATACTTTGATTATATTCTTTAAAGAATGTATTTCATAAAAAAAAAACCCCAAACACCTGTCACAGAAAGAAGTCCTGTTAGCTTTCATTTTGCTTTCTTTCCCTCACACAAATGGGTGTTTTTGCCGAACCAGAAGGCAGCCAGTGTTGCAGAACACTTCCAAAGGTATATCACTTCTTAAGGACCTTTGATTACTTCCTTAAAGTACATCTTCCCAGAAGCTGCTGAACTGTGTCCTTAGGGATACTATACAGTTCACAAACCGTATTTGTTTCAGTATTGGTAATCTAACTGTAACTAGAATGATTTCAGTAGATTTTGAGCCAATTGAATTATAACTGAATACTTTCCATCCAGGAGTAGAAATACTGGGAATGCTATCTGTTAAGGATGTCCATGGGGTCTTATTAATTTATTTTGTAAAGTTCTGTCATTTTTGCTCTTCTGTCTGTCCTTCCATTTTAAATTTAACTTATCCATAGCCACGTGAGGATTCTGATCTTCCAGCTTTTTTAAAGTATTACATGTAACTTTTCCTAGTTCAGTGTTCTTTCTTTTTACTTTATCAGGGATAGCTACTAAATTGTGTGCCATATAGACATGTGTGTCCTGGGAAGCATGGTGGCATTTTTTGGGTTTGTGCTGTAACACAAAATAAACTTGGTAAAGAATTTTTAGAATATGTTTAATATACTAGTCACAACAATTCAATCAGGTCTCTCATATATTGTGCTTCCATTAGAAGAACAATGTGATGAGGGAAGCAGTTCTTCTTTCAAGTTCCAATACTGAAGTGCAGCAGGTAGCTGCATCACCTGCAGCAATGATGCAGATTTTTGCCATATCTGAAAATTAAGCTTCAAACCTGAGTGTACTCTAATGTCTTCTAAAAGATATATTCTGTGTTTCCTAGGTCTGCCATATGGATGGGAGCAGGAGACTGATGAAAATGGGCAAGTTTATTTTGTAGAGTAAGTATGTAAAGAAGTAGAACATTAACAAGTAGGACAGCTGTGTTTCATGTTGGGTTGTCTTTTTGAGTTAAAATAGTGTGACAATATCAGCTGAAAAGAAAGACATTAATAAGTATAACTTCAGAATGCAGATATGACAGCTGTAGCAGTGTTTAAACATCTGTTTGTGGTTTTCTGAATTATTCTGCATGCACCAAAATACTTCCCTGGGTGGCAGATGGAAGCAACTTGTGTATCCACATCTCATAATGTGAACTAATCCTCAGGCAGTGTTTGTGTTGGCTCATTTTTTCTGTCAACCTTTATGGCTAAACTCTGTACATATAACTTTAAAAATATCCAGAAATTGATGGATGCTTGTTAACATTTCCCTAAACATACAAGATGAAAATAAGATGGCTGCAGCTCTGACACACTTGCAATCTAAAGCACAGAAAGAGAAGAGGACAAGGGCTGAGCTAGCAGATTTTTCAAAAGGTAAGGGAGGGGACAGTTCACAGAAGCAGAAAGAAATTTCTGGGAACATTTCTGTTTGCATCTTTTCTATGGCAGGGTCAAAATGATGCAGTTATCTTTCACTTGGCAGACTGGAGAATATTCACAGGCCAAAATAATAAGTGTACCCTCTGTTCTATAATTGCAGGTACAAGACTGAAAGTTGTTGTTAATTGCCTCTTTCTGATAATTGTCAGAAGAAAGGTAAAACTGCATTAAAAAAGTGAGCCTGGCCCAAACTGTGCCATTTGCTAAGCTGACATCAAGCTATTTGCTTTCAATTGTTTGAGAAATAAGTTCTGAGCTATGTTTCTCATTGGTGTTTTGATTCAAGGGTGTAGTGTAGGTCCCTTTTATAGAGACCTAAAGAGAACACAATAGTCCATAATGTGATGACGCTTTTTTCTCCTTTACAAAGTTCTGCTTTCTGTGTCACGGATACATTAATGGATGCACATTTCCCTGTTACAACAACTGGGAATACAGGTGATTAAAAAAAATGTAATGGGGATAATTTTAACAGAACTGGTAAAAAATATTGATTTTTGGGAGTTTAATCCACTAAAATTGTACATAATAGTAGTTGGAATGCATTTAAAATCTGAAGGTAGAGTACAGAATGATCAAAGCAGTTGAATTTTTGTTTTCTTTTGCAGCCACATAAACAAAAGGACAACTTACCTTGACCCAAGACTGGCCTTTACAGTTGAAGATAATCCAGTAAAACCTACTACTAGACAAAAATATGATGGAAACAGTACTGCAATGGAAATACTCCAGGGTCGTGACTTGAGTGGAAAAGTGGTTATAATAACAGGAGCAAATTCAGGAATAGGTAGGTTAATACTACACATAAGGTAAAATAAGGTTATATTACAGGCTACTTAGATGTCATCAACTTGTTGAATATCTGTTTACTTCTGGTATTCAGACTTGGTTTGCATTATATCCTTATAAAACCTGTAGTTAGAAAACTTTGTTTGGGTTTGCGTACTGCTAAAAAAAAAAAAAGTGTGGAGAATGTGGAGCTTAGAGGAGAGCCACAGGAAAGACATTGAGCTCTGAAAAGATTTTTTGTGTGTAGAAAAATATCGGTAGAGGCTTTTTACATTATGTAAATATATAAAAGATGGCTGTGAAAGGTAAGAGAAGTTTCTTTTTATCATCTTGGTGGCTAGGATGAGTAAGGTTTCCATGGCTGCAGCAGAGTCCAGATAAAGCATTCAGAAAAACAACTGAGCAGCAGCAAGTATGGTCTTCTGAGAGCATATAATCTGAGCTGGGCTGTTATGACTTCTGATTGACCTGTTTGATGGAGAAAAACAAGGTTCAAACTCCTTGATGCTGTGTGAAGGGAATACTCCCTCTTTGGGACTGGATAATAGTATTCTTGCCCAATTAATTTGGAAGTAATTGGCAGAATTTGAAGTTTTCTTGTACTGTGTCATCACAGTCTTTAAAATGAATTAAACTTAGCTTAGTTCTTATCTGTGCTTTGTGACTCTTGGCACAGTGTCATGTAGTGGTTTGCAATTTAGAGATCCCCTTGAGCTTTAAGTCTATACGAACTCTTTGGGACTACGAATTGTGGAATTACTATTTATTTAGCTCAAGCAGAATCCACTGGCTTTGGAGTTTATTTGCCAGTTACTTAGAATTTCAGTTCTGTGCTTCATTTTGTGTTATAGATCTTTTAAACACTCACTGTATTTTGGAACTAGTGTCTCCTCTCAGAGGATTTTGAAAAGTAAACAATTACTGTATTTTCAAAATACTTAAAATGCTTTTAGAAGTAAGTAGGTATAAATATTCCCAAGGAAATTCTGCTGTACTTTAAGAAAGCGATTAAAAAAGAATGAACACTTGTTGAGTGTTTGTACTTAATAATGTGAGAAACAAAATAATTTCTCAGGCCTTTCATTGTCAAAATTACTTTCAGTGGTACATTTCACAGTAAGTTTATGGTATCTGTAGGTTTGTTAAAAAAGTTTTCATTTCAGGATGGGTGGAACAAAGATCAAGGTGTGGGTTGGTAGACCACAATCTTACCAAATTCAGAAAAGTATGTTTCCAGTTACTGCATTGCTGTGTGCTCAAGTCTGGGAAATGCCGAGAACCCTTTGGAGGATGAACAAACTATTTTTTTATTCATCCATATTCAGTGCTTTGTAACAGCAAACTTAAAAACAAAGGTAGAATGATATATAAAATTACTTCATATGTGAATTTACTGTAGGTAATCCAACATGGCTTACTAGGAACATTTTTTTCTTCATAGTTGAAAAATCTCATCTTCTGAAAAATAGAGGTACTTGCTTGTTTAAGTACTGAGGGTGTACTTTGGACTTCAGCAGTGGTTGAGTTTTAGTAGTATCACAAATACTGGCTTTTTTCAGATGTTAATTCATTGTCATTAACATGTCTCTGAAATGGGGAGACTGATCTATACCTTTCACTGGTTAGGAGCAGGGACTATTAAGAATTTCCTAGATTACATACCTGCTTTCTTAACTTAGACCTTAAAATTGCTGTAAAAATGTGTGGGTGAATATGTATTGAAAATGAGACTTATAAACACTTCATTAATTTTCATTAGCATGTTAGAAAAGATTAATGCATTACTCTGTTCTTACAATGGAAAGATACAGTAGATCAAGTGTTATTAGTAAAATGTGTTCTTATTTTGGAAGCTGCTGCTTCTCATGGTACAGTCCAAATATTCTTTGGATTTTTCTCTCATATATCTTTTAAGTTTAATCAAAATTTTAGTCCAAGTATCAGATTAGAAGTGGAGGTAACTTTTGGTCATGGTAAAGCAGGTGCAGTAAAAAGATGTAAGACTAAATTACTGAGCATTTTATTCTTGTGTCTATCCTTCTGGTTTTAAAAAAATTACACTGCACATGTAAACATGAGCAGTATAAATTGTCAGTTTGTTCCCTTATTCCATGGTGTCTAGTTAACGATAGCATGCAATTTAGTGTGTGTTGCTTTTTTTAGTCTTTTGAAGGTTTCAGGACTAGTGAGGTTATGGAGGGAAGGCACTTTCTTAGCCTGCTGCTTGTGTGAATAAAGTCACACTTCCCAATTTTTTCACTAGAGGGCTGTGTTGCTCTTTGAAAATACTGAACAAAAGACCTGGTGATTTTCCCTGGTTTTGGTAAATGCTTCTGAAATTTTATTGTGTTCTTAATTATTAGGGCTGGAATGCAAAATTCTAAAGAGCATGTATCTAGCTTTAATTTTACAAAAATATGTGGTATTTTCTACTGCATCTGTAAATGATCTCAAACAGGTGTTTTTTAATTACTTTGTTTTAATGTCAAGGAGAAAGTTGGGTAGCTAATGTGACTTTTCTGCGACTTTTATAAATATTACTATCTGTTCTAAAAAGTCATATAGCTTCATGACCTTGAAGCTACAAGTTCTGTTGTTTCTATCAGGTTCAGTTGCATCTTGCCTGTTGTGACTGCTAGATATGCATGAGTAGTGAAATATAAGTAGTATTGCAGTATATTATGAAAGGGCAAAATGTGTATCTTCTGTGCAGAAAGGCAGATTCCACAGAACAGATTTTACTTCAAGCTTCTCTAAGATTTATCACAGAACTAAACCATTGCTCAAACTGCAATTCTAATTTTTTTATGCTGTATGAAGGTCAAAAGACATCTGTTAATGGCCTTTGTGAGGAATGCCCAGAACTAGCACAAATTAGCTCAAGAAAGTGAAAACCACTTTTGGCTTTGAGCAGCCTAATTTTTTAAAATAATGAAGGCAATCCAGAAACTTCAGTCATAATGTGGCTTTCCATATTGCTTTCCTTGATTATGTTTTACTAGAGTAAACTCTGTAATTTTATAATTGTGGAAATGTTTTATGTTATTTCTTCAAAATGATTGTTGGTTAATGGTGGGATAAATGGAATTATCATCTTTTCTGGCAGTTCGATTGCTATGCAGTGAAAAGACCTTAGCCAAGAGAAAAGTTGTATATTGTGTATTATTCATCAGTACTTATAACACTGGTCACTGCTCCAGGGAGTTTTTGGTCTGCGTAGACTTTTGGCGTAAGAAGTTACTTTATTTAATTTCTTTCTTGTACAGAACTTCAGTATTAGCAACTTTTCCCATACTTGTGCAAAAGGTTGGGAAACATAATTTATCATAAGTGTATGTG
The DNA here is from genome assembly GCA_023637945.1 of Phaethornis superciliosus. NCBI lineage: Eukaryota > Metazoa > Chordata > Aves > Apodiformes > Trochilidae > Phaethornis > Phaethornis superciliosus. The sequence continues at coordinate 6,214,502 of JAJQWJ010000014.1, read as the reverse complement.
TTATGATTTTAAAAGTTTATTTTATAAAATCATAAACAGAAGTTTTTCTGTTTTTTCCTTTCTCCTTTGTTATGTTTAGTGTATGGAAAACTTAGCTGGCTGTAGTTAATAAAAAATGGTTATTGAAAACTTGTGCAAGTTGGCTTATAGCATGTAACTTTTAAACTTGAATTCTGATTAAGTTACAGCTAAAAATGAAAGTAAATTTAAGCAGAAAATAACGTTTCATTAAAATGTCTTTCTACAACCAAAGGAAATGCAAAGTAACCTACTTTTTTTTTTTTTTTAACTACTAAAATACAGTTAGCAGCTATATTCTCACATTCTGTCTTTGTAAATTGATCTATGCTCTAGTCTTATAGCTGTTTTTTCTCCTTTTAAACCAACATAGCCAATACTTGAGGATCAGGTATGTGAAACCAGGGGAAGAGACTTAGAGCTAAAACTGCTTTGAGCTCAATTTACAGAATAGAGCCTGTGCAGCTTTTGAAATGCACTGTGTATTTAATGAGCTGTATTTTCAGTGTCAAACATGTATATATACACAAACATATCTGAACATTGGGAAACTGTAGAGGGTAACATTTTGACAATGAGTAACTTGATAATTTACTTAATATTAATCATTATGGTAACATGTAAATTATTAGATTTTGTTCACACATGCTGGTGCTTTTGTGATGAATTGCAGAGCTACATAATTTCTATTTATCATGTGCCTTTCACAATATCACCAGAACCTATTTCAGAAATCTCTCTGTGATATGGGACATTATTTGAACACTTTACATGTATAAGCAATGTAGAATAGCTGCCCCCCTTCAATCTTTGTTTCTACAATACTAGGAACTTTTCTGTCTCCCTTATTGGGAAAAAAACCCAACCCTAAACCAGTAAAGTTCTAGTGGTCTGGAATGTGAGATTAACTGTGTTAGTTCTGGTATCAATAGTAGTTAAGCTCTGACATTGTCAGGATAGAACAGAACTGTTGGAAAACAAAGTATTTATCTTTTCAGTAAGCATACATGGCTTACATTAATTCAGATCCCAAGGTATTTGTATTCCTGTCATTTTATTGTTTTTTTAAAAATATTTTTGGTAGCTTTTTACTTCTGTTTATCTAAGATTTATTAAAGAAAAAGGTAAACCTCTACATAGAATACACAACACATAGCCCGACTGCTGTGCTTTCACTATGTTCTTTTTGTACTCCATACTGGCAGAAGCTAATGAAATTTTGTTGTATTAAAATGAAAAATTGCATATCTTCAGAATTTTGGAATTCCTGATTTCTGAGCTCTTGTTTCTATATGTTCTGTTGTAGTGTTTGAGCACCTCCTGTATAAGTATTGTTTGGAATCTTGTACTAAAAAAATCTACCTTCAGAGCCTTGAGAGAAACAAGTGTGGTTAACTTTTGTTGCATTTCTTATGCCATGTAAGCTATTACCCATAAGAGGAGCAAAATTAAAATTTTAAAGCTTATCTAAATTTTTTTGTGAAGGTCTTTTAAGGACCTTTAATAGAAACTGGCTGGCTTTCACCAGTATGTCCTGAATCTATTGGCAAGGGAGAGATAGGAACAGTATGTTTAAAAAGAACACTTTTACATCTTAAATAAAAAAAAATACTGTTCTGTACCTGCAGAGAAGAGAATTTAATGAATATGGGGAACCATTTCATTGCAGAAGTTACTGAGATTATTTGTGAGCAACATAGCATTTTTACTGAGACTATCTTTATCTGCCTTCATGAAGAAGGTAACATTTGCTGAATCCTAATTAGACCAGTGAATGGTCTCATTTAAGTCAAACTCAGATCATATGGGAGGAATAAAACAGACCCTTACAAATACCATGGAGAACTTTCATTTTAATAGTATTAGTCTTGACTGTCTTAAATATGTTCATTGTCTTTCACTGTGTTGCATGGAGTTTGGTGCTTTAAACCTGCAGATGTTTGTCTGAATTTCTCAGTAAGGAATTGTTCAGCTCTATTTTTGACCTGGATTGCAAATTTTCCTTGAAAAATGTGCACATATTTCTATGGAAGCACAGTTTATTTTCTAATTTCTCTCATCTGTTTCCAGATGAAACAGTATCTGAAGGCTATGTAACAGGCAGGATGTCTACAGAGGAACTGTTAGATCCACTTTATGATTTCTTGTATGGGTTTGGAATTTTGCTTATACTGTAACACCTGAACTTTGAAAGTCTTGAAAATCAGCCTCATTTTGTTAGATGGTTTGTTTTGGAAAAAATAATATTTGAGGTAATACATCTGCCTGGTATTGTTCTGTGGTTTTATTTTTCTCTATTCTATTCACGTGTTAACTTTTCGCAAAGATTTCCAAGTGTTACTTCTGAGGTGGTTTTTTTTTTTTTATGTTTTATGATGACTAAATAACAAGGTACTTTCTTTTTTTTCATGAGGATATAAAGCAGGACCCCACTTGTTACAAATCTTGAATGGTCCTTTCCTACTATTTAGGATTTTTCCTTGATATTATGGAAAGTTTGAAATCAAAAGTCTAAAGCAGAATTATTTTTCATAACTGGATTAATTCTTGTGAACTGATAAGTTGAAACTTCTCCATGGTTTTATTAAGTTCTTTATGTAATTTGATTGTAGCTTGATGGTACAGAGATAAGTGAAATAATTTTGCCAAGGAGATGCATCTTACATAAGTGGTGGTGAACAAACTATTAGAGGCTTTGCATGGTTGTATGTTTTCATGCTAGGAGTGTTTCACAAGTAGAGAATTGAAGTGGATATTATTTATGGAGGTTTGGGTTCAAAGGTTATTGTTGAGCAGGTGGAAAGATCAGCAATATATAATGTTGGATTATTTTTCTTGGCCAAGTCCTAGCTATCCCTGAGATTGTTTTTGTGGGATATTTTTGTATTTATTGGGCTTTTTAAAAGCATGAAAGATTTGTTCCTTGATGTATATTTTTCTAGTGAGATGTAGGCTCCATGTATCACATGTTTCAGTACTCTAAGCAGCACGGTATCCTAACAGAAAAGTGTGACTGTCCTGGTTGCAGCTGGTGTGTGTGCTTTCCCCTGCTAGAACAAAATAGCCTCTCATGAGAAAAATAAATTGCCCAATAAGATGATTATTTTGCAGAAGTAACTTTTACACCACGATCTTCTGCCAGCACTGTTGCATTGTTTAGGGAATGGTTTTTTGCCATCCTTTGCCAGTAAAACAGTGGTGATGAAGGTTTGATTTTAAGCCCTTTTAAAATGTGGTTGTGTTGGGAGGGTGAGGGGGAAAATGAGTCATCCTTCAGTCTGGTTTGGTATTCTGCATGATGCTATGTATTTTAGTTTCATTTAGTTTTGTTACTCTGGCTTTAGCAGGCTTACTCTTTTTCTTGAGGAAAAAGCTGCTTGCTTAATGAAGAATTCATGGGAAAAGTAACTTTGAAAAATTAAAGGCTGAATTTCTTAAGTCCTGTGATCCTCATGCTGCAGACCAAACTAGCATGGATTGTGTTAAACCACATAAGTAGCCCTACCATAAAAATTTTGGTGTCTGCATAGAAGTTTTGTTGTTTACTTCTTCCATAAACATACCTTAAAAACAAACTTACACTGAGCTAATTTTTTTTCATGTATTTTCTCTATGGAAGTCCAAAACTTTGTAGCATGCATGATTTTTTTGTGCCAGTGTTTTGGTGAATGAGAGTATAGTGCTTTTCCAGGAAAGCTTCCATCTTGCAGGAAGGGTATTTTTGGTACATTTTCTAGGTAACTGATGAAGAAAAGCACAGTTTAGTGAGGAGAATGTACCTATGGGGTGGAACTTTTAAACTCATCCTATCGTGGAATGTTAGTAGCTGTCAGACAGGGACTAGTACTTTGTATTTTGAATAATTAAAAAAACTACTAAAAGATCTGGTTCTCAGACTTCGAACAGTCTTAACAGAAGAGGGTTCTCTTTAATTTATAGTGCTGTGGTCTGAAAATTTATAGTATGTCATAGTGACTGAGTTTTCCATGAATGCCATTGCTGTTTTAAACACTGGCTTAATACTATTACTGCTCTGCTTTATTTAAGGCTCCAACTACTTGTTAGATTTTGTAAATATTAAAAGGCTGTCTTGGACTTCTGTAATATTTTTCTTACTGAGTAAGCTGAAAATGGTGTCAGATGTTCATACATCTTTTTCATGTCCATTTTGATGAATCTATTTATTACTTCTGTAATGAGTAGTACACATGGTTGGTTAGCCGAGTTATTGAACTTCATCAGCCTTGGCTGAAATTCACAATGCATGTGAAACTTGTTGTAACGTGTAAGAAATTACATCTGGGCTAAAAGGTTCAATAATGATTATTACTTGTAATGGAATTTTTTCACAAAGGATGGGATTCAGCTACATGCTTGTGTTGTACTTTCTGGTACTTCTTTAACAGGGGAATAATATACTTTTAGAACAAGAGCCTTCCTATGTGGTACTTGCCTCTTATTTAAGAGTTAAGACTTTTAAACAGGCTGCAGTGTAACTTGGTCACTTGTCTAATGAAATATTTAATTTCACAAAGGTTTTTCTCGTTATTTTCTGCATATTTCATAGTTCAGGGATGAAAAGACCTTTTGCATCTGTTAGTCTGTCTTGCTGCAACACAGAGCTGCTCTCTTGATTATCTTGTGCTTGCATGTTTTGAAAGCTAGTTGTGCTGCAAAAGTTGTTTGTAGAGTTTCACCTGTACATTTGTGTATTTTTGGAATGCTTGTTAGATGTTGGAACAGAACAGGTTGATAAATGTATACTGTTTTCTAATGACAGTACCTGCTAAGACACTAGTAATTATTTTTTTAGATACTGTTAACTCTAGTTACAGCCTGTAGATGTATGTTAGTGGTCATAATACTTCTGGCTTACCAGCAGGAAATTTCATAGTGACTGTGCTGAGCAGGAGGGTCACAAGAAGAATGCATTTTAATATCTTGTGTCCCTTTCAAACTTCTCATGCTTGATTGTGTCAAAGATTTATTAGGTTTTGAAACTCGGGTCAGAAACAGTATATTTGTACCAAGAAGGAAGGGAAAGGAGTCCGGTAGAAGTTTGGGAAGATGAAGATCCAAATTGTGACCTTATCATCAGGAATCTTGCTGCTGAATTCAGAATTGGTGAGGCCAGAATATTGCCTGAATTGTTAAATTGTAATAGTACTGTGAGAAAGAAATTGATCGGATTCTTCCTGAAGTCTCTATTTTGCAGATATAAAATTTTGTAGGCATATGTATTTTGGGGTTTAATATCCCCTTCCCCAAACTGATAAGGTCTTACTTCATGGAGGATGAAAAAATTGGTATAGAACATGAAGCTGTAATCAGTCATTTGCTTCAGAAACTTGTCCTTGAATTCTTGGGTGATATGTTGGTCCAAAAGCAGACCTTAAATGTCTTCTGAAAAATACATTAGCTTTGGTGTGAGAAGATGCATGATATGTTTTTGTGCTCTTCTTGAAAGTGTGACAAATAGGTCTCTGACTTTTTGTCTGTACATTATAATTCAGTGACTTCCATCTCTTGTTCATTTTCCATTCTCCTTGCCTTTGTGTATAGACACTTTTTGTTAATACTGTTCTTATTCTCCATCTTTTGTTTCAGAATTTCATCTCCTGCCTTACTTTATATGTCGGAACCACATGATGGATCATTTGAGTTACATAACAGCTTCCCATCTCCCTCTTTCCTTGGTAGTTTAAAGTATGCCCAAAAGATATACCAGTTTTGAGCCTTGGGAGGTTGGTACCCATCTTGAATACCATCTAATCCAGATGAACTAGAATTTAAGGAGGTAACCCAGGACTGTATAACTTTCAAAACCTTGATGTCTTGTTACCTTGCCCTTTGCAGCCTGTATCTATCTGCTGTTCTTGCTTGCACTAGGAAGAACAATGAACTGAATCTTCCTCATATTTGGTTATTTTCACAGGATCCTGAAATGGCTCTTGTATTAAAGTCTTCCTCTGCTGCTTAACTAAACAATTTGTCTTATCTCACGTTACCCAAAGGCAGAGGTGGGTAGTGACTGCCAGAAATCAAGTAGTTTTAGTTTTTGATCTGTTCACCTGTTCCTTTTTCCCATGACACAACCTCTTTAGTACAGGATCCAGTGGTCTGTGTTTGATTCTTTGAAGACATATTTTTCTTGTAACCTAAATCATGAACAGGTTTAGGGCAGAACCTTGTTTCACTATTTATCTGTAAAATGTCTAGTATACCTATTGAAATCATTCACTGTTTATGTAACTCAAATAAATATCAAGCTTGTTTTAACAAAAAAAGATTGGTCCAATTTATGTTGTAGTGCTTTCTTTATCTTTGCACAACACTAAGCATTTTTCATGCAATAACTTAGGGATTAAAGCTTGGAGGATCTAGCTCTTCAGCAGACAGCACAGTATGTCTTTTAATTATTCTGCCTTGGAAGAAGTATTTCTCTCTATTAGATTTACTTCTTTTATTAACATTGCACTATTTTACTTGCTGAGAGGAGATTCAAAACCTGCAGGTTTTTTGTTATGTTTAATTAGAACTCAGCTCAGCATTATGGAAACCTATGATACTGTTGGTGTACAGAAGAACAGAAGTTACTTGAAGAGATACTAGACAACTTCTGGCTTTTTTTCTCCATTTTTAATTTGATGGGAAAAGCTACTGTGTTGCCTAAAGCTACTTTAGAGAAGAATTTGCCAATCCCATTTCCTTGAACTTTGAATTTTATTTTTTTTTTTCAAATATAGGATTAAAAAACCCAAAACACCATAAAGCCCAACACCAAACAAACAAACTAAACTCAAAAAAAGAAAAACCCTTGAGAGATGGTAAAAGATACATTTTAAATTCTTTGGGCTTTTTTTTAGTCACTTGAATAACTTTGCCTAAGAAAGTGTGCTAAAAATAACAACAATAAAAAGGAGTAGCAGTTCCCAAGTTTTGGGGATGAGTTAAAAATATATATATGCCCCATGGAACAGCTTTTAAAACCTAGTTGGTACTGAATATTGGGTCAGGTATTTTGTAAACCCAGTTATGAATGCTCTTACACTGCCACTTTTCCATAACAAACACCCTTCAAGGGTGTGTGGATTAGCTAAAAACTGTTTTTTCTTTATTGTTGGCCTTTGATAGTTGCTACTAATATTAGGTAAATCCTTAATGATTATTTTTGTGTATGTGTGACTTAAGTTTTGTTGGCACTGTTTCTCTTCAACTTCTGTCAGCTTTGTTATAAAATAAAAATGAAGCTACAGTAGCATGCACAAAAATGTTACTTGTTTACTTAATAATGTATTTGGTATTGCTACTTATAAGTAGATTGGCTTTATATAAACAAAAAACCTGGTCACTTGCCCCAGAATGATAAAACATTCAGGAGTGGATATGGGATATCCATCCACTTTCTGGGATATAGCGTGCCCTAAATGTCACGTCAAACTCGATGACTTGTATCTGATTTAGCTTTCATTGAGGTTCTGGTTTGACTGTGACTTAGATTGTTGGCAGATTTATTGTCTTCTGCTACTCTGGATCCCAGTTAGATGTTTAGTTTGGAAATGTTTAGTTTATGATAAAAGTAGAAGTAGTGTATCAATGTAGCTAGTCTAAAGATATTTTTTAACCCTTATGAATGTAAATATACATAATTCTGAAGAAGTAATTTAGTTTTTTCTAAAATAGGGATCATGATCATCTCATTTTGAGACAATGTTGTTAGTTCAGGCTTCTTTTAAAATGTGTATACTTTCTGTCTGGTGGCTTTTAGTTTCAGCATATTTGTGATGTATGTGCTTGACATAATCACTGTTCAACGTTTTTGTTTGCTTACAGCATCTTCAGTTATGAATTTAGCTTTGTTTGCCTCAAATGGTGCATCTTTAATATTTTGCAGGAACAATGAGTCAAGTCTTAATAATCCCACTGATGTAATGTTTTTTTTGTAGTTTAGTGTTGTGCTTTCTTCAGTTGAAAAAAAAAATAGTTTTGTCAATGACAGTGACTGTGCACTTACTATTAAAAATAACTTTGCCTTGCCTAGAACAGTACAACCTGAAGAAGTGTAATGTGTAATAAGTGCATATTTTGAAGATGGTTAGATGGAAGACAGACCAATGCATTAGTCATTGTGTTTAGTTTTGTTTGGCTTGTTCTGTGGTTCATATATCCAAGAAAAACAGATTTATTCAATTTACACACAAAGGGAGAGGCAGAATGTATCTTTTATATAACAGTAAACTTCCTGATCACAAATGACGTGTCAATACCATACCTGCAAACACACAACAACAAAGGCAACGTTAGCGCTTTGTGTGAATTGTTCATTTTAATTTTAGTCTGTTCAAAATACCATCATGCTTCATGTGCTTGAAAATGTACATTTGGAGCAACTTATCTCAAAGATTTTATCCTAAATATCCATATCAAAGCAGAGGGATTGTGGCCAAGCAGTTTTGACACAGAATATGTTTGGGGTGCTGTTTGGGCTCTGAAAAGTATGAGTTTGTCAATGATCTAATGTTTTGCATGTGTAACTCCACGTGTAAGATCTCTTGGATGTTGTACACTTAAACCACCAACACAGGCAACGATATTTTAGTTGCAGAAGATTCTTCCCAAAATTACTTGTAATTCTTGCAGTATTTCAACTGGAAAAGAATCTTATGGAACTCTGAACTCTTTTGTAACTTTATGTTTAGCACCTTTGAATCTGCTTTGCTTCTTTTCCGATGAAGTGTTGAATAAGATGATCTGGTTCATTGGTGCGTGTATTTGGGCCTTCCAATTTGAAATAAACCTTGTGATTTGTAGGCAACAAGTCTCTCTTCCATTAATATCCAGTTCTCATGGGTCCCAAAAATTTTAAAAAAATAGTGTTTGCTGAGATGCAACAATTGGGATATGTATCTATTTTGGAATACTGTTTGCTACAAGTTTTTCACTGTGTAACTGTAGTAAAACTGGGCTTAAATTATGTTTCATGAAGATTACATTTTGCATTTTTTAAAAAAATATTATTAGTGTTATACATTGCATTAGGGCTTTACGTTTAAGGTTTTTCTCATCCATTTTTAGCTAAAATTCAAGTTTACTTTTGATCCAGGAAAAATGTACACAATTAAATTGTACACAAATGTACATAAATGATTAAAATTATTGAAAAAATAAATACTATTTGGATGATGATATGTTGAAGATGAACGTTCTAATGGTTGAGTAAAAATTGTGCCCTATCAGAATGTTAAGGATGTCAGAAGATGCACATGTACTGGCATCTTGCTTCTCTTAAAACTGCCAAGACTCTGCTGGTTTCTGTGTATGGTGTTGGATTTGTACTGTAGAAATATGTTGTCCCAGCAGTGAAAATAATCTTCTCCCAGAGATCTTAATTTGCACCTCCGTTTTACTTTGGTTTATTTGCCTATTCTCAGTTCAAGAGGAAGTATCTGAGAAGTTGTTTAATTTTTTTTTCTGGAAAGAACTTAGAACAGGGAAACCAGAAAACTCAAGAAAATAGTGCATTCTTTTTACATTCTCCTTTGTTACTGCTTCTGCCTGGAGGAAGGAGTTCATTTTGTACACTATCAGAGTTTAAATCCAAGCTCCTGATCGTCTCAGGGCCTCCAGAGCTCTTCTATCAGTGCAGAGAAAGGAAGAAGTTGTTCTGAAGAAAATAAATGTGAGCACAAACCCTGTAGGCTTTTACATTGAGAACTACACTGTTGCAAAGAAAGATAACATTGCTGCTTTTCAAATGTTTTGTAAATGACACATCCAGGGTATCCTGAAGAGTCTGAGAGAAGGTAGAGAAGCTAAAGAAAATGTGCTATTGTTTGAACTGTTTTCTTTAATTTCTTCTGTGTATTCAAACTTTCTGATATTTGGTATAAAGGAATGTTTTAAAATACATAATTGCCTGATGCTACAGTATCAAAAGTGAGCAAGTTGGTAAGAAAATCATACTTAAACTCCACTGAACTCTATGAAGTTAAAATACTGTTCCCTCCTTCTCTTGGTATTTAATCTGATAGATGGTCAGAAAAGATGCCTTATGAATTATGCTCTGGAGAAAGTAATAGACCAAGTAGCAACAGTTATATACAGTCCCTACCTAGTATCCAGCAATTCAGTAGTTGCATTGGAACTTTATTTGGTTTGGGTACCTGAATTTGTTTTTCTCCTTTTGCATACATCCAACTTTTCCAAATACAGTGCAGAAGTGTTCATGAATGAGTTAATTTAAAATATGTCTGACAGGGAGACCCATCAGCCCTTGAGCTGTGGCAGTATTTTGAATGGAAGCATGGACTGCTTAAACATCCTCTGAAGAGAGTTGTTTTAAGCACATGATACCATGGAAAGGTTCAGGATGTGTCTTCCTAAGGGTGAAGAATCATCCCTTGGTAGCCTAAAATAAAGCAAGTATGACTAAAACAGAGGTGTTTACCACTCCAAGTTTGTAGGGAAAACTCAAGATTGTATTAAAATTTGTGGCACATAACTTACTTGGTTAAATTGTAATCTTTCTCAGTGTAGCTTTTATTGACAATCAAGTTAATGACTGTAACAGAGAAGGGTGTGGAATTTATTATTTTGCAGTGTGACATGGGGTGGAGGTAGCAAGTCACCATCATGCTTAGCTGATTAAACTGGCTCTCAGATGTAGAACTTTGTGTAACAACAGGAAACTTGTCTGCCCAGGCATTCCAGACAGTTTTAATACTATAGTAAGCTGATAAAAGGAAGTGTAATTTATGTTTGGTGCAAAACAAGAAGTGTACAGCTAGCAACTTGTCCAGTGGTACAGTATGTCTTACATGAGTTATGTGAAAAATTCTAGTTAAATACACTTGAAGTGGAATTAGGAACAGGGGAAATCTTTGCATAGGCTGTACCTGAATACCTGTGCATGCGATGAATTACCCAGGTAATTAAAGTTGCTTGGCAGAATGAATGGCTTTAAAAGAGATACAAGAGAATTGCTTGGATTTAAATACTGTAAGTAGGTAAACACAGAAAGTGGTATAAATCCATCTTAGTGTCTGTTGCTCTTATATAATGTAAGATATGTCTAATGCTGAAACTGAATGTTTTTGCTTAGGGGTGTTTTGGAAGGAAGACAGCCCATCGTAATAGGTTTCTTGATAAACAATTTTTAAAAGAAAAACATGAATGTTAAATGTCATAAAGCTAAAACAAACCTCTTTTCTTTGACTTCTTCACATATTAATATTGCTGGGAATTTCAGTTTGATTCTTCATTTTCTAATTAACCTTTCCTAATTGGAATTTGTTAAGCTACATCATACCTCTTTCAGATAGATGGAAATGTTGTATTTCTCCATGGAGATGGGTACTCTGTGATGCTACTGAGTACATATCACATATATCTCACCCCTGATGGAACCAGTTTTTGGCTCAATTTTCTGCACTTTATGAAAAGTCTGCACATCTGCTGTAAATTCTCAGATTTTTTCCAGTTAAATAAAGTTTACCTTGGCCCAGCCTCTATGCAGCTTTTCACTAATGAATTGAATGAAACAGAGTATGCTTACAAAGCTTGCAGATGATGTCAAGATGGAAAAAGTTGCAACTGTTGCCGGGCAGTTTCATAATTTGAACTGATCTCATTAAATTGCTGTATCATCCCAAATTAACAAACTGAAACTAATCTGGTCTTATTATAGAAAGGAGAAATGAAGTGCCTAAATTCAGAATGAGAAAGAAATTATTAACAGTATTGCAAAAAAACTTTGTGCACAGCCACTTAGAAATTCACTGTGGGACTTTGTTCTGTGGATGAAAGAAAAATCCCTGGGGATATAGATTCATTCTGCACTTCAACTGCATCAAGTTGTGAACTGTCTCTCCACTTGTTTCAGATTTAGAAAGAATGTGCTTGCAGATTGTTATATCAGTGAGGGTTGCAAATGAGGGAATTTTTAATGGATTATTTTTCTTTGTCTCATCTGGTACCTGTAGTGACCTGTTCAGTCCATAATACTATAACCAGTATATTGAAGCTACGTGGTATTTGATTATTCATAATGAGAAGAATAATGAAAAATTGTTCTCCATATACCTGTTGGTGATGGAACAAAACCCAAGTTGATATTATGCAGATAATTTAAGGAAAAATTTAGCAAGGATTTTACTGGTATGGCTAATAAATCATACATGCAGATTACACATCTCCTTTAACAGAGTCTTGTTTCTTATAGAGCTTGACAATCCCCTCCTGGGAAGTATTCCACCTGGAGTACTTCATCCAGTTCTCGAGCCCTTACTACCAGAAAGACATGGATGTGCTGGAATGTGTCCAGAGAAGGGCTCCGAGGATGATCAGAGGGCTGGAGCACCTCTCCTATGAAGACAGAGAGAGATGGGGTTATTCAGTCTGGAGAGGAGAAGGCTCCAAGGAGACCTAATTGTAGATTTCCAGTATCTGAAGGGGGCTTACAAGAAAGCTGGTGATAAGACTAGGGGAATGGATTCAAACTAGAGGAGGAGAGATGTAGATTAGATGTTAGGAAGAAGGAAGTTCTTCACCATGAGAGTGGTGAGACAGTGAAACAGGTTGCCCAGAGAGGTGCTGGAAGCCCCTTCCCTGGAAGTTTTTAAGGCCAGGCTGGATGGGGCTCTGAGCAACCTGATCTAGTGAGAGGTATCCCAACCCATGTCAGAGGATTGGAACTAAGTGATCTTAAAGGTCCCTGCCTACCCTGAAAATTCCATATTCTATATAATGCTTGTGTAGTTCTCTGTTTTTGCACGGCAGTGTTCTACAGTTGGGCTGTGGGTGTTCAAATCAGAAAAAGGAGCAGTTCTCTCCATATGACTTTGATTCTGATTGTCTCACACATCCCACCTTTGCCATAGGTGGTCTGCAGATTGATGAATCGAAGGCTAACTGCTCATCTAAGGAGCCCAGAGCTCAGTTTTAGAGCTCTCTATCACTTTCAGAGTGGTGTTTCCAGGCATAATTGTTCTGTGGTCTCACCCTGTGGCTCATTCTTCATAGTCAGACAAGTAAGAAGTATAATCTTGCTTTTCTAACACTTGGAAGACACCAAGACAGCAATTAAGCCTGCTTTTTGAAGTTCCCAAGCCTGTTTTGTAATAAATTTATGTAATTTTTCCAAAGACTTGCACCTTTTTTCATAGGTGCACTTAAAAAGCTGGATCCAGGTGACTATTGGACCAATACACAGGGAGTGTTAGTCTACTTAAAAACATGGCTCATCTTTTCAGGTGATTTTATAGCTCTGTTTTATTACTGAGATGTATTTCTTACAAGGAAAATGTTTTATCATAGGTTTCGAAACTGCAAAATCTCTTGCACTGCATGGGGCATATGTTATCCTGGCCTGCAGAAATATGTCAAGAGCCAGTGATGCTGTGCAACGCATTCTTATGGAATGGGTAAGTAAATGGATATGGTGCCTGACAATAAGCTATATTTTTCAAGACATGAAGTCTTTTGTGCAGTAAAGTAGTTAAATATATATTACATTACCATGGAGAAATCTAAAGAAGAGAGCAATTGTCTTATTTGTAATATCCTGTTCATTCACTGGTATATCTGTGGTAGAGATTTTTCATTTCTTGTGACTCCACTGCAGGGCTTGTCATGCTGTTCCCCATGGTACATACAGGTCCTTTTTGAGGGTAAAAATTTTGGAAAGAACCACAGAGGCATGTTTCCTAGTTCATACCGTAAGACATTTCCAGAACCAAACTATGTAATTAACTGACAGAATTTGCACACTTGGATGTTATAAGCAGCCACTATTTTGCTTGTAGTTTTATACCATGAGAGAGTTCAGAGAACCATTCTTGCACTTCTCAAACCTGAGAATATTTCCCTCCTTTTTTTTTTTTTCCTTCCCCCCTGGATCTTCCTAGTGAGGATTATAGGCTGGTTTTGTCTGAGCTTGCTATGACTGCTGACTTCCAGGAGAAAATCTATTGACACAATCCAATATGCTTGACTTGAATAATAAACCTCAGGGTCAGATTCTCAGGATTTTATTTCTTTCCTGCTAAAATTAGGGATCAGTGTTTTAGCTTTATTTCCCAGACTCTGAAAATATGTCAGCTGCTCACAGATGGTGTGAGAGAACATTCAGTAGTATTAATATTTACATGTATGTAGTCTACAGATAATTATATTATTTATTAGTGCAAAACAAACAGTTCTTATTTAAAAGTATTTCCTAATAAATGATGCTTTTAATATTGCTGATTTTTTAAACCACTAGTTTCTTCAAGAAACAGTCTTTGGGTTTAGGCCTTTTTCTCTTGCCTGAATGATGTAAAGTATTAGGAGGGGAAAAATATCTTCCTTTCACCTTCATCACTTTACATTAAATCTCTCTTCCAATTTTTTTATATTTCAGTAGTGGGGAATTCCACGACAGTTGCAATAGGGGCAAGCATAGCCTGTGTTGCTTAAAGTTTATTTGTTTGAACTCTTTCAATAGAACTTCTTTCACTAGAATTTGGTGATATTCTGTCTTTTGAATTTAGTAGTCCTAGTCCAGCAAAATGTTTTATAAAATTAAAATAAGGCAGTACTGAGTACCTTTTATTTTTAAAATATCTCTTTACCGTCTGAATTCTCTGACCACTTTGAAGGCAATGGAAGATCAGGAGTACTTGTCTTAATACCTATGTTATATCACCAAAAGTTAATTAATTGTTAATAGTATGAAAATCACTGAAGGTCAAATTACTTCAGAAACACTAAGTTTGTTTACTATCAGTTTTCAAATTCTAATTGTTTAGAAAAGAATCTCATCTGTAAAGTGGGTAGCTGGAAAACCATCAGTGCATCTTTACAATGGCTTTGTTGTTGTTTATTGAGAGGGACTAATTAACTTTGATTATTGCACTAATATTATGGCACTTTGACAGTCTCTCAGATTTATGACTCTAGGAAAATAAACAAATGAAATGCAGGTGCTGGAGCAGAAAGAATAAGTTATTACTGAACTTTAATTACTTGGTGTGTGTAACCAGGAGAGAATTAGTTGATGAATTACAAGATGCTTAAAATTTACATTAAATTGTAAGCAATCTTGAGGAAAACAAACACAAAAACCGGCTCAAAAGTTACTGAAAATAATGAGACAAACGTTAATTTGATTGATACTTGCATCAAAATATTGATTGAAAATATTTTTAGCTTATAGGTTTAACTACAGAGCAGGAAGCTGTTAATTGAAAATTGTTTCCTAAAATTAAATAATTTAAGAAAAATGTTAATAGCTGCATATGGTTCCGATGAATATTCACTATGTAGCTACAATTATCCTACTTTAAGGAAGTGCAAAGTATCCACAGTATTTTGTCTCTTGTTTCTAGGGAAAGCAAAAATACAGAAAGGAAATAGGTTTACTTTTCAAATTGGAAACATTTTTTTAAAATAAAATACAGCTGTTTAGGATGCAGCTTTACAAAGCCTCGTGTTCATGTTTTTCAGGCAGTATTTTTTGCAACCATCCTACCTAGTTATTTTCTGTTTTCTTCTAAATTTTTGAGATTAAGTCTCCGAGCTGCACTATAAATACTGTCTTCACTATTCAGTGGGATGGAAATTTGGTGATTCATCTGGATGTCTAAACCCCATTTTCTTCTAATTTGCAGGAACTCTGCTTTTATAACTGAAAAAACCCTTTGCCATATTGAATGCTAGTGTGCCATCAATGTACCGTGTTGGTAATGAATTGGGTATATCTATAACATGTATGTTACCAAAAGCCAGGTGTATCCTATGCCATCTTTTCTGTGAGACAGTATGCTTTTGAGCTTGAAATGTTTGACAAAAAATACTTCCTTTTTCATTCTCATTGTTTGATACAAGAGGGAGTTGTGCTTAGTTTGCAAGAAGACAGAATAATTAATACCGTATGAAGCAACAACTTGAAATAATAAGTTTTAATACAGTTATCTAGTTGGTGGTCTTTAGTAAGTAAAACTCAAAATAAATATACATTGGGGAAAAAAAATCATAATTCTTAAAAAAACCAACACCAACCACCATCCAACTAGAGCCACAACAACAAAACAACCCCAAATGAAACCTACTGTAACACAGCATTTAGAAATAAAGTACATCATATGTGACATGACGTGGGAAGGTCATCCAGCTTGCTGACTTAGTGAATCTAGTTGTGGTGGCATCCTTGTCTGGAAGTCCACAAACTGAGGGTCTGCAGGAAGGCAGCTCTTTAAGTCTGTTGTGCTTTTAAATAAGCTGTCATGAAGAAAACACAGTTTCAGTCAGCTTTCAGCAAAGCTGAAAACCATGTTTATAAAGAGAAGATGGGACAACTTAATGACTTCAAAAAAATCCAGTTACCATTTGGGGAAAACAGGAGGAATAATGGGAGAAAATAAGATTTTTTTTTTTTTTCCAGATTAGCTACCATTATGTTTAAAAAATAAATTCAAACTGATCTTAATGAGCTGTTGAGACAAGTCTAGAAAACTGTTTTTAACAATTTATGTCTAAAGAGCTTTTTTATAGAGGTTGATCCATTTGACTAGGGATTACCCTTGCAAACTTGCTAAGTACTTTAGATAAGTGATGTTTGTTTTCAACATGCAGTACTCTGGGTTTCTTTCTTTCAAAACTACAGCAGAATTTTGCTAATATTGCAAGTAGAGGGTAATTGCCTTATATAAAGCGTGTCGAGTTCTAATGTCACTGTTCTAGCTAGTCTGTCAAATACAATTTTTATAGAGAGATTTACTTGATTATATTAGTACAATCTAATGTATTATGTACATTACATGTGTATACAGCGAGAGAGGAAGAGAAAGTGTGTAAAAGCAGATAAAAAGAGAGATCAGTATAGCCTTGCATTTGGTATCTTGAAAATTAATGTTGTTCATGCACGATGACATTCCACATTGGTTTAAAACTGTTTGATAATTTCTTGCTCAGTAAAGAGGAAATTAGAATTCTAGAGTTATGATTCATTTTAATCAGAACGTAATTGTCAAACGTAAATCTCTCCTTGAGTAGTAAAGAGGCCTGAAAGAAGCCAGGAAAAAATATCAATACTTTGCAAAGGAGGAATGATTGTTCCGATTCGTAGCTTAATTGACTTTAAGGCTTAATGAAAAACACTACAGGGCTGTTTGTACACATAGTTGCTCTGACAAACATTGAAATCTATGCTCTGGGAAGAGAAACTAGGTAATTTATTTTACATTATTATTGATATAATTTTCTAATTGAGTAAGAGCAGAATGTTTGGATAAGACTGCATAGCTCCAGATGTTAGCAGTATTCTCAAGAAAATACTCAAGAATATGAATGAATAAAATATTTCATAAATCTTAGCTTTTCTTGCCAAGAAGCTCTCATTTATTTATTCTTGTCAAATAGCCCTTGAAGTACATATTAAAAGATAAATTGTAAGTTTAATATTTCATAAAAAGTCTAATGTTTCTTTTGTAATTATTCCTTAGTGTTAAGCCTAGAGCTACATCAAACATTAGATTAAACTGTTAGAATAAAATCTGTTTTCTTTATATATAGAAACTTAAATGTAAGAGATGTGACAAGAGCAGAGAGAATGGCCATGAAGAAAAGGAACAAAATAAACGTGACCCCTTTCCCCCAAACTATTCTTCACCTACGGAAAGATTTACATTCTTGCTCATTAAGTAACTGAATGAAATTAAAACCTGAAAAGTGAGCCTTTGTATTCCAGTGTAATCTTGCAGAGCGCAAAAAGATGAATAGCAGAGTGGGCACATTTATACAGAACATGGACAACACTTCTCATGTATCAACTATGTATGTTTCCTGCTCAGGGAAGGGGGACTGATTGCCATCGTAGTGTTTCTTCTCCACTGGTGTCCTCAGGATATGATTTTTCTTGCGTGACAGTGGAACACAGGGTAACTCTAAAAATATGCTGCTTTTTTTGTCTCATTAGTATAATCTTTTGATACTAATGGATGCTAATCTTGATAGAGAAGATGAAAGTTAATTTTCCTATATCCTGTAGATATATTGGATATTTTGTAAGCTTTTTCTGTAAATCGGTCAGGCTATTAATGCATGATTTCCATACCAGGACTATGTAAGATTACATTAAAACCATTAAGATATATTGCTCTTAGAATTAACTCACATGAATGATTCAGGGAGGGCATCTCGTCATGATTAGTGGCAGATTTTCTTTTATGGAAAAAAATGAAGAATGAATAAAAGATGGCTTTGGAGGTGTAGGGAATACTCAATGAAGCCACAGTCTTTTTCACAGAATTGAAGAGTTTCAAAGTTGGGTTGAATTAAATGTAGCATCTTCAAAGTAGAACATATTTCAGAACATCATACTGGTAGAACATGTGCATTTCTGTGAAATTATTTCCTACATTGTGTTGTTGTCTTGTAATAAAGAGTTTTATTTCAAAGCATGATATTCTGAAATTATGTATTGTTGGTTCACATGCCATCACAGTGTAATTTACAGTTATAAAAACCTGCAGTGTATACACATTTCATCTTCTAGTGCTCTGAATAGTGACTGTGCTGAAGAATCAAGGTAAAAGTAGTTATCCAAGCTTTTCTATGGGGAAAAGGCCTTGCAGGAAGAGGCAGTATCTTTTATTAAGCTAACAGATAATGCAATAAAAAAAAATTCCACATCAGCTTGTGTCGCCAGCAGCCACAGACACTCAAACAGAAGCATTATTGCCACTGCTGAGTGTAATGCTTTTTTTTTTTTCTTCATAAGGGTGTGATCCAGATATTTCTGAAGTGAAGGACTCAATTGCAATGGAGTGGTACTTTATGTTACTAGGGGAGAATTGGTATTATAAACCTTAACCAATGCTGGTGCTAGTAACAGCTGATTGAGAACAGTATGAAAGTATGACCAGACTTTGTCCATAATGTTCAAGAATTCATTAAGTTTCGGTGAGTAATCTTCTCAGCTTGGACACCTCAAGTGAGTGTTGTGTACTGCAAAGTTATTTTCCAAATACAGATGGACAGTGAATTGTTAAATAATCGTTGGCATAAACGTTAGGCAGTAGAAGCATGCACTAAGAAAACCTAAATGTAATCCATTCTGCTAATATACTCTCTTAATGTAATAAGCTGGAGAGCAGTTGCTTTTGTATTTTGAAGTCTTATGACATGTTCTGAGGTGGCAGTTTCTTTTGCTTTGCAGGCTTGTGTATTGGGCCGGTAACTCCACGTGAAGGTGGCTCAACCTGTCAGAGCTACTGAACTTGTTAGCACTGAGAAATCTGTGATTTTCACGTTCTCCTGCCAGATTCATCTCTGAAAACAGCTGTGAATCAGTGAATATAGCCACTGACAAGAGCAAGAGGCTTTTTAGTGATTTGCAAGGAAATTTGTGTTTAAAAAACTCCACACAAAGTTAAAAACATTAAACAGCTTCATCAACATTTACATGGGTGAATTGTTGAGATCTATTTTTTTCGTATGCTATAAACATATGGCATGAATTTGCTCTCATTACAGATGCTGAGAAAAGGGAAAGGCAAATATTTATATTGCATTCATGTTTTACAGTAAAAACACTGTTCAGTTTGTTTATACAGTTCCACTGTTACAGTTTTTATGGTTAGTAATGAAACCACTGTAAAACTGAGTGAATTATAAAGCAGATGTGTTAGGCCCCTAACTTTCAGGGTTGGGCATCCTGCTGAATACTGATAGAACTGAGTTAGAGACTTGAGGCACTGCCTGCAGCAGAACTGTTCCATGCCTACATCTTCATCTGTACTTAGCTCTGTACTGAAGACAGTTTTATTGTAGATAAATACATAGATATTTTAAAGTAACAGCCAGTCAGAGTAAGGGAGTACAGGAGGCTCTAAAGAATTTGGTGAGCATTTTCCAAGCATTTAGAACCTGTTATGGCTTGTATTTCCAGGAAACAGGAGAAAAGCAAAGTGTTTAATTACTTTGTATATTTTATTTCTCATTGTGGTTCGCACAGAAATACTTACACTCTGGTTCAGTTGATGGCTGTGATTAAAATTAAAGAGGATGCTAAACGTGAAAGTAGATAAAAAGGAAAAACTTTAAAATGTGTGTATACTTTACCTTTTAGCTACCTGAAGAGGACTACAGATAAAGTCAGGTTTTGATCTTTGCTATATTGTACTTGGTGAAGTACAGAATTTTTACATAAAGCAAAGATCCTTAATAATAATTCTTTGTATGTCTGTGACAATTTATATGAAAAATGCAGGATAAAATTAGCTTAGGCCCTGCTGAAGGATTTTCTCTGCTGAGTATTGAGGCTGATACTTTATGCTCATTTCCCTGCATTGACTTCTTTGCTTCCTGCCACTACAATTGAACTTATCCCTAAGTGTTCTCAAAACTCAGTTCTTCATTAATAAATGAGGATTAAGAAAACAGACAAACATTTTGTAGTGTTGTTTTTTTATTTTGCTGTGGAGCTTCTAGTTTATGTTGTTGGCACATCATTAATACAGAATACTTTTTAATGGTGTTATTGTAAGTAGTAAATACAGGAGAAAGATTAGTAATGTCCAGCAAAGTGGTTCAGCATGGTGAAATTTTTATATGTAGAGGGAAAAACATTTTTAAGTCCAGTAGTGTGAATGAACTCTGTAAAAAGCAGAAGTATTTCTTTTCCTTCATCTTTTTCTCAGCTGTGACAAAAACCCATATAATGAGGCATGTTGAAATAAATAAGGCAAGCAGAAAGATTTCTACTGATAATGAAAAAAATGTTTGATGGTGAAGGAAAAGAATGGTGTAACAGATTAGCTTTATAGTTGGAGAGATGATGGTACTTAAGACAAATGGATAAATGAAGATTGCTATTATATCCATACTAGGAAAAAGGCTGTGACATCCTTCAAGTAGGGTGTAAATTACTGTTTGTAAGCTGTTCTGATCTTGCAGTTCACTGTAGCCTTATCAAATCATGGAAGAGCTTTTGTGGTTGTTAGTACCTGTCCCATCCATCCCTTTGACAAGCTGAGATGCTAGAGTAAGAAAGGTTTCTTACTGCAAGAAGCACATGAGAACTGTTCAGAAAAAAAAATAATCCTGCCAGGGGCACAGACTTTCAGAGATTTGAAATCCACAAGACCCTGCTGACCTGCTAATTACAGACTTTTTGTCATGATGGTGACTATTATTTAGACTGCAGTTCTACTTTCCTTCAGAATGTCCAGAGCTTATTAGCTGGAGGAATAGAACTGGGTTGTTTTTAAATTTTAAATCAATTTTTTTTTTTTATGATGATCTGGTCACTTTATCTCCTTTTGGTTTTGTGCCTTGTACAAGAGATTAATTTTCCTGAAAATATCCCTGAATAAGGTAGTGAATAAATGCTCCGGGAACATACAGTTCTATCTCTAATTTTGGATTTCTAGGCTTGGTTGAATTTTGTGCTAAGACATTAATTTATAATTCTGTAGACAAATGATAGGAACCAATAGAGCATGCTCATAGCTATAATATTGCAAGGTTTTTAATATAGTTAGTGAATTTGCTGTGATTTCCTCCAGAACATTGACTTAAGTTTAGCTTAGAGGGTTCAGGGAAATTTGGATTTCACTGCTAATTTACATATAATTTGGCTTAATAATTTTCTGAACCTTTTTCTCTCAGAATCGAGTTTCTGAAACTACTTTGGACTGTTGACATTGAAAACTTATTTACTATGGTCCAGATAGATATGTTTTTGCATGGACTGAGTTCTGCTGTCACTGTATCTGTGGTTGTCAGTTCTGGGAGAGGAGAGGGGGTTACAAGTAACTGTTTTGTTTTGTTTTGTTTTTTAAGATATCTTCACAATTAATCTGATTGTTACATAAACTTGTAATATATTCCATTAATGAAGAAGACCAGCTTAGCTTATGGTAAATAAAGTACTAAGTGTTTATAGTGCATTTCATATTTTACATTATTCCCTTTATAATTCTGCTTATCTTTTCATTCTAATTCCCTGAAGGATGTATAAAAGAACCCCTAAAGAGAGTAATTACTGCTCTATTCCTTAACCAAGGCTCCTTTTGCAAAAAGAAATCTGAGCTGCTTTTTAAAGAAGGCAATTTTAAATAAAAATGCAAATAAGCTGCTTTGTAACCACATTAATTACCCACCTAGCCTCTTATTACCATGTTTGTATTGTTTGCAAACACTATTTACAGTCGTGTGGAAATTACCATTCCTGGGCTGGAGGAAGAGTGGTGTTGGTAGGTTGTGCTTTGGAACCAATTAGAGTGAACCTTGTCTCCAGCAAGGCTCTTGGGAGAAGGCATAGCCTTGCAATGTCAAATAACAGCATTAACTCAGACTGCACAGGCACTGTGTTGTAATTATATTATTGGTCCTCTTTTGCTTCTGCAATGAGTTTCATTCTCTGCATTTTAAAACTAACAGGCAACGTTCTGTCTCACTAATGATTTAATATGTGCTGTGATAATTTTTTAGAAAAGTCATTGTGAAATCTGGTGGCTTCTTTTTGACCCCGAATAATTTCTTAGCTTTAATTTTTTTTTTTTTTTTTTTTAATCAAACCTAATGCTTATGTTCAAGATCATATAGATTTCCATGTAACTGGTATTGTACAGTAAAACCCCAATTTTGTTTGTTTAGTTATCAAAAGGGAACAGGCTGGAGTATCTGTTAGTTGTAAAGAATATATTAGCTGGCAATAATTGAATGGTCGTAGATCTTTCAACACAGAAAAAGCTGAATACTTCATAGTCAAATGTAGTCTTATTCGTAAAGTAAAATGCACACTTGTTGCTAACATAGTATATATTGTCTTCTTTTTTTGCTGTTTTGTGTCATGATTTTGAAATTATCCTTTACTCTAAAAACTGCACAGAAATTACAACTAAACTGAAGAGATGTCTCAGCATTAATTCTTTAGTTATTAATCTTTTCAGATTCCAAAAAGTGTGATGGGTCACACAATCTGCAATGTAAAGAATTAATTCTTTAAGATGTATTTGTTTTCTTAGACTTTTAACTATTCTGTCAGGATGTTGAATGCGTCTTTTAAAGTAGAACTTTCCTTGCTTGAGCTTAATATGGGTAAAGTAATGTAAAAATATTTTTTTCTTCCTATTTCTGAAATAGTACCGCATATATTTACAGTTGTTTAAAGAATACTTGCTGATAAAGTAAAAAATGTTAAAGTCTGTATCAGTTCTCCTGTAACACTGAATATATTATAGTAGGAAAACAGCAAGTCCAGCGTGATGTAGTACGACTGTGTGATTGTTATGTGTTTGTTTTTTTCTTTTTAAATATATAAAAATTTCACTGCTGGCTCACCAATAGTTTTTTACAGTGACAAGGGACTAATGTGGGGGCATCAAAGGAAGCACTGCCTTGGTTCATGATCCGCAGTAGCCTATAAAACTGAACATAATTATCTGGCTCATATGACTACAGAGCAGTGCAAATGACATAAACCAATCATAAATGGAGTTCAAGAGGGATATAGAAGATATATAGAAAGTAGAGTTGCTAAGTAGAGTGCTGAAAAGGTACTATTACTTTGCTTCTCCATGGTATTTCTAAGTGTTTTATTACTACGAAGCCAAAGCATTGTAGTTTTTGCTTATTTAGTGTCTTTTCTAATTTCTTCTCCTCCTTTAGTTCCCTTTTATCTTGGTAGTTTTCTTTGGAGAGGGTGAGCTGGGGACAGAGGAGTACTGGACTTTGCTTGATGCCCCACACTTCTCTTTAAGAGCCTGCTACTTTATCTTTTATCTTACTTTGTGATGTTAAATGCTAGCTGTGAGAAATTACACTTCTTTCTTTGAAGAAAAATCTCCATTTTGGCAGTGCATGCTGAGAGCTGTTATTCATCATGTGTCCAAGAAGAAAGTGGTCCAAGTGTGGTAGAGCATGGTCATGTTAATTTATGTAATTTCACAAACTAGTAAGCAAACCCCTTGGCCTGTCCCAGACATACTTATTGTATGAATATTATGACATACTATCTGCTTATTTAATTTGTTTTTTTAAGACATTAGGGTAAATAGACATGATACTATTGTGCTGATAATATATGATTCTTCATTTAATAAGAGGCTGTTAATCTAAGGTATCTCTGTGGTGCTATTCAAAAAGATATATATACATATTACATATCTTATTAAAGGTCTGCTTCCAAACTGCATTGGAAATACTAATTTTCTGTTGCTTTGAAGAGTTTGGGGTCAGACCCTGAATATCCATGTACATGGAGATTGTTTTTTAAGAGTCAGAAATTCAAGTGTATGTCTGCAGCCATTTTCCCAGAGATCTGCAAGTGCTGAGATGTCTGGCAATATCTGCTGTAATTTGTGTCATTTAAAGTCAAATATGGAAAGGTAATTGTACTCTCCTGTAATCTTTTTTGATTCTGAATCTGTGTTTCTGAGAATTAGTAGAGCTCTGTTGAAGGCATAGACACAAGATGTAACCACCCTTTCATTATGAAACGAGGTAATTGAAAAATATTTATTTTGCTCCTTTCTGGTTTATGTTTTGGAAGGAAGCTCTTCACATAGCTGCTCTCTTGATTGAGCTTAAGGGGAAAGCGTACGTTTCTTCTGAATGCAATTTGTCCTTTTAAAAATTCATTTTGATTTTTGCTTGTGACTTGTCATGTGAGAACTCTGAGCCAGAGTGAATTAGATGTAGTGCAACCCCTGCAGCAAGCAGGTAAACACTTTTCTAAACAGCAGCTCCTATTCCTTTATTAGTACTCCATTGATGAAGGTATGGTCAAAGTGAAAAATTGCATTGAAACCACAGTCTAAATGTTCCAATTTTTCCACTAGACCACTATTAGTTTGGTCGCAATAAAGATAGTGAATTATTTTGAAGGAGCAGCTTTATTGCTCAGTATAAAAAATAAGCTATAGTTCTAAGCTACTTCTTTACTGGATTTAATTTTTGCTCACTGAAACTCAGTATTAATTTCAGGAATAAATTTTACTTACCAAATAAAAATGTTGAATTAACATAACAAAAGGAATGTTTTGGGGTAGGTTTTTTTTTCAGTCTGTTTTGAGGGAGTCATGCAAAACAAGCCTTGAACTACTTAAATCTTGAATAGTTGATCCTAGCATTAAAAAAAAAAATTAGCATAAAATATTAAACTCAGTAATAAAGTTTTTCGTAGGTGATGTGTTTAGCTTCAACTTGTAGTTTGCAGATGCCAGCTATGTAGTTTGTAGGGTAGTGCTGGTCTTGTCGTATTCTCTAGTTCTTAGATGAGACATAATGTGATCTGGCTATAGTTTGATTCTAACTGAATCATCTTTAGGTGTTTCAGGCCTTAAATATTTGTTGATTGTGATGACAAAGAGCCATCTGTACTTAAAGGTTCAGAACACACCATGTTAGGCACTCTTGAAGGAGATCTTAGTTGAATTTTGTGGTAGGGATTCATGGCAACATGGTAGACTTGTGAGGCATATCTGATCCAGCTTACTTCTACTGGTAGATGCTTTTTATGAAGATGCAGTTAAATTGCAAGGAAAAAAAACACACCTTATGATTAATATCTCCTATTTTGCTAAGGTGGAACAGAAATGAATGCATCTTGCTGATGCAAGCTTTGTGCATACCTGATATTCTATAGCAGTAGAATTGTATTAATAGCCACTGTTAGGAAAGTGCAGCATATACAGATCAGGTCTCAGCAAATAAACTTTCTTTTTGTTTGGTTTTAAAAGAGAACATAGAAATAACTTTGCTTGTTTCCTTGCTTTCTGGAGAGTCACTTCTAGTTTGATTTCTGTGGGAACCAAGGTATCCTCAGTCACTGTGTTGGCCCTTCCTAATCTTATAATTTTTGGTCCCACAGAGTGTTTAGAAGCAATTTTTAAAGAAGTTTAAGATCCTTAGGATAATTAGGTTCCTGTAGTCATTGAGCTTTATGAAAGTGTAAGTGAAACCAGTGGGCAGAACTTGAATTTACTTGAGGCTCTTGAATGTCAAAGGACTCTTGAATAGGTGGGAAAAAGAGTGCAGGACCCAGTTCAGTGAAGATTTCAGTCTGGATTTATATTCTGCCAAGGTACATACAGTGTTAAGAGTTCTCTCAGAATTGCTAATCTGCTGTGTACAAGAACAACTTGTATACTACCTGCAACCTTAGAACACAGGAGAATTTATGTGGTGGTGATCATCTCCATGCCAGGGTGACATTTATGCCTTGTGTGATCAGAGAGCTTAAAAATTTTATATGACTATGCTATCTTATAATTTTTAGGAATTGGTCATTAATGTTATGTTTAACATGTTATGGTTACAAACAAAGACATGAATGCATGTATTCATTTTTAATTAATTTGTGTAATTACCTTTTATAATCTAGGTGTTTGCAAAGCAGAACGTGGTACACCCCATTTACTGTCTGCTGTAGCTAATAAAAAATAATAGAATGAAATAAATCTTGAAACTAAGTTTAATTGTAAGTATAGATTAGTTGTAAATTATATCTTTGTTATGTTTATTTTTAATTCTGCAATGCTGCAGGTTTGTAGTGCATACCAATTAGTGCATATTAGTGCAGTTATTTGAAATAATGATGAGTTAATTACTGCAAATGCTCAATGCTATTTTTGTGATAATTTGAAATAGAGTTCTGAGGTACTGTTTTTAAAATGTAGGACAAGAAATAAAGGGCAAAAAAGCAAAATTTGGCAATAATGAGACTGGTAAATGTTAAAGATTTTTTTCAGCATTACAGTGATACTATAGATTAAAGGATTAAAATTACATAAAGCAAAAAATACAATTAATCTTAAAACCTCAGCATCTCAGCTAATACCATTATATATATTACACCATTATAGACAAGGTAAACCTATACATTTCACTATGCATTAATGTGCAAATCAAGAAAAGGCAATGTGACTGAAGTAACCTGCAACTGATTACTGCTCTTTTAATGCTGCTCATGTGCACTCAGTGAAGTCTCTGCTGCTCTGTAGCTCATCCCGTGCTGGCTGGGAGCCTTCCATGGCAGTGGAGCCTCTCAGCTACCTGAGGCACTATGTGTTGTCAAGGTTGGTTTTGTGAATATGTTTAAAGAGTAGAAAATGCCTCTAGCTTAAAGCAGAGTGTTTCCCTTTCTGGTGAACAGGAGTAAATCCTATCATTTTGAAAGCTGTGTAGCATTCCTGTGAGAAATGAGCCAATTCACAATGTTTCTTTGAGCATGCATGCTGTAAGAGATATGAATAGCTTCCTTCAGCAGTGTCCCACTTAGAGTAACTTTGAAATGTGGTGTTTCATTCTGTCCTGCTTAAATTAACCTTATGTTTTCCTGTGAAATGGCGTATCTACCTAGAGAAAATTTGAAGAGTACTATGTACGTTCACAGTGCTTGAACTAAAAAATGCATCCAGGGTAGTATTTATCAATGAAATATTTACTTTTCAACCCAGAATCTGTCGTCTCCCATTTTAGTGCATATCTGGTAATGGAAACTGGTGCCATCAACTTCTCTGGTTTCCTTTTTAAATAATTAGAGAAATATAAAAATGTCTAGCATTGGTTCTGGTGACATTAGTGGTAAGCTGGGTTTTTACATGTGAAAGGTTTTACTTTATGAAGCAGAAGCAGCAGCAAAGTGTGCCTCTGCTTCCTAAGACTGGTGCAGTAAGGGAAAAACTCTTCCACTTGTAAGGGAGTTTTTGGAAGCCTTTGCTGCACCAGTAGTCACAGCCCCTGCAAGGCTGAGAAAAATAATGCATAAACTTCAAAGTCCCAAACACTCAGGTTCATCTGTTTGGACCTGTTATGACAGAAATCATTACAAGTTTGATAGATTTATTTATAAAAACTTGCTTCAATATTTAAAGTACATCTATTCCAGCGTTCCTCATTTCAAGCTCAGCTGTGGATCAAGATGAAAGAAAAATTAAATTGTATATTGAAGAGCTGTTAATTGAACTGCACTGCATTTAGCAAGGGAGCATCAGCTTCAGGCAGTCAATACTACAGAGAATTTTTAATGTACTGTATCACTAGATTGTCAGTTTGTATTGGAGAATGCAAACAGACTGCTTTGTCTGGTGATAAAGCCCTGGAAATTTTTAAACTGTTGAGGGGGGAAAATGTTATTTTGCTTGGATATGTTATGATAAAGTTGTTGATAGAACCAGAAGCAATTTTTTTTTTTTTTTGGTGGATATTATTTGAGTGTTTTTTATTGATAAATTCTGATTGCTAGATACATGTTCTTAAAATGGATAAAGATTGTGTACCCATTTTTTTCCTTTTAATGGGAGCAAAACAGGTTCCACAGAATTCTTGAACTTGCACAAATGTTATTTTGCAATTTGAGCAGCTCTGAAAGTCTCATTTAAAAATATTAGTTCTCCAGATATAATTCTAAAAAATAGCATGTCAAAAAGCTTTAGAAATGCTTTAGAAAAATGTTATCTCTCTTTCCTAAGGCAGTGTTAATTTCTTCTGTAGTTAATCTTTTGCACTGGAATTTAGTACATTTATAGTTAAAGATTCCTTTAACAGCTAAATTATTTAAGCACGTCTTCTGGGATAACGTGGTCTGTTTGGTGTTAAGTATGAAATACTTTTTATTTCACTTTCTTCACTGATAAAAATGAAATAACTGGAGGCACTTATAGAACCAGAACAGATTTAGGACTATAGTGTTAGATAAAAGATGTGCTATTCTAAGACTTAGCTTGTTACAGCTGTCATGCTTTAGGATAGGATTCTTCTTCCTTTTGTTAGTCCTTAAAAGACTTAAAGTCCACCTTCAGAAAGAATGTAGCAAGTCTGAAACTTGTTAATTATTTGTAGGAGTCAGTCCAGAAACTTTTCCATAAGTGTGGTGAGTGTCAAGTAAGTGGTAAACTTCAAAACGCCATATGTTGCTGGTGCATTATCATCTTCTCTTGGAATAGAAAGATCTTTCTTGAAGGCTGAGTTTAGCCTGGCACATCTTGGTGGTACCTCTGTGGCACCTGGGAAGACTGGGAGCTGCTGCCAAATACTGTGTAGAGGAATTTCATTGGAGCTATATAGAGGAAGACAGTCTTCACTTGTGGGAAAACACGATGGCTTCAAAAGTTTTAATTTCCCATGATACTGAAGTCTCACCAAAACAGTAGAAGTCTTGTAGCTCCAAAAACAAAAGAGCAAAATCCACTATTGTATAAATATCTGACTTTGACCACAGAGCCCCAGATTAATGAAGCAAACTTTCTGCAGATATGGAAGGGAAGTGGTATTTAAACAGATTTTCTCCTTTAGCTGCTCACCTGTTTCTGAAGTGAGTATGGATGTTCCTTATGTACTGTCAGCTTCCTGTTGAATTCAGAGAATCATCTGAAGCAGCTCTGGTACATGTTTATTGGTACATGCAATAAACTGGCAGTTAGCTTTAAATGATACAGAAATGTACCAAAATTCTTCAGCTTCATTTTTATGTAAGTAAATCTTGCATCTTGTGTACTGTGCAGCTGTCTGCCATGAGGGCCTAATTCCACACTTGCTGCAACAAATAATGTAGGTTACATGACTAAATCCCGTAATATAGTTGAATATTTCCTTTGGGCAACAAAAATATGTAGCTGAGATGACCAGCAACATCAGGTCTCCCTGAAGTGATTTGTTTTATTTTTGTTAGAACTGATTTAATTTTTTTTTTCCTTTCTTTGAAGAAAAGGTAAGTTGGGTGCCTTCTCTGTGACTCTAAGGTAGTTAAAGTTGAAAGGATAATAGGCTTCAAGATGTACATTTAGACTACTATTTATTTTTTGGTGCAAACTCCTAATCTCCAGGCAATCTGATTAAAAACCTGTATGTTACATGTTTCTTTATGCCCTGTGTAGCTGCATGAGGCAGTATCTTTAAAATGTAAAAAAGCCTACAAAATGCACAGTCTGATAACAACAACAAATCTAATCTAAAGTGACAACTGGGAGACTTTCCCAGACGTTTTTCTCTTTAATGTAACATGACTTTGAATTGATGCAGCCCCACAGTGATTGAAAAACTCTCAGAGCTTGTCTCCCATGATTACATTTCTGATATGTACAACTTAATTTTTTAACTTGGTGAATCTCGCTTTTGAGAACGAGTAGTTTGTTTGTGTTTTTAAAGGGTGAATTTCACTGATGCAAAAGCAATAGAACTGTAATACTGTGAGAAGTGATATTCCTGATAGTGATCCTGGTCAGCATCATGGACCTGTTCTTTATCTGCACGATACAGAATTCATCAGGTGGATAAGGCACTATATTGAATGCTGGTTTATACTTATCTAGTGAATTTAATGTTAAATTAACACAGAATTAAGAGTAGACAAACTTTAGGTGACCTTCCATCCTGTCAAAACATGTTTGTTAAAGCATTTGAAATCTACTTAAGGTTCTTTATATCTTAATATTCTGTTCCATTTTTTTCAGTTTTATTGAAATAGTGTACCTGTTATGCACTATCTGAGGCAAATGAAAAATCCTGCTAGGGCTCCCGAGAACCTCCATTGTGAAACAAGACACTTCAAATGTAATAAAGAATTAAAAGCAGTATGTGTACCTGATTGATATAATATTTTATAGAGAGGAGATATGAGGGATAAAATTACTTTTTTTTCTTGTTATTCCATGGTCGCATTTGGATGTGTGGCTGTCAATTTAAGTTTGGGTTTCTGGTTAAAATTTAGGTAACTGATAATAAGGTTGGAAATGGGAGGGGAATGTGGCATTCATAGATAGGAATGTGAGCAAGTAACACTGTCTGGAGCTGAAAGTAGTGGAGGAAGATGGAAGAGATGGCAGATGTCCCTGGTAATGTGGAAGAGGCAAATAAGAAGGTCAAAACACTTGATACTGGCCACAGTTTTTGTTTAAAATGTAGCTGAAAAACCAAGAATTAGTTTGTAACTTTCAAATATCAAGTAAATTATTGAAATATATATTTTTTTCCTAGGCCTCATTTTATTCTCATTTTCTTTTAATATACAAGCACATAAAATTTCATTTACCTTTTAAAATGTATACAGTCTGAAGAATGATATATTTAAAGCAATACTTGTAATTGCTTTTGGGGCTGCTTTCTAGATCTATGTGCTGAAAAAAATGCCCTGGGTAAGAAGAAATTTCCTGTGGTCAGTTTTGGAATACAAATTCTAAACATCTGGTATTTATTTCTGTATTGCTACTTTCAAAAGCAGCAAATGACACCCATGGGTAGGTGCAGTGATTGGTTGATACCAGCTGCAAATAAAAAGAAAAGCCTTTGAAATGTAGTAGCTGTGTTTTTTATCAATGATGCATCATAGTGTGTTGTACTTACGAGATTGTGCCCGACTTACTTCAGGGTAGAACAGTCAGAGTTTCAGGAGACCATGGATTTGATCCATAAAATATTGGAAAATATGCAATCTAATACAAATTAAAATAGATCAGCTATTTAAGATCTCTGATATTATTTCTTTCCATAAGTTGTAGTAATGAAGCAATTTATTTGATGCTTTCATTGCTCAAACACAAAACTGATTATTTGGTGATCTACATCATGAGGTGTATCTGATGGTGATGGTGATTTCAGTCCTTATTTCCATTCCTTCCTCTAGTTTAGTTTCCATAAACTACTCAAAAAGCATATTTCCCAGTATATCTAAACTTAATTAACAGCTCAAAGTCATCAGGAAGGTGAATGTCTTGTCAGTATGGTCAAGTCATGGGCCAATATAAATACAAATCTAGAAACTTCCTGATAGGCACCCACCAAACCCCTGGAAACTATGTACATGCAAACATATAAAATGCTTATTTCTATTTTAAACTAGTCAGGCTACTTCTTCTGATTAGTTGTAAAAAACCTAGTGTCTATAAGTCTTAAAAAAAATTGTTACCAAAAAGTAAAGTTTTGTTTGGAAGAATATAGTGAAAACTTTGGTGTTTAGAAAGGTTTTGGAGGATCACTACTTTTTTTTTTTTTTTTTTTTTTTTTCTTTTTAATCTAA
Source organism: Phaethornis superciliosus (assembly GCA_023637945.1). Lineage (NCBI taxonomy): Eukaryota > Metazoa > Chordata > Aves > Apodiformes > Trochilidae > Phaethornis > Phaethornis superciliosus. Next base: position 6,182,485 of record JAJQWJ010000014.1, on the reverse strand, counting down.
ATATTTAATTTTCCGTTGTAATTTAATTTGACTGAGAAATTAATTTAGTTGTTAATTGACTTTTACTTTATGACTTCTGCTTTATTTAAGTATAACCATGTTCTCTTCATGTTCCTAGTTTGTTAGATGACCACCCTGGTACATAAGAAGCTGGGACATCAGTGTTGCTTTTCAAATAGTTCAGCTGTGCCTTTGGTGTCTGATTCAAATCACATCCAGTTCAAGTATTCACTCACTGGATTGGGCTTGTGAAGTCCTGTATGGAGTTGGAAGGGATTTATTTTTCTTTCAATGGGGAATAGTATTAGAATTATTTGCAATTTTTCTTCATTCTCTTCCCATGCCAAATTCTAAAGAAAGAGAACTGGTCAGGGAATTTGAATAATCACGATTTCTACCTTTAATCTTATCACAATGTCCCACACACTTATAAAGAACATTCTTTGGCAGGGCTGTTTTCTGTGGCAAGTTGCTGCATATTCTTGTGCACAGCCTTTCTCTGTCCCATCTCTTATCCTGTATTTGGCAGCCTGTGGGGTTTACATTTTGAGACCTAATCTAAACCCAAGGTGACTGTGGGTTTTTCTGGATTTGTCCTCCAGGATATTTTTAATTAGATATAAAGGAATGAATACATTACTTTAAATTATTTTGATGAAAGAATTCTCGCACTGTCATTAACAATGAGTTAAATGAGCTAAAACTTCCCTCTAGTTCTCTGTCTTTTGATGAAGAAACAAAGCAGTTCTTTGCATGATTAAGATTTGTGGTATCACGCCTGAAATGAGAAGCCATAATATATGCTTTATAATTTGTGTAGGGTTTTTAACCCCTTCATGATCACGCTGCTTCTTGCAACTCTTTTTACAGCTGGTTTGTTATGTGTTCCTTTGATTTCAGAGGCTGACATCGTAAGATTACATCTATGTTTTTATTTTTCCTTTATTACTAAAGAGACTGACTGATTCCTCAGGCACCTCAAAGAGAGTTGGCCTTGAAAACTCCCAAGGCTTTTTAAAAACTCCAGACATGGATGATTTTAGACTCATACTGAATATGAATTTTTGAGTTAGGGGTGATTAAACCATAGCAAGGTGTCTGACAGCATGTGGAAAACTGTGAAGCAAACAAACTGAAGGAAGTAATTTGAAATGTGCCAGAAGTTCAGGCAACTTATTTCCAGTAGCAGTTTTACAGGATTTTACTGGCATTATGGCACAGCAGCAGTTTCAACAATATATACACAGAGCAGTAAAAGAAACAATAAAGTTTATTTGGTCTTGGAGAAAGGTGATTATTCCAGATTATTCCACTAAAAAGTAGAATTCGTTGCTGATGGAGCTCTTGGCTAAATATCAGAATGTATTATTCTGTAACAACAGCACTCTTTGTGCTGTTGAACTCTTCACTGTTTCTAATCTTGCTTGTTACAGAGCTCTAGGTAAAGTTTAGGCAAAAGAGCTGTCCATGACACGAGTCAGGTGACAAAACATTATCAGATTGTCTTTAATATCTTGAGGCTTTTTAAAAGAAAGATGTAAGAATTTGTCATCCATTTGGATTTTGATTCACGTCCGTTTTAACCTCTGCCTTTGCAACCGTGAAAAATCGTTTAATACTGCAAGATTCAGACTTTTCTCAGAGAAGTTGCAAATGCATTATCACATCCATCATTTTGTGAATGGAAATTGATTTCTGTATCTCAGAGCACTGGACCCACGGTGCATCATTTTGAATGGCTAATTTGGAGCATGTAGAGCAGAACAAGTGGGGTATTATATCTGGGCTCAGTGCGTTGTTGACATGGGATGTTTTCCTGTTGGCTTTAACTTCAGTCTGAGGCACAATAAAAGGAAGCATAATTGGCTTCAACTGCAAGGCTGAAGATGGCAGGTTATGTGAAATATTGGGTAACATACACTGTAACACTAATACCTTAAGAGTAGCAAAGGTGCATATTCTGCTAAATAAACTTCAGTAATTACTTTAGGGGTTTTTCCTCTGCAACACTGTAATTTTTCTAGTTTATATTCTTCACAGACTGCTGACCACAGTGACAGTTTTGCTGGTCTTGTATAAAATAACTCACACGTGTGTGCACCTGGTCTTCATTATTGTTACATTGCATATATGGTAATGGCAGAATGGGAAATTTTCTGTTCTTATTTCTGCTGATGATACCTTGTTTTAAGTACAGCAACTTAAAAACACACTGTTCATTAAGTGTCAGTATCCCTTAAGCAGCACTAACAGGCAGGAGGACTGTACAAAACATTCACATCATTTTCATAACAAGAAAGTATTTACTATAAAATGCTAAAAAAGCCCCAAAAGCTAGCAAAGCAAGCAACCGGACTTTAACTTTTCTGAACTGCCAACAGTAAACCTTCCTGAGGCAAATATATTTGTAGTAACAAAGATTAAACAAATGTCAAGAAAACCTTTGAAAAATAGCACTCAACTTTATAAGGTACTGACTACAGAACAGAAACAATGAAAAACTCACTCCTATAAAATTCAAATTGAAAGTATAATGAGAGATGTAATTAAAATCCGTATTTGTGTAAGTGAGCTCACTTCCATGTCTTAGTATTCTTAGGCTAATTTGGCCCACTGTATTTTAGAAAAAAAGCTTTCTTCTTATTGATTTAGTTTTTCCTACAAAGATTTTTTGCTAGAAATGTGTAAATCTCAGAAGTTTCTTCCAAACGTGCAACTTCCATGTTTGACTGGAAAACCAAAGTCATGGTGGGGAGGTTGGCTAAAGGAAGAGAAATGTGAACCCTTGTCTCTGAAGGTATGGCTGTAATGCCTGGATTGGTATGGTTTCTTAACACCAGAAGCTGGCAGGGTTTGGATTGTAACTTTTTTAGTAAAGGGTGGTAGGTTTGTTACCTGTTTCATGAAGAAGAAACGTTGTGTGCTTGAGCTAGGATTTCTGAGTGTCACCACGAGATGTCACTATTTGGTTAGAAAAAAGTCTCTCCAATGGCACGAATATCTGGAAAATAAATTATATAGCCCTGAAGGGTGAAAAACATAGAAACTTAAGGAAGATAATTCTTTTATGTCTTCAAAAGGAGCGTGTGCTTCTTAAATACATAGAATATGCTGATATTAACACCTCTATTTCCAGGTTTGTTAGTGTTCTAGTTTTTCAGGGTAGAAGGACTGTAACAAGTTTTACCTCATTAATAGGTCAACAAGTATTTGGACTTTTAACATGGTATCTGTGGGAGATGGGTTTTGTTTGTAATCTTCCTTACAAAATAGAAGATACCTAAATATCTGAGTTCCCATATTCTTATGGAGAGTAGAGTATGGAACTTCCCAAGGCTGTTGGTCACACTCCCTGCTGACATGGAGCAATAGTGACATCCTGTGGGAAAGATTTTAAAAAGGAGACAAACAAGAGCTGTAGTCACCTTAGAGGCTGCTGGGGACTTATCCGTGTCATCAAGTTATTTTTTTGAAGCCAGTGTCTCAAAAGTGCATTAATATCCATCCTGAACTGTCATTAGAGCATCATAGCTTTCCACACTCTCATTTACACTGTTTTGGGGTATGGACTTAGTGATCTGTGTTGCAGGAATGCTGATGTTTTACTTTGATCAGAACTGAAAATATAGAAATCTAATAATACAATTTTGTGATTATATGGCTTCCTAATATGCTAAGGTGTTTTACATGTGTGTTTTCCTCTAAAATTAATAATAATAGTAATGAATTTAATTTTTTTAGACATTATTGTTTAAATCAAAAGCCATAAGAAAAAAAAATTGTTTTGGAAAAAAGCATATCCTACTAGATTAAATAAAATGTTAGCTATGAAGTATTTTAAAATCTGTTTCTGGTAACAGAAGTAATTCCTGAGATTCCTGTATATCAAGCTAAATATAAACTAATATACTTATATTACAAGATTAGAACAGAAATTAAAGGAATTTGATATTATTGGAAAGTTGAAATGATGAGACTTTGGCTGCTAAGTAATCTAGGTGTTACCATTTCTTCCTTTAATCTTTATAATATTTTTTTTTATTTCTTTTTCTTCCTCTTTTCTGTTTTTTTTTTCTCATGGAATGAAAGACTATATAATACCTTGGATTGTAATTCACTGTTAAATCTTCCAAGAAGAAATATAAAACTGTTTCTGGGATTTTTTTCCGAATGGTTTTTCCTCGTTTAATTATATAGATGGATAAAAGTACAGCATTGTCCTCATGTGAACAGATTATTTGCACAGCTCTTTAGGGTTAATATCTTGTGTGTAGTTACCAGCATTTGCTTCATTGTGCTTGCTGAAAAAAGAACAGATGATAGGTGATACCTTGCAAGAATAATTTCATATGGGTAGTCATTAAACAGTGTGAATTTTTAAAAACTGGTTGTTTGGGGTACTGAAAAATGAACCAACCCAAACCTGTTATAATAGTTGATAGAACTTAAGAGGATCTAGAGTGGGGCTGGGTTACTGGCAGCAAGTGTGATGGAACAGTTGGTGAACAGAAACATAACAAATAGTTATCAGGAGGTAAGCTGATACCTCTGTTGCTTAAAAGTATATCAATTCAGCATTTACAGAACATTTAATGTAGAGATATCGCTCTCTTCTGAAGCAATCTAAATTACTACTAAAACAATTACTGAAGGAGTGTACTCGTTATGTTTTAAGTGAAGAACATGTGAAGATCATGTAGTCAGTGTGGCCTTCCTAATATTTTGCAGTAATCTTGACAAAACTAATTTAAAACAAATCTGCTATATGTAGTTGCAGCCATTTTTCAATGGGAGTTTAAACATATCATTAAGTTCAAAGAGGTAAGTGAAGGATTCTTTCCATGTGCATGTGAAGGACTTTAAAAGTGATGGGCAAACTTAAATTAAATTCTAAACATTTTTGTTTAATCATTGTTGATTTTTGCAACCCATTCCTGGCAGATATCTGTAGGAACCAGATGGCTGAGTTGTGTTGACTGGAAGCAGATTTTCAGATACTTTTTACAGAAGGTCTCCATAATTGATTTGCTGGCAGATTAGGAGTTACTCATGAGACGTTTTGGTTTGCTCCTCTGTTTAAAAAAAGGTATACTGTCTTGTGCAGCTGCACTTAAATTTTTAAATCTGCAAGTAACATAGTTGTGGTTGGGAACTGATTGTTAATATAATCATATTAGAGAAAGATTTGAAAATTGAGAATGAATAGCAGTAATGGGTAGAATCCTAAAGCTTCTGCTCAGATTCATGAAATATTTTTACTGAATTTTCCATTTAAGTTGATAGAATTTCACTCTCTCAAGAATTAGGTTTCTGTATTTTAACTGAATAAATGGGATAATTTTCATAATGCAACTCTGATCTTCTTGTGCCTTTTTTTTGGTTTTCTGCACTATTTTATCACAGAGCTCTTTCTTCCACATATGAACCCACTTCATACTAATGTTATTATTCAAAGTTGTATTTGAACACTTCTGCAGAGGGAAGTAGCACAGCTGAAACTTTCTGGACTTCATGGCTGCTGATGTTAATATGATTTCAAGAGCAATTAGTCAGATTAATGAAAGGAAAATTAATTAAAAAAAATGTCAGACGCCAAGGTGTACTATCTCTGTCTCTGGATGTCCTGCGCTTAAAATTTGTTAGAGAGTAGGAGAGTATCCCAAGGCAGTGTCATATTTTTGTATTCTTCCTTAGGCATGAGAGGGTGAGAACTCTGCTTCTGTGAATATATGGGTATACTCTTTAATTATATATGATATATTTATTTTTGCCTCAGGATCTCTGTCATAGGATGTGCTGGCAGGATCTCAAAATTGGAGGGACATCATGGGAGCCTCTGTCATGGTAGAGAAGATGTATTTAGTAGCAGGATGGGTGACTATATCTGGTTTAGCTAGTGCTCGTTTTATTCCCACTTGAACATTTAACTTGTTCTTTATTGCAAAAAAATTTTCTTCTCCCTCTATGACTTTAACCTGCAAGGATGGTATTAGAGAGAACTGGTTTTCTTCTGAAGAATCAAAATGTTTTGAATTTGTGATCCCGAATTTTATTTTAAGTTTTATGCAAAAGGAAAACCTTAACAGAAAAGACTTGTTTAAAACAGATTTCATTTTGATTTTCTTTTGTGACCTTTTCCTTCTAGGACAGTTACGGGATTGTGTGGGCCAGGAAATGTTCCTAGTGTCCTGTCAGTATCCTGTCAAATGTTCATAAAACCAGACTAAGCAGTTAAAATAATTCTGGTGTTTAGCAGAAAACATGTATGTCTGTGCTTTAGTAATGGATTTGCAGAGCTATAACGAGCATGGGAGCTCTGCAGAAGAAAGTTTTGGGGTTTTTTTTTGTTTTTTTAAGAATAGACATAAAACCAAAAACCATGTCATACTGAGAATATTAAGCTGAGTTGGCTGCATTTTTATGATGAAAGACAAGTGTCTTCTGTAGTTAGAATGCAGGCCCAATAATTGCTCCAACTTCAGTGATGAAAATGTGGTAGCTTCTTGCGACTGGTTAGATGGTAGGTGGATGGAACCCAGTTCTTTAGTAAATCTTCTGGTCAAGGTTTTCAGTGTTTCAGTATATATTACATGTGCCTGTAAAATACTTTTTGCTTTATTGTAGTTGAAATTGTTCATTCAGAGGTTAACTTTGTTTTATTGGGTTATTTGTTATGAAAGATGACCCCAGATTTCAAAACTTCATAAAGTATAATTCTTTATACTGTTCCCAGCAGCCATTTAAATGGAAAGCTTCATAAGGTCTTGGAGATCTAACTTAAACATTTTTACATTATTTTTAACTTTATAGAAAGCTGATATACTGTCTTTTTGACCTCTTTGCTGTAAAAAGCTACATTCTTTGGCAGATGATAAGCACTGTGTGTGGTCTGAAGAGATATTTGGCTAACATGGACTGAGCCTTGCTTTGCTTAAAGACATCTCTTTCCACACATTTCCTGAGCTATAATGAACCAATTTCATTAGTGTTTTCACAAAACAATAGAAGGTTCCAGTAAAAATAGATTACAAATCCATTTGTACCAAAGCATTTAGCATGAAACATTCCTTTGAATTCTGCTCTTTGTTGCAGCAAACACTATATTGTTCATTTTCAGGCAAAAGATTCTAAACTTTTAAATTAATATAGTTTGTATTTGAGGTAGTGTTTACGGAAAACCTTTCCACCCTACGCCCCCCATTATCACGGAAATATAAAATCTTTACAAACATATTATCTCTGTAATATAAAATTGCTCTGTAGAGAGAATGTTTCTGATGTTATTTTAAATATTTTATTAATAATTTTTTTTTCCCTACAAATCACATTTTAATCTCAGAAGCTATGGACTGGATCAGGAGTTGCAGCTGTTCTGAGCACTAAGAATTCTAATGTAGATTCTAATGTAGATAATTCTTTAGCTTTGAAAAGGTTTGACTCAGGGCAGTGTGTTTTATTGGTACTACCTGGATGAACTAGAACAATATGGGTAATTGCAATATTAGTAAGAATTCTACATGGTATTATTTACGACTTTAAGAGAAGATAGGCTTAGGTTTTAAATGTACAAAGGCTCTTGTTGACTGCAGACTATTTGTTCTTTACTATCTTGTTTGGCATCATCTCCAAGCAAATGGGTCTCAGGAACCTTAACTTCATAATTTTTCAAAGTTGTAGCTATAAGTCAAGCTTAAAAGCCATAATACTTGAACAAAACATACTCTGATTTTTTTTTTTTTTATTTCCTTTCCTAGTGTTTTAGATTTGGGTTATTCTTCTACTGGAGGTGTCTCCTCCCCCCTTTTAATTCAGAGATGCTTGAGCCATGAAGGCATACTAGAGATAACGTCAAAATGTAAGATACCTGATGATATATGTTGCACTGTATGAGTAAAACCTCATCTTCAAGGCAAAATAACCTTACCCTTGCATTGCAGCAAAGTGCTCCACACCTTGGAGACAGTGCAGAATGCACTCCATTGATGGCTGTTGGGCTTGACTCTTGTCTTCCTCTATTCCACCTTTCCATGTTATTTCTTCTGTTTCAATAATCTTTTCTCGTCTTTATCTCAGTTTTTTTTTTTTAATCTGTTAATCTGACAAATATTTCTTATTTGCTTTCTCCCTTGTCCTTGCTATCTGACACACTGAATACTGCCACAGTGTTAATCTACAGGCATTTTGAAGTCAGACAATGATAAATGAGAAAAGGAACAAAGAGATTTTAATATTAGAATACCCTATGTCTCTGACAACAAAATCCATAGTTAGAGTCAGAGTTCTCTGGTAATTATTGGAAGGACTGGTTACTTGGTAGCCTTTGAAATCAGAATTTATGTAAATGCTCAACATAAACAGAACTGCTCAATACGAGGCACACATGTTTCAGATCTTCTGGCCACATTGCTTTGCAGGGTGTTGAGAAGAGAGACTGAGTTCAGACAAGGGCTCTAAGTTGTGCAAGTGGGTAAATGCAAGGGCACAGGGATCTGCCTGTCAGCTTGGGAGACTGAGGAAAAAAATGGGTCTAAAAGAGGTGTTTAAACAAGAAATGAATAGGAAATTGTTGAAAGAGTAGAGGTTGACATGGAAGAGTATAAAGGGTCAAGCACAGGGAAGCAAAAAGGCATCATGGAATAGGAAAAACACCCTGAAGGATGTAAAGAGGTTGTGCAAGCAGGATTAGAACAGAAAAGACAGGAATGGGAAGCTTGTCCATTTTTTCATGCGTAAAGAGTACTTGGATGTGATATTGGAAGATGTATTTTTCTGTTGATTCACCCTCCATTTTTCTTGTTTTCTGGAGGAGAAAAAAAGTTTGACATCTGCTCATCCCTTTCTCTCACAATCAGATCGTTTTCATTTGTTTTTTTAATTCATTTCCAGAATTGTAAGAAGGATTTAAAGTTTTTAGCCTAACCTCAAATCTGTACAGGAAGCACTGGCTTCTCAGGTAAATGCTGTCACTGAGATAATGTATTGCAAGCTTTCCTCAGAGCAATAACACCTGTCAATATTAGCAGGTTTTTTGGGTATACTCTTTTGTTTGGGCTAGCAACATAATGGTTGCAATTTAATTTTATCTTCTTATCAGACAATTCCTGTTGACTGCTTGCAAACTTTTTTCAACTCATTCATCAACTGCAATATTCATATCTTCCACTACTGAAGTTTGAAGTTGACAAGTGTGGTGGTCATTCTTTTAGCAGAGTGCTATGTAATTCTCTTCTCTGATAATGAAAGTGCAGGATTTAGGAGACTTTAATTTATTAGTATTTAAATATGTTAAATTAAACCTCTGTGTTGCATTTTCTAATAAAAGGAGTATTTCTAACAGCAGAATCAGAGAAGGAAGCCAAACTTAAATATGAGGTAGTAGTTTATGAAATGGCTCTTCTGTGCTGAAATCAGTAGGAGTTTGGCAGTGATTTAAGCAGAAACAGAATTTGGATCACTAAGACTGGCACTTATGTGCTGTTCCTGTAGATGTCTTTTTTCGTTTGTGAGGCTAAATAAAAAAGAAAGATGGAGACTTCTTGAATCCCTGTGAAGAATTTGGCACGTCATGATGGAATGTTCACTGTCTGTTTTGGCTTACTGAAAAATAACAACCCCAAAATCCCTTAAAGGTGGCCTGCATTTGACTATTTAATTTGATCTATGGTATTTACAGATAGCAGAGCCCATCTTACAGTGTCTGCACCGAATTTCACATGATGAGGATTATGGAGAGTACAGACGTACCTAAAGGTGTAAGCGGTATTTGTGTGCTTTCTATTCTTGAAGCATATACAGGGTTACAGCCTATGTATGTTTGTCAGAGTGATTAATGGCTTGTATCCATACATCAGAACTGAGTGTATTAAGATTTATATCTTTTTGTTTTGAAAAGCAACAGCAAGCCCATAAATACATGCTAAATGTACTCCATCTGATGAGTTTGTGACCTATAGTGGACATTTACAGTAAATGACTAAAGCCATTTAGTAGATTTTTTTTTAGCTATTAAATACACTTGAAAATGTCATAAGATGTCATGAGCCATGTATGTAAAGCTGATATTTATATTTATATTTATCAGACACTTTAAGAGCAGAAAAGGTCTTCCCTTTAAACCTGTTTCTTCTTTGCTTTCTAAACTGATGAATGTGTTACCAGTGATAAAGGTATTGAAAGACAAACCTTTTTTAGTGTTTATTTGCACAGTTTATTCAAAGTACCATAAAGATGGCTGACAGGTCATGCAGCTTGGTGGTGGAAAATGCTCTAAATTTCTGGGATTTACAGTCCCTAAAATAAGTGCAGGGGGGAGTTGTCTGAACTCACTGACAGTAGGGGCGGTTTACCTTCTTAGTAAGATTAAATATGTTCTAGGACTTTTAGAAATGTTCTAGTTCTCCTTAGTAACTTGTGCTAGACAGCACTTCTGAGGCTTGCCTCCTGATAGGAAGCTTGATGGTGCCTGACCTGGAGCACTGGGTTATCTTCCTTTGAATACAGTGTCCTCTGTCTTCATTAGACCTACTTCTGCCTATTTATAGATTCTCTTTGTACTGCAACATTCTAGTATTTTTTTACCTAATCCTTTCTCTAACAATAATGAGAAAACTCTTGCCAATTAGAAGCAATAGTAGGTCCAGCACTGGATTTAAGTTACATCTGAGTGACCTTGCATGCATCAGCACTACAAAGTTGTGCTCAAGACCAGGTGTACCCATGGCTTAAAACTGCAGCTTGCATAAATATTAATAGATTCAATGTACCTGTGTGTGGGTTTGTATTTGAAGAGGAAACTGGCCAAACACATGGCCATAAGTGGTATAGAAAACTGATTTTGAACCTCTAGGATTTTACATCTGAGATAGGTACAAACTTGTTCATAAAGAATACTTGAAGAAGACATGGAAGATTTAATTTACTAGCTGTCCGTAGTGAGCCAAATAATACTGCTTATTTCTACAGCACTCATTCTTACTGGAAATCCTAGATTACTGTATCAAGCTTAGGCAATGTGATTTTTATGCTTGCTTTTTTTTGGTTTGTTTTGTATAAGTTTTAGAAAAATCTTCAAACTAAATATTTATCTAAAAAGTTGGCTTGAAAGATTTTTTTTGAAATTTTTGATAATCTAGCTGCTTTTTTCCAATACTGTTGATGGAATTAAGGTATCTGCACTGACAGGGAATAGGCTGTATAAGAAGCTTTTAATGATACAAGGGGGTATTGAATGACGACAGACTTTTTTAGCATCTCTGAGCAGTACAAATTGCTCACATCTTCCCATTTCTGTAAGGAGTACCTGCTTAAGGCCCAGTGGGGTTAAGAACGTTGTTTACTCTACTCTACTCGACTCCTGCAATATAACAATAAAAAAGTGATTAAAATTTAAGTAGTCTTGAGAGATTTTTGCTGTATCTAATTTCTTGAATGCTGCTGTGCATTAAAACTGGATCATCACATTGTTGTGGTATCTGTATTACCTTGTCTAGCAAACAACAGGAGTAAGAGCAGTGATTTTTTGATAAGTAGTCTTGTCCAAATGTGCTGAGTTCAAAGGTTGTTTAGCATTAAAGTTAATAGTTTCTTCTGTAACTTCTATTAATACTTTTCTCCACAAACCTGTACTTTGAAGTAGCTGACATACTACAAAAATGTTTTCTAAGAAAACAATGGATATTAGGTTTCTCACATCAGAAAGCCTTTTCAGATTCTGTTTTAGGGAGGTAATGATTTAAATAGATTTCATAAGGAAAGCAATAGAGAAGCTGTCTTTTTTTCAGTGTCTTTCTTTCATCCTGTATATTTTGAAGTTGATACCTGCTGATATGATCTAGATGTTCTTGACAATAAAATTATTTTACTATATCAAGGATATGAATGCTTGTGAAAATGTACTGCTGTAAATATCCTGCTCAGTATAATTGGATCTGCATTGAACTTGTAATAACTACTAACCTCTTGTATATTCACACTATGCTAACTAAGAAATTGTCAGTGTAATTTACAGATAAGATGATACAGTATCATCCCTGCTGTCAGATAAAGAGATATTTGAGAGTAGGTGATATATATGGATTCATGTAACAGTTGGTATAATTAACGTGTGTTCAGTAGAATTAAAGTTTACATTGTGAAAAAAATGAGGGGTAAGTATTTCAAGGGTTACATATTTTCAAAGATAAAACCTGCATGTGGCTTCAACACAATGGCTTTTTAAGCATGGTTGGGGATGAATTAGCTTATGAAAATGTTAATGTAGTAAGACATTTCTTCTGGCTTTAAGACAGGTTTAGCTGTATGTTAGGGGTGGCATTACTTAGTCCTCAGAGAAGATAGCCTTATCTGCCTGTAGTCCCTTTCATTTCTAGACTTCTGGCTTGCCATAACAGCTTCATATTTTCAGCCTTGGACTTGGAAGGGTAACTCTCATTCTGGGACATGTGTGGTTGCAGTTACCTGGGAAGCCATCAAGTTCTCGTGTAGGTGCTGTGGAATTTGAGTATTATATTTATGTAGTACACAACCCTGACCCTCAATACACAATAGCATCTCTTCACTGACCAGATTGGGTTTTCAGTTAAAAGTGTAACATTGCAAAATTAAGCTTTCCTTAGTATCAGCTGTTTGCCTGTATAACTCCATTTGCCTGTTCTTCCTTAACTTTCCCACACTGTCTTTTGGAAGACTTAGAGAGTGGTAGAGCCAGGGGTGGTAGAGTATAAATAAGCAGAGGCATCCTATGCAATAATCTTTTTTGTTGTTGTTTTTTTTCCATTTTTTTTTAAAACTGGTTTTGAATCTGCTTTTTCACTGGTTTATGACAGTTCATTATATTCTTTCCATTATGAGGAGGGTGACTTAAAATATAGACAGATCACATTTGAACAGTGCTTTCTAAACTTTATTTTATTTCACTATTTTATATGCACTTCCTGCTACCATTAATATGTTAATTGTTTCGTGCATTCAGAAATCTCTCTGAACCAAAGCTCAATCATTTGTGTATAAGATTAACATGTTTTTTTATTTTCTTTAAAAGTATATTTCAAGGACATGAGACTGTGGAGAGACACTTGGTGAATACCAGGATCATTGAAACCACCAAGACAAGATTTTTTAAGGTTCTGTCCCATGATAGGTCTGTGTCTACTGCCTCACATATCAGTACCTACTTTGTGAGAGATTATCAAACCAAAGGAGACTGTAGCCATCTGAAACTGTTATTGAGTTAATAGCTCATAATTTTGCATAATTTTACATCTAAACATCTAAGCCACATTTCTTTGCATTGCACGTGAAGTCAAACTGAATCATCACAAACAGAATTTTGTCTCCTGTGCTGTACAAAAATTTTGCAGGAAAACAGGGTGGTCTGAAATAGTAAGTCTCAAGAACAAGAGACAGCAAGCAGAAAATTCTGAATGCCTGTTGAAATTTCTGCAGATCTCATTGTTTTTAATAAAAATTCCCTTAATACAAGCACGCCTACTTTGAGTGGCTGTGCTACGTTCATGCTGAATATTTACAGCTCAAATGGATCTCATTCCTCTTGATTGATAAAATCTCAAGCAAAATTGAGATATGATTGTACAGTAAAATGGCCTAGAACAACATTAGTTTGAAATATTCATTAACATTAGATAAAAGAGAAAACCTTTAGGGCCCAGAACACTTCTCGGAGGACACATGTGGTTATTTTATTCTGCATTAGTTTCACTGATGGCACATTGTTAAACACGATGAGTTATAAGAAGATATGAAGAAATCTGTGTTTTAGCCACGGACTTAGAGTTCTGCACCGTGGAGATGTTTAACATGAGGATGCCTCCATTTGCAGATAGGACAGCATTATTTAAAATTGATTAGGAGCAATTCACAGCAGCCTGCCAAATTACTAATGGAAGCCATTTGAATCAATTCTCTCATATAATTTAAATGCCATTTCACTGCATATAGTTTAACCAGGAAAGAATCCCAGCTTGCAGCCAGTAAAATTAATTATTTATTATTCTTTTCATAAATATTTTCTTAATTCAAAAAATGTAAAAACAAGATAAATGCTTATACTCAAACTTTTTCCATGTATGTGCACTTCAAGTGGCTAATTTGAGAAATGCCATAGTATTAGTTTTTACTTAGGTATGTCAAAAATCATTTTTTATCTACATGTCAGGTTTTTTCCTACCCGATAGCTTTTTGTGGAGTGTGCATTTAAGGCTAAATTACAAATTGGATTCTGCTGTTAACTGAGGGGCCTATTCAGCAAAAATTATATATAGGCTTTTCTCAGAAGGTCGTGGAATCCATCTTTGCTGAGGTGACGAAGTGGGGAACTCCTTTTGGCTCCAGAATGGTGTTTGTCCGGATCCTCCTGCCCGTCCCCCGGGGGAGGTGTCTGACGGCAGCGAATTCATTGCGTGAGCTTTGGTGTTCGCTGCAGCACTCTCATCCATCACTGAAAGATTGTCCTATCTATGGGTTAATTTTATTGTTATTTGCTTGAAAAAATCAATCGAATTAAACTTGAGAACTAATGGTATATTGCCTTAGTTTAAAAATAACCATTGCGAGGTTTGGCAGTGATTTGTGCCGAGTCAGGAATATGTAGGAAGAATATCTTTTAATTTCATGCTTTGCCTGCTCATCTATTGCACTGCCACTTGCAACCACTATGGTGCCAAACAAGTGAAAATATAGATCACAAAAATATAGAGCAATGTCATTGCTGCAGCAGCATAGGAATTGTTTTGCAGGAGCTGCTGCTCTTCAGATGGAAACAGCACATTGAAATCCCTTCTGGTTGTTTGCTGCTGTCCATTTTGAATTAGAGAACCCAAGAATAAGCAGCAGTAACTGCTTTGTTTTTACTGCTTCAGTGTCAAAACCAACTTTCAATTTCTTTTGCTCACATATTGTGATGGATATTGTAAGGGTTAAAATATATCTTGAAATTAATCAGCTCTTAGTTGGCCTTTCTTCATTTGAGTTGATATGTAAGTTGACCCTAGAGGTGTAATGATAATATATGTCAAAGATATTTAACAGGCTTTTGCCATGCATGCCTATACAGATATGGTGAGCATATGACTGGACTAATTAGGGACCTCTAGGCTTTTCCCTTGCAAAATATGTGTATGAAGTCAGGAAAGGTCAGCCTGCAATAAGGGTATTTAAGAAAGAAATCTTAAGCTGCATTGTCATAGTTGAAAATCTAATACTTGTTTTAAGCAGAAAGGTCTTACAAGTAGTAAGGTGAACTTATTTGAGAGGCTGTGAAATTTCAGGACTAAAAAGGGGAGAGAAAAACCTTAGTAAGAAAAGTTCTTTAAAATGTTGGAGCATTCAGTTCTGAGTGTAAACTAAAAGACTTAAATGTCAGATATCCTTAAAAAGGAGAGTTTATTTTAATGTGCTAGGAGCTGCTCCAAAAAACAGTAGATAAAAATGCAGATTTGTAATAGGGATGATCTGGAAGCTTTTATTTTTTTAATCACTCTAAGAAAGGGTTTATGGTAATGAGACTGTACTAGGTTTTTGGTTTATTCCTTTTTTTTAACTGGTGACAGTGAATTTTTAACATGGATTGAAGGAAAGACATGATGAAGGTGACCAAAATACACCAGAAGATAAGAGTTTTGAACAGGGTCTGGGCACTGCTGGTAGAGCCTTGTAGAAAGGACTCACTCATCCATCAAACAAAACCACAGTCTGATTATTCTTAGAGGATTATGCCATATTTTCCTTTCTTCTTTGAGGCCATGATAGTTTTGTAGAAAAAAAGAGTTTTTTAACTGTATCCACTGGCATTTTAAGACTAATAAATAATTCTTCACAGTCACTCAATCACTCAGTGCAGACTTCAAAAGGTAATCTGTTTTACAGATAGACACCTGACGGCACTCTGGAGGCCATCCTTTCAGACATAACCACTTTCAAGGAATGAAGACTAAAACATCCTGCTCAATCAGGTTTTTATGTGATGAAGCCACACCTTGATAGAGAAATCTAATCAGTACACTGGGGAGGGAGAGATGTTCTGCTACAATCTTTTTTAGTATGGTTTCATGTCCTGTTAACTAAAGAAAGGATCAGCAACACCCTTGACAGTCTCATTGCTTCATACACAAGCACCAACTGGGAAAGGAGAAACCTTTAAATTCACCCAGCTTGCTGATGAGTGCCCAGTGTGTCGTGGGATATGTAAAACCAGTCACTAAAGTAAACAAAGAGGATTTTAAAATCCTCTTTTTTTAATCAGGATTAAGAAACAGTTAATGGTCTGGGAGGTCAAACCTGAAGCAGTTTACAACTTTGTAGACTTTTATCTGCTTGTTTCCCTGTCTGAAGACTAAGTTCCAGTGTTTCTTGGTGATGCTGTTTGAGTAGACCTTGCACAGCACTTGTACTCCTCAGGCATCAACATGGTCTTTGGGCAAGATTAGGAACCTGTGTTAATAAACATAGTGGCAGCTCAACCCTTTTGAAAAATGTGGGTGTTTTCTTATTTCTCTTCGTATTGCAAAATAGATTACTACATATTGAGAGATTAAAGCCTTCACTGGCACAGTAATGGCACACTGACATGAATGAAAATAATTTATTTCTATGCATTTTTCTGCTGTCTGAAAAAATGAAGTTTAGGGAGATATACTGCCTTATTTCATCAGGAATTTCCATTCTGAAGGGAAAAGAAATGGGATAGGAACTCTATTTCTAAATATCTAAGGTTACAACTTTGCGTTAACTGGAAATGTAGCTCCCTGCTATGGCAGTATTTGATCCACTTGCTGGTTCAGAATGCTGCCTGAATTACTTAGATATATGCCTCTCCATTACAGTGTTTTCCCCGGTTCTGTTTCTAATGGCAATCGTGCAACAAATATATTTTTTAAACTATTTTTGTAAAGTTTTATTTTAAAACTTACAGCTGGTGAGGAACATAGTTTTTTACATACTGGACCTTATCATCTCAGTAACCAATTTTTTCTTATGTCTCAGAACTCTCATTAATTTTTCACGGGCTTGTGATGGATAGTTTTTATTTATTCACGTCTGAGGTTCTGTTGTGTGAAAAGGACTCATTTTGTAACATTACATATTCATGGCTTGGGATAGATGGGATAAGGAACTTATTATTAATGTGTCACAGTGGGAAACTTACTCTGGGTTCATTTGTGAATCTTGTTAAATGTGGTGCGGTCAGCAGACATCACTGAAATTTTTGATAAATTTTATTGGAGAAGGGCAAAGAGGTTCAGTGATGCTCCCTTATCTAAACAACACAAGTGAGATGGTGTCTTTCTAAATGCATTTGAAACACTATCAGTAACACAAAGGCAGAAGCAAAATAAGCCTGAACAACAGTAAAATAGGTATCATGGTGGTTTTTAAATTTTTTTTTTAATGACTGCTTAGTTAAATGTAGTTTTACTTTTACCAGAAATATAAGTTGCTTGCAGCATAGTGAATTGATATGAGCATATTTCAAAATATATTACTTGATTTTTGCAAGTTAGGTTTACTTATAATAACTGGTCATGGCCATATTTCCTTTTGTTAATGCATAGTGATTTTTTTTTTTAAATAACCAGACAGGCAGGCTATGTATCATATTAAATAAAAAGCTAAAGAGCTAAAATTTGTTACAAACTATTTTTGAGTCCTAGAATTGGATCTGATTCAAAAGAAACAAATATCCTTTTTGTCAGGTCACAAAGATACTAATCTTCAAAGTTTCTGCCCTCTGTATTTATGTGCTCAAAATTAATACTCTTCAATTAAATGCTTCCACAGTCATTTTCCTAGTTAAAGAAATGGGCTCAGTGAGGAATTGTAAAATGAGCTCTACTTCTGGCTCCCAATTATTTATCACATAGTGTTACCTTTACACTTATTTTATTGTTGGAAATTGAGAAAAGGGTTTTGTTGGGGTTTTGTGAGTATACTGATCACTTTCATACTGAAGAAGTTTGTGGGCGAAGATATTACTGTTTTTGATAACAGCAGTTATTCAAATATTAAAGAACATATCCAGAGCTAACTTATGTTTCCTCTTGGTTTTCAGATTTTTCCTTTTTTTGAAATTAATAAGAAAATACACAAAATAACTTTAATTGCCTTGTCCTAGTCATCCCAAACTGCTTAATAGATTAATTGTGGTTGTATTTCAGAAGAAAATTTTCAGTGATGTTAAATGTTAGCTTTATTAGTGATCCTACCAGTAGGTCACCAAAATTATATTGTCATTTATAATAGAAGAGCTGGGCACTGAGAAATCTGTGGTCTATTAAGAGTTTGTAAGTGTTTGTGTGTGTGTGTGTACACAGTGAAATAATACCAAGTGTAATGTGAAGTGACAGTCAAAATTACAGCTTTTCTCTTGCCGCAAGGGTACTTCTCTGCCAAGTATAGTAATATTGTTGTAGCAGTGTTCAAGGTTGTCAGCAGTTCTTGGTTACTCTGCGGAGAGCCATAACTGTGTGTGGAAGCAAGGAGCTTCCTGTCAAGGGAGATACTATAATTGTGATATATATTTGTTCGTGCCAAACTGCAATTAAATAGGAGGCGTTGGAAGAGGTTTTATTTAACTAACTCAAATTTGTTGATTAATTAGTTAAGACTAAAAAATTCAAAATGAAATTCTTGTCTTTCGTGAATGTAATATTTAAATTATAAATTTATTTAGTGTTTGTCCTTGCCTAAGTAGTGTATTATTTTTACAGAATAAGCCTTACATCTGCTGATGAATTTGGCATTGCTGAGGATGCATAGAACATACTGCTTTTAGTTAAAGTATTAGTTCTGTGGCTAATTATCATAAAGTGCTTTTTAAGGGCCAGTTGTAAAATTCAGTCTTTACAAGTCAGCATGGAAACTGTTTCTTCTCAAAAGCACATTATTTCAGAATGTGTCAGGACTTTGACAAAATACCACCACAAAAATGTGTATTATCATCCATATTGGAAGCAGTAAAGAATTTCTTCTACTTTCCCCACATTGAAAATGATGATAATGGTGTCAGCAGTTTTATTCAGTTAAAAAACATTTTTCTTGATGAATAGATGAAATAAAATGAGGTGGGGGAGAGAGATGCTTTGGAAGACAGTGCTTTGAGGGACTTTGCTGTCCTTCAGCCTAGCACTAAGATATGAACATACTTACATGATCTTACTCTTTGCATGATGATAATTTAGTAATGTGTTAGTATAACTGGCTGAATGCTTAGCCAAAATCCCCACTGCCTTTTATTTAATACTTTCCAAGTGGATCACGTTCTGAGGTACTTCCATGGCCTGCCCCTCCAGTATTTTCTTCCTTGATTTCTGTACTCTGCAATGCTTGTGCATGGCTTGCATTGTAGAATTAGGTATGATTTCAAACCAAGCAGAAACCTCAAGAGCTAGCATTTTTTTTTTTTTCAAATGGGTGTAAAAGGAAAGTGAAGATAATTAAAAAAAAAAAGAAATCACAACTTCTCAGTATTTGTCTCTTACTGTAGCTAAAATGAATCTCAAATGCTTTATGTTGAAGAATTGAAATGGCAAATCAGGTGCTCAGTGGGGAGCACCAGTTGCAGAGCTGTTGTTCCACTGTTTAAGGAATCTTGATTTATCCCAAAAAACCTACAGGGTTAACTTATTCTGGAATCATATGTATCTGATTTACAGAAACTGAGTTTCTGAAGTGTACAGGTGTGTTGAAGAGCTGAAGTCATACTTTCAGGTGGTCCTTAATGAGCAAATGTAAAATGTACCAGGAATATTTGTTATTGTACTGAGGCCCGTCCTTAACAAAAGGGCATCTATGTGACCCCTGTGCAAAGGAGTTGTCCAATTGCATTGTGATGGCTACTTGCCTGTAAGTCATAGGAAAGATGCCACAAAGAAAAATTTTGAAAACTACAGGAAATACCTAGTTTATGGGGTGTGTCTCTAGCTTCCTACAATACTTGACCAGTGTTTCTTTGTTATCATCACTAAAGCCTTTTTTTTTCTGTTGGAGAGCCGTAAGCCTGGAATAAGGACATATTATCAGAGCTGATTTCCCTATTTTTTGTAAATGCAAACATAAATTTACAGATGATCTTACAATTTTGTACTTGTGATGTTTCCAGAATGTCCTTAATCTGTCCAGCTGTTTGATTTATGAACATATAAAGTTTCTGTTTCCTAGATCCCTGGATGTCACTGGCAAGGGTGCTTTTTTTCTGGTGGTTTCACCTTTTCTCTCCAGAAGCATTAGGGTTCAAGAGGTGATCATTCAATACCTGTTTGCTTACAAAGCTGCACACACCAGTGTACACCATGGCGTCTTTAACTGACATGGACTTAGCATCCTATGTGTGACAAAGCAGTTTGCCAAAAGTAAATTCCTTTTGATTTGAGTATTAATATGTTGGGTTTTTTTAAAAATTGAACAAATATATTACACACAGCAGGACAGATTTTCTCTGTGGCCTTGCTGTTGCAGTTTGAAAACAGATACAGTTTTCTTCAACTGATGAAGAGAGCAACATCTGTACTTGGTTTCTTGCAGCTTTCCTTCTCCAGACTTCTCATTTTGATGTACAATTTGAATTCCTTTAGAAGATCAGAAAATTAAAAATTTGACCCCTCCTTCAAAGCACTGGTTACACTGTGACAACAGTGGGTTGAGCTAAATTCAGCTATGTCAAGCAAGAACTATAAAAGCAGATAGATTGCCCTCTAAGCTTCACTTTATTGGATATTGTAATTGACATATAGTTGTCATTTATAATCATCTGTCCATTCCTGTGAGTTGGGAGCAGTAAAGTTAATTGTGGCTGCTCATTTGCATTAATCTCACCTCTGAAGGGTACAGTAACCCATTAATATCGTGTCATGATGAATTATCACAAATAACATTGAACATATTGATTAATGATCTCTGAGATTTGTATCTCGTTAAAACATTTTGTTAGCTCTTTAAACTTTTAAGCAGACAGTCAATGTATGCGGGAGAAGTTTAGAGATCAGCCAAGAGGTGATGAAAAGTTATGGCATACCTTTTTGGTCACTAATTAAAACTTGTTCAAAAGATTTCATACTAATTTTTTTAATGCCTTTTCCTCCTAAAGGTGTGGACCTTGCAAGCTTTTAATCTCACGATTTTTTGTCTTACAGTTCGTTTCCTATGAGGATAATAATTTGTGTTAGAATCCGGATGATAAAAGGAAAAAAAAAAAAAAAATAAGACTTAGAAACAGCCATAAGTTTTGTAGTTTCTATTCTGTAGCAAGAATCAAGCTCAGAGTAGCATATGTGGTGTTATTCTAATAAAATCTTTTTCTTAAAGCAAAACTTCTTTTGCTAATTTAGCACTTAAAGTTACTTGATTTTTTTTCTTCCATTTCTTACTTCATAATTACAGATAATACATTTACATTAGGATGAATGAAATCTCTTACAGTGGGTACTTATGTAATTTGAAATACTGGATAATTACATATTTTACTACTTTGATTATTACCAGCTTAAATTTCTGTAAACTAAGAAGCATAGAGACTTCTGGGAGGCAAGGAATTTACACCATAGTTTGAGAAGGTGACTTGGCAGGGCAGAAGTAACTCCTTTGTGTATATGAGTATTGTATTTCAAGACTTTGAGAAATGTGTAATAATTGAAATAATTCAGCATTCTATCTTATTGCAAAGGTTGTCTCCTTTCACATGCTGTATTTAAGAGGTCCTTTTAAATAAATCATAACACTAACAAGTCCTAAATCTACATTCAAGAAACTGGTTTCCCTTTCTTCCAGCTGCAGTAAGTTTTCAATCTAGTTTTTTGAGGGTATACTACTACTAATAATAATTATTAATATTATTTTTATATTCTTGTTACTTCTCTTCCTAGCTATTCTTCTTCTTGAGCTTGAAATAAATCACATATGCAGAATATTTTGGGTTAGAGCTACTTTGTTTTTATAGTCTAATTCTTTTGCACTTGGTGAAACCAAGAAGTCTGGGTTTTATGATTTTGATAGCATTGTAGATCCCTCTGAAGAACTAATCCTCACTTTCTTCCACCTATTGCCCTTGTTACCTAGGATGTAGTCCATGCACTCTGCCAAATGTTGAAGTAAGCTAGTTTTGTAGAGGAGACTAATGTGAAGATTAGAGCAGGAAAAATCATCCTTTTTAACTTCAAGATATGATATGGCAAATCTGCACAGGTGTGCCATGACTTCTGCTCCAGACATATACAGTGGCTAATTGTGTCACATTGCCTTTCCCCAGGCTGAGGTTTTTGTATGTGAACTAACACATTTTTAACTTATTTGCTAGCTTCTCTGGCCAATCCTGACAATCTTCTTTCAGTAATTCCTGTGAGTCCATTTCCCTGGCACAGGAGGCTGTGGAGTCAAGGATTATATTCTAGCTATAATTTATGATTAACTAGATTTATGGCTGGGACCCCCAAACAGCCTCAGTAGTGTGGCCTGAGGAATTAAAGACAAAATGGAGACTATAATTCTGTATTGCTTGCTTCTCTGGAAAGGCCTTGATTATGTTTGGGAAGGGGGGAAAGAAGGAAAAAAAAAACAAAAAAGTTTTTCAATTTTGAAACAATTCAGTTTCATACTAAGGAATTTAGCACTAAAGCACATGAAGTCCTCAGCCTTTATAGTATTAAACTATGTAGTTTAAACCTTGCTGTTTGCTACCTAGATCTAATGCAATGAATACTGCCTATTAGACCCCCTTCCTGCTAATGCACACCCCAAACCCCCCTCCCAACAAAAAGTAGTGGGGAAAACACAAGTACGGTTCATTTTTACCCGTGGTATTAATCCTTATTCATTTAAAAAACCTGCTAACGGAAATATTTCCATTCAGCTCATTAATCAATTGTGATTTTCATTCCCTTGTTTTGTAAAAGCTGTTGCAATAAATACTTTTTTCACAAAGCAAAAATCTAAGAGATGGATGCAGCAAGCGTAATTAATAGCACCCAGTTACAGAAGATCAGCAAGTTTGTGAGATTCACATGCTGCTTTACCATATGGCTGCCCAGTAGGCGAAAAATTTGATTAATGTTTTGAAGTAGGTTTTTTTCAGGAAATATTACAGCCCCAGATGAGGAATTTTAATTTTCTAGTATTGTTGAACAGAACTAAAATATCAGATCTTTTGATTTAAAGCTAAATAATATTTTGATCTCATGAAAACTCTACATGCAGAAGAATTACAGTCCTCCTATATGAAGAATGACCCCTATAACTTGTCTGTAATTCAGCCAATAATGGCTAAAATCTTGTTTAATCTTAGTTTTTCATAAGTTAATTGATTTAAGATACCAGTACAAGTGCGTGAGTTTTCTATCAAGGATTTCCTCACCAAAAATAAATTTACAACAAGATCAGCGGATTCATTCTAACATCTCATGCTGCTTTCCTTTCTACTTTCCTTATGTAAAAAAGAAAAAAAAAAAAAGTTAAACAGTTTGCTGATAAACAAATGGAAAATAATTCAACCCCTTCATTAAAACAATGTTACATTAGAAAAACTACACAATGTATTAATTTGCTTTTAAGCAATTGCTGTAATAATTGTAATTAGTACTTAATAATTTGATTTTCCCTCTCCCCCCCATGTTTACCTGAAGTGAAAAATATTTACAAAAATGGGTCTGAAGAGTATCAAGGCTTAGGATCAAGTGCTCTCATGCAAAGCTAACGCTCAGCAGGAAGTTTTGCTTTTCTCACAAATTCTCTGTTTAATACAAGGAACATCAGCAGCTGGTAAAGAACAGATTCAGGGTGCTGAGCTGAAATGGAGTGGAGAACAGCTTTGCATGGAAGTCTTGCTGAGCTTCCAGAATGCTGAAGATAAAGCATTACCTAACACTACTTTGCCACTTTGATTTCTTCTAATTGCTTCAGGTAATGCTGAGGTTCAGAGTCTGGTGGGATGATGCTAAGGTTGAAAAATGAGAATTTCTGCATTTTAAAAAATACCTTTTTGCAGATTTTAGTTATATCATCTTAGAAATCAGTGATTAATTGTAAAGGTGTGCTAACATGAAAAATAATTCTGATATGACTGGCTTTACATATCCCCAGATTAGATAAGCACTTTGTGCTAAGATCTCTATATTTCTAATTTTGGGGGAGGGAATAGGAACTCCAAACTAACAATAAGGTAAAGCTGAGTGAAAATGAAGTCCATCAGTTGTTTCAAACAAAATTTCTCCATTGGCAGCTCGAGGTAGTGCATGTCCATAGGGAGGATACAGCTTAATTAGTTACTAGTGTTAAACAGCAGAGGTAGAAAATCAGGTTATGAAAAGCTTAAAATGGAGTGTAGCTGGGATACTGAAGTACTGGTTATTACTTGTGGAGAATACAAATGTCACAGCAACTTACGCTTCAGATTAATAGTCAGCTAATAGATGACAAAGCAATGTCACCAGATCCATACCTATAATATAGAAAGACAAATTGAATTGTTTTATTCTTATGAGAAAGGGCAAGTGATAAATTGTTACAAGCTCTGCAGGTTTGCGCTGTTTGAAGATTGCTTCTAGATTTTTTCCCTTAATATTATGAAATTTATTACAATTTGTACCAAGAATCAAAACTTCTGTTAGGGCATTTTTACATGTACTATGTTATTTCTTGCCTAGGTAGATGATTCTCTTGTTAGTGATTTATTTCTAGTAGGAAAACATTTTATGCTATGCATGTATGTAAAATGTTCCAGCGTTTCTTTCCCTTACCCTGTGACTAAACTACATGTGGGTGTTAAGATTTTCTCTTATGCTTTCATCAATATGTGGAGCAATTGTTATTGCAGTGTTTAGTTTGCTTGGATTTTTCATTCTGTTATTTAAGAAATAAGCAGAGTTTTCAAGTGCTTTAATAATTGGACTGAATTTTTAATTGCTAGTGTCTGCAGAAGAAGGTTTCATCGAGCAGCTTGAGCTATATGATTAAATTTACCATCAGATACAATTATTTCTTAATCTGAAAGAATGGGAGATACTGGGGATGCTATTCCAAGTGTTGAAGGTTGCTTGGCTTTTTAATTCTCTTAATAAAGGAAAGTGTTGACTCTGGTCTGTGAGGGCTGTTTCCTGTTACTGTTCAAATTTTTAACTGTTTCAGAGTTGCTGTTCTGCTTTAAATCTGTCAGGAAGGTCTGTGAGGGATTGTGTGTATGAAGAGGCTGCAGAGTGGTCACTCTAAAAAGCTCCTTAGTGTAGTACTTTGAATTTTAAATCACACACATAATTCAAAGGTAATCTAACTTTCAGTGTTGGACTTAAGTCTATTCGGTTAAATGGAGAAAAATGACTGGCATAAGGAATGAGTTATTGATTTGTTGTAGGAAAATGACTTCTGTAATATAGGAAGTATGGTAAAAGGAACAGCTTAATTATTTAGGGGGCACCGTTGAAAAAAAAGTGCTTTTGCAGCATTGCAAATTGTCTAAATAGGAGTTGTACAACAGGGTTTCAAATAATTCTTTCTTAAAGACAAATTGCAAGGGTTTGTTTTTTCCCCATAAAGCGATCACCTGGCTGTTAAAAATATTTTTGTATTAGTGCAGCTGAGGCAGACAAGCAGGAAACAAAATAATTTTGTACTTAATGCTGAAGCCACGGCAGATTTTTAATTTGTGTTCCCCAGTTATTTGCATTATGTTTGTGCTTTCTGCAATCCTGTGTCTGAGGGCTGGACAAAAAAAGGAACATGCATGGAAAGTTTTTCTGAAGCCCTTGTTTTAAGTAGGTGACATGAACTTTTCAAATGTGAATTTACCAAATAAATATATGTGGCAGTTTATATCTGTAAAATTTTTAAAATATGGTCTTTTGATGATTTATAAAATATCAGATATTTGCTTTGGCTTTTTCCATATGTTTTTTTCTTTTGATTTAGTGCTATTCTTTGCAAAAGGACTACAGTATCATGTTATTTTGACTGCAGCTCACAATTTTTGGCAACATTTCAGATAAACAGAATATTTGTGGTTAATTGGTTGAACATGCTCAACAATTATAATTATATTAAAGCTGTAATGTGTTTGACCATTTGCCCAGTGTAGGCTGCTAACACATGCTAACTTAAATTTCTATCTCTGTGGCTGGAGCTAGCTTTTAGCTAGTTTTATTGAAAGCTGGTTTTAGCTGGTTTTATTGAAAGTATCTGGGCAAAATTTTAAAGGCATATGTATAAAAGCACATCTTGCAGCACTAGTCTATTTAAGCATTTCCCACTGTGGCTGATATATAGGCCCTTGTTTTTTAGGATTTCTAATTCAGTGTTAATTTCCTGTCATTCTGAAAAGAGGTATCTCCACTTCCAGTATTACTGGAAAGAAATGAGACTCGGTATTATTTTTACTAAGTAATTTTTCAGGAATACTATTTTGCCTCTCTGTCAAAGACTTCCAAATGGAAGGAAGAATTGGAAGCTTCTTCACTTTTGATGTTTTAAGTACAAAATGGGTGATTTATATTTGCTATTGCACTTTAAGGAAATGGCAGTAGGCTGAGTGCCTAGTGAGTATAGAAGTTAGATGTTAACTTACCAGGCTGTTAATGGAATTAGGGGGGTGTGTAGTCTGGTGCATTTTTAGTAAATAATTCCCTATTTTTACTTGTTTTGTTTGTTCTGTTTTAAACTTCCAAGTAGAAGTCACAATCTAGTCTTGCTCAAGTGGTTTGCTGTTATTATTGTAGTGTAGGTAAATAGTGCTGATTTTGAATTAAAAGCTTTGGCACTCTGTTACCTGAAGAATCACCATTGTTTTGTGCGGATGGTACCCTGCAGCTCTAAAAAATAAGGCAATTATGCTTGCAGCCCCTTGCTTTAATTGAGTGAAGCATAATGACTTCTCTTCTATAATGCTCCATGGACTCAAAACTGTGCCTGAGAGGCTCCCCAGGGACCTGCAGCATAGCCTTTCCCAAGCACATGTTTTTTTTTGGAAAGTAGCTGAATGGAGAGGTCAGCCAGAGGCTGAAGCTGGCACAGCAGGAAGTAAGAAGCAGTACCAGCTCTGTCACTGATGATGCAATCAACCTGCTATCTGTTCATTTTCAGGATTTTGTCCCTCATGTTTGGCTGGTGTTAAGCTCCAACCTTTGTGTTCTTCAATCCTTCCCTTGTTATATATATTTGTTCACCTCAGCAGTTCCCTTCTGTCTTTCTGTATCATATTATGTGTTCACATGCTAAGCATTTTCTTATATTTGTGTTTCTGGCCTCAGAGATCCTTCACTTTGTCCCTTGAAAACCAAATTAATTTAAAGCAGTAATTTTATCCTTCTGTTCCTGAGTTTCCGTATCTCTAATTTGCTTTTGGCCCTAGTAAAGTGCTTTGAAAAGGTAATTTAAGGAAGGAAAAAGGAAATTTAAGGAAAAGAAAAAAAAAAAAAAGGCTAAAAATTTATTTAACTGCAGTATAGCATATTGACTAAATGGTGGGTTGTTCTCAGTATCCTATAGACTCACGTCTTCTGAGATCTGGACTTCTCCTGTCCATTCCCTGTAGTTTGACAGCAAGAGGTGTTTGCATGGGGTAGACAGGCAGCTGCTTTTTCTGGAGATCAAGATCAGCCTACTAAGTGGGTTGCTGCTCCCCTGGGAAGCCCACCAAGCCTAATGGAACAGCACCCAGCTGCAAGAAAGGGCCCAACAGTGCAAAACACCATGTAAAGGCATCAAAAAAGAACTGAGTTGTGGCTGACCCCTGGTAATGGGGTGAGCCTGAGAAAACTGAGGCAGGACTGGTTAGGACTGTGGTAAAAAGGGAGAATAATTCCTGTGAAGTGACATCCCTAGGAACAGTAAGCAGCTTTGAGATGAAAGCTGTTGATGATGAGCTGTGATGAAGGTCACCAAATGCCACCAGCTCTGGTTCCTTCTCAATTAACTGTATCTGCCTTTGTTTTGGTAGGATCAATTTTAATGGAATTAAGGTCTTGTGAGCCAGATTCTTTCTGGAAAACTGGCCTGACAGTCTTCAGTAGCAAAGTCAACCTTGTAACTCTCTTAACTTTTAGCTCTACAAAGCAGAAACTGAGCTTCTGTTGTAGAATTGAAATGGGCCATCAGGCAGGATGCTTGTGGAGGAGTGGTTAATTCAAATATGAGTTTTTACTTGTTCAGGTACTCATTCTGTAGCAGGATGGACAATTGTGTCTGTAAATCTGATGGAACACAAGCTATGCATACATTTTGCTTGACCAAATTAGTCTTAATTTCTTCTGAGAGTTAATTCTTCATTGTACTCGAACACATGACTAATGGCTATCTCAGAATGTGGCTGAATTGAATAATTCAGGATCACCTGTTCAAGTAGAATCTCTGTTGTGTAAGTCTACACAAGTAATTATTCTTTGCTGGGTTTTTTTGTTTGTGGGTTTTTTGACTGCTGATATAAAAATGTAACTTTCTCTTATTATTTCAATCTTCGTTTTTCTTCCAGCATGGATCATTTATTTGTGAACTGGTTATTTCAGTAAGGGCTCAGAGGTAATTTCATGGTTTATAGAATTTATATCTGAGGGTTTAATGAGGAAAACACATTGTTTTCTAATACGTGAAATAGAGAATCTTTCATTATATTTTTATTTTCCTTCTCTAATATTACATGTATATCAAGTCCAAAGTCTTGAATACACCTAAGTATAACATTATTCCTTTCCTACACATGGGAAATATGAATATTTGCAACTCAAAAACCAACGCACACAGACTTAGGAGGTATTTTTATTTTTAATGAATCTACATGATGTAAATGAACCACTGTTTTGCCTGTGCATTGCACTGTAGTATACATTTGAAAATACAATAACAGTATATTACTTTTCTGTGATTTAGCTTAGGAATTAATGCATTCAAATGAATTTAAGAGCCTTGGGTATAATTCGTACAGGATATAAGTCCCTCAGTAGACCTCTCATGAGCATTATCAGATTCAGTACCATTTGCGTGGTCAAACAGATTAAAATTTGACCAACCCCCTCTTTTTACCATCATTGAACTCCTTAATCTCTTTATATAATTGAGAAGCAATCCACTCAGAGTAAACTTGATTATTTGGTGCAGGGAAAAATTAGTAAAGACAAGATTTCTGTTTGGTATGTTAATTAGCAAAAGTGCCCTGTTTTCAGTGTGAGTTCAGTTATAGCACATCAGGTTCAAACTAAGGCTGCAATATACCAGATTTTGTTTGACCCCTCTTATGTCCATTTTTCTGAGAACTTTTCTTGTATCTAGTGCAGAGTTATCAATGCCCTTTCACTCCAAATCAGGGTCAGTATCTATTTGGATTGCGTTTGTTGTATGGGTTGTGCCTTTGATTTACAGTTGTGTAAACTGCGGGATGCTTTCAGCATCAGGTTGATCTTTTGATGGATCAACAGCTTTGCTGGGCTGCCTCCTGAAGTACTTAGGTATATCTGACTTTCTCTTTCTGCTATTTTGGCAATTTTCAATCCTGTGTGAATTATATCACAAAGCACAAAATCTATTGGCAATTTTCAAAACGTGTCATGCTTAGAAGGCTTTTGAGAACTTGTGACTGATTCTGGTGTCCTGAAGGTATCCTTTAAAATAGCTTCTAGCTTCTGTGATACAACAGGAAATAATTTCACTTCCTTGCAGTGAAGTTTGAAAGGATTGTTCTCAAGTACAAAAACCCCCTAAAAATCTGTCCAATACTTTGAGCCACCTCACAGGGAAGCTTAAATACAGATTTTTACACTGGAGGAGAGCAGGCATTGTAGTAAGTGCTGTTCAATAATAATGCTCTCATGTTGCTGATTTATCAAAAGGTTATTGGAGCATCTGAAGTTCTACAAAAGTGACTATTTTGTATGCTGGAATTGGTATCTCTGTATGTCCTCTGTTCATCATTTGCCCTGTTATCCCTCAGGTATTCTTATTGTAATGGAGATCAGTAAAACCCTTAGTAAACTGCTCATGCTTTGTTGCCAAAGGAATGAGGCCAGAATGGGCACATAGGCTATGCAAAGTTATTCAGTTTCTGTTAAGAAGGCTTATGGATGTGTGACATGGAGTAGGCTATCTGCTTTGCCAAGGGTGTTTTTTCAGAAGAAGTTCAGCACGATTTGCAGGGCTTAAAATTCCCCCAAATGTCACATGATTGACAGGTTTAGCTATCTGCTTTCTGTACCCAAGCTTTGAAAACATAAACACACTCCTCTGTCACTGTTTTTTTTTTTTTTGCTTTTGTAATCTCCATTTGGTCTGTATGATAAACCCATTGCAAACACAAACATTTCTCAGGTTCTTCTGGTGGCACACTGTAAGACAGTGAATACCTTCTTTGCCCTTATGGGGTTTTTTTGTTGGTTTTTTTTTTTTTTTTTCCAAACAAAATTGCTCAATTTCTTAAAATCTTGGGTAATGATGTATGCCACTTTTCCTAGGAGGACCAAAGAAAACATTCCAGACCTTCATTTCTTTAATATGCTGTTGAGTACTGAATAAAAATATATCTATATATCTGTGTTTTGTCCTTAAATGTAGGTGATAGTCCTTGTCTCTTATGGACCATACATGTAGTGATTGCATGTAAGGAGTCCAAGGACATGTTAAGGCCAGCACTTAAAGGGTTAGGGTTCTAAAAACTTACTAAGCAGAAGCTCATTCTCATGTTTTTATTTTGCTTTTTCATGAGAGGAGAGGCTCTTCAAGTTTTCTAGCCATGCCAGAAGCCCAGAGATCAGAATGTGTTTCCATTTCTTGTTGCTGGATGTGATTGATCACCCAAAAAGGAAAGGAGGAGCAGTGCTCATCCTGGGGAGCTCTAGAAAGCTTTTTGCTTTATAGGCAATACATACTTCTCAGAGGATTTCTTGTTTGATTGGGTTTTGTTGGTTTTGGGGGTTTTTTGTTTTTTTTTTTTCTTTTAGGATTGCAGACTCTTGCTTATATAGCTTTCATGATGATTTAGTGCTTATAAGACATCTCTGAATATCAAGGAAGCCTTAATAAATCTGAATTGGTCTCAGTGTGGATGGAAATGAAGATGTGTTTTTATTTCATGCTGGAATGATAGAATGAATTATATCAGAAATCTGACTCCTAGAGGAACTTACTACTCTTGAAAAACAAAATAATGAAAGAATGCAGCAGCTAGAAAAGAACCCTAGGATCCATAGGTTTTTGCTGAGAAAAAGCAGCCTTGGCAGTGTATTATTTTAACGTTTTGAAGATACACCAGTGCTCATGACAGGGCACAGCAAGAGCAAGGTTGCTTTATGAGAGAGGGTGAGCCAGAAGCCAAAGTATATACCAGGGCCCAGACTCACAGCATCTTCTAAGAGGATGATAAGGAGTTCACTTGGACAGTTGCAGAAAAGTCAAGGGGGTGACTCAGCTCCAGGATTCCAGGATCCATCCAGGATCCATCCAGGGCAGCCAGGAAGGAGCAGCAGAAAGTGGGGCTAGAGGCAGGACTGGAGACAAAGCTTGAACAGAGGTCCAAGGTTCATTTAGAAGACAGAGCCCAAGATGGTTACACCTACAAAATAACTCAGGTAAAGATAGAAGGGCCAAACCATTAGGAGTGTGGGCTGAGCTCCCCAGCCACAGAGAAGAGAGTGCACAGGGAGAGGTTTCAGGGGAGGCTGCAGAGGGTATGGAAGACTGGCAACTAGGTACATCATCAATGACTTGGTCTATTTCACAATAACAAATAGTTGTGAAACTTTTAGCTTCATAGCAGGAATACATTCTGGTGCACTAATTTGCCTTTAATATAATATTATTTTAGTTAGACTGTCTGATTTCAGAATAATAGTTCTTTTCTGTCTGTAACCTCAGTTGTAGTATTTAGACATGTATCACCACAATTTTATGGGAAAATAATTTATTTTATTGTAACTTTAAAATTTTATTTTCTATTGAACCGATTTTATTAACATAAGAAGTAGATTTTAGATCTAGCAATGTAAATCCAGAGGAAGTGAATTTATGCTGGTTTTATACAAGTAAGCATAATCTGGCATACTCTTAAAAGAAAAAAAAAGTTGAAATTGTATAGTCAGCAGTCAAAGGTTCTTGTTAGAAAGTTCTTGATCTGTGAGAGTGCTATTGATAAAGGAGCTAAAATCCTCAAAATTGATTTATTTGTTATCAGCTCAATACAGTTTGTCTGAACACTGAACTTATGGTTTTGTTCTTCCATGTAATAAAGGTATTTGCCAATGTTGTAAAATCTAAGCTAAAATAAGCTGGTGGATAAGCTGAACATAGGACTGGAAATCATGATTTCTGTAATTTTAACTCTCATTTCTGAGTTTGTGAAAGTAAACAACCGCTTACGACTTGTTTGTAAAATAAGCTGAATTCCTGTAGCATTTTAAACAAACTTAGCACTAGAAAATCAGCATCTTATGACATCTTCTAATGTTTATATATTTAGTTTCTGTAATTGCAAGCTGAGAAAATTATAGTCTCTTTTGGATTGTCCAGCTATGCTGGGCACCGAGTCCTTATTACAGGCTGTGTAGCTGCAACAAACTTCCTACTCTACGAATGCAAATTGGTAGGTAAGGTAGAACAAAAGTTCTGGAGTCAGGCTTTATTTTTTTTTATTTGTGCTGATTTATATACTTACTTGAATTACTTATTTTGCCATACTTAATTTGTAATTTTTATATCAGTAAATGTTCTGACGCTAAGTATTTGTAAAGCATCTAACTACAATTTTATTGAAAAGGCTGAAGAAGTGCAAGTAACATTCTTATTTTCCTGTTATTCTGTGGTAGTAAAGACACTTAAAACTGTGGTCTGATATGTTCTTTTTTTACAACAGAAAAAAGATTTTGAGTTTTGTTGTAATTCTTCTAATCTCTGCTTTCAAGTGCAGAACCATTGGGTGCACCATCTCTTTTAGTCTAAATGTGATAATCACTTGCTTTTTATATAGTCCTTTGCCATTAACCTAGAAGATGTCTTGCTCCAGCAGTGATTTTCCTGTTCTGATGTAACTGGGGGATCCCCTGGCCATGTAACAAAGCTGTTCCCTATCTACTGAGCTCGTCTCTGTGACGGCATAGGGGGATAAGCTTGCCCTGGTAATTAGCTTCACTTTTACTTTTGCCCATTAGTTTCTCTCATCTATAGCAACATGGAGAAGGCATCTTCTCTGTTCATGGTAAAAGAGCAATGTTTCACTTAATTCTTTTTGCAATGACTGGTCACACAAGTGAAAAGTTTTACATACTGCACAACTGAGAACTCTGAAAATACCCAGAAAAAGATTGGTTCCTACTGCATGCAGTTAAATATCTATTTTACCAAATCTCTATGCCGGTTTATTTGATCAGATTTGAAAGAGGAAAAAACTAGCTTTTTCTTACTGTGCTTGAAAACATTTGGTGCATATCCTGAAGTAATTATATATTTATTTATATTGGTTTAGTCTCTAGTATTTATTGCCATGGTTTCTCTTTTTTCCATGCAGAAGTTCCTAGTACTTCTAGAATAAGCAAAAAAATGTGTTTACCGGCTAACTAGTGAGTGTGTCTTGCAGAGAGTGTACACATTCTTTGCCTACTTTGTTTATTTTTCCTACAATGTAATTTGGGGTTTTTTCCTTCCTTGCATTATTTCCTGCCTGTGCCCCAGAAGAATACCAGCAGGACCAAAGTGTGGTTCATTGCCTGTTTATGACCAGAGGTCATAAGGTCTGAAACCTTACCAGTTATTATATTTGAAAATGCAGCACCTTGTTTCCCCCCCCCCTGTAGTTTGTTTTTAAACCTATGCTTTAAAGTATGAGTTGCACTTTATTTATTTAAATAAATACCGTCTCCTTTTTTTTTTGCGAATAGTAGCGTTTACTTAGTTTATACCATAAGTGACCTAGTTTGCATTTTCTTTCAACTCTGTAAATTACCCTATTTTTTCTGCTGGCATTGAGGTTTGCTACTAGACCTTCTGTAAAATTAGGTTTTAATTCTTTTCTTCCTTCTAGCCAAATAAACATAAAGAAAGGTGAGAACACAGGAATCGAGACTGGTTTATAGCTTCTTTGAGGCAAGTTTAATTCCTCTATGTGCTGCTACTTTACCTTTTGATGAGTTTTTTTTCATTCGTCTTTGCCTTGAGTTTGCTACCTTCAAAATGCCTAATGTGCAGAGATTGTTGTTGTTTAGATGTTCTGCCTAGATTTCGTTAAATGTTTTTGAGAAAGCTTCTGAGAGCAAGTAACTAGATAAGTAAGATTTTGTAAATGCATTAGGCATATGTTATGTGCCATATTCAAAATGGGTCAATTCAAAAGGCTTAGGTTCAGCCCTTTTTTTCCTTAAGTTTCTTTGAATGGATAAAATTTCTGTGCCCAAACTCTTAACTTCTGCATTTCTTCATGCTTGGATGAGGATTTCAATTTCTAAGTTAAAGTTACCTGACCCTAGTCCTGGTTGTTGCTCACAGTTTGGCCAAACTACAAGATTTAGGTGCTGGATAGGAAATTTTTACATTTATAGCCTACTGGTCTTAAAAGCTGGAAACCAATTTTTTATCCTTTACATGATAGATACTGAATCGATAAAGCATCAACCTAAGGTTACACTTCATGTCTCTAGTGAGAAGATAATAAATCATGCTACATGCATACAGGTATATTGGCTCAATTTCTTTGGGCTGCCTATGCAAAACAGAAGGTAATGGAAATGAAACTAATAGAATGAAAGTGTTATAATGGCTGATATAAAGTCATTTATCTGCATTTATGATTTAGGTTGTTAGTATTAAAAATCTAAGAACAGCCTTTGGCTTAAATTGAAAATTCATCAGGTCCTGTGCCCTGTCTCAAATGATGGTCAATAACAGATGGTTAAAGAGGGAGGTACAGAATATGTACAGAATCATTTTTCCCTTGGTATACCCATCTGGTCTTCTGCAATTAGCAGTTTGGGTACTTTAGGAGCCAGTGGCCCAACCTCTTAAGGAGTTAAATATGCACAGATGTAAATTTTTAAATTGTGATTTTCAACCTGCTTATATTTCTACTTCCCTGAGTCATGCACATGTATGTTGTGGAAAAAGTCATTGCATTTTAGAATAGGTGTGTAAAGAAAATTGTCCATTTATACTTTGCCTCCTTCTTACTGAGTACTTTCTGAGGAGGAAAAGCCCCATGCTTTTGTGTCTTGACTTACTCACACATGGTGAGAATATGTAGGTCTGCCAACACAGCATTTTTATTGCCATCTACTGTCTTGAAACATGGAACATCTGAGAATTAAAATCTGGTTATTGATGCATTAGGTCTACTACTGTTAGATAATTTTTGTCTTGATATTTTCTTATCTCAATACCAAACAAGCAATCAGTGTGGATAAACAAGGTGAATTCATCTAGATGAAAGATTACCTTTGTATCATTAAGAATAAGGATGCATAAGTGAAGAAGTTTTTGTAGTGCTGCATTGCTTTGCTGGGAATCATTGCCTTGTTGTTTTAATGCTGGCTATCCTGTTTAGTAACTGGACTTGACATGGGCTGGACAACAGCCTTGTGTATTGGATTACAGCTCAGAAAATAGGCTGATATAGATAGAAAACTTCTGATATATGTAAAAATATATGGGGGGTGGGTCAGAAAACCTCTTTCAACCCTGTTTAGATAATGGAGCATAACAGGTTACACTTGCAGAACCATAAGACAGCCTTGGCATTCAGTTTATTCTCATGCTGAGAATTAGGCAAAAGCCAGTTATACAGATGAGTCTGGAAAGCACATGTGCAAAGGGAGACATTTCTTGCTGCTCCCTGTGCCCCTCTAAAAGCCTGATTGTATCCTCACAGCTGGAATTTGTGCAAGAGCATGTTCTGAAGGAAGAAGCACGTGTTGAAGTGTTATGCTTGCAGGCAGTTTTATATCTGAGCTGGAAGGAAAATGAAATCTGCTGCTCTTTCTAAATGAACATAATGGTGTTTTGTGGCTTTATAGGGGATTCTTTACTTGCATTTTTGGTATCAAACTATAGTATTTTGTTAGATTTTTATTTTCTGCAAAATCTTGCTCCTTTTTAAACCCCTCCCACCCCCTCCAAAAGACATTCACAGTTATTCTCTATCATTCATTTATATTTTATAAGTAGTAATTCTTTTAATTCAAGGCATTTCTGACTCCTTATGTCTAGATGTTCAACTTCAGTATTGAATGGTAAAGGTTATGAAAAAAATACTTTAGAACTCTGAGGAGAGCACTGACTAAATATATTTGTATCTGTGAAATTCTGAGGTGTCTCGAGGTAGCCTCATCTAGCCGTGCTCTCTGCTTTTGTTTAGCATCAGGTTCAATATTTTTATACTAAATCAGCAGATTTTTTGGCCCTTATGTAGGGGTCCTGTGAATGATTTAAACTTATGTCCTTTACTAACTTAGTTAGAATACGTCTTGTGTTGCTTATTGTTGTCTAACTGATTGGCTAGAGGGATTTTGCGGTGAAAGAAAAGCAAGTTTTTTCAAGAGCTTTATCACAGAATCCATGAAAACATCTTCTGCTTCTGCTCTTGAAATTTGTAAAGGATGGAGCATTCCAGCACAGTAGACTGATGGAGGGATGTGTTTACCCCCACTGCCCTGTCATCTGCTCTTCAGACTTGCTCTTTGCTTGCTGTATGCAGTCGTGTGATGTTCTTCGACTCTGATGTTGACCACAGCTGCTATATGGGTATGATTTTAAAGGGATGTGAAATTCTACTTAGAGTAATGGCTAAATATAATGTAACTTAGAATTTATATAACAAAGTGCAAGTTGTGTAGGTTATAATAATGTACAAATAACTATAATAAAAGATAAGTGTAAATAACATCCTTGCTATCGCTGTATATTTAATTCATGTACATTCATTCAGAGAGTGTTTCCTGACTGTAAAATGTTACAAATAGAGATTTGTCATTGAAAACTTTATGGTCTTAAGATTTGTATTTAGAAGAATAAAACTGGATTACATTTTTTTTTTAAATTGAATATGCCACTAGCTTGAAGTCTTAGCCTTTCTGACCCAGCCCTGCATGATGCTCCTTGACTTCCTGTCCGGTTGTCATTTTCTTTCATATTGGTCTTGCACTTAGTCTCACTGCAATCAATAGGGTTACTCACATGCAAGTGTTGAATAAATAATTGATTAAGGAGATACTACATTGATGCATCTTTTCCTAGCAAAGGTAGCACCGATAACTGCTTTTTAAAACTTATTTTCTTTTACTGATTACCCCCTGCTTCTTCTACTGAACAAGTGGAGCATTGTATCAACATGGTAGCCTGATTGATTTGAGATGAAATATTTGTGAAGTGATGATACTATCAGTGAGTCCAATGGGAGAAAAGGGCATCCTGTAACTATGTAATTAAAACCAAAGCATTCCTGCCTGTTTCCTTTCTAAAATTTTAACCTGCTCAGTTTTAAAAGCTGTAATCTCGAATGACAAAGCATGCTTGGATGTCAGTCACCAACCCTGATTACTCTGCTCATCAAACTCTAAATGAAATATTTAAATAATTTGGTGCTATAGGAAAGCTAGATAAAAAATGACAGATAAAGTGGCATCCATTGACAGGAATAGTCCCAGGGAAGTTAGCCTGACTGCTTGACTGGGTTTGGTGTTTTGGTGCCTATAGATAGAATTGCAGTAAAAATAGAAACGTTTCTTGACAGTCATTGTATATGGTGACATCTGAAATTGAAACAGGCACTTCTAAGTTTTCTGCACAGCTCTTCAACACAAAGGTTTTATTATAGCTTCTCCTGTGTTACGTTAGTCTAGTTAAACTGCACTGAACTTTCTGTAATGGGAATGCACTTACACTGAAGATAGATATATGGATTCTGCACAAGATAGAAAATAAGATATCCCCAGCAAATAGACACCTGATGACTGTGCCCACTGCAGTCACTCTACCAGTGTGATTAACCTTTTTATCTTCAATTACATTCCTAAGTGATACAATTTGTTCCAGGAAAATAGTGTGCAAATCCAGTCTTGTTCAGTGTTTTCCACAACTACGCTGGCTTGCTGCTTTTCTTCATGAAATCCTTTCTGTTGTCGTGCTTCAGTGGCAAGAGAGATGAGGAAATTAGGAAGGAGTTAGCTCACTGCTTTCTCTCTGGTGTGTAGCTGTAGTCAGTGCTGTTAGTTCACTCCTTTCATATACCCAGTTGTCAAAAAAGTAAGTCAAAAAGGTTCAAAAATCTTTACCAGAAAGTATGTTGATGCTCCAGAAGTTGCAGCATGCATTTTAGGTCATCCTATGTGTTGCCATGTTTGTTTTGAAGTAATGTTTCATTATTGCTATTGTATGATTAAATATTGAGAGTATTGCTTTTCCAATTGTTCTAGTGCAGTATTTAATGAGTGCAATTAAATGGAAAAATTGCCTTTTTAACTGATGATAGTCTATTAGTGTCTCTGTCTGTTCAGAAAAGAAAAGAAGTGAATTATTAGAATGACAAATGAGTCAAAGTTACCACAGTGATGGAGAGGTGTGATTCCCCTCCACATAATCTTCAATTAGTGATCTTTGTAAGAGGATGTTTTTCAAAAGGGTAATAGAGAAGTAATGAGATCAGAAGGAGGTCAAACCCAGCCTTCTTCGTTTGGCAGTTTGATTAATTTATTTCTCCTTCGTGCAGATTGCTGTAAGGGGCTTTTGTCACCCAGTGTTTTTCATGGGACTTTAGTTGAAGTGACTGCCTATATTAGCCTTTTGTGTATCCAAGGATGTTCATCCACTTGGAACTGAAGGTTTTTGAATGGTTCAAATTTCATCTTTAGAACAAGCACACACTGATAGCTCTGAAAAGGAAATTTTTTTTGAAGAAGCAATCCTTGGCACTTCCATGTGTATTGTTTTGAAGAAGAAAAAGTAAATGGCTGGAAATACTGAATAAATGCAGCTTGTATCTTTATGAGGTGCATTATTTTTCAAAGGAAAGAATGACACAAGAATGTGGAAGGCACTTTTCCCACAAGTCTTCATCTAAGTGACACATGTAACATTTTAGGCATACTTCAGGCATTCTTTCCTGGACTTTTCTCTTTCTGTAAAAGTTTTACTTCAAGGAGTAATGAACTGTTTCATAATGGCAGTTATAAACCCAAGTGGTTGTAGCTTCATGTAGTCTACCAGTACCCTATGGTATGGATATAGTGTTAAATTTATTTGCAGTGGTAATTCACCTCTTTTTAAGTACTGAAAATACCTTAAAATTTTTAAAAACTGAAAATCAATGCATGCACAGAAAGAAACTCCAAACCATTTTTTCCTCCTTTGCTTCTTTCTTGCTAGTATTTTGTAAAGTTTTCCTCTTTCTTCTTAAAGTGAGTTACAAATTCAATAGCTTAGCAGTTGCTGCTATCAAAATAGGAAGTGAATTAAGAAAGTTCTTTGGCAAGTCATGGTAGAACTTAAAGTCAAGATTCATGAAATCATGGGGTGGTGGTGGTCTTCTTGCTGGGCAGTGCTGGCAGAAGTTAGGCAGAGGGTTTCTCAGTTGGATACAGGACCTCTTTGGGCATCTGGGAGGCTTGGCTAATGCAGCACACATCTTTCTAATTCTGCCTCTGTTTTTTTCACATAGATTTTGTCCTCCTGCTCTCTGTCACATAAGGAATGCTGTTCTCGTTCAGAATTTTCCTGGGGTTGCTAAGCCTTTTGAAATGGAGTTTGCCCCAAGCAGTGAAGCAGACAGTTTCTGTGAAATACAGATAGTTTTGTTTGTTCTGCCAAAATATTTTGAGAGCCGCTTGTGTAAGCGTTCAGTGCAGGGGTCATGTATACTGAAGTAAACATGGG
Organism: Phaethornis superciliosus; assembly: GCA_023637945.1. Lineage (NCBI taxonomy): Eukaryota > Metazoa > Chordata > Aves > Apodiformes > Trochilidae > Phaethornis > Phaethornis superciliosus. The sequence continues at coordinate 6,142,669 of JAJQWJ010000014.1, read as the reverse complement.
ATGAGGCATGGTAGACTTGGATCTATGAAGAAGTGTTACTGTCTACTGTCTTTATGTAATTATACATTAACTTAGTAAAATTTTTATCAGTAAACTGTAAAGTTACAGGAATGGACAAAGCTAGTTTGACTTTAGTCAAAACTTAATTTCTTTCACTTACATATCTGAAAATTAGATATTAGGAAACAACAGAGCTATTTTCATCTGACTGATATCAGATTTTCTAGGAATTAACTTATGATGACTCCAATTGCTTTCCAATGTGCATATTAAAAGAAAAAAAAAGTTACTTCTCAACAAGCATAAGCAAAGACTGAGTTATGACATTATTTGTGATGATACATTGTATTGTCTATATACTGTGTAGTTAATGTAAATGAAAAGGCAAAATATTGAAGGTTTTTCTGATTGCAACATTTATTAGCACAGTACACAGACACAAGAAAATTTTGTGAATTTCTTCATGTTTTAAATGCTCTTTGTCTGGGGGGAATTAATACATACACATTTATATATTAGGTATATGTAAACATGTCTCCTACTTCTCAAACTTCTCTCAGAAGAGAAAAAGTAAAATTAGATTTTTGTAAGCTGGAGTGATGTGCATGTTCTTATTTTCGATGTATGGTAAAGTAATCTTTCAATTTTATTTTTTAACAGCATTTTATAATATAAATAATCTAGTCTTTTCTTCTGCAGTCTGTTTAATTCAGACAGGTTGAAGTTGCCTCCAAAGACTGGCGTCAAATTGAGGAAACCATTCATGTAGTAAATAAGATAATTTGCTTCCACTCCAAAAGATCAACATATAGATTATTTATTTTTTTACTCCATATGATTTAACACACACAGTACCTGTGTCTTTATGATTCCAAATACATTTTGGAATTAAGTGCTTCTACATGGATTTCTGTTGTTCATTTTCTTCGTTGCATTTTTAGTGAAATTCTCTGAATTTTAATTAATATAGTCAAGAAGGGTCTTTAATGATACATTTACAAGATATTAGGAAGATTATGTAATTTCAAAATGTGATAGGAAACTGATGTTTCTTATGAAAGCAAAACTAGTAAAAATAAATCGCAAGTCCTACATTTTTAATATTAATGTATATAAAAACTAGGGAAAGATGTGTTTTGACTCCTGCTTTCTATGCTGTATTTAATTCAAGAAAATTTATTCCTTTGTGCTTCTCATTTTTCTGTTTCAAGCAAACTGTTGTTATCCTAATTGTTCCTCAGCAAGTCTTTCAGAATGTCAGTCTTACGGCTCGTAGTCAAAACAGTAATTCTTTTAAAAGTTAATGGAAAATTCTTCTTCACAGAAGTGGATCACTTGTTGTGAAGCAAGAGTTTGTTTTTATTTATTTTTGTCAGTTTTTTTCTTTTGACCTGAGATAGTCTCTGAAGATATATGGTCTTAGGATACTGTATTGATTGTGATCTGCTAGGATTATCTCTCTTAAGCCTTGCCTGTGAAGGGAAGACATACCAAGTAGCTATAAACTATCTGGTAGCATGTGAACCCTTGTCACTTTAATTCCAGTGTAAGACTGCCTTTTCTCAAACCTTGGATTCATAAGATTCATAAAATTTTTTTTTTTTTTTTAATGTTTTTATGTTGCAATATGTTCTATGCATAAACATATTGCAAGTAAAATACTTTCAGTCCTAAAAATGTTGCATGCTCCAAAAGGTGGGTTTCCCCTGCCATGGCTTTTGCAAGTTTACTCTTGGGTGGATTTGGGTGACATTAATCAGTCTTGGCCAGGCTTGATCTTCATTGCACAGTCCAGATGGTTCTGACCCATCAGATGCTCGTTCTGCTTATTACACATAGGTGCTGCTGTGTGAGTTCCTCCAGGCGAGGACCACTCTGCTTGTGTGCCCATAGCTGAGCTACAGTGGTGTTGGGAAGAGTGTTACAGTGGGGAAAAAAAAGGTGACTTCAGTTCTAAAATTACTCTCATGGCAGAAATATGAACACAGAGGTAACCTTAATATTTAGGTGATTCTTACCCAGCTTGTGATAGGAACTGCTTATATTCAGTCTTGGTAAGCAGAGCCTGACGTGGCACATTTAATTAGTTATGCAGTCTTCTGATACTTGTTTGTGTTCTTTCCCATGATGCTGACAGAAGAATTAGAAAAAATTGGTAGCTTTGGGGAATTTGTTTACTTTGAAAAAAGGAAAAAAGTGGTGCTGAATATTTGACCCTTCTTATATGGTTTGTGTGGTAGTTACTAGCTCTTCTGTGGTGGATGTCAGACTCATTTAGTGCCTGGGTGATGGAAGCAGCCTTAATAACTGATCTTCCCATAGAGAATAAAATATTCAGATGGCAGAGATCCTAGCAGAGCAATGGAAGTAAAGGTTGAAAACACTTATGAGGTTTGTATTTACGTTGTTGTCTTTGTTGGACCCATACAGCACAACAAGAAACTTGCTTTTCAGACATGAAAGTTTATTCATGAATGTGTGGGGTTCACCTCAGGTTGCTTTGGTGGTCAAAATAAGTTCAGTGTTAAGTATACTGCAATTTAAAATGCTTTTCTGGTTATATTAAAATTAAGTAAATCTGTATTACATTTCAGAAATCATTCTGGACGTCTTAACCTTTGTGTTAAGAGCATATGGCTTTGCATCTTTTTTGTTCCAAAATCCCTTCCAGGTTATTGGACTCCATATAAATAAAGTTGTTAGCTTTTAAGTTTTCCTGTTTTTTGGTTGTTGTTGATATCAGAATAACATAGACTTCTAGGAATTTGTCAGTTCCTGAATATTCAGGTAATATTGTTCTTGTAAGATGCAAGTTTTTTGTACACAAAACCTATTTGTCCAGAATCTCTGCTGTCTGTAGATATGAATTTCTGAATGCTTTTTCAAGCATTGGTCCTTGTGTGCTGAAATCATAGAAATCTAAAGATAGTTTTTAAATAAACACATACAACAGATGAACTTTTCTGAGGCTCGATGAAGGCAGAGTGACAATTCCATTACAGCCTTTGTTTCTCTTTCCCCTCCCCACATATTTAGTGTGATTCATACTCTCCTGGCAAATCCACTTACTTCAATTTTGGAAAATAAATATTTCTGAACCTAGTATCTGAAATAATTTCTCAGCTCTTAATTAATTTGTTAGTTGGTGCTAGATTGTCCTAAAGTTTTAGAAAACACTAAACACACTTATACATTATTGTATATTACTTTGGTGGTTTTGATGACAAACCCACTTAGGCACTGTGACTGTTACCATATCATGATTTGAAAGGTAAAACAGAACATTATAATCTTTTTAACAGGAACACTATGTGATTCATAGGTGGTGAATATTTCATGCACTTTGCAGCTGCCTTTGTGCAGGAAGGTAAATGGAAAGTAAATCCATGTGTACTTTAGACAGTAAAAAGGCATTACTTTGTTACATCATATAAAGATGTAGATTTGATTCTCTCTTTACTCATGCTGTAAAAAGAAAGTTTTAAAGTGTTTAGCCATACCTGAAAATGTAAATGCAGTAGCCTAATGTAATGCTGAAGAAAAATTAAGACAAATGATACTGCATCCTTGCCACAAACTGCAGCTTGTACAAAATTCACTTTAGTTATTATGCCGTGAATACGTGTGCTAAACCTCCTCTGTGTATGCACAATTTATGTTGAATGCAACATGAATCATTTTAATAGACCAAGCAAAAAGTCCCCAAAGTCAATTTTCAAATTATGAACCTTGGAACAGAATATAACAACAATGAACAACAAATAGTTCAGTTTTTATTCTGAACTACAAATGAGCCATTAAAGGTACAGTATACTCATTCAGAAAAAGCATTTCTTCCTTATCACCACAGTGGTTAAAAAGCATAACAAGAATATTTTAAAAAGATAAGTTCTAATTTTTTTTTCTGTACCTCATTAAGAGGGACATTGAAAGCTGTTGCCATGAAGATTTTAACATCTATTGAGAGACCTGGATGACTCTTGTTAGATTCTGTCTCTGATCTGCTGTGTAGCTGTGAAAAATTATTTTGTAAGTCTCTTTTTAATGCTTTAAAATTCAAGAATCCATTCAGAATTACTGCTTAGCAAACAACTTGGCTGCAAATGGTCATTGCAGAGCTAAGGCTTTGCACTGCATGCTTATAGCTGCCCAGTGTTACCAGGACATAGCAAAGGTGGCAGCAGATGAGCAATGGTCTCTTAAAGGATGTATGCAAATAAAATTTAACAGAAAAGAAGAAATTTTATTTGAGAATTGCCTAAAATACAGACTTGATTCTGAAACACATACACTTTTCATAAATAACTTTCCAACTTAGCTTCCAGACTTGCTTTTGCTCGTCTTCAGCTTTCAGTTTGGCCAAATATTTCTCAAAAAATATACCTTATTGGGCTGCATGTTAGGTGTGTTTTGTTTATCTGAGCCATACTTCCAGGATGCTCTTAGATATTGCTTACTGGACTGGGATGCTCTGGAAGATAACGTGGTTGTACCTCCTCCTGGTTTTAAACATAATGCTTAATGGGAGATCTGTTTCTCTCCCTTTCTTTTGTGCTTAAAAGGATTTGAATTAGCATCCTTAGAAGCTTCAGAGCAGAAGGTGATTGAATCTGAAGGAACATTCTCTATATTCCTTTGCCTAAAATGTCTGAGTAGTCATTCAATCACGACAGAAAAGATGATGCTGTTCATTTGGCATGTTCTAGGCTTTGCTTCTTGATCAATGCATGAAGCATGAGAGTAGAGCTGGAGCAGGTTAGTTACCACACAGGGACTTGGGAAGGAAATTATTTCTTGTGTCCTTGGTTCAATTTTCCCAAATGAGATTGTACAAGCACCCATCATAGTGGCATGCTGTACTTTTGAAGGGGTCCATGGATACAAGCTTGACGTTCTGAGTGAGATCATCACCAGCCTGATGGATTTAAATTAATTTTGCAAGAGCAAGATAGCAAAAAGGCTTTGGGAGAAAGGTCTTGGTGCAAGGTGCTCAAGATGCCTGAGTATGGCACCTTAACCTGCCCAGGTTCTCTGCCTGTCTGGTCTGCTGAGAATTTAAAGGGTGTTTGCCCAGTTTTGGGTTCTGTATCATTACTCTTTTCAAATAGGATGAAGTGCACTGTCCAGAGGACAGGCAGGGAAGGTGTGGAAGCTTCACTTGGCTAAACAGAAGACTCAGCCAAGCGTGGAGGAGATTGGATGGTATTTATGAATGAATGTCATTATTTTGACAGGATGATGAATGAACATTTCTAGCTTTGGAGCCTATGTTAAAGTGGTTTCATGTGGTCTGGTCAGTGCAGAGGCCTGCAGCTTGTGGCACCTTCAAAACAGAATCCTGGAGCTTGGAATCAAATATCAGACAGCAAACTGAAATGGAGAATTATCCATGGAAAAGGATTCAGTTCAGGCCTAGACTTTGGCTTTCTTCCTTCTGCTGCTCTCGATACAGTATTTAAATATGTTTATGTTTATTTAAAGCAAATTAACTTCTTAACGGTGAAAGCCCTTTTTTAAAAGAAATACTAAATTTTCAGTGATCTTTGTTTGCTCTCAGTTTTAATGGCAACTGAGTAGTCTAATAAGCATTTCAAAAGTTCATAGGAGGGAGTCAGGTATACCAAACTTTTTACCTTTAAAAATTCAAATGGGTACTTGCTGAAACTTGCTAGATTACTGGACTGAGCTGTGGAAATTAGGACCCAAAGCTGTAATGGTACCATGTACTTTTATGGTGCTTGCAGTTACTTGGTGAGTCTTTAGCTATATGGTCATCCTGTTTTTAAGGAACAAACAAAAAATTAAAAGTTATAAGATAACACCTTTAGAAAATTATTCCACAGCTCTTTATGCAGTTGTGAGAAACAGCTCAGTTTTTTTTTACCTTTCTGATTATAGAGTTTGTTTTGGTTTTTTTGTTTTTTTAGACGTCCAACAACATAGCATGAGGCATTTGAAAAATAAAATTAAAACCAAATGCTTACAAGTGCTAACAGGCATCTAAATGGTTGGCTTAAATATGCTCAATGCCTCATCTGCTTCACTGATGACATTTTTTGTTGCTGGATAATTTAATTTAATAAATAATCCACTGATTTAGTTGATTGTAGGCATGCTGTTGGTTTTTGTAAACAAAGTTCAGTACTTTTGGTGCCTTTTAATTTTCCTTCACGTGTCTCTGTCCTCCTAAAATTGCTTATTTAATCAAAGTCATATAAATATAAACCTTGTCTCCCTTATCATGTTGGCATATCCTTTCACATGAGCTGACAGAATTAGTGAGGCAAGCCTTGAAATGCTTGTGCCTTGTGCAATTCAGTGTTCTTTGGTCAAATTTGCTGTCTAGATGGGAGAAAACAGACTGAAGTACAAGAGAAGACGAATCAAAAATTATGCTGAATGGCTTCATTGGAAGGGAACTAATTAACATGGCTTTGTCAACAATGTATTTAGAAATAGAAATTAGTAGTAATCTCATGGGCTTTTCATGCAACACAGTTCTGACTTCTTTAAGCATGACATTGAATAAAATGATCATAGTTAACAGTTGAAATTTGTTCTAGATTTCCTTGACAAGTTTGTTTACGTTTGTATGTCTTCAGAAGTGGAAAGGTGAATGAATTTATACCATTAGAAGAGTGTAAAAAGTACAAGCCTCTTATTTCTGATTTTGTTATATTGTTCTTCAGTCTGGTAGGAGAACACAGACTGTGGCTGTGAGGTGTTTCATGGGTCAGTAACTGCACCTAAATGGAACTTGGTGTATTTTGCTGGGATTGGGTTCAAGCTGCATATATATATATACAGCTGCAGTTTATTGACTTAAATTTACAGCTATGCAAATTATGGTGTCTGTAAATCATCTCAAAACTTATTATCTGGTTTGGCTGCATGTACTGTCACTGGCTATGTCTTTATCTGCTATCCGTGACCCAAAACCCCATTATAATATTGAGTGAGACAGTTGCTGTTTTGTGAGACCCAACTTCTATTTATTTAAGGGGTTTTAGTCCATACTATTTAGGAAATGTGATAAATTATCTGCACGTGATAATAAAAAATTGGCAAGAACTTTGCTAAAGTTGTTTTCTCATTTATTAGCCCATGGGATGATTTTTTAATTACTTTCAGCAGCTACCATTAGTGAGAATTGCATTCCTCAAAAGTTGCTTATTTTACCTCCTCTCTGTGTTCCTTTTCTGTGTGTATGATTTTACCACAGTTGAATTTGAAATCCAGAATAGTTTAATCTCTTAGTAGAACCCAGGTTTTTTCACTTACTGAGAAGATAATCAGAATGTGAATTTTATGCAGTTGAAGAAGGAAGTTTACAATCTATTAATCCAGAATGCTCCAAACTCAATGAATTTTACATATCAAGATAAAAAAATATACTGAGTGACTTTTGATGGTATTGTGGTTTTCATTTTGCTATATGGACTTGCAGTCATGATATCAATTGTATGGCAGTGGCCCACAGAAGTCTAACCAAGATCACTGCAAAACTTTATTCAATTTACGAAATTCTGAGAGCCTCAGCATCAAAGTCTGTGGTATTTATACTGGTGAAGAGGGAATAAGGGTAAGCAATTCTTAAAATTAATCTAAAAGCAAATCAGTAATAAGGAGCCTTGTGGTTTTGTCCAGACTGTGATCCGCATGATCATTCTTCTCTCTGGTGTGTGAGAGGAATTGCTGGAGAGATGAGGAAACAGATTTTACTATAAAAAGTAACAGCAAAATGAATATTTTAAATATTTTCTTTTCTTTTTCTTGCAAAACATGAGATGTAAAACTTACAAAAATATTGTGTATGTATGGAAAGATGTTATTTATATTCTTTAAAAGTTATTCCAATATAATAGCAAAATCCCCCTTATTCCTCAGCATCATAGATTTTCTTCATTTTGTGACATGTTACATGGCTTTTTGATGTAACTACACTTTTAGATCCTATTGAGTACAATTTATGTGTTGTGTTATAGAAAATTTGTTTCCTAATTCATTAATTATTTACTGTTACTTGACCTCACAGTACATGAAAAAAACATATCACATAACTGTAATTTCAATTCTCTCTAGTGTGAAATCAATCACATTCTACATCTTTTATATTATTTAAAATATGAATGATGAAATTTTCCCGTGTATTTCTGCTGCATTCCTGGGAACTTTCAAACATTAGTGTGTTGGAAATATGCAGGTTGTCCCCTGCAGACCTGGCTGAACCACTGACTGGGTGACAAACACTGAAAAACCATTCACAACAAGCTGTCCCTTGTAGTGGAACTGGTTCCTGAAGCTCAAACAAGGCTGTCTGGTACTGGTAAAGACCATGAGTATATTATAAAAATCTGTTTAATAGGATTTTATTTTTTTTTTTTTTTTTTGTAGGTAAGGGCATAGCTTTCAATTAGAATTTCCTTCCTACCTCTACAGTCTGATACCCACTTGGTTTTTGGCAATGATATTACAGAATGAGTGTGATGTGTCCAATTTCCAGCAGTGATGGGAACTCTGGCAATTGGGTAACTGGAGAGTTCACTTCTGATATTTGTGTATCCTGCAGCAGGTGACTGAGGTGATGTGCACAGTGTCAGCTCAGAAACAACTGATGAATGTTTTGGGAAGTGTCCCACTCCATACAAGAAAGTGATGAAAGTTTCTGGTTACTTTGAGAGTTGTTTTTGAAAACACATAGAATCCTAGAATGGGTTGGGTTGGAAGGGACCTTAAAAATCATCTAGGTCCAACCCACATGAGTAGATAAAAGAAAAGGAGAAATCAGTAATGCACTTGAGATTTGGAGAATATTTCTCTCTGAAAACTTGCAAGGGAAGTATTATCATTTTGAAGTTATAATTCAAACAGCATTGATATGTTTGTGGAGGAAATTTTGTTTGTACCTCAGCCTGCAAGAGCACAGAAAAGACTTTTGTCCTTGGCAAAAAATTTTTCCTCTTGTTGTTAATTCCTCCTCCTTTTTCTGGCATGTATGTCCATATCCTTTTGCTCTACGTGACAGCTTATAAACAAAATATGCTCTTTCTCCATTCTTCTTTCAGTAGTTAAATGCTGAAAGTTGTATGTTCTAAAACATGTCCAGATTACCACATTGCATCTTATGCAAACTCCTGTCTGCTTTAGAAACATACCTAATCATATTAAGCAAAAGCCATTCTAGCTATTCACTGATACACTCCCATGAAGATCAGATGTAATTGACAGTATTTAATTTTACTTATATGACAAAAGCTTTTTAAATACAGGTTCTCCTCGTATGTGAGCCTAGCTAGGAAAAAAAATATCTGAGTATATGTAATATTATATCAGGAAAAAAAGTTAATTTTCTTGAAATATGCACTGTAGTATGTGGATGGAATTTGGGAAAAAATAGTAAAATGAAAGTATAATGCTATTTTCCTAAGCCACATTTGCTAAATGCAGACTTTTGCAAGGTCAGCAGTTATACTGGAGTTGAGTAGAAATGGCTTCAGTGGCTTTAACTTTACCAGTGCCCTTGATGAGGTGCAGAGTTGTCAGTATTCTCATAAAATTCCTCCGTGATGGCTTCTTCTGTTCTCTTTATTTCCTTAAGTGAACATCTGTCTAATTGTTCACCTCCATTGCTTTAGTGCTTTCCTCATGCTTTCTCTGTTTCCAGACAATAAACTTTATTTTCTTCATAAGAATTCAGTCTACGCAAGGGTATTAGGCAGCTTGTTTGCACCTTTTAATTTCTGGAAGTTTTCCAGAAGGGCTTTTTGCTGTAGTTCCAATGGGTTCATCAGTGAATCATGTAACATAATGCAGTATTGTGTTTGGGTTTTTATCCGTTACCTTCTGTTTATAAACATCTGCTTGGAAATTTTCTTTTTGAATTTTTTTAATATGTTTTACATTTTTGCATGTGGCATATGGGTAAGATACACAGTAGCTGCTATTATTTTCAGGTGTTCAGGTAGGTACAGCCAGTATTTACCTTAAAATTGGGGGAAAGCCTAAGCTACTTGCTTAAGAAGCAGAATTTTAAGGTAGAATATGTGCCAGTTGTTTAACTATGTAATGGTACCTGTTAAAGTCAAACAATTTAATAATTGAATGACTGCATTAAAGCATGCATTAACATGGTTGCAGAACTGCAGAAGGCAAACAAAGTCTTTCTGTCCAGTAGAGAGAGTAGGACTCAAACTTAACATACTGCTGCTTTTTGCGTGTGGTTCTTTGTGCTTAGTTTTCTTTCTCTTGGGATAAGAAAAGGCAGTGGTGGTTGTTTTTTATATTATTTGTTTTTTTGTGTTGGGTTGTGGTTTTTTTGATTTTGGTGTTGGTTTTTTTTTTTTTACTTCCTTACTTCCCCCTCCCTCTTATGTATTTATATCAATCTTGCACACCAATTCAGGCAGACATTTAAAATAAAAGTAGGCTGCTGTAATGGCAGCACTTCCTTGTTTTGCATGTGCAAATCCTTGTTAGAGAACGTTTTTTAATGCATATTCTCTGTCCTTGTCACTATATTGTTTATTGGCAACTTTCATTTAAGAAAGAAGTATTCTAGTAAGTATGGTGATAGGGGACCCTCAACTCTCCCACTGTGTCACTGCAAGAGACAAATATCTTCTGGAGCACTGTTACGTTTAGAGATAAAAATTTTATCAGGTAATTCTTGTATATTTAGTAAATTAAAAATTTCAGGGTGTTTCATGTTGACAGTGGTTAGAAATGACACCATTTACACTAAAGCCATGTTAAATTTCCTTAATTATTAGAACAATGAGACATGGCCTTTTAACCCTCCTGTCTGTGGCTGAATGCCATCAGCTTTATGCATCTGTAAAATGCATGGTGTAGGCTCTGATCTGGGATTTTTAGACAACCCTGGAATTACCTTCTGTTTTTAATGTGTTTGGGTTTATATCTATGTTGCTGATTGCAAAGTTATTCCTGAGATGGGCCACATTTTCACAGAAATTTAAATCCAGTCTGTGTTTTTGCTTTGTCCCTATTTTCTTTGTCACCTAATATTTATTTCTTTAGAAAGAAAGTACAGAAAAACTTCTTCCTTTTGTGATCACAAACCAGGTGGCATAATGCCATAGTCTAGTACTGTTCATTTATGCCTGGTATTTTCTTGTGAACCAAGAAAGACTTAATATTTTCCTTCAAGTCTATATGGTGTATATTGAGTGTGTGTTAAGAACCTGATCCTGCCAACCCTTATTTGTGCAAGAAATCTTTACTAATCTGATTTGGTCCTTTTATTTCACTTTCTAAAATGACATATATAACAATGTGACCATTTTCAATATAGCTAGATGGGAGCAGTTGTTGAAACAATATAATTTGTATTTTTTTTTTTATGGTATTGTACTATAAGGTATCTCTTTTATATTGTTTAAAACTAGGAGATTGTAACTGAGCTGCCAATTAATGTCTTAAATAGCTAATTATTTGGTTTTTTCATTTATCTCCTGTATTTCTTCCTACTTATGTTGGAGTTTCTGGAATGATTAATGATTAAGTGATTAAATTTAACCATATCTTTATTTGTTTTTTCCTAGTATTAAAAGTGGGGGCAAATAACTGTACCTTAAATCTATTGTGAAGCTTTGACGTACTTCAGAATAGCTGCAATGCATTTTTAAACCTGCAGACGTCACTATTCTGCCAATTAATTGTGCTACATAAAAGGTTCATATAGCATTGACCACATTTAAAAAGTGTTGCTTCTATCTAGCAATTATAGCACTTTGTTTTTAATTTCAAACAATTTCTTCAGATTTATTTTAATATCTTTCCTTCATTTTCATCATGCCACAAAAGGAAATAGTGTTTTCCTTTTGACTTGTATCCGCCATGTCCTATGACTGTCTTTAATAATTAGATATTGTTGTTTTAACACAGATTTATGAAGTATTTATTTTGTGACATAAAACATACTATTTTTAAGCAACATTTTTCAATCTGAACATAGCTTCCAGGAGGGCAAGCTGCCCAGAACATCAGTGATCTCACAGTTATTACTTTGTGTCATATATAATCTTGTTTTTTTGCTGCAACAAATAAATCTTTGGGCCTCCCTGCAAAAAACATTTGTGGTTACAGTATAATAAAAATAAACCGTTTGTTGTGACTGCAGCTGACATTTATCAGCCTATTTGTGGGTGCTCTTTCTCTCTCTGTATAATACAGAACATAATTTGTCACTTTGTAAATACATTCCAGCCTAAATCCCTGCCAGCATCTGTTAGTGTTTGAAGGATTAATGCACTGCACAGTGCATGTCTGCACTTTTGGGCAACAGCATAGCTTATGATTATGGATCATGAGAGAACAGGGAAAAAAGGTTCATTTTGTATTTACTTAAACATTGTTGCCCTTTTGACCATCAGGCTTTTCTTGTCTTGTTTGTCATTTGTAGCAGGGATGCTAACTTTTCCTCTGCGTGTAAAAACTCTACGTGAAATCCTGCTCTAAGTTTTGTAGAGCAGTGTGTGTGTCACTCTACATGTGAGGCACCACATCTTGAATTTTATGGATAATTAACAACAATATTAGTGTATGGCAATAGGGATATTAGTGGGTTTGACTGTTTAAAAATATTGTTTTTTCCTCCCTCCTCTGCCATTTTCAACAAATCTATTACCCTCTTTACCTCCCATATTGCGTATTTCTCAACAGCCCATCAACTGTTGTTCTTTTTTCCTTTCTTTTCCTTTCTTTAAACATTCAAATTGAGAAAGGTTTTAAAAGGAAACAAAATTCTATAGCTTAAATTATCCCAATGCTGCTTGCTTTGTTGCTCTTTAGAAAATGTTTTCTGCTATCACTTCGAATCTTGGAGAATGAGAAGAATTGGAGGCATTTGAATAGGAGTCTCTCCACTGCTGAGGTTCTGTTACATGTTCCCAGGCTGCCTTGATTATTCTGTAAACAAGAAGATATGTTTATTAGAATAGTAAACCATATTCATGTAATATATTGCTGAGATTATTTGGGATTCCCCAAGATAAATTCAAACGAGCTTTACAGGAATGGGTGTTTTGAGAAGGAAAGAAATTATCTATATCCAGGGAAAGAAAAAAGATCCAGCAAAAAGTAGGCTCCCAAGGAAATACTCATGGTTCATGTACATTAAGAAGTAAACAAATTCCTACTGCCAAAACCTATGGTAGATTTTTATTTTATTGTTATTTTTTAAATGCGTGTAATTTTGTTATTCGAGCAGATGTGTGCTACCCACAATGGAACCATGTGCATCCAGGGAAAATCAGGGATATTTGTAGCCTGCAAATAGAAGCATTCTGAAATTAAAGTCTCGTAATTTTTGTGTTGTTTTTGTTCTTTCTGGTTAAGGAATAAATGATTTTTTAAATATCCTTAGGAGACTGAATTCTCTCACCGTTTTAAAGCCTAATTTAGGATTGCTGTGGCATAGTTTACTGCTCTGAAGATAGTAATCTCGGGAAGAAATGCATATCTTTTTCCTTTTTTTATTTTAGAATTATCTCCAGAATATTGGAAAGGCCAAATTTAGAGAGGTACTGATCTAATGGAAAAGAGGTGCATAGTTTTAAAATTATTAGGGATTTTAAATTGACTATTTCATGACCAAGAAAGCCCTTTCCTGTTGAACTTTCTCGATACAAAATATACCTAAAACAATACACTGTTGTATTTGTGATAGAGATTTTAAAAAAAAAAAGAATTTTTTGGTAAAAAAATGGTAAAAAAAGAATTTGGAAGAAGGAAGAAATATTGCTCTGAATTGTGATTTGTTTAAATGTGAGGACCAAATGCCAGGCTTATGTGTGGTCTCCTCTAAAACTGAACATCTTCATATCAGATCCTCTTCATCCCTCTTCCATGTCTTTTGCCTTCAGAATTTCAGTGGCTCATTTGTTGCCTTAATATTTAATCTCCAGTTAAAAGAGCATCCAGACTTCTCTGTCGCTTTTATAACCCATCTGAGCTCAACACTTACATCTCCAATTCAGGTGTTCTAGACCATCATGTGTGGGGCTATAGACACTCATTTATAGTATGATCCTACCACAGCTTCAGGAATTCAGGTTTTGCTGAAAAGGCCTCTTTCAGCTCTCGGCTGTAGGTGCTGCCAAGAAGATAAACACTGTTCTCTGCCAAACATCCATAAATATTCTGGAGAAGGGATAGAGAAAAGGAAAATAAGAATAATTCATTTTTCCTTGTAAAATGTAGGTCTAAGGATGATCAGTAATCTGAGCAATTTGCAGGCTCATACTCACCCATTAGGTCTTTATATATGTTCTAGTCACTTGGTTGACAGCAGGAATTCCTGCGGGAATTCTCCTCTTGTGAAGAACATGAAGTTCTGGTTACTTAAGCAGGAAGAACCAGGATTTACAAAATCAGGTTTTGGGAAGACTCACACTCTGCATGAAAATGTTTGACAAGATTGAGCAAGATTATTAGTGGAAAAATTTACACTAGTAAATTACAACCAAAATACAGGTAAAACAAATATGGTGGACAATAGTGGGACCAAGTAGGATTGAATATTTTTTTTCTGAGTCAAGGAAGAAAAACCTTTTAATCTCAGATTTTCATGAAGAATCACAGTCAGCCCCAGCTATTGTCTTGTATGTCACTTGTAAGGGTTGATAAAATAATGAATATTTAGGAAATTGGTTTCTGTTGTGTACTACCTTCCATAAAGTTAGTGAAAATTTGAAAGTAGTATATAGAAATTGCTGACGCTGGGGGGAGGGGGGAAGGGAGAACTAGAAATATCAGTGTAAAAGCATCTAGCATGTAGGTTGGATTACTCTTAAGTTGGTGTGATTCATCTGTCCCAATCAATTCCATGAGAGGTATTCAAAGCAGACAACAAGATGAAGCTGGCATTACATAAATATAGTTTTGCATGAAGTACCGAATGGTGACTACATTAGGGACAATAGTATTTACAGTTCTAATCCTGACTGAAAGCCTTTTTCCCTATTATGTTCCTCCATAAATAGTGCATGGCACTGGCTATTGACTGTCATAAGTGATGTGTCAAATTGTCAGACATGCTTCTAAAACATCTTCTACTTCGTCCTCAGCATGGAAATAGAGGTTTATTTGGGCATTGCTTGTCATATGCTGAGATTTAGTTATTTGTTTACTTTACCTATTTCAATATAATTCCACAGATTTTAATTCAGCTTTGATTTAAAAATTCTTCTTTCTTGAAAATTTACTGTTTTTCACTCTCCATATAAGAGCTCCATGATGTTGTCACCAGGAGTTTTCTTTATCAAATTTTACCAGTTTATTATATTTTTTGGTTCCTCAAAGTCAAATACTTTTGTTGTTGTTCTACATATTTGGCTTTAGTTAAGGACTTTTAAATAATGAAGGTATATACACGACATTTTTGAGAGTAAAATTATACAGTGATATATCTGGTGTCCACTATGTAATATTTTAAGTAGGCCCTTACAAAGTGACTTGTACTTACATTAAGATAGGAGGAATACAGCATATTTATTAAGACTCTTCAACTCTGTATGAAACTGGAGCAGTCAGAAGTAATGGTGTCTGCTGAAAGATTCTTTATCATATGAATTTACTTTTAGTCATCTATTATTTATTTCAGCTATTTTATATGCCATTATAATAAATATTATGACAGAGAAAGCTTTTATGCTTCAACTTATTGTACTGCTCTTCACTTCCTTGCAATCCTTCAGGAAAATGTAGCTATGCTTTACCTATATTTAACGTAAATCATCACTTACATTTGAATGAAAAATTCACTATGAAAAAAGGCTCCTTCTTCAATACCAAGACACAAATGCACAATCATGTTTACTGCCAAACTACTCTACCATGCAGTGTTCATTTTTAAACACTTTTTAAGCTGTAAAGTGAATACATTGCGTATAGTGAAATTGCTTACTTTCTAGATGTTTTCACTTTCTTGTTACTTTCTGTCTCAATAAGCATTTTTCTAGCCCGAGTGCAAATATAACCAATTGCACTTAAGCATTTTTAATATTTTTGCTTTGATAGGGAGTAGCTTGCATAAAAATTGAAAAAAAACCCTGTTTTCTGGTGTTATTTAGAGTAATGAAACCTTCCTGGCAATATTGATAAAATGCTTTTAGAACTGGGCATAAAATTGTGAAATACAAGATAAGATTTTCTCTTTGCACTTCTCAAAATGTTACAGCATTGTTTTTAAAGGAAAATTTGTTAGGAACCAGAGGATGCTGCACCTTTGGCTGTTCCTTCAGTCAGATGTTGGTACTTAGGCATTGTTAGTCCTGAATTGCTCTTTGGGCTTCATAAGATACAAATACGTCCCATCCCCAAAGGACTGTTCAGGAGTTTCTAGTTCACCTTGGTTTTGTAAGGTTCAGTGGGCAGCAGTTTGCAAAGCTGGTCTGAGTGTAGTTGTAAAAGTGGCTTTGGACACAGTCAGGACATTTGTCCTGGGGATCTGCAGCCAAGGGACCCCCTCATTTTGTACAGGCTCTCAGCAACACCACATAGTAATGATTCTGTGGATTAAAAGTGTTGGTTTTTTTTAATTATTCTACACTCATTCAGTTATTTAGTTTGCCCTTCAATAATGTAATTGAAAAAAAGTAGTAGAGGCAGCATTAATATCTTTAGTTGTTTTCAACTTAAAAAATTCTGGAGTTTTCTGCATTACTGTATTGATTTTACAATGTCAGTTTAAAGATTGTCTTCTGTGTTTGGGAAAATGACAAGTTCCATTTAAGATTTCACAACATAAAATGAGGCATAATTCAGTCTTGAAAATGTGTGAAGTCAAATGGTGATAGACATCAGCCTAATACAATTATGACACATTAGATCAGGATTTGCATCATAGCATTAACAATCAGTTCTGACTGTGGATTACAATTACAGTTATGATGCCTTTTAGCAAAAATGTTCTCTAGTTTTATTTTTTATTAAAAAATCCCATGTTTTGTTGTTCTATAAATACCAGAATATGTGCTACGTGGATTTACAGGGAAAGGGAGAAAGCATTTTAACAAAGGCAATATTGATCTACTGCAAGAAAGCAAACAAAAACCTTCTACTCATCATTGGTTGGGGGTATTTTTACAGTATTAAGAACATAACTTGCAAATATATTGCTCTATTCATAGCTTTAAAAAACTGAATGAAAGTTGTAACATAGAAGTAAAGCGGGAAAATCTGGAATGAATAAGAGTGATACTAGGGGCTTATTTCACATTCTCAAACTATGATAGGACTTGATGGTGTACAAAAATTACTAAACCCTTTTCTCTCTCCATTTTTTCTTTTCAAGCTAATTTCAGATATGGTTTCTTGAACTTCTTAACAAGTGTTTTCTTTGTCTTCTGTAACTGTATGTGTATCAGCTAAAAGAAAAAAAAAAGCTGAAGTAGCATTAAATTGTCTAAGTTATCTTAGTGGCTGAAGAAAATGGGGTACAAATAGAAAGGTGGTCTCATTTCATATTTTTCTTTTTTTTATTTGACTTCTGTTTTTGGAATCAGTAACAGAATCCTATCATACGGCACCAAGAAGAAAAGCATTCCCTTAATATGGTGTGGACTTGAATCTGTGTTGCTAAAAGGGCGGTAGCTTACAGCTTGTGGTATAGCCTGTTGAACTACTTGATAACGATTTTCTTTATCCCCCTTATGTCTTCGTATTTGTAGCATTCTTGTCCTTTTACCCTCGGGAGAGACAAGAATGTTTCAGCTGAGGGAAGCAAAATAAAGGGAGCCATGCACAGTTCTTCTCTGTTAAGTAAACAGCTTTGAACTGCAGAGTTGCAGAGAAGTTGTTATGGAGCTCTATTGCATAGTGCAAGGCAGCATCTAATCCTTTTTCTCAAGTCTCTGACCATCAAACAGATGAAAATATTTACCCAGTGGTGCAAAATGAATTCCAAAATGATGTGCATCTTGCAGGGGTAAAAACACTCTTTGTAACAAAGTTGTGTTTAGTGTTCCCAGATTCCATCAGTTGATACTTCTGATGGCAACTGAACCTGGGAAAATTGTAGTTGTATTTATTTTGCTCTCCTGGTAAGTCTGGCTGGAGTGGGACAAAAGGAAGTGTAGTGGCATTCTGTTCAAAACTAACCTGTAAGGTAATTAGAACAGGCAGAATGGGTGGTAGCAAAATAAAAAACAGATGTGGGGAGAGACAATACCAGACAATACTAATAAAAAATAGAGATCAGCCGAATTGTGTGAACTTGGGAGCTGATGGGAGCACTCTTCTTGGCTTTCTTCTGTACTGACTTGAATTCTGCTGCCTTTGTGTTCCTCCAGAGATGCTCATTGTATAATCTTGTGATCAGAGTAGAATCCCCCACTGCACCCTGATGCTCACAGAGCTCCCCTTGCCTCTCCACTCATATGCTGCCTTTGCATAGTACCACTGTATCTGCTTACCCTTTCCTTACTCTTTCTTGTGGCAGTGATAATGTCTGAACCATAACCATTGGATGTAAATAGAGTGTTGGAACTACATGAAATGCCCCTCTAATTTCTGTTTTCTGATTAAGCTAAGCAGAGTGGACTGAAAGCTGACATGTTTAGGACTGGGGAGAGCAGAAGGCTTTTGCCAGCTTTCTCTTATGTATCAGAGTTTGCGTGGTGTTGGGCAGCAGTGAGGCTAAAAGTGAGGGGGAGCACAAACACACGTGTTCATAATTCCTTAGGGGATTTGTGTGGCTTACATGTCATGACAGCTGGTGTTTTCCAGGGCATCCTAGATGTCTTCATGTGTAGTGTTTGTGGAAGACCTGAAGATGTAGATACACAGCTGCAGTCAGATCAAAGCTGTTTCCAGCCACTGTCCACCTGTGTTGACTCCAGTAGTTGCAATGAAAGCTGACTGTTGGTTCACTTTGGTCTGAGATTTGGAGTGTAAGCATTTGAAAAGATCTGAGAACAGGGATCTTAAAGCTGGAAATATTGAGAAGAGTGGTTTTGGTGGTGCCCAAGGTTAGGACCTTCAGGTTAACCTGTCATTTTGTGGGTTTTCACATCCTTTTCTAGGCAAAAGGTTGCTTTATACTATGTACATGATTCCTTTAGAAGATATTATGCACTATTAAACTCTTACCATCAGAAAAACTGTATGGGCTGATCAATTGTTTTCTGTATATTTTTTGCTGTCTTTTCTATCACCTGCCATGAACCAGAGATTGTTTTGGATCAATATGTGTGAGTTTGAATTTATCTCTTTTTTTTAATAGAATTTACTGACCATTTTTTCTGTTGGGTATGTAATGGAAAAAGTACCATGAGTTAGAAATCATGCATACTCTACTTTTTATTTCATGAGTTACCTAAGTTTCACCAGCTGAATGGCAGAAAAGGAACCATATTAACCTTAACAGTACCTTACGTCAATTCACTGTATTACATATAGCTGTGTTTTACAAAATGTGTGTTTTTAGCAGAATCACAGAACTGCAGTGCTACTTCTGGCACTAAATGTTGTGTTTGTCCATTCTTCTTAATGGTTTGTATGCACTTTGGGGTTATAATGTTAAACAAGGGAGTTGGACAAGTTTCATAACACATTTACTGTAACCCGATACTGTGAACTAAATTTGCTGTTACTTATCTTATTTTTTTATTTTCTCTTGTTCCAGCATAAAGCCAAGGTAGAAGCAATGACCTTAGACCTTGCTTCTCTTCAGAGTGTGAAGCACTTTGCTGAAGCATTCAAATCCAAGAATGTGTAAGTACTCAGAAAACTACATGTAATAATTTTTTGTTATTTTAATGTTTTTATCATCTGAGCACAGTTGGCAGAATTCCCCACAACTGGACTGATCAGCAACTACAATTAGTGAATAATCTTTTCACAGGATATTTATTTTGTAATGTAAATTAAAGACCTTTCACTTTCATCTTAAACAAAAAAAACCCAAAACCAAATCTCTTTGTATTCCACATGTAGCCCCAGCTTTAAAGGGGACATTGATACTGCTGTGAGTATTGAAAAAGACCAAAGTTGAACTGCATTAAAAAGAGCACAGCAACTTATATCAGTTTTGCAGTAGTTTTGAAGAGGTCAGGGATGAGCAATTAGTGCATTACTTGTCTTGATTTCTAACCTTCGCCCTCTCTTTTTCTGTTTAAAACATTTGAAAGAAATAGACCTGTATCTGGAATAGTCCATAATTTTAAAAAAGGGGGTCAGGAGGGGGAGATAATAACATCACTTAACAATAGGCCAATTTAAATGAGATAAACAAGTTAGCTTCCAAATGGTTTGTTTAATTTAGCTTGAACAGAACAATGAATCTCTAAATTGAAAAAATTATTTGAAATCTTCAAGTGTCAGCTCTTGACAAGAAATTCTACACTTGGTGCTTTTATCCACAGTTTGACCCATTGATGGCTGTGACTATAAAAACTTGGGTTTCTTTCTGCAAATATTTCTGTAACACATATCCATCTTACTGTACTCCTCAAGAGAATAAGCCCTCTTAGACAGGTTTGAAAATATATTGTCACAGAGAAAATATATAAAAAAGAATGTTTTTTCACTTTAGGAATACTGCCAAAGCTAAATCTCACATGGATAGACAGATGACATTTTAGTGCTTATAGGTCTTTTAGATTGTCAAAACTGACTTCTAACAGAAGTTCCTTTCCTGACAAAATCCAAGGTAACAATATTTTCTAATCATATATTATCTTCATATATTAAAACTTTCTTGAAATAGAAAGACAAATCTTTGCTACTTTAATACAGATGTGGCTTCAAAATATAATAACAGTAATTGTTTTAATTTAAATTCTTTAATTTATGCATTTAATATGCTACATTTCTTTAAAAGCTGCATAGTACAGTGAAAAGTTAAAACTATCCTTCCAAATGGAGGTCTTAATTTGTGTGTTAGAGATCATATCATCATTATCCTACCTAGGTCATTTGGTAAGGATGTTTACAAATCCTTAGAAGTGAACATCCTTAAATCACTTTTTGCCAGAGTTCTTAAAAAACGAGAAGATAAAGAATCAGTAAAACCAGTTTTATTTTTGGTGGCATACATTGTTGTACCAGTGTAGGTCTGTTGAGCTAAATTGTCAGTGATAGACAGGTTTTACTGATGTTTTCCTCTCATTTTATCTGGAAAAAATCAGTAATAGACATCATGAATAGCCTTTTACTTGCATTCAGATATTTCTGTCTCTAGTCCATGCTCAGGTGTGTGTCTGGCAGGACTGCTCCAAGCATTACAGGAATGTCTGAGGTCTGTATCTGTTGTGAGACTTGTGGGGTTTTGACAGAAATGAATTTCCAGTTCTATTTTGTTTAAAGTCTGAGGCTGGATGGAAACCAGACCCCACACACTGCCTGTTGCAGTACATCTTTTATCTGATACAGATGAGTTACCTTACACTGATCTGCACTGGCAGGAGCTCTGCTAGGTCTTTCTGGCTCTGATTTTTCATGCTTTAACTGCCTGAATGTGGTCAGAAAAGCAATTACATGGCAGTAGCATCTTGTTACTACAATGCTAGCCTGTTGTGTTTTCCAGCCCTCATGCACACTGACTGCTTTTGGCTCTTCATTTATCTGTTTTGCTGTAGTGTCCAGAGACTTTTGTCAGACTGGTGATTCTTTTGCATTAGGAGCTTTGTGAACAATTGAAAGAAACTTGTCAGGCTTCAGAAACACTGAGCCCTTGCTCTTCATGCTTTGGCAAGTCTATCTTAACTTTTTAGAGAGGCTTTGGTAGCTCTGATTTCATGCACCTGTAGAAGGCAAACTGTGATACACTCCCCTCAGTTCCCATGAGAGAGCTCTAAGAAATGTATGTAATGAACATAGAAAACATGTATGAGTGGAGAGTTTTTTTCTCTACAAAATCTCTTAAAATTTCCTGATCAATAAAGTAGTAGGAAGAGCAAGGAAAATGCTTGGTGTTTTGTTGGGGTTTTTTGTGAGTATTAGTTGTTGAATTTGGGTTTTTTTTGTTTGTTTGGTTGTTGCTTGTTTTTTTTCTCACGGAAAATCTTGTTGTTTGAGTCCTGCATTATAAAAATCTTGGTTTCTGGGAAAAACTACAGTAATTTTAAAGTGTGAAGGAGAAATTTTATAGGAAGGCACAGATTTTGATAAAGATCTGTGTTTTTCTCACAGCACGTTATTTGAAGAGGCCTTTAGTATTCAGTGGTGAACATCTTAAACTTCTGAGTTCAGATAATTTTATTGTCTGTTTAATTTCTCCAGTCCGCTGTTGTTTTTGTGACACTTTGGTGTTCTGTCTGTAGAATTTGTTGGTCTTGCTGCCACCTGATGTAATAACTAAAAAATTCTAAAATAGAGAATAGATTTGTTTGTCTTTTGAAATTCTACTTTCCTGGGATACTTCTTGACTCCAGGTACTATTTTTTGTCAGCCGATATAATGATGTAGCTATAGGCACATCACAACCTGGTAGCCAGTTCTTCTCTGGTTGATAGCTCTAGAAAAAAGAGTCTTCAAGGGCTATTTTTCACAGATCTTTTCCTGGAAGTCAAACAAAAAATTGAACTATTCCAGAAAAAAGGATCTTTAAACTTCAAAACATTTCTAAAAAAAAAGACCTTCTTGAATGTGCTTGAGAGTTGGAGAGATTCTGGAAACTCCATGAAGAATGAAGAAATGTCAGCCTCTGCTCAGCAGGAATTTAAGAAGGGTTGGTTGCATTCAGAAAACAAATGATGCAACAGAGAGAGAATTGTCAAAAGCAAAAAGGGAGGAAGGAGCTACTATGGAAAGAAACATGTAATATAAATTGGAATTGTACTTAAGAACTATGAAGGCTTCCATGTTTGAAAGTAAAAATCAGATGATTCAACTTTAAATTATCATGTTTCTAGGAGATTTTATAAGAGTCTTTAATTCCTGTTTGGATTTGTCATGTGTTGCAGCCTTGTCCACAGATAAAATTTGGGCTTTTACAGTATATAAACACTGGTAAAAATTATGCTATATTCATATAAATATATTCTAGAAAATCTTTCATCCTCACAGAAAAAGAAATATTTTTTTTTTGTTAGCATTATCTATACTCTTGAGTTGATACAGCTGTTTCTCTTTTTGAGATTTTTTTTTTTTTTTTTTATTTAGATCCAGGCAGTGTCAAATAAAGCTTTAGGGAAGAGGGGTTTTACAGGTTATTTTAGATCCTGCAGTTCTGTGATTGCAGCAGAATATAAACTTTCCTTATGAGCTGACCAGTGCTTCCAGTTTTTGTTGTTCTCACAGTTAGATTCTGCAGGCAGAATAAACTAAACATAACTTAGATCTAACAAATTTGTCTTTGGGAGAACCACAATCTATTATTTAGTCTTATTTCATTGTAGCAAAACCTGAAATCAGTGTGACTAATGCATAAAATAGAAGGCTAAATTAGTAAACCATAAAGGATTTACAGAGTAAGTTCTTTAAAGAAAGCAATTTCATTATGATACAGTAGTGATGACTAATTTTTGTCATGTAGTTTGAAATACAATGTTGTTATTTCTGAGATTTTGGTTTTTTTAAAATTATTATTATTATTTTTTAACTGCGATTTCTAGTTATCTTTTTGTATTCTTGCGTTGTTTGAAGTTAGATTCCCTGCTGGGTGTTTCCTCCAGGATTGAGTGATCTCCACCTTCCTTCCATGTGAAGACAGTGCTCAGATTAGGATGAGAGCAGGGAAAGAGGTCTCAGTGCACCTAAAGGGCTAGAATTGCTCAAGTGACTTCCTTTATCTATATCCAGTCTTTCCTCTCTGCTAGCTTCCAGCTCAGGCAGTTGATTCAACTGTTATGGAAAATCAAATAAATGGTCTGTTTATAATAATGTTCTGGGCTAAGATGTATTTGGCATTAGCTGATTTTGTGCAGTTGGAAGAAGCAGACCAACCAATCTTTCATATTAAGCTTTTGGAACTGCAGAACATTGAAGTGAATCTCCTCTTCATTGAGTAGGCACAATGTGAGGAATTATGGTTGGTATTAATCTGCTTTATAGACAAAATGACTGCTCTCTTGTGATTGTATGCAACTTAACATTTAAATTTAGTCGATGTTTGATAGTTCAGGATCTGTAGAATTAGGTATTTGTGTAGCAGTGTGGATTTGTGGGTGTGATACTATTTACTTGCAGTTTAATCTTCATATCTGTGACTAAAACTTGCATACTTTAATTTGGGGGCAGCACAATTGTTGCGATTCTAAAATTTCCAAACTAGCTACCGGTTGTCAATATTTACAGCCAGGTTATTGTGGCATTTGCCTGATTCTCAGTGTAAGATCATAAGAGTTAGCAGGCAGAAGTGAGCAGTAAAGTTACAGATGACATTTTATGTGTGTCTTTAGTTTCAAGTTGTGCCACTTGATTTGAATTAAAGTTATCGTGAGCCAAACCGTAAGAAACCAATTTAACATTCTCAGTGTTGAAGGCAAAAAATTGAAATTATCCTGAAAAATCTTGAATAACCACAAAGATATAAAATAGTGTTTGCCAACAACTTCTGCATAGAATTTTCTGAATTGGTAGCAGCAGTTCATAGCTATGCAAGACTTCCATATGTTGATTTTCACTACAATTACTTTTCTATACTTTTTTTTTTTCTGATGGTAAGAGTTGGCATATGCTAACAGTTTTTTCATGGGTGCTGTGTCTAGAAACACAGAAAAGACAGCAGTTATGAATTATGATTCTCCATTTGGAACTTTAGTCTCTTCTTATTTTTCTACCCAGAGCTGAAATGAAGAGGGCCAGGTTTTCAGCTGGCTTCCTTAACCGAGGCCTCAAACTCCATGAGCACATTCATTTTTCATGCTGCAAGCAGAAGCGCTCTGAAACCTTGTGGGTGCAATTAAGATTTCAGAGCCTGCTGAAAATTCACTCCAGAATACTGTTTTTCTGCATTTAAATGTATTATAACTGACATAGTGCATGTGTTTTCAGCTGGTTTTTAATTCCAATTTAACCGCAATTAAATCATAGACATTGTTGGATAAATTCTATTCATACATATAAGTACATCTGTAAAAAATGAGATCAGTTTAGCAAGTTACATAAATAACTTCAAAATGAGAAAAAAAATGCATATGTGATTTAAGCAAACTATTAGTGGTACCAATATGGTAATATCTTAATGATTCTACAGATGATTCTCAGAGTTATCTTTGCCACAGCTTATTGTATTTTAAAATTCAAACATATTTTCTAAGACTGTACAAATCTGTTAGCTCTTTGACATTTATAGAAATACTTTTTGTGAATCAGAACTAGTAACAGTTGAGCTGTTGTATTTATCTTCCCAACTTAGAATGCAGTTGGCATTCTGACAGTGACACTGAGGTGCAAGCTTCTGGACAACATTGTACATTTTGAGATATCAAAAAATATCCACATTGAATTAAATATTGGAACATGCATAGTTCAGAAGTTACTGTTGCAGACAGCATGTATCTTAAATTTAAATATGATCAAAGGCTGACTGCATTTGAAACATACATAATAATGTTAGGGTGAAACTTTTTTTCCTTTTTGTGGTGGTACTGTGCCTTATTAAAGCCTAGGGATTGGCTTTCTGCATAAATATTTTTTCTTTTCTTTCTTCTGCTTTTAAGCTCTCATGCACAATTACCCCATTGTGGTAGCATGTGTCAAGTCATGTGGATCCAAAAGCTGTTTCCAGTTTTTTTTTTTTTTTTTTTTTCAAATTAAAAATCTCTGAAGCTTGATCCCTCCTCCCTTTTACTGGGAGCAGAGATCATGACGTTTTCAACAGATCACCTTTCATTTCATCTGCTGTATTGTGGAACTATCTTATGCCTCAGAACAATTTTATCTTTTTTTTTAAAGTAAAAGTCCATATTAAAATAAAGACAGGCTTCACAGTTCACCATAACTTTACATACAGTTGCATCTGCAAAAAATATTGTGTTTTTACATGTCACTAACTGAAAGATTTTGTTAGGTGTTTGTGGCATAATCTGATGACTGTAACTGTGCTGTTTACAGTTTGTGAGCTTGCCACCTGTCTTAGGACACTGCACTCTCTTCACTGTAACCTAATGAAGAAACCTCAGTGACCTTCCAGTGCTTTTCTGCTTAGCACACTGCTTGTTCTGCTTCCCATTTTGACCTGTGTGTCTATGCCTAAATCTAAGCTAAGCCATCTAAGCTAAGCTCAAAGTCTTGGGGCTCTCTTTTCCTAAAAATAATCTCCTCAAGATGTACCAGCTGTGGAGGCTGTTTTGAGTATCTAAGGAAGTAAACTATATATGACTTAATATGCCTGTACTCTGCTGCAAATAAAACAGGCATTTTGCAGCATTATAGCTTAATGGACTCAAGAAAATCTGTGTGCTTAATTGATATTATCTTTTAGAAATTCTGAAATTCAAGGCAAGAGTAGCTATTTAATTACATATACATTAAAATGTATTTACTCTATCCAGTTAAAGGCATTCTATGGGAGATAATTAAAACACATGAAGGCAGAGCTGTCTGGCACTTGGGTATGGAAGTCTTACTGCTGACGTTAGACAGGCTGTGCATATACCACATGTGTCTTAGAATCCAAAAAATTTGTGTTATAGTCTGAAAAGCTTGTATTTCTTCATTAGCTGTTCCCAAGGCACCAAAAATCCCAGAGGATGTCAAAGTACATTAATTTTTATCACAACATGGAATCTTTCAGGTCTGAATGGCAGCACGCAGCTGCTAGGGGCTTTCTGAACTCTATTATAGCTCTATATATCTCTAGGCAAAACAGAGGAAGGAGTTGTCATTGGCAAGTGAAATGTTCAAAATGCATGAAGTGTTTTATTGTTTGAAGGATCAGCCATGGTCCTGAAAACATTTTCCAAGGAGTTAGCTATTTTCATTGGGAAATATCACAAATCTGTAATAAAAGTAGTAATTGACCTTCCTTGTGAGTTACAGCTTTCTTTTTTTCTAACAAGTACTTACTTCGTAGAAATGAAATTCATCTATTTAGAAGTATGTGCAGAAACAACAAATCATTCCATGGTTACTGCAAAAATTAATGTTCCTTTATGGCTGGCTTATGCTTATTTCTAACTCCCTGTGTATATGTGTAAATAATGATTTGCTATTGGAATTCTGAAAAAGATCTATAAGTCCATTTTAAGGTGACAACTTCAATGCCCTTAGGTGAGCTGCTGAATGAAAATTACCAGATTCTGGAAATTTTAATTGTTGATGTCTCTTAAGCTTAAGGGAGATTTAAAACAAAACAAACAAAAATATCTTCCTAAGCCATGACAAAGAATGGGACAAAATACTCCTCTTACTGTACCAGCACTTAAGAAAAGGAAGAGGAAAGAGAATGAAACTGCTGAAAGGTTGAATGGATATAGACATAAAGTGCAGAGCCCTATCCTCTCCCTCTTCTACCCCAGCCTGGCCCCAGGACTTTCAAAATCCATATGTATGGAGTTAATTTGAATCCCGGAGAATACAGAACCAGTAGAGATGCAACACCTTGACAAAAGAAAACATGGCTTTTGGTTTGAAATGTGGTCCAGAGGAGTCATTGAGGTGAGGGAAGAGCAGCACTGACACGTGGTGTTAATAGCAATAGCCTGAGTATACTGAGTGCTGTCATTCAGAAGAGATTTTGGGTGAGACTGTAGCTGTGCAAAAGCAAACTCAGAGCTGTGGGTAATGGTCCCCCAAAAGGTGAGGGAATCCCTGGTGTGAACATAATGGAAGGTAAAAACTCACCCACCTGTGAAATATAATTCTTCCCCCTTCTCCATCCTGCCTTGTAGAACAAGTTATAAACCAAGTATAATTACTGATCTTGACCTTCATTTTTAAGCAATATTAATTTTTAAGCAAAGGAAGTGATTTGTTGATATAATGATACCAAATAAGGAAATCTAGATTAAAAAGTTCCTAATTTACCAGATTTCTGGTATCACATACCATACTTATGAATTAGCCAAGTGTGGCAGCTGCATTGTCTCAACAATTTAAACCCTATCCTGCTTTTCTTAATTTGTGAAACTCAGAGTGCAAGGAGAAACCCCACCTTTGTGGGGAGATGCTTTGGGCAGAGCAGGTTTTACTGAGGTCAGTTTGAGGCCAACATTATGAAGTGTTAATGTTTAAAAATATTAAATGTTTAAACATTTTGTTACTTAATACTGGTTGAAATTTCTCTTCAGAAGTTAAACTTTTAAAAATTTTCACAATAGCTGAAATTGCTTCTGTACCCCATTAAGAAGAAAAGTAGGCCTCAAAATATTTTGTCCTCTCTCAAGCTAAAAAGACAGAATTTTCCTTCAAAGAAGATATCTTATTAACTTCTGGAGCAGTATGATGGTGTGGGTATAGTTGGGATTTTTTCCCCACTGTATGTGTAAGAAAAGCTTATAAAGGGAAAACCACAACTAATGGATGTTTTCTGTTTAGTTTTAAATCTGTTGAGACCTCTGTGTTCCTTCTCCAAACTTTTAAGAAATTATATACTGACGATAATGAATAATGATGGAGAGGTGGTTGACCTATATAGCAGTATGCAGATGATATATTATGAAGACATAGGGGCAGCTGCTCGTAGTAGTTCCCATGTATTTGGTATGAAGGAAGAAGCAGAACAGTTTCAGCCCACTCCCATTAATCTCTTGGAAGTGGGGCAGAAGTATTTGCTGATCCACAGTGTCAAATCCTGCAAAGCAATCCAGTAGGATGAATTTGAGAGAATTTTCTGTGCTTCTAGCAGGAGGTCATACATCAGGGCTCTAAGTCCTGTGTTAGTGGCTTGCCTTAAAATGAAGCCTGTCTGACAAGGATCCACAATTCTGTCTGCTGACAGGTGGGAATAGAGGGTGCTTTTGTTGAGTTTTCAGTCCATATTTTTAGAAAAAGAAAAGTTAGGCATTAAGCATTCATTTCTAAAATTCATTGAGTTAAGCACTACTCGTGTGTATGTTTTTGTCAAAGAAGTAAATATTTTTGGGTCAGTATTAGATTATGCATGGTTCTGAATTTTGCTGCTGCTGTCTGACTCTTGGTGATTTTCTTGCTGCTCAGTTTCCCATCAGATCTGCTTGTAAAACTGAGAGGGATTTTGGGAGATGGTTGTTTAATTCACCCTTTTTCTGTAGAGCCATAAGCCTAATCTGTGAGTTGGTTATTTCCTTTGTGAATACAGGCATTCCCTCACAGAAGGAACCACCATTTTCTGAGCAAGCAACATGGGTGTTCAGATTTATGAGATGGAAAAGTTCGTTGGGCTGTGACTTTGCTTCTTTATGGAAGAGAAGTCACAACTCTCTGCCTTCTTTACTGGCCGTGCCATAGGTCTAAAGTTGCTTATGGGACTTTGGGGATATGGCGAGGCCTTTTCTGTTGAATTTCTGTGTAATTCCAAACAGTGTGAACTTTTCAAATCACTTGAGAAGTGCCCCAGATGGTGTGACATTCTGCTTCATGGGAAGATTTGAAAGTATTCCCTTTGCATAATTTCTGGTTAACTATTTCATTACATCTGAAATGGGAGAACACCAAAGCCAAGAACTCTGTTGACATTTTGGTGGTGTTTGCTTAACCTCCTAGTGCACAGGCTACATTTGTTGAAAAATATTATTCTTACCTTTGCAAATCATCAGTAATTAATTCCCTTGGAAATATCTGCTGCTACACACAGCCAGCTTGGGAGGCTGCTGACAGATCGTAGTTTTACATCAGGTGCTAACAAATTGATTATTAAATTTCATAACTAACTGATTTATAGCAACAACTTAATTTCTGTTTCTCTTTAATGCATTTTTTTACTGTATTTTCAAATAGTGCAGAGCAGTTGGATTGCTTTGTTGCTTCTAGTGGTGAACTGAGCACAGCATACAAGATCTAAATGCCCAGTGGAAGGGTTAGTGATGTATCACAGAACTGTGAAGTGCACAAGTCGTGAGATGGTTTTCAGCTGACATATTTACAATTAAGAATTGTAAGTTAAGTCTACATGCTTTTAAAATTTTGCTAAATGTTAGCTACACTGACCAGCATAGTGAGAGTTGTAGAATTGCTGTATAGCTTGCAGTTGAAGCAGTGTAGTGTTAAGGCTCAGTCAGACTCTGAAGGATAAGAAACAGTGACTCCATGCTATGATGGAGCAATTTATGTTTGAGTCCTAGTAGATACTGATTGTAATGGTAGGCTCACTTGGTGTGATATAAATTACTGACTGAAGACAATTTAAGGACACTTAAGGGTAAATTTAGAAAAAATAAAACCAAAAAAACCTCAGAAAATTTTAAGTGTTTTCAAAAATATCACATAGGCATTATGGTAGGAATGAGCAGGCTGGTAATGTTGATACCACAAGTAAGCACTGAAGAAAATTTTCCTTTGAGATTTTTTGTTGTCCTTAGATGTGCCTTTAATGTAGAAATGCAAACTATTTTAAATGGAGGGGTATTATTTTTTCCTTGGGCTCAGGAGGAAGCCTAATGTAGATCTCAGCAATGTTTCAAATGAACTTGTGAAATCAAGGTCATAGTTCTACTATCACTTTAAACTACGACTGTCGTAAAGAGAAGCTGCAGTGCCAGCTGTGTGAGGTGTGTTGTCGTGTAGCTTAAAAATTTTGTTCCTGCATAAGGATATGTTCAGTGATATAGAGCTCTGCACCACTGAGATTAGAATCTGTCACCTGTGGCTGGAATTCATAACTATATGGTGGCTGTTACATAGGCAATCTCATTCATTTCCTGGTGTGTAAACGTTCAGGTCACAAAAACTCAAGATGACAGTTTTCAGTAGCTGGACCTTTGTCTCACAAGACACACTGATGGCTTAAATGGACATGCATCCAAATCTGAGGGGTGGTTCTTACTGCACAGCAGCAGTGTTTTGTGAGATGATCCTTTAGGTTTCTTTTCTGTGATGTTTTCTAGACAAATCAGTTTTTAACCATTGAAAACCACTAATGCTGATTAAGAGTAAGTGGATTCTAAAAGAGAACCTGATACTACCTTTCCAGAATAATGTTAAAATGTCTCTGTATTTATTTTCATATTTCTTTACAGATTTTTCTAATAGGCTATTGTAAATGCTTCAAACTTAATTACTTTAAAAAATCAAAACAAAATGTTGTTTGAAAAGTACAAATCTCAGGTAAGGGACTGAAGAAAAATTTCTTCTATAAAACCCAATTAAATGCCCTAACAATTTAGAAGTTATTACATTTTATAGCTTTATAATTCTAGAATAATTATTTTAATAATTGAGCTGACAGGCTTAGGTATTTTGCCTCTGGTAGTTATTGTGTAGTTAGTGTTAAAGCAGCATACAACAATTTGGATAGATGGCTTACTTTTTTTTTTTTTGTTGGTATGTGGGTCCTTTCTATCTTTCCATGGTCTGTTACTTCATAGTAAGTATGACAATTATAACATAGGATTAGGAACTTTTGAAAAGGTGCCATATTTGCTTTTGCAGGGAATGGTGATGGCATTTTTTGTGTAACTGCTGTGCTTGTCTTGCTTCAGTTCTCACACAGCAGCCTCTTAGACCAAAAATTGCATCTAAGTTGATGAAACCTGGTCCTTTTTCCCAGCAGATTTACAAATCTGTAAATTAATTCTTGCCAGAGCTTTTCATAACGTCTCAGAAGAGATGATGAATGATCCAAAGTTTTCACACATACACACACTCTCAGTCTTCACGAGGCTTTGTTTTCCTCCTGGCAGATGCATTTTGAACAGGCAAAATGAACTTGGGTTTAAAACATTTTGATAAAATATGCCTCAAAAGGTCAGGTACCATTTCAAAATTATGATCCTGCATATCTTAGTAAATAGCCTGCCTGTGCTGTGTTGAATGAGACTGCAAAGATGAAAAAAAGAACTGCCTTTTTTGCAAGTTGGTTTGAACAGAAAGGGAGAACCTTGCCTTTAAAAGGACAGTCCCCCTTTATTTTCAGTTTCTTTTGGGGGTGCAACACGTAGGTGAAGACATTATGTGTGAAAGTGTCACTGGCCAAGAGGCAAGTCAGAAATTCAGCATTTCAGAAGATGAGCAAAGTACACAGACGTTTCATGCTGCTTCTGCAGATTTTTGTTAAAGTTTTCCAAGTTGGCACAGGTACAGACACTAGGTTTTTAGCTTCCTACTAAAGCATATACTAGACTGTTGAATTCTTACTAAAGCAGGCTACATTGGTAACTTCCCAGCAGGCTTGAAATTGGAATTTATTTTAATAAGGAAATTGAGCCTGCTGTTTATGGCAATGGTTATGCAGCTCTTTCAGTATTTGGCTAAGGTGCACTTGATGCCCCCAGAAATGTTCTTTTGAAAACCGGGCTATCAAAAGCTGGGGTTTTTAAACATGCCAGAAGGAATCTAATTACTTAGGTTTGTTTCACAACCTGGGGCTTCATGTTGCACATTCTTTTCCAGAATTCCTTTTGCAGATGTTCAGAGGTGCAGTATATCTGTCCTTCAACCTCTCAGAAGAAAAATTATCTGAGTCTGGGTCTGCTGCCATCTTTTGTGTGTAGGGCTGTGAGAAAGTACTTGAACACAGGGCAAGCAGCTAGTGTTCCTAGCTGTGCTTCATTTGTTATTTTCAGAATTGGGTGGTTGATTTTGTATCATGGGATTTGGCCAGTTGCAGCAAAGACATAATAGGCTGGAACAGGCTAAACAAACAAATTTGACAGATCTTAATATTGTGGTTTAAAATGTCACAGGTATTAGTGCAAAGAATGAAAGGTATTTATTTGACAGTTGTTATTTTGTGCAACTTTTCCTGTTTAATTGTGTGGGGGCCAGATGCAGCCTCTCAGGTGTGAGGATTTCAGCTCAGGTGGGCTTGCTGAGGGCTGCTGCATCAGACTCTGACTCAAGGATAAGAATACACTACTGGTGCCAAGGTTTCCTTAGAGATGAAGCAATCTAGCAAATGTAGATCCATCTAAGGTCTGAGAAGTAGTGTCTGCTGTGTTTCATAAGGATTTGATAAAAGACAAGAAAGTACAGAAAGGGCTCTTGTCCTTGATCTTGCTGGGAAGGTTGGGAAGACTAAGACATAGAATAGCCTGAGATTACAGTGGATACATACATCAAGAAATTTGAAGTTTTTTGGACCTGATTTTTGAATAAGAGGTATGTGAGAGTCTAGATTCTTTGCTAGCTTAATGGGGTAGGTCTTATCCTTTGCAAAGCAAATTAGGAATGCTTCATCACAGGTTCCTTCATTGTGGCATTTCAGTTTAAACTGGGTTAGATGAGCGAGGATGGATTTTGTTTCAAGGATCTCATATGTATTGTGTGCTGGTTTTCCACCAAAGATTACAGCTTCTAGAAGATGCTTTTATTTTCCAGCTCAGTCTTCATCAATCTGTGTTTTTTAACTGCAGCCAAAGCCTTCACACCTGCACCCAAAGCACACTTTGCCCTAGTTCATATCTAGATGTATTTTATTGAGGTTTCTTTTTCCTGATTTGATTTTATTCAATGCTTCTGATTATTCAGGCCTCTTCACATACTGATCTGCAATGCTGCCGTGTTTGGTGTTCCCTGGTGTTTGACAGAGGATGATCTGGAGTCCACCTTCCAGGTGAACCACTTGGGACATTTCTATCTTGTCCAGCTTCTGGAAGATGTTTTACGCCGGTCATCTCCTGCTCGGGTTGTGGTGGTGTCCTCTGAATCACACAGGTTGGTGAAGGTTACCTTTGACTTAGCTCAAATCTGCAATCAGTGAAGCATAAAATGGTTATGGCAAAACTGATAAAGTTTTTGAAAACAAAAGGCCTTGCTCTGAAGCATTTGTATTTAAATAATGTTTTTTGTAAAAAAATAGAAGCATTACTAATGCCTGTGGATGTTACTGGGTTCGGCTCTGTTGCTGGATGAAGCATGTTCTAATTTTATAACTGTATGTCGGTATTTTTTGATCCTTCTTTGTATGAATGCAGATTTTCACCACATTTCAGACCACTCATTGATTTTTCAAGAAGATGGAATAATAATTGATTAAATCTGAATGGCATGACCTATATTGATTTGTCATTCAACAACTTCAACATCTCACCAAGAAGAATGTGCAGTTATTTTAGCAGGAGAAACAATGCAATTAAAAACTGCTAGATGAAATCCAATTGTTTTATAATGAGAAATTAGGGAATTCAATGCAGACATTAGCTGTATAATTGTAAAATGGGACATAGTGTAGTTAATACGTATAAGAATTCTGGCTATGTCTCTTTTGTTTAAAGTTTTAGTTAAAATGTTAGATGCTCATTATTTCTACTGTCAGGAGAAGTACAGTTGGCAAAAAAATAAATTGATGAGGTTTATCTCATTTCAGACATATTTGTGGTGTTTTTGTTAGTAACTGAAAACACAGATTTTATTTAAACAAAGTTTCTTGTGCAAAATTCATGCCACAATTAATAATTTTAGTGGGTATAAACTATTTAACTGCCTTCTGATTTAGTTTGGGGAATGCAGGATTAGACCTGTAATGTCCAGCTTTAACATTACTGTTGATTTCTTTTTCACTTCTTGTCATTTGTAACAGCTCTAACAATCTAAAAGGAAGAATGTATAAGTGCTGCTTCTCACCTCCCGCCAGCCCCCACCTTCATATTTCTGAAATGTTTTAGTGACCCAGAATGAAGCTTATTTTTTTAATCATGTTTCCATAAAATGTAACCCCAGGGACCTGGTAGAGAGAGACCAGCCAAGGGTCAGGCTGAAACCTTTATCACTTCCAAACACAGGGGCTTATGGTATAAATGACACACTGCAGATAGATTTACTTTTACCATTTTAAATTTATGATGGCTGAAATGAAAGGAAGCAATAGAAAATGCCAGTAATAATCCTCCCCGGTGTTAAAAGACATGAAATGTCTAGTAATTAGGTGGTAACAAAATCTGGACATCCTTATCTTTGCAAATCACACCAGGTTTGTGAAAGCAAGTAGCAGAGTCCCTTTAGGAGTGAGGGAGGCTACTGCAGGGCAGGCAAGATAGCTCCAGAAATAAATCTGCCAACTCCAATCACTTGCCAGATGTGGAGGGCACAACAGGATACGTATAAATGAGCTGTTATTTAATGGGAGATTATGTTGAATTGTCAGCTGCTTGTTCCCCTTTGTAAGTTTGTGTCTGTGATAGTATTTTAAATGACATCTTTGTTTTTCACTGTGTTAAGAGCTGTGTGTAACTGGAGCTGGCCATCTTTATCTGGTTTTGAAAACATTTTTTAAAGTGCTCGTTGCTAATTCAGTAACATCATCCAAGGTTTATAGAAGCCCATTAAAAAATAAGGAACAGTCTTATTTTTTAATAAAATAATAAACACAATTAGTATACATTTCCCTACTTCTAAGAGGTCCAATTCATGTACTGTGGCATATCTTAACACACTGGTCATTGTAAATGTCTGCTTTCCTCCCCCAGTCTGTTTAATGGCAAGAAGTTGATGTATGGAGTTAGTTTAGACATTAGCTACTACTGGATAGTAGTACTTTCTGACCTACTTGAGAACTCCGAACCTTAAACTGTGTTGTAAAACAGAAGTGTTGGTATCTAATTGCTTCCATAAACCTTGGCTGAGTCTTTTTGCTGGAGTCAAGGCCCCCTGTTAGGGGAAAATTGAAGTCCACGTTTGCAGAAAATATTATACTAAACTGCTCCAAGGCAAAATATTTATTTGCCTCCCTGGTTCTTCATTTGTTTTTAGTTACTTCTCTGGATTCAGCACAAATGAATTCTGTTGAAATTAAGCTTTTGGGTACTTTGAGCACATCATATTAAAATCAGAATAATAAGTAGGTTGACTTTCCTTCTGTCTTTATTTCTGTGCTGTTAATTTGATTGTACAGCCCTTATCCTACTGAATTCACTGAGATTGCAGACATAAGTAAGATTGACTCCCATAAGCACACTTGCAGGACTGGCCTGAAAATCTGCCACTGTGTTTCCTTTGTGCAGTATACACAAAGTGGTTTATTTATAGATTATTTTTGGTGTCATAAATTACTACTTGAGGAATGAATATAGGAAATTCCTCCCAGAATAGTCCTGTTAATGTCAGAAATGTATTTTATCTAACCATAAATTATGAAGGAGAAATTTTGTTGTTGAAACCGAAGGGCTGATTCTGCAAGACACAGAACATCCTGTATTCCTCTTGACTTCAAATATTGTAGTTGCTTTTCTCTGAGTGTATTATAATTCTGCTCACAGAATGAATGTAGAAATTCCAGCTGATCTCTTCATTTCTGGGCATCAAATGCAAAATTAGTAAAAGATATTTGAGAACATTTTTCTAGTTGCACTATAATTATGTTTATCCCTGTTCTCCCCAGCTGATTCTGAAAATTCTGAGTATTAAAAAGAGCTTACTAAATCCTTTTTATTTTTAGTAGCTGAGTGAAACACAGATCTATAGCTAACTGTAGTATTATTTTCTAATACTAAGGTATACGAGCAAATTTGATAATTCAAATTTTATGAGCTGGGGGGGGAAACTTCCTTGTCTTCACCTAAGTGTCTTTAGAACATTCACTTCCTTGCTATTTAAAAAAAAAAAAAAAAAGAGAGAAAACAAAAAAGAAAAAAAAAAGGAAAGAAACAAACAGCTGGTGTTTAATGACTCTGTCAGACCCAATTAAAAAACATCAACTAGTTACTTTGATTTGTGTTCAGCCATGCCATGGGTATACTTAAAAACATTATACTCTGCCAGAACTCATTTTGGCTTTGTTTACATTTATCTTTTAAACATATAAGACTATTGATGGCAAGTTACCAAGGTTATAACCCCTTTATAATCATCAATTTTTAATCTAAAAAAAGAGTCTAACAGGCAGTAAGACTCATCCATAGTTACTTGAACGCTTGAATGAAAGTGTGCAGTATGTGAACACTGTATGAAATCAGGGGGAGAAGGGGAAATGAAAGAATGATGGTTTTCTCTGCTTCAAATGCAGAGTTATTTAATCCTACATTATTTCCCCCAAGTTAAATGTGCTTTTGTGGATCTATAGCAAAATCTTTTCTTTTGATTTAAATTAAAGTGATTTGTAAGTTATAAATGTTTCCTTTGAATCATTAGAGCAATTTCGGACTTGTTTTTATTTATTGTTTGCTTTTGCTAATTATTCAATACTTTTACTGTCATATTATATATGACAGCTTCTTGGGTCTCAAGCAATTTCCAGTAGATGCTTTCAGCTGCTAAATAAGCTGTTGTTTTATGTTGGTCCTGGCCAAGTTCTACTCTGTTGTCTACATTTTATGTTGCTCTTAATGCGACCGAAATTAACTCTGGGGTATCTGAGGCATATTTACTGTTTTTTAGATTTACAGAAATAAAAGATGACTCTGGAAAACTTGATTTCAGCCTGCTTTCCCCATCTAAGAAGGAGTATTGGGCTATGTTGGCCTACAATCGTTCCAAGCTTTGCAATATACTCTTCTCCAACGAGCTGAACCGACGCCTTTCTCCCCATGGGGTGACATCCAATTCAGTCCATCCTGGAAATATGATTTACTCTTCCATTCATCGTAGCTGGTGGGTGTATACCCTGCTATTTACCTTGGCTCGACCTTTCACCAAATCCATGGTAAGTGAATGATTTACAGTACTTTACACATCTTCATTTTTCAAATCAGGGGGGTGAAGCTGTGAAAATCCAGATGCGTGTATCTGCTTTGACCTACTGCCTTTTGTAACTATCACCTTGCTTTTAATGACAACTATTGTGCCAAAACAGTGAGTGCTCTAGAAGAGGATTCTTCAGCCATTTGAGATTAACTTTGTTACTCTTTAGTAAAGGTACCTTGTTAGATGGAATCCATGACTTTCTTGTTTGAATGTATGATTTTCACTGTGATTAAGGCAGTTGTACATTATAGGTGTGGAGTACTTTAGAACTACTTCTTTGCTCAGTTCATAAAACATAAAAACATCCCTTTGATTTTTAAGTTAAATATGCCTGACTGAATATTTTATGTAAACAGATGGCATAGTTAGAAAAGATACTACAGGTATTATTAATGGCTGAGGGATAGTGCTTTCAGTGGTAAAAGCACCTTCATTCATATTTTAAAAAACCCAAACCAAACAACAAACCAACAATTTGATTCTTATAAAGCACTGAAGGCATTAGGTGTTTTTCCTTTGTCTCCACTGGACTGTTGAGTGGGACTATGATATAACAAAAGTCCATGTCATTATTTCATAGTCAATTTTGAGTCTTTATATAAGAATTTGTAGTACCTCCAGCACTTGAAAGTGTTACCTTTATGCCCTGAACCTCTAAACCAGGCTATTTATCAGGCAAAGTTGGGTTTTTTTTTTAGGCAAAGGATGACTTTTACTTCATTGAGAACTGGCTTCCTTTAGCCTTACTGGCTGTTTCTCATCCCTTATTCTCTAATGAACAAGGGTATTCCCAGAGGGGGAGCAGAGAGAGGAAATCTGCTGTGAATGTTCGCAGCTATGAATCAAGGAAATTAAAAGATTCATACTTCTGAAGAGTTCAGCTTGCCATGGCAACTTGTCCAAGCCTAAACCAGGCTTCTTTTCCAGAAGAATTCACAAGTGAGAAGACTGCTTGTGGTGTAATAGAACTTACTGGCTCTGTTATTCTCACTTACCGAGTTGGCGATTGGTATTATTTCAAAAGGAGCAGAGAAGGAATTGTTGATACATAGGGATCCATCCTTAAGTAGCTTAATTTACAGCATAACCTATAGTATATAAGCTGTATAGGTTCCCTATATACTTTCCCCTATTAGTGGTGAAACTTGTGTGTTTAGCTGCACTGAAAAGTTTGCTCGTACATTTCGTTATCATTGAGATAATGAAATTCATCTTAATTTATACTGGGTTAATGAAAGTGGAAAACACGGTGTTTAAAACTCTGCTTAAATGACAAAAAATTAACAGCTGCTTGAGCAATACTGGATCTTTGTAAGACCCATGTAGCAAAAATGCAAACACTGTGCTGTGGTGCACTGACAATGTGTCAGGCTGGACAGTCTCCTCACCTCTAATCTCCTCCTGTAGTTTGCATCCTGGACACATGCAAAACCTATTTATGTCCATGAGAGTGGTAAGTGAGCATTCTGGCACCTTGAAATAAGTAGTCATGTCATTCAACAGCATGATTATTTTGACTAGGACCTTTTAAAATAAGTCTCTGCTGTGTTAGCAATAGTTTGTAAAACAATTTTTTGAAGTTCTCCTGAGAATGGATAAGTGAATGTTATCAATGTCCCATGAAAAGGAATCCAGTCTGTGGAACTTTTATGAATTGTTGGTTTTATTTACTCTGACATATTTTCACAAAGAAAAACTTTTGTGTTTGCTGCTCGGATTATCTTGTTCTCTAAGGAACAAAATAAAAAACTGAAGTTCATTTTGAATTGTTTAAATCAATTGATAGATTTTATTTTTTTTATAGCATCTCTTTATGGATGGTCAATAAAAGAGAATACAAAATACAGTACAAAAATATTGGCACTGCAATATACTGCACTCTAGTCCAAGCCCAATCACTTCATGAAGTCATTCATGTTTTTGTGTATTTTGCTGAGGTTATTTGAATGCTATGATGGAGGCTATAGGTTGAGGTTAAGCATCAGTTTTATAACTTAAATTCTGATAGGAACTGATATGTTCCCCTGAACCTTACTAATGTTTTGGTTGCCAGAAAACAGAAAGGTGCCCATGCCTGGGTATGCAGGAAAAGCAGAGATGCTTATATTATGCATATAAATGGAAATTGAAACAAGTAGATATTGTAAAGAAAAGATTGAAAGAGAAACTTTGCAAATACCTGTGTAGTCCACACATATGCCTGTTTGATCTAAGGCTTTTTAGGGTTTTGCTACCTTGTGCATTTTCTACTACTCTTTCATTTTAATTTTCTCTTCTCTCTTTCTGTCAGTTCTTCGTCTTCTTGAAAGTTGGCTCAAGAACACTCGTATCAAGATTTTTCTTTTTTTTTTGCAATTTTTGCTAGTTACTCAGAACTCATTTGATATGTTGCTGTTTATATGCAGGATTAAAGCTAAATATATTTACTGTAGATTGCCAGCATAGGTTGTTATATAGTGTCATCCCCAGGTGATTTTGTGAGTGTACAGTGGCGTATAAAAGTAGAAGCAGAGTGCCATTATCACACACTTGTGATAGTTTTGCATAGAACCAAATATTTTTGTTGGCAGGTATGAGCGCAGAAAGAGTATCATGTGTTAGAGCAGCAAGAGCATAACAGATGTTTCAGTGAACTGATTTTTCAAATCCTTTTACATGAAGAAATGGCTCAGGTTTGTAGAAGTTCTGAGACTATTGGGTTACATTTCCTGTTGCAGTGCAACGCCAGCCATTGTGCTAGTGTTTTAGCAGATGTGTTACCCTCTTTTTAATGGTTGGGAATATAACCATGTTCTGTTGCTGAGATATAAATTACAACTAGAAGAGCTCAACTTGTCATCTGTAAAGAGCCAGCTAGACTCAGTAAGACCATTCTGCCCTTCATTTTTCACTGTGTAAGAGTCCGATACTTGAACTGCCCTTTGATTTCTCCCTCATCCCCCAAATAGAAAGCTTTTCAAAACTAGATTTTGTATTTAAAGTATTTGCTGGTGAGAGTTAGAAGGAATATTTCTACGGGTCTCAAACTCTTCTGCATGTCTTAGTTTCATTGAAAATGATGAATTGTTGTCATTCTGACATGATCTCTTCAGTGTTTTAGGCACTTGGCATGTATTGCACTGCTCATATGAGAAGGAGGAAACCCCTGTGCCTACAACTGCTTCACTGGTTTTACTTTTGCAATATATTGGTGATGTCCTAATTTAAATTTCATGTGTTGTTTTGCACTCCCACTTAACATAAACTCAGAAATGCTATTCTGGAAAGAAATGAATCTGCATCTACAGGAGTCACTTGCTTCTACCTAATGATCACATCTTTTTGCTTTTGATTTAAGCCCCAAAGAGGCCCTGCAATCCCAGTCTCTTTTCTTTCTGCCCTGTTTTTTGCTAAAAAAGCTGGAATAACCCTTGGAGCTGGGGATAGTATTCCGTTCTTAAGTAAACATTTTTTTTGCTGGCCAAAGATCTGTGTGGGCTCTGTTGAGTTGATGTTGGCTTCCATAACTGAATTCTCAGCTCAGGCCAAATTCTGCCCTCAACTGTGCATGCTCAGCTCCAACAGCAGTCAGGGGCAGGGTGGGTATATGTGTGTTTCGGCACAGAATTTGGCCTGTATTTCCTCCCTAAGACATTCCTGAAAATGCACTGGGATTTCTTGAAAAGCAACAGGCATTTCTTTTTGAAAAGGGCCACACAGTTCATATTTGATCAAAATGGCAGTTTCTGTTCTCAAATTGAGTTTTGGGCAGGAAGAAAAAGAGTAAGGGAGAGTGAAAGGGGACTATCTGTAGGATGCTAGAACTTGTGGAGAGTGTGTAAAACACCCATGCTCCTCTTTTATGGCTTAATGCCTAGAGAATAAATTTGAAAGTGATGCCAAGCAACAACTCTTTTTTAATAAACAGGTTTGGGGTCTGTACCTCTAGTAACATGAAAGAAGAGTTAATTTTTTGAGTCCTGGTAGCATACACTTCCTTGCATAATGCTGTTCTTTAAAATTGTCTGGATTGGGTAAAAGGAAAGAAGGTATATGTGGAAGAATTTTTTGATTGGTTGTAAAAGATGGTGAAGAAATGCCTCCAAAGTAGTGGTTAATAGTTCTGGAAGGATGGTGCAAAAATTCCTCTATGCTCTTCAAATTTCTGTATCCTATCTAGTAATAAAATGCAATATAAGCTTGTTTATTATCAAAATTACATTTAACTGATACATATTTTAACTTCTTCCTAAAATAAATGTAGCATGAAATATGAGGCCAAATTAAATCCGTCCCCCATAACCCATACCAAAGGAATGGAAAGTCTTTATAAAAACCTTTCCATGTGCCAAACAGAACAGCTCAGGGTCTCAGTGTGCAGAACAGTGTTTGGGGGAAGCAATGGCCATGGAGTTTCCTGTGTCCCAACACACCCCTGTAGCTGCTTGTCGAGCAGCTCTGCTGTGTCCTCTAGTTTTGTAGAGGAAATAAGGATTTTCTTCCTCTCCCCCTAGACTCTTGCAGAATTTCAGAATGCCCTGTCTGCTTTTTTATCCTCTCCTTCCTGAAGTCTGAAAAAGATTGGCCTCATAGGTAGTTAACAACATAGAGCAGAGTGTCTCTTTCTGAAATTTGTAAAGTCAGTCTCGCATTCAATTTTTTCATTTCTTGGTTTAGATTATTACACTATTTAGAAAAAGACCTTGTTATAACAATGGCTGGGTATCACATTCATGGGTATAAATTTCCTTACAAATAAAATAATGAGATTTTAACAAAAAGTTTCAAAAGTAAATGTTTTTATTTTTACATTCCGATATGATAATTTTCTCTTGTCTGAAAGCCCCAGACTTTCCTTCAGAGTACTTTTTGGTTTTTTTAACCCTGGGTTCTTTTGCAGTCTTCCAAAGATTCGAAGTTCCTGTTTTTTCCTTATTTTTATATCTTCTCACTTGTTCACCATCAGCTGAAGCACTAAACTGCAGCTGAAGTGCCCTGGTGTCTCTGAGGTGCTGCACAGCATTGATCTGCTCAGAATGTATTTGATAAGCCATAAGAAAGGAATTTTCTGTTACGAGTGTTGAGGTGCTTGGATGACAGGCAAGGTGTTGCAGTTTGACAGAAAGACCTCAACAGGGTATTTAGCCTTTTTTTTGGTCCCTTTACCATTGTTTCTTTGTGTCAAGATTATACTCACTATTAGGAATTTGCTTCATCATTGTGGCAGTGTTCTTGAGATCTTTCTCATAATGAAACATCATCATTTATTGTTTTTGCTGGAAATAATCTAGATTAAAATTTAGTGATATCCTGTATAAACAGACAAGTTAATTTAAATGTCTTGAAAACCTTTTTAAAAGCTGAAAGGGATTAACTGTTACATTGTTTCATGCATTTATTTGGTGTTAATGGAAGTATGTAGCTGTTAACTTCAGAAAATGGCAGCTATGGTCTAAAACAATTTCCAGCATAAGTCATCATAATGTATCTCTGAACTAATGGAGTAATTGTTTGCTCTTTAACAGACTTAAAATTATGCTGGCATGTCAATGGAT
This sequence comes from Phaethornis superciliosus, assembly GCA_023637945.1. NCBI lineage: Eukaryota > Metazoa > Chordata > Aves > Apodiformes > Trochilidae > Phaethornis > Phaethornis superciliosus. The sequence continues at coordinate 6,099,476 of JAJQWJ010000014.1, read as the reverse complement.
TATAAATTTTTAAAAGGGCAATGAACAAAAAGGGCTTTCTTAGAAAAAATTCTGTATTTTTTGCCTAATAAGGGTCATCTTCGATGACTTTGTAGCCTAGCTAGCAGTGAAAATTGCTGGCTGCGATTACCATGCTTTGCTGAAAGCCAAATGCAAGTGTGTCCTGAAGTGCCCCATAGCCATTTGCTTTGTTGCTTAACCCTTTGGGTGCTCCTTATTGCACCCCAGAGCCCCCCAGGTGCCCCTCACTGTACCCCAGGGCCCTCCAGTGACACTGCAGCTGTGGTGACTCAACCCCTCTTGTGACCCCACAGTTTCTCATTTCAGTGCCTGAGCAAGGTCACTTAGACAGTTTGCTGTAAATAACACAGTAGAATCCAGACCTCCTTTGTTACCAGCTAGTACATAAAGCACAGGATTATTAATTTTCTTTAATAACAAGAGAGTAATAGAGATATTTTTCCGAATGAGATAACTGTAATCAAAAGCAGAGTCTGTGTGCTGTAGTTCATTTATAATGATCCATTGACCTGTTGCTAGAAAGATAGTCTCGAACATTCACAGTGAAAAAAACTTGACTTTTTAGCTAGCAATGAGTTTCTAGTAAGTTTTTATATAAAAATAATTCCTAAAAAACTAATTTTATTGAACGACTTTTAACTTTTTGGACAGACCTATAGCTACTACGTTATACAGCTAGCAAGTAAGTGAAGTACATCCAAACACAAATTGTACAAGGCACTTCAACTGAACCAGATATTTGCAGCTATTGAAATTATGGTGCTATGAGTAACATGGAATGTGAAAGACAAGACACATCTAGATTAAGATGTAAAATGGCAGATCTGTGTTCCACTTAAACTGTTGCCATCTGCCAAATTTTAGTAGCTGTAAGACCTGAATGATGGAGGAGTGGAGGAATTATGAATAAATAGTTGTAAAAAGTAATTATGTCTCATTAGTGTGCTTTTCACCTTCTCAATTTTATTGCCTGGAATCAAGTTTCTTGATCAGTTTAGAGACTAAGAATTGAATTACTTTTGACTGTGTTTTTTAATATAATGTAAATCTGATTTTATTCCTTAAATGAGGAAGAATCAAATTCATACTCCATCTACATCACTGAACTTTGAATGGAGACCTAATCCATATCACCTGACATGACAATTAAGTAATAGTGCATCTTTTATTTCCTCATCCTTCCTCATCTTTTATATGCACATGCATACCTTCTGGGAAATGGAACTGCCAAGCCACTTCACACATCTGAAGTTCAGCAAAAGCAACATTATTGGATAAAATTTAGTTTTAGTTTCTCTGGCCTCCAGGAGTTAAAAAAACCTATCCCCAAATTTAAAATGTAAGCGGTAAAAAGAATGAAATCACATTACTAAATGTTGTTAGCCTGTGTCATTTCGTGAGCATAACTCAAAAGGCAGTATAAATTTTGTGAACTGTAGAACATGGTTTACCTTTCCTTTTTTTTTTTTTTTTTTTTAAGTTGCTATTTATGAATGGACAGATGTTCAGGAAACCCCAAGCTTTTATTGGCCATATTTAGAATAGATGAAATATCAAATCGTTTAGGAAAGAATGTAGTGTAAATCCTATTTTATGGAACTATCATTGAAATACTATTTCTTAATTGGAGGATGCAGTGCTTACTTATATTAACATTTCCCTAGAACTTTTTGGGTATCTGAGATGCTTTACCATAACATGGTCTTTTCATTTATCTCTAAATCATCTTTGAAGAAGTGCCATACCACTTTAAACAGTTCACCAATCAGTTTCACATGATGGATTCTATTTAATCATTTACATTCAGAGAAAGTCAAATATTCCTTAGGAAGCCAAAGTAATCTAACAGAATATATAGTGTTTGTGCAGCTGGATATCTTATTTATTTGAAGTTCTCAGGGAAATCTCCTCTGACTTTACAAAAGATGGAAGAGTAAACAGTAAAAGTGTCCAAGTAATCTGAGCTAGAAAGTAATTTTGCTAGCGCAAAGTCATTAAAAAAGTATATTTGCAAGGTCCAAAAATAATACAGGATATCAAATACAGAGTACTACATAATGTAATTTCAGTAATCTCACTATTTTTACATATATGTGTGTACCTATCTATCAAGGTAGATCTATATATAGATATATACACACATGAAAGAAATAGTTGTTTTTTTAATGTATTTAATATTCCTGGACAGGTGAACACAGTACACAGTAAGAGTCTGTTTCCCTGAAAAAATGATTTATCTGTTTGTTTTTTGCATGTGACACGTCATTCATTATCATGTTGGCATTCTGTGGACATAACTGCTTAACTGAATTAGCATTCCAAAAAACTTCCTTCTGGGAAAGTTATTGAAAATGTAGGTGTATGTATAATAAATGCATACTTCTAGGTTTTTGGGAGGTATCTCTCTGTGATACTAATACTGTTTCTAGTTCTTGTCAGTTCTGTATATGTAGGTATCTTGTTTTCTCCTGAGGGAAATGAGAGGGAACTTGCTGGGTTGGGTATGTTGCTTTGGGGATATTTTTTTTTTTTTAATGTTATGGATATGACTGTGGTGATTTCCTTTTTTCTAAAGGCAAGACTCAAGCTGCAGGATGTTCCTTGGCCAGTTTAGAGCATTGGCTAGATTCCTATGTGGATGGATATAGGTCTGTGGTTGATGAGACTGTCTTAGGGAGCATGTTTAGTTTTTCCACTGGATATTCAGTAATGTTTTCCACTCAGTAGCTTCCACTGAATATCACTCTCTGAGAGTAACCCGGAATGCTAGATACTGTTCAGAGTATTATTTACTAGTAATTACCAGTATTATTTACTAGAATGTTAAGCAGGCATTGGAGTTGAAACTTACTGATTTTTACTGATTAGGTATTTTTCCTTGAGTTACTTTGTCTGTCACTGTAATCCATGAATGAATTTAATTAGTTTTTTTTACATTTTGGTAGAAAATTGGAAACACTATACCTTGTGACTGACTACCATTACTATTAAAATGTTGTCCTGAGATGTCAAACTTACATTATGATGAATGCTGCCAGTACAAGAAAACTAATTTAGCACTTCAAATAAACCAACCACCTTGGCAATTTTTTATGATAATGAATTTGTAACAGTGTAATTTAGAATCTGATTGTCTACTCATGTTGAATAGTTCATCTCATCCCAAGTAGTGCTGTTGATTTGACAAAGTTAGTTAAGAAGTAGAGGCATGGGGATACTGGGTGTCTTGGTGCATCCTTGCCCTGGTACTAGAGAGACAGCTTCCCACTGTGTAGGAAAAGAACTTCTCCACTGCAGTTCCCCTAGGAAAAGGGCCCAAATAAGAAGCACACTTGAGCAGTTAGGCAGGGTCTTGGAGTAGCTGAGGGTCTGAAAAGTCTTTCCATATTTCCTCTTGTGGACTGGGTACATACATGTTACAATTCTGCTAGAAATCTGATGGCTTAAACTTAAAACCTTGTCATTATATTCTTTATACGTCATGCCAGTAAAATAAGGGTTGTCTGGGAAACACATTTATTTTGTTTTTCATCAAGATACTATGAGTAAACTGGAAATGAGTTAAGTAGTTCTGCCAAGAAACGAGGTCTTACTCTGAGCTGGATGATATTAGAGCTACACTGATGCCATTAGCTGAACTAGTATGTTTAAACTGAGCTTCTCAGATTTATCATCAAAAGTGGTGACTTTGTGGGGAAAAATGAGGGGTAGAGTTCTTCCATTCCTTTGATGAGAAATGTATGTGAATTTCCAACTTGTAAAGAAATTATAGAATGTTTCAACAAAACTGGCAGTTCCACTTGTGTTATAATACTTTTTGTCTCCTTTGGCCTTATGTTTCTAGAGGAAATGTTTTCATATAAAATGTCTTTTTACTGAAACAATATCTGACCTTATTTTTGGTGGCGAGATGAAATTTATCATTATTGCATTACATGTGTGCTTATTCAATAGACAGTAACGTGGCATTTTAAGTGGCCTTCAGCTAAGGCCAATTATGCTCTTCAGAACACAGTCCAGACTATTGCTTTTCTGGGAAAATCAAGTAGTGTGCCTACATACTCAGGACCTGCAAAATGCTTTTTCTGCTCTTTGGAGGGGACAGAGACTTAACAGAAAACTTTGTCACTGTCTACAGAAAAGATTCCTGTAAATGCAATCTCATTGCTAATCTATTCCTCTAAAATAATGTTTAAATTGGTAATGAAATGCAGCTGGGCCAAATTATATGTTCATTCCTGGTCACTATCATCATTAAGGTCTTCTGCTTCCATTCCCTCTTCCCTTCTGCTGTCAGATACATCCATTGATTAATTGTATTGAAGTGCTCAGAAGCTGGGGAGAAAGGGTTGTCCAGACCTGAAATAGAGACTTAGAGGCCTGGGATACAGTCAGTCTACTTCCTTTAAATGGTATGTCTAATGAAATATTTGTAGTCTGTTGTCCCTCTGTTTTGGGAGATTTTTGTGAATTTTTCCGAAAGAATATATTTTAAACCAGTTTGAATGACTTCCTAACTGCATGTCAGCACTGCATGTCAAGAGTAAACAAATGAAAGCTTGTTCCTTATTCTTCATTTGTTGTCAGACACTTGGTTTGTCATTTCCACAAAATTTATTTGTCACAGTAAATGCTGTCAGAGTTAACCACGCTTTTCCAAACATCTCTGCATTGATCTTTGGAGGTGTGGTAAATACATAACCAATTTTCTTTGTTATTCACCAAGATGAATTGACAGAGATTTTACTGGTGGTCTGGATATTTTTTATGTTTTTAATTATTTTACTTGGTTGATAACTTGTATCAGAAGACAGAGGTGATACAGCCTGTAGAGCTACTGCAGAATATTGATACGTGGACTTTCCAAGACTGAAAGTTGAGATTTCTTGAACCAGTCTGAAGTCTTCACTGATTTTGGTGCTGTTGACCAACATTCCTGTTCCTTGACTTTGGTTTTTGTTCAAGACTTCTGTTTTGCTGAATGTTGACTGATACCAACTGAAAATGGCAAAGTCAGTGATATCCGTAGTTGGCTCACTTCCTTCTTTACCAGGTTGTGTTTGGCTAAAGGCTGTTTTATCTACTAGATTATATTCATTCAAGAACAAATAAAAAAAATATTCCTAGCCCTTTTTTTAAATCTTTTAGAATATTGGGTGAGATATTTTAAAATGTTTTATAAGTATTAAACTAAAACCCTTATGCAAAACTGTAGATAATTTTCTCAGCCATGTTATGCCTAAGGATAACATGTACTCTAGAGGGAAAAAATACATTCTGTAACTAACATTTTTGCCTTGTCACTCCGGAAAGCAGTGGCAACAGATCATCCATACATTCAACATCTTACAGATGGTACTGGACATTCATGACTTTTCCCCTATTGCCAGCTTTTGCATTTTTCTGTACCTTCTCAGAGCTCAGTCCAACAGCAGACTCATGTTCTATCAGTAACTTGGATTCATTCATTATTGCAGTTTGTAGCAAAGCCTCCAAATGACACATGACTAGAAAAAATAAGTGAGTGTGGACCATTCCTACTGCAATCTCTATATTACACTGACCCAATGTAATTTCCATGCACAGTAGATGCCATAACTTCCACATCTAGCCCTGCTTAGGCTGAAGAAAAACTGGAAGAGGAGCAAGGAAGTTTAACTTAATATTTCAAATTTGTATATATTGCATATTGGATAATATTCCATGTAAATATGGTATTCAGAAGGTAAAAATAAAATTGAAAAATAGAAATATTTTACTGTGACCAGTTTAAATATTGTTTTTTCCAAGATAATAAAAAAAACAAATATTGAGGGGTAAATTAAGAGTTTCTGAAAAAAAGGGGGAAATGTAAAAATGATTGCTTTTTTTTTCAAATGCCTATTTGTGGCCAAATCCAAATTCTCAGGCAAGATGTTCCTAAGTGCACACATAGAAGGAGAAATACTCTGGTTGTATTCACTGTTCAAAGAGTTAAATTGTTCACAGTTTCTGGTTAGACTAAAGAATACTTTTATTTGAGAAAATAGAATGTAATACAACTAAGTGAAGAATTTGCTGTTTCTCTCTGATTTCCAGATGACAATCCTCTTTACTAAATCATGATATTGTTGGGTTTCTTTTTTTCAGTAGAAAGTGTATTTGGATTGTTTTCATAGAAAAATATTTTCTTTTTTCTTTCCTGTCCTTTTTTATTTATTGTGCTAATAAATAGAGGGTTGATTCTTAGATTTCTGCAAATAAGTCCTTGGATTTCAGGCTAAGTGTAAGAATCTTTAGTCTAATGTTTCCAGAATTCCAAATGTGGTCATAAATGGATTGATGGAAGTTGTTTTCCAGTTTTCACTGCAGTGAATCTTAATGGGTGCCAATTAAAAATGTTTACATCCATACCTCTATTTCCCACCATAACAACATGTGGAACTTATAACATGATTTATACTGACATATATTCACTGTTATTTAAATCTTCCTTTTATCCACACAATTCTGAATTATATCAATCCTTAAATCTTTGTTTGTTTTAGAGAAGGTTCTTTTTTCCTCTTGGCACACCATGCATGCACTAGCAAGTGCTAGCAGTTTCAGCCACATTTAAGGAAATATTGTTGTAAGGCTTTTATGTGCTGTACTTCAGTCAGTTCGTGCTAGTAGTATCCCAATAGAAAGACCCTCAACAGACCATTTTCAGCATTTTGCTGCAATTAAACTCCTCTGGTTTTAGCCCTCAGGCAATTTAGTACCTTTTTACATATGCACATTATGAACTTTTGACCAGGGCCTGGTAGTCATATATTAGATAGCAGCTTTTGAAAGCAGACTTAACAAGTTCCTCAGAGTATTACAGTCGGAGTCAGTTGTGGAAAAGGTAATTTAACCAACTTGCAGTGAGGCCATTCAGAATCTTACTGATGATCCTAAATATCTCTTTTTTTTTTCCTTGTTTCCTCTGGAAGCTGGTAGCAAGAGCTCTCAAAGAATGTGATTGATCTTTTATTCAGTAGCTAACGAGGGCTGTGATTCTATTAGTGCTCTACAAGGCAGGGGAACAGTGATTTAATGAAGTGTCTAGTGAGCTGGTCATAGATTTATCCTGTTGTCTCTAATTTGCAGTGCCGTTGTGAGTGTAAAAGAAACTGCAGTCACACTGCCATTAAGCAGGTATTTCCTTAGTAAATTGTTGTAAGGTCAGGTGTAGTTATCTTAGAAAAGGCAATGCCTTACCTCCTCAATGTCTCAAGATGACAGCCGCTGTGCTGAGCGCTCACCGGAGCGGAAACGGGCAGATCAGAGGTCTGGCTCCAAGTCCCCTTCAGCTGATGCAGGAGCAGCTGAACTGCCAAGTAGGACTAATAGAGTCATAATTGGCGATTAGAACTGGAAAGGTGCAATAACATCTTAATACAAACTGGCGTATGTTATAGTTAGTGTCAGTTGTTGTAAAGTTACGTGGTGGGCTGAACTGGTTCTGCTTCGTTTTCTCCCTTTCAAAGAATAAGGCAATGGGTCCTAATAGTTGCAGTACAACAAAAATATAAGAGCAGCAAAACTTGAGTTGCTTTAAAGTGACATTAATGTCTTCAGTACATTTACTTGGGCATGGAACCTACCAATCTTATTCAGAAATGATGCAGTAAAATTTGCCATAGAACTATGGATAAAATAATCTCATAAATATGCTTTGGCTTTCACTTAATTATCACTAAATAGTGGATTTTATTTCTGTCTACAGAAAGCCACTGAATTTAAGTTCTGTTTGTCTTTGAGAACAGGGGAAGTTATTTCAGTTATGACTATGGTGCTGCAAATCTGTTTTGCAGTGTTACTTTTTCCACAAGAACCAGAGTCCCAGTCAGCTGAAATCAGCCATTTTGCAGGAAGAAGTTATCTTTGCATAAGTTGCTTGGTAATTTGAGAAGGAAGTTATAATATACATTGCCAGGGAGCTCAGTGCTACCTGTTTCAATCAAAAAACTATGCTGTAAAATAAGGAATCAGATCTCATACGTGTGGCTCTTTCCTAGATTAACATAGACCAATAGATAAATGAACCACCTTGAGGTCTCTGTAGCATTTCATGTTGCCTTGATAAGTAGAGGAGAGGCCTTGAGGGATAAGACTGTGGGACTGCAAGTCCCAGTGTTTATATGTAGGTCAGAAGGCTCCCTGAAATCTCAGCTTCATGTTCCAAGCTCTGTGCATGTAAGTTAAGTTCCTGATGCAAAATACATCAATTTGTTTGAAAGAAAACTGCTAAAATCTCTTATGCAGCAGGTGAAACTTGGATCGTGTCAAACAGCAATAGCAAGAAGACAGGATCATGATAACTTGTACTCTCATATAATTATAGCACATCCACTACCAAATAGTTGTCTTGTGCTCAGATGGATGATTTTGTTTTTGCAAAATAAAAATATTTTCAGTTGGATGAGCCCTTGAGCCCCTGTGAACTTGACACCCTGTGGGATGTCATCTGGGAGCTCTGTTAAATATACAGACTCAATTAGTCTAGTAAAGAGATACTGGGCTTTTAAATGAACAGCAAGAGGATTTAAAACAGTAAGCCAAACTTTCTAATTTCCTAATATTGACACTTCTGTCCCTGACAATCTTATTATTCTCTGCTGATCTACCATTTCATCAAAAAGTCTACAATGGAACTAAAAATCTAAGCCTTTTAGCCCATAGATCATTGCACTTGGTAAATGGCTTATTGTAGATTAGATAATGTGGTTCATAGCACATCCAAATCAATAAGAGGCTAGTCTGAACGTAGTAAAGTGCTCTCAGTCTGATTCTTTTTATTAAGTATATCTGCCATGAGCAAAGTGAAAATTTTAGTCTTTTTGCTTAACTGGATGTAAGAAAAAGACATTGCTTGAATTTCTACATGGTTATTTTCTTCCTTAGAGAAGATCTGTCCTATAGAATTTAGTTTTATTTGAATCAAAATGAAATATACTGTATGAAAAATGATAAAATTCTCACATCGGCAAATTTCAGAGGCCAGTGATTGGGTGTTCCCATTCATATCCCACTACTGAAATGAACAACTGAGGTCTTGTATTTGTCAGATATTCAGCAGTCTCATTGAAATCTCATTCTGGATGTGTTCTCATACAAAAATCATCAAGCAAAAATTGGCAACTTAGGCCACAAATGGAGGTGGAGAATGCTTTCGTTTGGAAAAACCGTGAAAGAAATATTTTGAAGACAGGATGGAAGATACCAAAAAACCCAATGGCATTTGGTCAATAGAGGCACAGGATTCACCCTCCAAACACTGTGTGTCTAGGTCAAAGGCTGCTCTGTGAAATAAGAGAATTGAAGGCTGTAATAGCACTTAATTTGTTACCAGGTGTCTAGGTTAACTGCATAGCAGAAGAAGGGGAAAATTGTTTCTCTGGGAGATAGGGCTTCATCAGTGTTCACATCTGGAAAGGTGTCTTTGCCAGCACAAGGCCAGGATGGAGCTGCTGCAGAGAAATGGCAGCATGGCACATCCCTGGGACTGCTCAGCCCAGATTTCCTTCTGCTGTCCATGTTGTTTTTCTCTCACACATGTAGAGTGAATTTGCAGATGGCTACAGTCACCTAGGTGTGAAAGGAAGGATATAATTCTCTTTTCTCTCTTACCCTGTGGATGATCCCATGTTCCTGAAAGTGTGCAAATACCAGAAGCATACTCTTCCTTATACAGAGTTATAGGTGTGTCAAGGGTGAACAGGTATGGAGATAGCTTTGTTCCCTTCTGGCTGGGTTTCTGCTAAATACCTGCAAGAAATGAGTGGCACGGTGGGAACTAATGGCTGTCTCTGCCTTTAGACTTTCCATGCACTCTCATGCATTGTTTTTCCCAGTGTCCTACAGCTGAGTAATGAACAAGCAGAAATTAAAATATGCCAAGCTGCCAAACCTGGTTTACTGCTTGGCAAAATTCTCAGCTTTGCCAATAAGGGGCTATTAAAAGCTGTATTAAAATAACTAGTGAATAACTTGGAATTTCTTGCAAACAATAAGCTAAGATTAACTGTAAATGGCTGTAGAGAGATGCTCTTAACTTACAATTCTTTGACCATGTTATTGACCAGTATGTGTTCACCTATGTTAATAATTTATCCTTCAAAAAATCTATGTGCATTACAGTCTTTGATCTTTCACAAATTTCAAAGCTGAAGATGCTGTTTTCTTTTTCCTTTTACATTTTTTCTTTCTTAAAGAAATTTTAAAAGAGAACATGATGAAAAATTATTTTAAACTTTTTTTCTGTTTATTTTTGTGGGAGAACTTCCAGATATGACACCCATCCTTGGTAATGAGAAGTGTACATGAATACAGTAAGAATACATATGAATTAAAAAATCAGCGCAAGCTTATTGTATTTTGCAGATGAAAAATATTTGAAAACAAGACTTAATGCATCTAGTAGATTAAAACAGAAATTAAAGACTTTAGAGTAAGAAGAGATCAAAGGCTGTCTTTTCATTGTTCTTTTTATTGTTTATTGACTTCAAAAAGACTTTTTAGTTTAAGCTGACTTTAATGTCTCTTGAATGCTCTTTTGTAAAGTGACTTTGAAAACTCACGGATAATGTCTTCATTAAGTGGGGAAAAATCTTGGTGAAAATATAACTGTAGCTTTGCTTTCATTATAATAGAAAGAGATAACACTTTGCTTAATTAAGGTCTGTTTTCCCTCTGTTCTGAATTTTACAACCATTTTTTTTGTTGAAATTAGTGCTGATAAAAGCTTGAAGTTGGCGCTGCTGAACTGAAACTCTTAGTTTTCCAGAGAAGCACTGTAGTGTGATTTTCTGTATTTGTTAAGCAGTTAATCAGGATGTTGTCTTGTTTATACTAACTATTTTAGGAAGCAAAAGAAAAAATCAAGAACTAAAAGCATATTCAGGTTGTATTCATTCTCAAATAAAGCATACAATTTTTCCATTGATAGGAATATGTTGTTGATTGGTTCCTCATTTTTTGGTAATTATGTTATGATATAATATTAGTTTTATGAACTTCTGACATGAGTTTATAGTGGAGGTCAATTGTTTGTTTCTCAGAGGGTGAAGGATAAGAGGCGTGGTGGTAATTTTTTCAGACTCTCTTCCCATCCTGTGAATTTCTGCCTGGGTGGCATGTGCAGGCATCAGGCAATCTGTTTGGCTTGTACTGAGGATCAGAAGATTTCTGCAGAAGTTGTTTGTGAGACTTTTTTTTTTTTTTTTTGTATTTAAAAACCTCAACATTTCCTTTTAATGTGATAACTGAGTTTACAGAGTTTTTTTCCTGAGAAATGTGTATTGCGTGTTTTCCCTAACTCGCTTCAGCTTTAAAGGAGTTTGTCTGCCTTCAAAAGGAAAACCAGTGCTGCACATTTTTCCCCTTGGTTTCATTCATAGTAACCACAGTGGTGGTGGATTAAGGATTGGATTTGTTGATCTCAGAGGTCCTTTCCAACCTGGCTGATTCTGTGGTTCCAGTCTAGGGACAGAGCAGCAAAGCTGTTCTAGGCTAGAGGTATTTTTACTGATTTTCAACTATGATACTCATATGTCCAGTGCAAAAATGAGACACTGAGAGGGTATCTTTAATTCTAGGGGAAAGGCCACAGTTTGTGTTGATTTTGAGACTGATAATGATGTTATTTGTTTATGGATTTGTAGTTCCCATTTACTTCACTTTTTTAGTGACAAATGCATTTTGGATATGGAAGCTCAGTATACATCAGTTCCATTTTGTAAACTATCTTACTAGTTTTCACATTCATAGGTAAAAAAATTTCACCATAAATATTTTCATGGCACAAATGGTTAATTGTTTTACAAGTCTAATCTTTGTGGGTGGTTTAGAGGTTCAATTACCCACTGAAATGGAGGAAATAAACGTCCTTGAGGATTTGTATTTGGATCATATGACATTGTGGGTCTCCAGTCATTGTTAATAATTCTTACATCTGTGCAGGGTACACCAGCAATTGAGGCTGTGCAGCCTTTGAGAATGTAATTCAGTATTAATTCTGATACCCTTGTAGAAACATTTAAAGTTCTTTTATAGAAAATGGCAGAAAAATAAGTCAGGGCAAAGAAAATAACAAATAAATCACTTTTATGATACAATGTGTAATCCCACTTATTAGACTGAGTACTTAGTGTGAAGACTATTGAAATTTTCATGTTTATCACACATGGTTGCTGCTTGCTGCTGCTTGGGTTGCATTCCACATTTGCACTGCAGGAATGTAAGGGGGGTAGATTCCACAAAAACAGAAAGAAGCCAAAACTACAAGGAGAGAGAAAAGAACAGAGAATCAAAATGATGAAAGAATGAATGTGGTCAAATTCCAAGCTTTTTATTGTAATTATCTCTGCCCTTATGGTGTATTAGGAAATAACATGGGGTGGTCCTTCAGTGTGGGAAATGCAGTTGCTCTGCATTTTGTAGATTTGAATCATCTTGCCATAGAAAACAATGGATACCCAGGATACAGAGAGTTTAATCCTCTGAAATTAGATAACCTACTTCAGTACTTAGGGTTTGTGAGCAAAAGGTGCCAAACTTTTCTCCCTTGTCAATGCTTCAAATCTTGACACGTATGAGAGCAACTAAACTCCTAAAATGAGCAGTGTTTTCATCAAGGGAGCACTGAAGATGAGTCTGTAGCACAGCAGTTTTATTTTTGTCTGCCTTCTTTGGATGTAGCACATCAGACGCTGCTTTTTGCTCTGTTGGTTCCCTCTTTCTATAGCATCCTCTTCCAAATGAATTCTGTACCAAGTATCAAATTGTTAGAACCAGCCTTCTTTTTCCCTAATTTCCAGCCAAACAGCTCGCCTCAGACTTCACCCCATATTCACTGCTTACAGTAAATGCTCTTTCTGTTTAATTTTTGGACTTCTAATGATTTTTATGTAGATTTTTTTTAAAGTTTGAAGTTAAAATTTGCAAGACTACAAAATTTTCTTGTAGAAAAGAGGTGACCTCCACCTGCTACTCAACTGCTGCTGCTGTGCCATAAGAGTGTGCTCCTGCCCATTCTCCATTTTATGGTGTAGCTACTCAAAATCCTAAGTAAAGAAGAAGGCTACAGTTTTCCCTAGTCATGTGTGCCATGCATGGCAGTGCTTATAGCTGTTTTTACAACCTGTTGTCCCTAGGGATGTCCATTTGTATGCCGTGCCCATTTCTATCACAGTTGTATTAATTACATTTAATGTCGTTTTGATCTAAAGTAGCCCAGCCTTATTTCAGAGAACAGAGAGTGTGTGTTGTAATGAGGCTTGAGTACAATTGATCTATGACTTGGATATAAGGGATTCTTAAGGGAGTTTGCTGATTTATGTAGGAGACAGATGTCTGTGGCCATGAGGAATCACCAGTTTTTATTACCTATCAATCTCATGGAAAACCTATGGTAGCAAAATCTCCTGCAGTAGTTATCTAATCTGTTGAATTACAGATTAATGAAATGAAAACAGAAGAGGAAAATATACTTTTAAGAGTGGACGACAGTATCAGAAGAAGAATACAGACTATTCAAAAGGATATACAACTGCAATCTGAAGACAACAAAAGGATAAATAATTTCACACAATTGTTGTCTTAATCCATTTCAGTATGTTTATGGGTTTAAATGGCAAAAACCTATGGATAAATGGTTTTGTAAATTAATAGAGCAATGGAGCATATATGACTACTACCAAAAGAGAAAAAAAATAGGACATACCATTTAGAATATCACACACTCTTTTTTAGAATGGTCTTAGGATTTAATGCAGTTGAAGTTTAATTTTGCTTTATTAGATCTTTATTTCCACATGTATGGAGTTCAAAAGAGGCTACTTAATGAAATATATTAGTAAGATCAAAAATTAGTAGAAAAAAATTGTACATTACATGTAGCTATGACTTATTTATGATGACTCTGTCGGGAAACTGCCAGTCTTTACATGGGGGAGAAAATATTTTGAAAGGTAAAAAAAATAGGCACAATATCTCTTCTATCAGTTTATTTCTAAGCATCCAATTTTTATTGTGTTCATTGTGCTTCTTTGTCCTTGCAGCTACTGTGGAGGGATATAAAACAGGAAGACTTTTCATAAAGCAAGTTGCATTTATCTGTACATAAAAAAGAAAATACTATTGAGGTGACCGTGTGTGTCAGTGCATCACTTTATTTCCACACCACCTGCTGCAATTAAAAATGAAATCACCAAGCAGCAAGTACAGTAACTTCATCAACCAGCTGATATTATAATTAATGACTATAGAGTCTCTATTATTGTGTACTTCCAAGGCATCAAGTGGAAAGCTGTCGTAGTGCTTTAAATAATGAAAAAGTTTCAGGCCTTGATAAATGGCTCAGTTGGATGCAGTTTAGAAAGTTGAGAGCATATGCTTCTGTCATTAGAAACTAAGGACCCTCGTTACCCTTGCTATAACTCTTCAGATTCATCTGAAACTCTTTGATCCGCTCATGTACTTACACTGTGTTTAAAATGCAAAAGTGTAGAAAAATATGGTGTGCATAAGATATTCAGTTAGTAGGAAGAAAGATTAAAATAAAGCTACTGTTCATTAACGTCTTTGTTTCAAACCTATTGAGAAACATAGCATTAGTGTGTACCCACATTTCTTTTGAAATGAGAGTAAGCAAACATTTTTCTTTGATTCCTTTGAGATTTTTCTTTTAAGAAACAATTGAAATCCAATAAAGAAATGTGCTTCAGAGAATGCCTATGAAGATATTTAACTGACTTAATAGAGAAATGACAGCCAAGGGTATTTGTTCTTGCAGTCTGTACTGCAACACCATGGTATTCTGCAATGATGGGTATAGCGTGAGTGTAAAGAGTAAAGTTCTGAAGCAGAAATTTTGGCTGTTATTGGTGAGACAGGTTTAAACAATAAGAAATTTTAACAGGCAAGCTATTGGTGAATTACTTTTCTGATCAGTATAGTTTTGGTGTTAAAGATCATATTTTAACTGCAAACTAGTACTTATCTTTAGCTAGTATTTATTTTTCTTCTTACTCTGGAACTTTTATATAATGTGTTTGCTTCTGAGGATATTTCAGAGCTGAAATGCTTTGCTTGGCAGAGCATGTCACAGATAGAGAAAATTTTATCTAATCCCTGACTCTCATGTTTGTCATTTTGCTTTGTTTCATGTAGAGCAGCTATGTGCCAGAACCATTTTTTGAAACTTTTATAAAGGAATTATATTTCTTCCAAACTACTGAATTAAGATAAAGAAACATGTGAATATGTGGATGAGTGTGTAACCAATGACTGAAATAAAGATTTCTTCCTCTCTGCCATATGAACATAGGAGATAATGTAGTAAGTGAATGTGGTTTTCCCCTCTGCATTTTATTATTTAGAATTTAGTCTTTAGAATTTCCCCTTCACGAGCATCCAAACGCACCCAAGCCCAGTGCCTGGGAGTTATGGGCAAGCATTTACCAGAAGAATATTGTAGTCCAAGAACTTCTCACTGGCAAAGATGTCTGTTCAACAACCTGGTGCTAAATTAAGGCTTGAAATAAAACAGACCTATGAATGGATGGAAACAGATGTGAAAATTCTGCATGTGCAAGGAATGAGCTTTGTGTTTATCTGTTATGTGGACACTATTAAGCTCTAGTAACAAGAGCAGCAGTCTGTGAATTTCTTGGATTCTTCATCTTTGCCTTGGTTTTTTTTTTTTTTTTTTTTTTTGGTGGGTTTTTTTGTTTTGTTTTTTTTTTTTAGCAAGAAGGGCAGTTGAGTGACTGCTTTATAATGTTCATCTCAGAATATTTACAAACTGTGCAATTGGTTAGACAGATGCAAATGAAGTGCTGATGCAATGGGTCCATCTCCACTTATTTCATAGGTGTACCTGCTTGTGTGAGGTGTCTACTTGTTTTAAATGCTGAATATTAACTAGGATGTTTGTACTTTAATATAATGATCTCATATGGCCACAGCATCTTGGCAAATTAGATTAAAGCTGGAGGACACAGGACTTGATCCATCTTTAAATTCATGGTGTGTGAAAGTTGCACTTCAGACAAGTGTTAGGCTAATTGCTTCCCTGGCTGGTGATTTTAATAAGTTATAAACAGAAATATTTATCTCGGTGTGTTAAGTGGCTAGTAGGCTGAGAAGAAAGATAGCAAAGACATTCATAGATGTTAATTTTGCATATATTCAAAATATTGTCAGATTGTGCTATTAGGTTCCTAGGTTTCTTACGTATTTCAGGACTTCTATGCCCGTGCTAGTAAATGAATTTTTTATTTCTCCATTGTACACAGTCTTGAATTACTGCATCATTAGCTTGGGCACTTAAAAGTACAAGAACACTTGAAAGCAAAATCCAAGGATAGATATTCCATAGCACGTCTTACAATCTAAATATTGCTCTTAGTCTAATCGAAGCAGCAAGAGTAGTCACAGCAGTTGATGGACTATTTTTCAAATTGATTTAAAAAATGTATTTAAGGGGATGATCTTCTACTCTAGATTACCTATTGATTTTTAATATGAAAAGCTCATTATATAAGCAGTAACTGCATATAAAAACCTAGCAAACCTTTGCATAAATCCTTTAATTGAATTTCCAGAGCCTGTGGTTCTACTTTTTTTTTTTTTTTTTTTTTTTTTAATTAAATCTATTTCTTTTTTTAAGTGTTACTGTGTAATTTGCATGCTGTGAAGTGGCCCTGTCCCAGATAAAGTGCCATTGATCCTTATTAAACCTCACCTCTGGGCTTGCTCAAAACTAACTGGAAAAATTAAAGTGTTCATGCTGCAATGCACTTATTGCTTGTGTGATAGGATTATGGAAAAAAAGAATAACATTAATTTCCAAGAGAGAATTTATAATGCAAGATTTTATTTTTTTCCCAATTTGATAATTAATAGCAAAATCATATCCTAAATATAAATTGTATTTGAGTCTGCAAACTGCAGTAATAATTAGGAAAGATAATATATACCTGACATAAAACCATGATGTTGGTATATTAATTCTTTTTAAGTGTCCAAAATGATTATGGATTCAGCCCAACAGCTTAAATTGAGATTTGAGAGAGGAAAAAAAAATCTGAAACCCATACAGTACCTGATATTAATAACTGTTTTCATTTTATTTCTTGGGTTTAATATGTGAAAAAGGATAGTCTGCAACTATTCATGCTACACCATTTTTATATTAGAATTATCATGAGAATGAACAGTATGTAAGTTATAATACTATTTTCTATTTTTTTGAAAATACCTAACACTTTTTATTTGAAAAGCAATAAAGTCTCCTAAAGAAATATTAATAATCAATAGGAATACAAAGTATGGAATATATTAACAGAGTTATAAAAATGTTTGCAATATGACTCAAAATGAAAAACACAGCGAGTTATGTATGGTTTAAAGTCTAATCAATTTTGAGGTTGCATGGGAGGTTATAAATGATAAACACAAGTAGTAGCTCTTTTAGTAAAGACTGTTACAAAATATACTGTATTTATGGTCGATTCCATTCTTTTTATAGATCATTAATGTAGGAAACACAGTGTATCTATCTTCTTAGATAGTTAAAAATCCCATTAAATGATATTTGTAAATGGAAATTTTGAGCTCATTTTATGTGCTGCTTTCTATAAACACATGCTGTACTGAAAGTGAACGTAGCAGCAGAGCTGAGACCATGGAACTTATATTCAAGAATGTTCCAGATTTGTAAGGGGAAGCTGGTGAGTTTTCCATTTTCAGCAAAATATGTTGCTAAATCTGTTGTGTTTAGGGAAGTAGTGCATCACATTATGTATTGCCTGATATGTGCAGCTAGGCTGGAATTGTCAGTTGTAGCACAACCTCATTCCACAAGGAAAGCTTTTGTTTAAGAACATCTCATCTACAGAGCAGTTACTGTAATTTGCATTTTGCACTTTGCTTACTTAATACAAGCCAGCTTAAATGCTACTTTCTCACTGATCTGAAAGTCATCAAATTGTGTTTAACTGCATTAGCTGCTAAATCTATTCTGCATTTGCTTTAAAGCTCTTATATTGCTTTTATGTAGGCACTGATTATTTCAAAATCAGCCTGTAAGTCTTGTTTTGTATACCCACTGAGATAATAACATGAAGTAAGTCATATTTACTCTTTTTTTTTTTCAGTACCTCCTTTGTGCATTTGACAACACTGTCCTTGTTTCTCCTGCTAAATCAGTTGATCGAGCTTTAAACTTTTATTTTGCTTCATATAAGAGCTACCTTATAGCTACTGGAATTCTTTGCTGCATATAGTATTCTTTAGTGGGCTAGGTTTTTCTACTGTTGAATCCTTCAGGAAAAAGAGAAGGTAGACAGAAATAGGGGAGTAAGTGAGTTGGAAGTTGGGTTGAAAAGATATCTGGGGTCTTTCTAGTAAATGAGCATGAAGCTGGGTTGGTACCAGTGAGTTGAGCTGTGAGTGAGCAGCACTGGGCTGAGTGAGGGTGGCTGGAATGCCCCATTCAGCAGCAAGGACATGCAACTGTAATGATTATTTCTTCTGCAGTGTTGTGAATTTTGCACTAAAATGTGTTTTTTGTGTGTCACTCTCAACAGCTGTCTGCTTCCCTCTTCTCTGCAAGGGCAATGTTGTCTTCAGCTTTGGGACATAGGTGTGTTTGAGTTCCCTCCATCAACAGGCAAACAGGTGGCTGAAGCAAAGCATTTTCTCCAAATTTTTCTGTTAGTTTAAGATGAATGTGAATGACTTGTTCACCATTATCATCATTATTTGTGTTCCTTCTTGATGTGGTCCAGCAGTTTTCTTTTGGATTATTTCTTCCAAGAGAAGCAGTGCCATATTGCTCTTTGAAACCTCTTTCTGTTCTGCCTTCGGTACATCACAAGCATTCTGAAATAATGCTTTTAGGAAAAAGGTTTTAAAATTCTTTCCTGGTTGTTTGTCAGTGGATTTGTTGTAGTTTCCTAATGCTCTTTAGTGAAGGAAGTAAGTGACACTGATCAGTGAAGGTGGACAGTAAGATTTATAATGTATTTGTGCTAGCTGATTGCCAACAGAACTGGCCTTTCCCAGCGGTGCTGTACGCATACTTGGAAAATCAATAGGGATTAGCCTATGACCCCCTTCACATACTTATACTGTGGTCTGCATTGCTTACCAATATTTCATCTGTTTCACTTAAATGCTGTTACTTACTCAATAACGTGTGGCTGTTCTTGCAAGCTACTAATTAATTTTTAAAATGCAGTATCACTTGAAGCGGAGATAAAGCACACCTTTAGCATCAGAGTGAGTGGAGGGCAGTAGCTGGCTTAGTGAATTTGCACTTGGTACCTTTAATTAAAAACCCTGCTTTGAAAGATTAAAGGTATACATTCAGATTTAAAATAAATTAAAAAAAAAAAAGTACTGAATTAAGTACAGAGACCTTTCCATGGTGGTTGCCAACAAACTAAATTGCCAGGTTTAACTGGCTACCTACAGTACCACGGGGCATTTGCTGGAACAATTTCACTTGTCAATATGTATGTTTATATTTAAAACATACACATAGGGTACTTATTCTTGGTGATATTTATATATATTGTTTTGTATTACACAAATATTTTGTATGAGGATTAACAATTTCTAAAATGTGCTATGAGAAAAAAAGGTTTTCCTTTATATTTGCTGTTTGTTTAACTTTTGTCCTTGGTTTGCTGGGATTTTTTTTACAGTTTGCCTTAAAAATACTTGATTTTATGTTATTTTTTGCCTCCTGTAAATTGTAGAAGAAAATATTCTATGTTTATAAATTAATATATTTCATTTTTTTTGAGTCTAGGACATAGTCTTGACAGTATGTCAAATGTTACATGAACCAAGTTGTATTTAAAACACTGAGTTGAAAAGCTAAACAGAAGTATCAGGTATTGTTTTTCCTTGAGTAGTTTAATGAAATATTATTTTTTAATATATAAAATTAGTCTAAAAATAGGTGGTTACACAGTGTAAAATTCTCATTTCATTTTCCAGTTTACCACAGAGTTTGCCAAAATCCAAACATTATAGCCTAAAGCAATTATTTTTGATGTGGTTGTTCTCCCAATAGAGGGTTTTTAAAAATTCACAGTTTCTTATGCAAGTGTACCTATTCCCCAGAGTTACTTATAGTTTCTTATTGATCTAGTAGCTGGTATTTGAATTGGTCGATGTACTCTGTAACTTGTTTAAGATACCCTACCTGAACTATTAGTTTAAATAATATATTCATAAATTGATTAACCATTATAGTAGGAGTTATTAGCTGCATTTTTATTTGTGCAATCCACAAATGGCTCTTAGTACAATAATCATGCATATATAAATAGAGATTTAGTTATAAATTGCAGTATAATAATTATATTGCTAGTAATAGTAAGTTTCTGCAAGCAGGAATCGCCCTTTCTCTACATGGGCAGCAAAACTCAGGGTGTTTATTTAATGTGGCTCAAGTAATTGTAAATATTGATGTGCTTCTAAGCCCAGTTATGGGAAAGAAGTAAAAAAATGCAGCTTTTGTTGGTGAGAGCAGATATGTCCAAGGTCTGGTGTGTTTGGGTGTGACCAGGTACAGGGTGACCTGAGCAAAGCATCACGAGAGGTTTTTTGGCCACAGGTGCCATTGCAGAAGAGGTGTCCCTACAAAGGCAGGAAGGTGGAAGTACAGGAGCTTTAAGGTGTCTTTCAACCCAAATCATTCTAGGATTGTACGAGCTGACTTACATGTCCTCATTTGGTATTTTCTTGCTTTTCAAAGGTCTGTGTTGCTAGCAAAATACATATAGATCGTACAGTTGCTGTAACTGGGGGGTGATGGTTAGACTTGGAGCTTGAAATTATTATGAGTAAGGAGTAAAGATTTTGTATGTTATTTTATAATCTATATCTTAATGTGTATAATAGGAATGTGCTCAAAAAATTGGAAGAGCAACCACTGTAATTTTCATAACAAAGATCCTTGTCTGGCTCACAAAGGAGTCAGTGTGAATCTTTCTGACTACCACAGTGGGCATGGACCACAGCCAAAGTTTTATTAGAAAAAGAAGTGTTCTACAGAAAAGGTTCGTGCACAGAGAGGGAACTGGAAAAATCTCTTTTACCAGAAGTCTCAGGACTCACTTTCTGAGGTCTCAGGTTTACTTTGCTAAATGGTGGACTGACTTTAAACAACTTCCACTTTGATTTAATTCTAAATTCTGTGAACAAATGTGAACACAGATTACATATAATTGCAATCTTACCACCACACACGTCAAATTAATGGCCTCCTTTAGTTAATAATCTTAGTGTAGTATGGAAAATCACACACCTCACATTTCAGTTTATTTCCTGCATAAACTATTGTCAGGATCCTTGGACTTTTGCATTTCGCAGACAAATAACTAGTGGAGCTTTTTCATATTTTAGTTCAAAAGCCATTTTGTTTCACCACATGCTCTTTCTGCTTCATAAATTCTACTTTAAAACATTCGACAACCTGCTAAATTAATATATACTGTGTTCTTTCTTTAATGGGTAGGGGAACTTGTCTCACAGCAGTGCATTTGTTCAGCTCTGTTTTGAAAAAGTGCTGCCTGCCGTGTGAAGGACATCTGCTCACACATGAGTGATTGTGCTTTTGATTCGGAGCAGCACCTTCACTTTAAATGCTGGCTGCAGATGAAAGGAACAGATTGCTGTGGTACCTCTTTTGTGAGGATTCCTCTACCCAGCATGTGGCTTCATACATTATTGAGAGCAAATCCACTTTATGCTACCACTCCTCACTGCACTTATTTTGCCAACCTTATTCAGAATGTCAGCAAGGATCACTTTTCTACAAAGGAATAAAAGGCCAGTTAGGAAGATTAAGCAGATAAATTATTTACAGTGTTTAATCATCATTGCACAGGTTTATTAAACTTCACGGTTACCTGGAAACCTAAGCAGGTGCTGGAAAAAAGTCCAATAAAGTTAAATAAAAACAGTTTTGCGTAAAATGAAATGCTTTTATGTGTGCCATGTTAATATAAACGTCCAGGGGTTTTTGGTTGAGTGCCAAGCTTGACATGCATTTGATGTTGTGATTATTTTTTTTTTTATAATCCAGTCCTAGCTGAAGGCATATTATGATAGGAGATCCCATAGAATTCTCTGCTGAGTTGAGCAGTAGCCTGGTATACTACTAAGCATCCTAGACAATAAACAGATGTACAAGTTTTGTTTTGAAATTTACCAAAGCTTCCCCTTTTTTAGGTAACAAGGACAGCTAAATTTGGTAGCAAAAAGCCCACAGTATGAATTAGAGTAATTTTGTAATTTTCTTTAATGTTTATACTGAATAAATAAGTTTGTTTCTTCTTCTCATGAATTGACCTAAATGTTGTTTAACCAGAGAAGTGAGAATTTTCATTTTTGTTTTTTAAAAATGTATTTAGCAGTAAAACTGTTGCTGTCTAGCAAGAGCTTCCCCATCTCTGTATGCTGTTCACTAATTTAAACTAATGAGCTCCATTAAAGATCTGCCCACATCGTTGCAAAGAACCACCTATTAATCTGTCATCTTTGAATAGGCTGAGAAAATTAAGACCACCAAGCAACCATGAATTTGAAAATGAAAAAGGCAGTATCAAACCTATTATATTCCAAATATGAGAGCCAAATAGGTAGCAAGTAACTGGTATTACTAAAAAGAAGCAGACAAATCCCATTGATTTAGTTCAGTAAAATAGCCTAGAGTGTATCAGGGTAGGTGTGGGCTGAAATCTTGGCTCTTTTAAGGTCAAGTGAGCTCAAGTGTTCATGTCAATATAAGGTCCATTTAGATCTTCATTCTAATGTTTACATTTCTGATTATATGAAGAAATCTTCATCTGTTTATGGGGAGGCTCTTCTATCCTTCTTTGATTTTGTGGTTTTCTTGGTATATAACCACCTATTTTAATAGGAAACTGGTGACCATCAAAACACACGAAGAGTTGCCCTCCATAGCAATAGCAACTTGGATTTATTCTAGGTGGGATACTTTGTGTGGAAACTAGAAAAAACTGTTGATAGTTATCTGGTAGAATAATTCTGGGTTTAATTCCCAGCATGAGAAATTAATTGCAGGAATTAATACCCATGGTTCACATTGTTTTGATTATTTTTTTTTTTATTATTATTATTCCAGAATAGTAGATTTCTCATTCCTGAGTCTAACTCTACGAATCAGACCTCTGTTGAGAATACTCACACCTACTCGTCTGAAATCTGTGTTAAGGGATATTTTCTGTTGCTTAAAGCATAAAAAAAATTAGCATTGCATGAAAACAATTTGATTTTTAATTCTAATTTTAATTTTAATTCTTTTTTCCATCTGAGGCCTTCTTTTTATAAAATAAGCATCCATAGCTTGCTGAGGTGTCTTGATCTTTGATCCCTTTTTGTAAATTGCCCTCTTGTTTGGACAGGGAAGACAGAGGCTGGGGAAAGATTTCAGTGCATCTTTTGAGGATTGGATGAATTTTGGCATTTTGTTTTTTTTTTTTTTTTATTATCAAGCCACTTTTTGTATGTATGACATTTCACTATGAGTGTCATTAGTAAGTTAGCTGCTAACAGGTGGAATATTGTTGTTGATAATAAAGAGTTTGTAATACTTGGGGCTATAGTTAGTTGATACTAATTTTTGTATTCCACTGGGTAAGCTTTGACAAAGACCTATCATTTCCCAAATAAGCCATATTTTAAGAGAACATCTGTTGAAAGAAGCAATTTAAAATCTCCTTAAAATCCAAAATGTGAGATTTCTGCCACAGGAAAAAAGAACACTTATTAGAGTTCTTGCTTAAAAAAAAAAAAAAAAAGGCATGGTACTGCTGGACTACAGTGAGAAAATATACCCACATTTTGGGGGCTTAACATGCTTAAGAATATGAAATATGAATGATGAGCCATTTACACCTATTTTAACATATTTCTGTAGGTCAGCCTGTTTTTGCTAAATCTTCTTTTGGGACTTCGCTATCTTTACTGATTATTTAAATTCAACTTTCTTACATGATTTGAAAAGATCTGACCACATGGCTCAAGCAAGCCAGTGCTTCTTAGGGTACAGCAGGGAAAATGGTGTAGCCTCAAATCTTGTATATTTAATTAAAATAGCTACTGTATGGAGTAATAGTATTTCCACACTGGAATTCCAGTAATTCATTAGCTTATTTCTTTCTGGAAAATTGCAAATTTATTCTTTATAGAGATCAGGCATAAAAGCTGTCTGTTTCACTAATGTGGAAAATGTTTTCCTATTACACTGTCTCCATGCAAATAACAAATTAATGCAGCTTGTAGAGGAATCTAATCACTGTAATTCAACATTCAGGGGAGCAAAAAATGATCGTACTTGTCTTCACTCTTCCAAGAGTGACACCAGATTTTAGTTTTTTAATGCATGGCCTATTTAGCTCATTAGTTTTAATATACAGGTTTAAAAGTCTTTCCTTGAGCAATATCATCAAAACAAGATGTTAAGCTCCCCAAGTCTGTAATCTCATATCAAGATGTGCAGTTATCCTGATATTTTATGCTTGGTTTTATCTTTATGCATGAGTCTACTATTGTATTTTCTCTTTGAGAGATTTAATTTATGCATTGGGTCATTACAGACATTTGCCCATACAGAGGGACCCTGGGGATAAGAATGCATTAAAATCAACTGCCCAACCCCAGTATTTCTGGTGATTAGAAGTCTTAACTAGGCTGCTCAACACCCTAATTTTAAAAAAATGCGTAAGTTTACTAAACTTCTTTCTTATCTAGGTCAGAAATCAGCTACTTCTCAACTGGTCTTAAACTACTCTCAACCTTACTTGCTTCCACATCTTTAATGCCTTCAAAAACTTTTTAGAAATATCTTCTATTTCTCTCCAACCACATTCATTCCGTGGCCTTTCTGTTACTTTTGAACCTACTAAGGCCTTCTTGTTCGTTTGTTGTTTTTTCTTTTTTTTTTTTTTGCAGTGTTTTGTGTAAGCTGTCTCTTGTTTCTCACTGCAGGCACTTTGTGCACTTGTCTTATGTTCCAAAATGATTTAGGGTGAGAAAAGTTGTGGTGATCTGTTGACTCTGGGAACACTGCAATTGCCCTCTCACGCTGTTTTTTATTCGTTTTACCTGTTCTACCTTGAAACCCATTAAAAAATGTAAAATATAAAAGCAAAGAAAAAGAGAAGACTTTTTTCACTGAAGGACCTCATGCAAAAAGATCCATCAGTTTAACTGAATAAATGGTTTTGTGAAGAAGTGGAAAATGGTTTGGATTTTTTTTTTTTTTCAAAGCTGGTTCTTTTTCAAATCCTACCTTGAATTAAAATGTCTTGGTCAGAAAGAATCTTCCTCCACAGGTCAGGCTGTTGCCTTGTTCAGCATCCCAGCACTCATTACTTAAACCAAGAAAAACACGCAATTGGACTTCAATGCAAGGTTCTGCTGGGGGTTTTCTTGAATTTTTCCTGTCCTCAGTGGTGTGTTTCCCTGCCCCATTTAGATACTGTCTGTTCAGCAGTGGAGGAGGACATTCAGTCATTCTTGTCAGTTTGTTCTGAGATAAGAACCTGGGCTCATCTGACCTACTCTGTGGCTCTGTGACAAATGAAGTAAAATCAGTCAGAGATCAATGAGCGACGTTTCCTTTGCTGATGAGTGGCTTTGTACTTTGTTTGCATGCACAGTGGGTGGCAGAAGTATTTAGTTATTTATTTTGGCTTTGAAAAGTATGCTACTTTTTAATGTTCTTTCTGAGCTTTTTCTGCACTTTCATTTGAACTGCATTGTCTCCTCAGTTTCTGCCGTAGTTCAGTGGGCAGCGTGGATGAACACTTGTGCTGTACATCATTTTTGCTTGCTGTGCTTTCTGCCCCTTGTTTGGCAGGGGGCTGGTAAAAGGATCCTTTACTGTTCTTCCAGATGCTGTGTGTCCCCGGAGGACTAGGAGGAACTTTCTGTTCCCTTGACTGACTTAACTAGTCAAAAACAGTAGAGAACTGAAGTTAATAAATTATTTTCATTTTCTACCCTTTTCTGTTTGTCTAACAGCTGTTTTGGCCACGCCAAAACAAATTTACAAATCCATCTGATCTGTAAAAATGCTGTGATCTTTGCAGGTTACTGTCACTGGGTTACTGCCACTGGCTGCATTGTTTCAGGGCTATATGTGTGTGTATTTCAATGTGCCAATATCATCTGGGTGCCACACTGAAATAGGTAAAATATTGTTAGGGTTATTTCTGCTATACCTTACAGAGGAGGGCTTCAGCCTTACTGTTTAGAAGGAGGTATGGCTTTGTCAAAACTTCCTCAGATCAAAATGCCTGTGGAAGAGCAACACATCTGTGGAAATGTACAGGATCCAGCTGAGCTGAAAGCATGGGAGCAGTTGGGACTGAGCAGGGAATAACTTAACAAGAGGAATAGTTTGGTGGCAAAGGGGTGTGAGTCTTAACAATATTAACCCGTGGTTGGGAGGTGGATGCACAGCTCTTCCTATAACAATCATTTGAAAAAGCTCACTCCCGAAATCTAGAAAGTCATAGTTCTTTGGAAATGCTAAGTGAAATTGTGAAGTACATTTTTTCATAAAACGTCTCTTCCCCAAAGGGTTGTGTTTTTTTCTTTTACCAAAGACAAAAACCCAAACAACCCAAAATCTAGAAAACAAACTCACTTGAAATCAATCAAATTAATTGTTAAAACTTGGCAACATTGGATTCTTTTTAAACTTGTTTTCTGTATGTTACGTGATTTCCATGTTGCACTGAAAAATATGACAAGGTGATGGAACTTGTATATACACAATATAGCAAAGACCCAAAACACCTGCCTTTTTTTTTTGTTTCTTTATTTTGTTTTTGGTAGGAGCTCAGGTTGTACAGTTAGCCACACAGTTATAAGATTTTACCTATATGTAACTTTTTAACAGCTCCTTGACTGATAAATTATACCAAGGAATTCAGAGCTGAGTGGAATACAGACGAGCAGAAAAACTGCTCACATTTGCTATTCTGTAAGTTGGAGATTACATGGTCAGATTTCATGGAATACTCAGAAATGATGCTGTGGGCACATGTAAACCCTCATCTGCTGAGTCTCAGTCCTTTTATATTTGCAACAGACAGTGCAGGCTTGTCAAGGATTTTCCCAAAATAAAATTCAAATTATGATTTTTAGTCTCCTAACAAAGAGATGGAAGCTTAATAGATTCTTCTGGCAGAAAGGATAGGTTGTGTCCTAATACACTACATTTCTGAACTTGCAATTTATTTAGTAATTAAAAATAATGTTTTGCATAGCCTTGCATGCAAAATCCATTTTCATCTTTACCGAAAGTACAAAGCATCTAAGTGTATTGTACAAGTAATGGGATGAGCAAAATTCTCAAAAACTTGAGGGACCATAGTATTTGAAGTTGTAACTGTCAAATTATTTAGCTGCTCTTCTTTCTGACAGATGATCTTATTAAACAGCATGTTTTCTGCAAGAAAAGCCAGAAAGAGCAAAAATATAATCTGTAAATTTCTTGTTGGTGTTTCCTCAATTTTTTAGAGACACATAAACCCAGCATTTTTTCATAATATTTCATTAAATTTGCAATGCTTCTGTAATTTCCCTTCTGTATTCCTAGAAGCAATTTATTCCAATTCTGTTTCATTTAGTTTATTTTGGGCAGAAAATGCTGAAGTTTTTGCTGGTTTACTTATAAGAAGAAGCTGATCCACATCTTGCTAATTACTTTCCTTGAGTCACCAGACTTTCCCAGTGCACAGATGTGTTATCAGGGCACTCAGTATTCAGTGTAATCCATGTACCTGTATTCCCATTATATGTTAGCTTTATGCATGCCTGAAGTACTTGAAAGTGTCTCAAACAGGACAGTTTTCTCAACAAGGTACCCTAAAGTAAGCATGAACTAAAATCCTTCCATCCTCATGTAGGAGTCTGAACTTCAAACAGGATCACTAAATGATTTGCAATGTATATTTCAGTATCCAGAGGTTCATTAAAGTTTCAGTGCTGATGTATGAAAAATATGATTTATTGGTAAAAAAGCATTCACACCTTACATCTTAAAAGCACAAATATTAACTTGCTTTTTTTACATAAAATATATGGGTGTGTGAAATGGTGTACAAATGAATTATCTCTCACACACCAATTTTTTAAGGTGTTTGAGCTTTTCATGCCTCAGGGAGTGGCTAAAACAACATATTGCTCTTGGCTACTGGAAACTGCAGCCTCTTCCAAATGGGAATACATCGTGTGGGGAACTCTGTAAAAGCTTGAATCAGATAACTTTAATAGCAGTAGTGCCCCATTTCAGGAAATTCCTGATGTGACATTAGATTCCATACTGCTGGCATATTTATACTAAAATAAAACTAATTGAAAGAATATGTTGGCCAAACCATGTTCACATTTGAAATCTATTAGTTCGCTTATTGAAGGAGTAAATATCCTGAAAGCACTTAAAATCATCCTGAGAAATTTTGTTTATTCTTTGTGGATCAAGCTGATGCTTCATTATAGAAAACTGCAGGATACCCATAACAAATATCTGAGGGACAATCAGATTCATAGTCTGGTTTTAAGCTGTTAGACCAATTTATGCCAGTATCTTATAAGCAAAAAGACACTTAAGAAAGGATAAGTTCATACAGCTTATCTGATATTCAAAAACCACTTATAAAATTAATTTGTATGGACACAATGTTTTTAAAATAAAATAATAAACATTGATTATTTTTCCCTGTTTAACTTCTCTGTCGGGTGTTAGCAGCCAACTTTGACTTTTGTTCCTATGTTTATTGTCAGGTTATAAGAACGAAGTAAATACTTCAGTCTTTATGTCAACTACCAGGAGGGGAATAAAAAAGTGACCTCCATATGAAACACTGTCCTGTGTTCAGTAAAAACTCTAAATCGATTTTTTCGAGGACACATGTAGAAATAGGAAGTTCCTTTCAAATGCATACATCTTGTGGATAATATGCCCTGTCTACACACTGCATGTGGGTATGATTTAGCATTGTATTTACCATAAGGGTGAATTCCTTGCAGAAGGCTCAAGGATTTGGGGCTCCCATCCCATGGTGCTGGCGGCTGCTCTCAGCCCTTCCTGCCTCATCTCCATGACCAGGGCTGTTTGGTACTTTGTTTCTTATTAAAAAAACAAAACAACAAAAAATAATAATAATCATACTTGGTAGATAAAGCTGAAAGCAGTAAGAAGAATCTTGCACTTGACAGTTTTAGTAAATTACTGTTGTAAATAGAGGTGTGCAGTGGAATTATGCATAGGTAAATACTGTGTTGAAAATACTTCAAGATTTGAGGAAGTATGTTCTTCAGGAAAACCTTGTTCTGGTTTCAAGCAAGGGATTTGCTTACTGTGTGTGGGTTGTACCCAAATTTCTGACTGCTGCCTTTGTCATTCTCACTGCAAACTTCTCTCTGTGCTGGAGTTAAGACTGATACACATTTAGCTTTAATAGCAGCTCTTGTCTCATTAGGCAGAGTGCTTTATATCTATTTGAGAACTGTGAAAAATGTCTAGCATGGTCAGAGACTGCCTTTTTCATTGCAATTTGTAAAAGCAAATGTTTTGATCAATATTTATGTAGAATTTAAATTTTTTGTTTATTTTTCAATATTTTGTTTCATACTCAACAAAAAATAGCATGACTGAGTGTTAGTGTTGCAAGAAACATCTGCAATAAAATCTGATTTTTTTAATCATCTGATGGAACACCACCAGCTTTTATGCAGTGATGCCACTCTGCATTTTAAGTTTTTCAGTTTCAGTTAGACCCTGAATTTTGTATGTAAACAATGAACACAAATAGAGAAGAGTACTCTGATTGAATAAAAGTCTCTGAGAGACTAATGTGTCATATTGGTCTCTCTGTTTTTTATTTGTACAATTTCTTCAAATTGCAAGCCTTTGGTTTTCAGCTTTGTGCGTTTTGTATTGGAGTTCCAGCATAACCAATAATCCAGAGACCTTGGTGTGCCCTGTTAATTCAGATTCTTTGCTGCTGATGTTTCCTACCTAGCAACGTAAGAAATATCAAACCACACCTGAATAAAGCATCCTATGGATTTAATTAAGGAACCTTCTTCAGCTGTCACATTCTTTTACATTTGCTACATACTTCCTCTCTTCTTGTGCAAGGGTGTGGCATTGTAGAATGTTTTTTTTCTGTCTTCTTCCAGATATTTTTTGTATTTATCCTCTTGTTGCAACTATAGTCTGCTTTTATAAGTTTCAAATTTGTAATCAACCCAAAATGATCTTGTTTTTCTTCCTTCTCTCTAAACCTCCCCTAACCCAGTGTAGCAAACTACCTTCTTACTGGCATCGTAACCTCTCTGCATGTCTCTTAGAAATCTTTCATTCTCCTGAATGCTTCATAGTGAAGAAAATTGGCTTGCAAGCAACCCTGCCCTTGCTGTGCTCAATAAGACCCGGCATGTATGCATACTGCTTCTGAATATCTTTACAAAAAAGCTCCAAATCTGGCAGAATTTGCCAATCTCTGGTTTATATCTTTAATTGCCAATATTTGTAGTCCTTAGACATTGTAAAGAGAAAACTTGACTAGAAATTGAAATGGATGTGAAGACATTCCCTGGTTATGCAGCCTGTCACTGATCTAATTTGAACCCAGTTGTTTAGAGAGACTACTTTAGAATTTTATAAATATTGGATAAGAACACTGCCAAACTAAATCAGAATGGGAAGAAACTGAACATTGCTTGTCCTCCTAAAGGGCTCGAGATCTTGTACTTAACAAAAGTGAGTTTTCCATCAAAGAGATGTTTGTTTTAATCTGGAAAAGTTTCTTTAGGAGAGATGTCCACCATTTGGAAAAAACACTTCAAAGTGATTATGCCACCTTATTGCTTAGATATCCTCATATATTTCTTGTTATTCTAGTTGAGTACTACATTCAGACAGAGGTTGCCAATAAAGTTTATTGTAGGAGCTAAGTGTCAATATCTGTAGTACCCCCCGCCTAGGGTGCTTGTAATTAAAATGCCACAGATAGTCTGGGAGAAGCATGAAAATTTGATGGCAAATTGATTTCAGGTTCATCTTGAAATTTGTCCTCAGCTGGACTCAATACTGCTGGCAGACATTGGATGGCTTTTGTCAAAAGGGTTTGCTGGGATGAGACAGAGATGCCTTGATCTGAATATTAAATACAGTGCTCTGCTTATGACAGTTTGCTCACTGCTAACGTGTTCCTTTTTTCTGTGCATTTTATTGTGTGGAGAATGTTTAGAGTGGTATTGTTTTGTTTTACTTAAGAAATTTATTTCCTTACAAATATTTTGGCACAATTAAAGAGCAGACTTACAATATTAGCTTCAAACCTAAATATATGGCTTCAAAACTTCTGAATACTATAGATGTTCCCAAGATTAGGCTGAGCTGCAAAAAGAAAATGTGTCTGATAAGGCAGTAGGTAAAATTTGTGTAATTGGTGATGTTAGAGGAGGGAAATCCCATGTAAAGGAATTTTTATTTAAATGAAAGAAATTTTTTTTTTCTCTCTCAAGTAGTTTCATTTATAGAGAAAGTACTGGGAGCAAATATATCTTTGCTGCTGTCAAGTTAGAATCTTACTGTAAGTCCAGTATAGACCTTTATTTTCATAGGTCTGCTATGATCTATGACATCTACCATTTTACTTCATTTTTATTTTGAAATACCCAGCTGTTCTCTCTAAGCATTCGAAATCCATTCGTTGTCTTCTCCTTCTCCTCCCTGAAATATTTAAAACTAAAATAATCAACAGTTGCACTAGAAGGAGACTCTCTTTGGTGCCTGAGAGCCAAACTGAAGTATTTGATCTCATTTCAAGTGGTCAGTTTATTTCCTCCTTTCCTTACACCAGTGAAACTGTGTTTTTATTTCCAGCTATGATAGATTTGTTCTCTTGGTAAATATTGTATGATACAGGAGTCTTTATTTTTTCATATAATCTTTGTTTACAAAGTCAATACAATCACTTGGAAAATATGTAGCAAACACCACAGTATATTAGAATCTTGTGTATTGTGTTTGCTGTAGGTACAAATTCAATACAGCAACTCTCCAACAATTGACATGTCAAGTAATATATCAGCCCTTGGTATATTACTTTTTGTTCATCCTATTACTACTTATCAAAACCAGCTCCCCACCCACACTCCTCATTAAGGACTGCTGCTGCTTCTGGATGCTGAGCAGACTCAAGTTTTGCTGATGTTAAGTGCAGCCTCTCAGAAGCCTTAAGTAAGATGTGCTTGTAGCAGAACTGGATCCCAAGTTATTTGCACAAAAATCACTGGTGAAAACACTGAATTTTTAATGAAGGAAATAGTTTACATCTTCTTGGAGGAAAATTATTTAAAGAAAAGTAAACAGGTCACATACAAAAATAGTTTCCTACATGTAATAAAACAAATCTAAGTGAAAGGAGACTTTTGTATATACTGAATTAACTTTGCTGTTACTTATTCCTATATGCTTTTCCTGCATGTGTTCTTAGCCTTTTCTCTAAATCATCAATTACCTTGTGTGCCATGCAAAATAGAACAAAGATGGATTGTAAACTGGAGTAACATCAAGTGACCTTCATTCTGTTCCTGACCCAGGTCTGACCTGTTTGAATGACTTTGTACAAATGAATTTCTATCCTAGTTTCTCAGTTTTGCTGTTATAAGACTGCTAAGCAAGTCAATTGCGCTTTTCTATTTTACAGAATGTTTTTAGATTCATAGCTGAAAAGTGCTTTCTGCTTACTATTTGTACTAAATACAAATTTAACTTATTTCTTTTTAGCCATCTTTCCTACCTACTTGTTTTAAATATTTGTTCACTATACTGACCATTTAGTGATATTAATTTTCTTCACAGTAAAAAGTTTTGTCAGTTGAATTGCTGTATATCCTGTGGTGAAAACCAGTTTTATTTTACTTATCCTTTTTTGACTGCTGACAGAACTGTTTTATGTCTCCTTGCATTCAAAGAATTACAAAACACAAGTGCCAAGAGATGACGTTTGTTCTGAAGCTTGGATGCAAGCCATATTTCATCTTGTCCAGTGTTACAGCACTTCTAGAATTCACTGTGTCGTGTGACAAAAGATTGATACTAATGTGATGTATATTTATTAGAGGTAAAAATATCCTTATTTTTGTATATATCTTTGTCCTCCTTTCTTCTTGAGAACTGTGACAGAGGAAATGGTCTGACAGTTCTCCTAGGGAAGCTA
Organism: Phaethornis superciliosus; assembly: GCA_023637945.1. NCBI lineage: Eukaryota > Metazoa > Chordata > Aves > Apodiformes > Trochilidae > Phaethornis > Phaethornis superciliosus. The sequence continues at coordinate 6,066,153 of JAJQWJ010000014.1, read as the reverse complement.
GAACGTATGCTTTCCACCAGACTTGATTAGTGACCACAGATTGATGGAATTTGACATTTTGAATACTGAGTAGATTTTTCTGCCATCAGACACAGCTGAATAGTGTTTGTTTGATGGCACAGTTCCTGTATTTGGTAGCTTTATTGTGATAAAATTAGCCTACTAGTTGTTTCAGTTTGAGGCACTTCTGCCACCACCAAAGACTATCATTTTGCAGTATGTTTTTCTTATTAGGATAGCTTTTTTTTTTTCCAAGTCAGTTAAGAGTATTTAAATTAAAACTTTAGAAGAAAACGCAGTGATATAATTTTACATTTAAGGATATTTAGGTTCTTTTAGGCTGTCTCAGCTTTCCCATGTAACTTTCACTTGCCTCTCTGTTCTTCATTCTAATCCCTCCTTCCTTTTTTAAACATGAAAAAACTAAGAATAAAAATACCTAAAGGTGAAGTAGAATGTGTGTTTTAGAACTGGCAGAATAAACAGATGTTTATTTACTGTTTTATTACTACAATTAACAAATACATGGGCATGAAAGATCAAAATTTGGGAAGTTCACCTCTCTATGGGTCTACATGGGATACTGAGTGATAGCAAGGATCAAACTTGTTTATAAAAGATTTTTTTTTTCAGCTATGTACTGTTATCCTCATTAAATCTTTTCATGCATCTTTGTAAACACACTTGTGGTTTTTTTCTGCAGAACTGGAGTAATTAAGCTGTTTAGTGCTCTTTGAATGCAATGTCAGTACTCAGGATACAATATCATTGCTATCTTTGAGCCTTCCCTGCCTTCCAGAACTATTACATAACCTCCAGATCTCTCTCTTAGACTCCACATGTTACCATTAGAAGACATCCGTGCTGGGAAATCAGTCTGTTCCTGTTTTTGATTAATATTTTATCAGCCACAAGAGGAAATGGTATTCTTTAGCAACACTAATAAGTAATTGAGCAGATGAGCTGCCCCTGCTACTTTGAAAAAGTGGCATGTAGAGGCTCTAAAAGAACAGCTTTGGATTTGACTTAAGATAATGAATGGAAAATAAACTCCAGAAGGTCTGAACTGAACCATCAGAAACTATCAAAAGAAAACAAATAGTAATAATGTCATTGTTAACAATGAGTTGTCAAAAACATGGTAAAAATGTATTTTATTCAAGTTGTTCAGAATATATTTTCTCAGGAGTGATTGATCCATTGACTTCAAATAAGTTTCAGAGTCAGTGAAAACCACACACAATAGAAAGTGGAAGCTGACGGTTGTTAAAACAGAGAAGTTTTTTATAGGCTTTTTTAGGTGCTACTTGTGTCAGTCATTATACTATCCACAAATATTAGGACTAGGATTTTAAATGCTTGTTGGCTATTCTAGAGTTACATATTATGAACTGAAGCTAATCGTCAGTACTTTGAGCAGTTGTCTTTTCAGTAAATAATGCCCTTGACAAATCTCTTGGCAAACCTGTCTGGTTTGCTGCCTCAGAAAAAAATGTCGTTTAATTTTTAAATTTTTTTTACTGTATTTTGATGAATGGGAAAGATAAATTTGGGAAGCCCTGTCACATCACTGGCTCAAAAAACCCTGTATTGATCAGTATGGTTAGGAAAAAACCTGAGATGAATTGTATTGTATCAAGGTAAGTGAAGACAAGACATAAGAAGAAGGTATCTTAGGCATCTAAGATTCACTGTTCCTGTTTCCCCCAACAGGAATATAAGCCTTTATACTCTTACTGGAAAGGATATTGTAGAGAATGCTAGCAGTAGAAGCATGATGTTGGTGTACTGATTTAGGATCTCTGTCATACAGTGATTATTTTCTTTTGAAAATCTATAGGAAATTTCCAGGTGTGTGATGTTACTGTCTTTATGCACTGTTGATGCAGTCCTTTGAGTATTTATAACCAGGTATTACTTTTAAAACTTAGATTATAAACCAGTAAGAATTTATGTTGGCCCCAAAACAGTAGAGAAGAATGTGATGTACAACAGTAAATCCAGTAGTCCTTGTGGTTTCTTGAACACTTCTGCCTAAAAGATGCATGAGAAAATACTTATTTTGAGATTTTTAAATCTACAGGCCTTAACAGAGATCACAAACAAGAAATACAAAGTAATGGATTGAATATCTAGTTATATTAATTAAATTACCTACATAAGATACGAAGCTATAAAAAAAAAAAACAACCTAGGAATTAACTATTACTTTATTCCCCAAAGTGAGAGAGATGTGTGTATGTTTGTGTGTATGGGGACTACTCTCTATCTTAGTGCTAGGATTAATGCTAAGACGGATGTTATGAATTAATCATGGGATTTAATTTACCAGAATTATTTTTTTGGCATTGAGCCCCTGTAATTAGCATCTTAAACACAAGCGGTTTTGGTTATCTTTATGACAGTCAAAGCAAAACCTTCTGCCATTAATTTCTTGAGAATTGTTTAATAGACAAGAACTAATTTTGCAACCAGATTTGAAAATGAAATGGGTTCATTTAATGTGATGGGTGATAATGGCCTCTCCTTGCTTGTAAGGTGGTCTCATTTCTGTAAGCTCATTGGATTTAACATCTGTACTGAAAGCTTTGGAGAAGAACTTGGGAAAAAGAAGAAAGGGTTTCTTTTTTATTTCTCTTCCTTGTGTTCTGTATTTTAGTGAGATGTGAGTGTTATTCAAACAATATTAGGTTAATCATCGTGTGACTTCACTGCTTAGAGACCAATAGTCAAGTATGTTCCAGACTATACGAGGGAGCTCAGCTACCAAGTGCTCTCCTAAAGCTGGGTTTGAAATATGAGTCTACCAATCAAAACTCTTTTGGTGACTATTAATCAGTGTGACCTCTTTAATGTCTTTAACTCAAATTATTTAAGAAAAATAACACGAATTTTTGTGTCTCCATAGAATAATTTCCCCCCTCCTAACTATTTAGCCAAGGAAAACAATTGTTCAGTTATTCTTTATACATTACTGCTGCCTAGTTCAGATACAGTCAGCAGAGTTTGTTTCTGTCCTGTGGAATTTGCCAGCTGTGTGCTGTTAGCTACTATGGGCTAACAAACTGTTAGAAACTGTTATTCCAGTGACAACTAACAGCAACCAGATAATGTATTTTCCCTTCTCCTAACTGTTAATAGAAAATGAGAGGATGACAGGTTTATCTAAGTGAGAAATCTTGGTTTTCCGTTCATTCCCCCTGGGTAAATAATACTTTGTATTGTAGAGGTGCACCTGAATTGTGGGTCAGAATCTTCACCCTGCCACTTTTCATTTGCCTAAAAGGAAGAACAACTCGCTGGCACACTTGGCCGGGTGGAAAAAGCTTTATTCAGTGCTGAGGGGGTCCATACATAGGATGTTAGCACGCTATCTGAAAAAAGTAATCAAGAACAGGAGTTTGTCATCCTGACCAGAATATACTGCTTCCCCCATTTTTGCCACTGGGACCCTCAACTGTGTGCCCCTTACAAGCTTTAGAGGTCTCTGCCTTAATGACTCCCCTGAAAATAACATTTGTGCAGATTGGAGCAGGGCTGTGAATACCTAAATGGTACCAATAGAGGCCTGGGGTGCTCAGCCATCCTTTCATATTGCTTTGCTCTGTTGCTGTGTCTCTTCACTGAGCTAAGCTGTGTTTATTTGCAGCTGTTTGGAGGATACAGGCAGTACAGGCTGATGTGCTCTTTCTCTACCAAATTTTCCTCCCTATTAAGTTCATTTTCCTTTTATTGTAGTAATTAGGAAAGGCTTTTGATAGCAAATTTAGTCTTGCTCAGAGTTCAGAAACAAAATAAAATGTGCTTGGATCTTGGTCATTAGTGAGCATCTCTCAGATTTAACTGGTAAAGAGTGTTCCTTTACTCCATCTCTCACAAGCATGTGAGGAGATATCTGACTTGTGAGCCCTTACTCGGAGACTGCAGTAATTTCATTAGCCAACAGTGTAATTACATTATGAGGAGAAACAGCAGTCCCTGATTTCATGACCTCCTCTGTTTTCTCCCTTGTGTGCCATAATCTAGATAAGTCTAGATTTAGTTTTGTGTTTATTTATATATTTAAAGATAATGTGATCTCTTGCAGCCATGACCTGGGTATTATGAGGAAAATGAATGAAGATAACTCATGAGTTTACCGTTTCTGCTGCTTTCAAATAGAATCTTTTATTTTATTTTTTTTATTTTACTACACCGTAACTATTACATTTATTCCAATTACTGTAAGGAGAATTAACAAGAACAATAGATGGGAAAACAGATTTCTCATTGTTATGAGAGAGAACTGATTAGTTGTAGTTAATTTGTATGTTTCTTGAGTGGGAACTACGTTACCCTGTGGGGCTACACACCAGACTATTGCCAGCGATGGTCAGGGCACCATGAGATATTAATGGAGAATTATAAAGACACTTTCTCCTTTTCTTCAGCAGTTTTAAAATCTTCTATTCCCTTTCAATAGAATAGTGTTTTAAAATTAAATACAGTTTATACTAATCTTTATGGTCATATGAAAAAACAAAATCCTGTCTGTTTACATTGTAGAGAAGTAAAAATTAGAGAAAAGACAGTGCCAGGGCTTCCAGTTCCTGCTGATTATTGATGCAAAATATTGTGCAAATACCAAAGCAGAAAAAGTTTTAATGTTTTTGTCCCTAAGCCGTGCTTGTGATTGCCTGCCACTTACAGACATGCAAGGTTGAGTGGGTCAGTAGTTGGTTTGGAGACCTCCCATGAAGACCTGAACGTCTATTGCTTGTTGCTGAAGTGATTTTATCCAGACATAATGCAAGGTCCTGAGCAAGATATGACATAAAACCAAGATTTTGGCTGCTTTTGAAAGCAGGACTATTTGCTCTACATTCTAGCCCAAAGATCATTTTGGTTAACTGAATATAACCTGCCAATTTTTTCACTGAATTTTTGACAGGAGGAGATATTCTGGATTTCAAAAGCCAGACTTCATTATGTTATTGTAAGCTTTTAGACATCTGCTTACTTCTGCTCATTATAAACTGCTGTATTTGGGGTAAAATCTGGCTTCAAAAACTGAGTCCTGGGCTACACTGTGTTGGGTACTCATGGTCCATTCATGACATTCTTTTTCTGTCTTTGATGAAAAGTGAGACCATTCTTGATAGACTGCAAATTTTAATTGATCTCACGTGATGAGGAAGCACAGATATTTCCTGTCCTATTTATTTTTCAAAACGGAATTAATAAAGCAGAGGTTATATACACCTGCCTATAGCTTCCAGTATTCATTAATCTAGGAAAAATATTTTGTTTTATCTCCAAAGCAGTGCATTGACATGCAAGTGTGAACTTAAATGTGTTCAGCAATGCTATGACTGCACCATTGTAATGAAGATGAAATGACTGTAATGATGACCTCTCTGTGCCTTTGTCTATACCATGCCCTTCTCTTTAACTGAACACCTTTCAAATGAACATGTTCTGAACTCTTGAACTGTTCATTCTGTTCACTGATCTTATTGCTCAATCTGCAGTTTATCATTATGTGTCTCCAAAGACTTTGTGTTTCCTTATATTTGACATCTAGATGGAATTTTTTGTAACCCTTTACTAGTCATAAATTGGATTGTTAGGGGATTAAGTTAATCTTGTTTCTTTATAGTAGCTTTGGATTTTTAAAGCCCTAATTTAGAGAGGTTTCTTTATTTGTTACTCTTCAATCTGCAAGAATAGAAAAAACCTCCATGCCCTAAGATTCTGTATTTCAGGAATTATTTATTTCTGCTCATTTTGAAGTGAATAGTACCTAAGAGGTACACTTGAAAAGTTGTTTTGTCATGTTTTTCCCATATTACTATCTCTTCCTATCTAAATAGCAGCTCCTGAAAATGACCCAGAGCAGTGCATCATCAGATAAACAGCATGTCAGTGAACAGACTATAGAAAAATGTGTATTTTTCTTGTTCCATTGGGAAAGGAAATAGGAAAAAACGACACCATTTGCAGGAAATTATGGTGTGTTAGTCATATCTTAGCTTTTGCTTTCTTTATCAGAAGACATTTTATATACTTTTTATTAACTAACATGTCATATTAAAAATGAAAGGAGGGAGACAAAACCCCGTACATTTGTGAGAGTACTTTGGAGAATTTTGCTGTGTATCAGTAATGTGGCAGGTGATAATTTTATTTAATTGTTTTAAAGTAGTATTTTCAAGAAAATTAATTATTATATACTATAAACTCTGTGCTAAATTCAAACAATAGAAAATAATTTCTGATATCCTGAGAATTGTCAGGCTTTTCAGTATTAAGATGGTGGTGTCAAAATTCTCAGAGTACCATGAACAGTAATAGGGTGCAAATCAGCAAGTTGGGTCATTTAAGCCTGGTTATAATATACACAAAACATAATACTTGAGGGATACCTTATGACTAAAAATGTGTATTACTTAAATATAGTGCTTGTATTTAAGCAACACACAATTATTTATTAAGTAAACATGTTTTAGCCTTTTTTCTCCAAAAGGTTAAGACTTTTCTGACTGGCTATAGAAGATGAAAAATCTTGAGGAATTCTTTGACCTCTTTTAAGATGCCTCTACCCCTAAACTCCGTCAGTGTCAAACTCTGACACTGAGACTGGCAAGATGTAATTCTTCATCCCAGTGTCATAAAACCCCACATTCTACTCCTGGCATTTAAATTTTTTTTTTTTTTTCATTCAAATATAGTTCATGTCAGCTAACATCATACACAAAGGGTGAGGCTCTCAAAAGCTCTCATGTTTATCTAATGCTGTCCTTAGTAAAGCCTTTGGAAAAACTTTAGTGCTATTTCCCCATTTTTCTGCTTATTTTCTTCTGGCTTATTGTTTTAATTAATTAATTTATTCATTGATTGCTTTAATAGCCCCCAAACAACCCCAAAACTTTTAAATATAATTTGTTAAACTTCACATAATGAAGTTTACAATTCTTATTTTCATAATAAATAATAATGCAGATTTACATGTGCGTAGTTATTAGGAACAATAGCAAGGCAAAGAGTTGCTTTAGGAAATCAGTATTGACAGCTGTGAAAGGAGGAGAGAGAACAAATGTAGTCTGACTAGGTGAGGATAAGAAAATGTCCCATGTATCTTAGAAGCCATTTCAGCCTTTGTTCTAGACCAGTACTTCCAACAAGGAAAGGTGTGAGCTGAAGGCTATGACACTTTGTCTCCCTGCCTATTTGATGCTCTCTTAAGGTAGAGAAAGATATTACTTGCTGATATGTTAGATACTTCATTTTTACATGATCATAAATTTCTGCCAGCATTTAATAAGCCTAGGTTTACAGTGCAGAGGAAAAGAGAATACACCAAACCAGTAGGACACTTATGGAAGAGGAGATAATACTGTACCAAGAAGGACTAAAACCAGTAGGATTGCTGGTCTGTGAATCAGATGATAGATTGGGGCAGTGTGTTGATTTTCAGAACAGTGATGGAAAGACCATGGTTGTAAACCTTTAATCTATAGTTCTGTCTAACAGAAATTGAGAAATGCAGATTTAAAACTGCTATAAAAAAAAACAAACAGCAAACCAAACTCAAAAGGTCTATCTGCTTGCAGAACTCATGGCCATATATATGCCATATATATACCAAGGACTTAGTAAAATAATAAATAATTTAAATATTGATTAAAAAATACACCAAATAATGTGAAATATTTATTTAAACTTTTTTTCCTTTTAAAATGTCTTTTAGCTGAATACTGCAAGGCTTGTCTTAGAGCTCACAGAATTAGCTATTTTCAGAAAACATTCTGTTTATTTCATAGTAGACCACTGACTGGTGAAATCCTTATGAGGAGTCCTATCTATCTCTGTTCTTACTATCTATCTTTATTCTTACTTGTATGATGGGGGCAAATGATGTATTTACTTTGGATATATAAACTTTTTAATAGTCTTGCTGTACATTTCCATCAGCCCAGCCGATTATAGCATTTTATGACTGTATTTCTCAAAATTTAGGTTTAGAAGACACTTCCATTTCAGTTCTAAACCCTGTAGAGACTTCTCATATTACTAATATGAAACTAACTGGCATCAAGGCAGCATTCACTCTTTCCAAAGCAGTTTACCACTGTGACATTAATTTACAGTACTGAACACTGTGGAAAGTTTCATCAAACTAAGAAGTTAGTTTTGGTTTGTTACAGCACACAGTGGGTGTTCACAGCATATGTTTTTATTTAATCCTTCAAAGAGTTTTCAGGAAATAGCAGCTAGCATGTGATGAAATAATATAAAGAGACATTGCAAACATTTTAACATTATGTGGATCATTATACTTTGTACATTTTCAAATTATGCTACATTATATTGATGGTTTCACTTTGTTCTGGCAAGCCACATTCTGCTTGGTTTTATGAAACAGCACACGGCTGGAAAGGAGCACAGCAAAGCTAATAAGGGTCCTGTCTTAACGTGCAGGAGATTAAAAAACTCCCTCAAAGGATGTGATGGGTTTAGAGCAAAGGCAGAGCTGGAAGAAATTGGAAAGAACATGAAAAACATGTCTCTCCTTTAGTCAGGAATCCATCAGTTCTGCTGTGCATGTTCCACCTTGTAGCAAGGAGCAGCACAGAGTTGCTTCTTGGTGGTGTGTGATTGCATTTGTGACTGCTCATTAAAATACAATATGTGTTCTTAATGGCTTGGAAAAAAAGGAAAGAAATGCAGCACCTTAAGAGCTGTAACTTCTGATGTGGCAGTGATGTGGGAACTCTCTTCAGATTCTCTTTTAGAAGGTTCAGCAATAAGTTGGGCAAAAAGCTAAGAGTAAAAAGTACAAATAGGATTGTTTTTCAGCCCCCTTTGGCAGTGCTGGCCCATGGTCTCTCTGATGTGCTTGCTCTCCAAACTCTTCTGAGTGAGAGAACTATTGGTGTCTACTGTGGGAACTGTGGTGATGATGTATTCCATGTATTTTTAGAAATTCAGCTTGAAGTGTCTCAGTTAAGGGCTTTGTCTTTCCCTGTGGTTTAGTCTTCAAAAGACAAAACTCATGTGTGTTTCACATACCTTAGGTAAGTGTGTGAAACAAAGTGGGATGAGCATGGCCCACTTCTTAGATTGTACAGTTCCAGAGATTTGGGCTAGGGGGGTCTAATTTCTTGGCTCCTTCCATGGCCACTTGGCATTCCTTCATGTTCTTCATTACTGGGGAGAGCTGTTGATGTTCTTTATTTCTTGGTTTCAATGAGAAAAAGAAAAAGGTCATTAAGGTCACATGGAATTTTTTCCTCCAAAACAAGAATCTCAAGCATCTAATGCAGCTTCTGTGGTTTTGTTTATTGTTTAGTTTTGTTTAAAAACCCAAATATTTCATATATTACTGACATGTCTCGGACAAGTGGGTTGACTCATTTGCATATCCAATAGAAAATTCATAGACTTTTTCAACAGCTCAGTAAACAAAGGTAAACTTTCTTTTGAGTGATATATGGATAATTAGTAAGTGGAAAATGCACCTCTGGATGATGCTGCTGAGAGACTCTGTACCTCTAATTGTTACAGGTGTAGGAAGGTGCTAGAGCCCAGGTGGCACTAGACAGAAATTTACTTCAAGGTAATCTGTAAAATAAATTGTATTTTAGTGTTTAATGCCTTACATACACGGAGGCACTGAAAGTGTGCTCTGGATCATATAATCTCTATTACTTTTACTCAGCCTGTGACATTGATTTGGTAACAAGGTGGGCAATATGGCAAATGTGTGCACTGTTTCCTTTCAGGCTTCTGTTTTGATTTCATCAAGCCGAGTAAGTTTTTAAAAAATGGTGAAATAGCAGCTGTCGAAAATCTTTGTACTTAAAAACAACCAACCAACCAAAACAGAAAAAAGAGACTGAGAAAGAGGTGTAGGGAGGGGAGAAAAGAAAGTGCAATGCAGATAGGAGTAGCTAGCTGGAATTCTATGGTCTGAATTAAGCAGCAGGTCAGATTAGATGTTCACAAAGAGCCCCTTTTGGCCTTGACCACTATAAATTTTTGAAGCATAGTGCAGGCTTCCCAGGGCTGCAATTTCATTCTGACCTGAAGGGGTGAAAGGGTGAAACCTCCAGACCTATCCCCTGCCACCCCAACAGCCTGAACCTGCCTGGTTTCTGTGCTGGGAAAAGCTGTCGGGCAGGAGCTGGGCTGAGCCCATAGCTCATTTCATACCAGCAAAATTACATCTGCTGTATGATCACTTCTGCTGGCTGGCCACTCATCATTTATTCAAGCTAATAACAAGGAGGAGGAGGTCTCTATCCCAGGGCTGGTTCCATGAGCTGTTCCCTTGATGGTGATGATGAAATAATATATTCAGGCAGACTTTTCAGCATTTTGTTTCCAGTTACTGGCAAGCTCATATTGCTATGCATCCATTCTCCTGACCTCTATTGCTTCTTTGTGTATTCCACACAAAAAAATCAGTACATTAACCTCATCTTATGACACTATTTTTTAAAAAAAAAGTCCTCAGTTTCACCTCTTCATGTGCTGCTGGGCATTCTGTTACATTTATCTGCTGATATTTAGCCCATGCCTGAACAGTTTGGACAGAAGGACTTTTTTAGAGCGAAGCTCTTTCTCACTCCCTTATGTGAAATTGGGTATAGCAACAAGATTGTATCTTGACAGTCTAAAATATTAACTTGCTAGAAGCTGTAGGAATGATGTCTTTAATGCCATCCTGGTCTGAAAGAGAAATCCCTCACTCAAATGTTAACAGTTTTTTCAGTTGGGAAAACTGAGCAGAGGTTAGGACTCAGGACCCTATTTACAGCTTTTGATGTTTTTAAGCAATGATGAGGCTTCTGGCTTGACCTTAGTAATGGGAATAGCAAATACAAGGACAAATAAAATAGATTGTTCAGGAGGAAGCAGATGTTTTACTGGTTGGTTCTGGTTTGTAGCCTTTTCTCCCAGTCTTAAAGAAAACCAGCGTGTCCCTTGGGAATTGGCCTCGTGTCTTTCATGGACTGTGGTGAGGTTGGGATTTCTACTGATGGTCTGGCAGCTTGGGCTCCTACGTATTTTTTTCAACCAGATTATTTTGTGTAATAACTATAATGTTAATGGAACTATATGTTATGGTTGAGTTCAGATTTGTCACTTTGAAAATAAGCGTCCTGGCTTCATTTCGACGTTTGCCTTTCAGCGTCAGTCCGTTAACCTGCCACACACTATAATTTCATTAAAACCATCATTTAATTGTAAGTTAATGTACAGCTATCTTTTATAGAGGAGCTTGTACATACTGCCTGAGTAATTTCAATACAAATTTTCAGCTGATATGATTGAAATAATACGAAACTCTAAATGCCCTCCAAACCCCTGTTTATGAATTCAGTACTGAGAAATAAGATGCAGCAGCCACATTTCTGTACCACTTGAACAAGGAGACAGTTTTCCAAATTATAATAAAAGAAAGAATTCTGATCAAGGTGTATATGTAGATATCTCTGTCTGTGTGATGAGTACCTGCAGCACTGAGATGTACTTAAGATATAATTTGGAAAAGTTTCCATTATTTAAAGACAGTGCAAACAATGTAAGCTGAAAAAATCTACATGCTAGCATCTTTTGTGTCAGTCAAAAACAGACTTGTACTTCACGTAAGAGATATATAAACCTTCCTTCTGGGTAACATTCCACCTGATTGAATCTTTGGAAGCTTTGTTAATCTATTTTTTTCAACTCACTTGCACTCAAGAGCTTTTAAACAGAATTTTTTTTTTTTTAATATTATTGATAATAATGTAATTCTTGCCTTGTATCTCTTCAGTATTTCACACTGAGTCATGATATGAAGTCTAGGGTAGTGTGGATCATCAATTAATCATACTATCTGTACTTCTGTGTGTCTACTAATGTCCATCTCTTAAATCAGTCAATTAGCAGTGGCACAGGCCTGGACATAGTCCAAGATGTTTGGCTGGAGGGGCCTTATTTATTAAACTTGTTTCCTGCTACAGTATGCATGGATTTAGGTAATGTGTGGCATGCTGAAAAGAGAGTGATAGAAATATTAGCATAATCACTAAATATGATCCTCTTAGTTTTTCCACTGGAAACATAGGCATGGATAAGCATACTGAATCAAAACATATGTTTAGTAGAATAATTAGCTCAAAACACCTGGGCTAGTACAAAAAAAAACATGAGACAAAATGGTGTACTCAAGTATTCTCTTGTAATTAAAAATTTTCTACCAATCTGCATACACCAAGGGACTGAATCAGTTTTTCACAAACAATCTAGAGTTGGTATTTTTAAAAGTTTAAGGTTTAGGGTTTTTTTATTTAATTATGTTAATAATCACTGCATGGTAGGAAGATGGCAGGAAGGGCTGAAAATGTTGTAGAGTTAAAAGGTTTTAGATTCTTCTCTTTGAAGTACTGACACTGTCCTTCAAACTGAACCTCAGTCACTTCTAACTGTAGCAATGGGTTGCTTTCTTCTGAACAAGCCAACAAGAAGTGATCAGTGAGATAGTTTAATTAAAAAAAATATTTTTGAAATTAAAACAGCTTGGAAACCGAATTAAGTATTGTATCCAGTTTTTGAAATAGAAGGATGGTCCCTCTCCCTTTTTCTTATGTTTTCTCAAAAAGTCTGATTTGTTTTTCCTACACCCATGTTGACCTTTCCTTCTTTCTGTCTTCTCTCAGCTCCTTCTTTTTGTCTTTCTCATCCCAAATTTTCTCTTTCAGTCTTCAGGTGTTGTACATATTTTCTTCCACGCTTCTTTGCTATAAAACATTTTGTTCTGGTTTTCTTTTATTCTACTTTGGCTTAGCCACAGATCTAATTTCCTGTCTTTAGTACTATTGTAGTGGGAGGGGGCTTCTGACTTTCCCACATGGGCTATGCAATTACTTTAGCAAACTGCATCTTAACAGTAGCTGGATGGTCTGTTCCTGCAATGCTGGGCTGGAACTGGTGACTTAAGAGGTCCCTCTCTGCCTTAGGGGCTTGGAGATTTCCCAGAAAATGCTTGTAAGAATTTTTTGCAACTTCTGAAAATAAAATATTTTTCCCTTGTTGGCTTTTTGGAAATTATGAAAGCACATTTGCTGAGCTTTCCCACGTAAGTTGTGCCCCACACAGACATCTGCAATAGGAAACTTCAATGAGAAGAATGAGAGCTTGCTAAAGTTGTAAGCAACTTCACTGAAGCCTTGAAATGGGAAGTGTCAGACACCCTTAACTAGAGACTATTTCTCCATCATCACCAAAAGTAACTACTTTTAATCTAAGAGATGGATAAAAATTACACTATTGAGTCTTCAGCCCTGGAAATCCATTTATGACTGTTCTGGGTTACTGACTATGAAAGCATTTGTGCATATGCTCTGTTATTTTTCTGAGAGAATAGTTGGAGCTAAATGTATATTTTTAAAAGCTGAAGAGAAATAACCAGTTTTCATTTCTGTGTTCAGGCCTATAACTAAAACAATATGTGGTATTTTAGCAGTCAGGCTTCTTAATTGAATCAAATTTCTAATATTTGGCCTCAGCATATACTTTTGAGAACAAAAAATTACTTTAAGTATAAGCCTCTATTACGCTCTCTGATCTTCATGCACTGAGGCAGACCTAATGGCTGAATCACTGTATTCTCCTTGATACTAAAATAAAAATGTGCTTTATACCATTAATTTAGTGGAAGCAGATGAGGCTATGGAGGCACAATGGGAACAACTTTGAAGGAATCCAGGAGTCCTTTTTATTCTAGTAACAAAGCTGTATGCAAATTTTGCTTTCCATTAAAGCAGAATTAGTTTAACCCTAGTTATAAAAGGTAACTGTTTTCTACTATTTAGACAAACAGCTTCTCACTGTAAATTGTGTTATGATTTATATGAATTTACCTACTGTCATAAAAGTTTCCTGAGAGAATATATATCTTCGACTCTATCTCAATCATAATAAATAAGAACATTTAAAGCAGTTGTAAATTTATAGTAGTAGCGTAATTATATTTGTACTTTGATGAAGTTTATAATTACATAAATTCACATCAGATATTTACTATTTGTCAAACAAGGGAACTGGCTTCTGTGCTTAGTTTTTATACCATCAATAGTACTCACAAAAGCAACTGATAGGCCTTGTTTTCCAGGCTCATAGCATACACAACACAGTTGCATGGTACACCTGCTGACAGTGGGTAATGAGCATCATTTATAATGTTGGCACATACAAGCATTGTGGTTGTGTTTGTAGTTATATACTGAACACACAGAGTCACATTTTGGTGTTTGCACAAGCCCAATAACTGTGAGCATGGGGTGTTATTTGGAATGTCAGCTTCAGAGTCTGAAGCAAGTTCATTTTGAATCTGCATGTGCAGACTGTATGTTTTTTGCATGAGTGACTTCTCTTAAACATGTTAATTGGACAGTTGTGTGTGAACAAATTTTGTTTATTCGTAAGACTATATATACATCTTGAGCTTTTACTTAGGTTTCTGTTGGGTGGTATTTAAAGTGTGCAAAAAATCTGATTGCAGTAGGAAATCAGACTGGGTCTTGTCAATGGGGTCTAGTGACAGGACGAGGAAATGGAGGCAAAGTGAAATATCACAAAATTTTGTTAAACAATTAAAAGCAACTTTTTACTCTGAGAGAGGTGAAACATTGGAACAGATGGGCTGGGCTGGTAGTGGAAGCTGATTCCTTGGAAATATTCAAAAGCAAATTGGATGTGGTCCCGAGCAACCTGCTCCAGTGACCCTGCTCTGAGCTGACTAGATGAGCTCCAGAGGTCTCTTCCAAGCTCAGCTCTTCCAGGATTCTCTGAAAGTCAGAAGGAGATGTGTGTATATTTGTGTAACACTTGGAAACATGTTAAATACTGAATCATATTGCTGCCTATTGCAATACCAATAATAGGTTGATGTCAGCTCCTTGTTTAACTTAGCTCTCTGAAGGTTGCTACCCCTACACCAAATCAATGAATTTTGAAGTACTCTTGCCTCCAAGTTACCTCTCCCTGTACTTGTTGCTTATTTGCAGGTAGTTGTACAGTGATCATCAACTTTGACTTGCCCAGATTGTACAATCTCTCTAAAAGCATCCCTGTTTTTACTGGGGGCAACTGTCACTGCATCAGAGATCTTCTCCTGGGAGACTGGGCTAAATGTTTCTAAGAAATCTGCTTTAAAGAGAAGGTCAGGGTGCAGCAAGCAAAGATTTGTTTTCATGATTAAATATGTATTGTATTCATCTTAACCTTAAGAGGAACAGTTCTCATATTTCAATTGAGTTGCATTGAATTGAGGCATCTACTGTGAAAACTGTTGCTATTGGATTTAAAATGTCCATCTTTTTTAGATAATCTGGGGTTAGCTAAAGGCTAAATTTACAGATATTCTCTGTGACCTTGGTCAAGTCCGTTTTCCCATGATAATATTATTGTGGTATTTACTTAAGTAAACTTAAGAGTTTTTTTAAGAGCAGTTCAAAGCTGCTTAATGAGCCTCAGGTCCTATAAAAGGTTCATAAACAGGCCAACAAGTCCCAGCTTGAATCCAAGAGAGTTTAGGATATAGAAAACTAGATAAATGTGACCTCTTTCTTCACTGGAGGACCTGGAATGCTTCTTTTTGCTTGAGATCTTTTGAAACTTGGTTGTTTCTGAAAAGCTGAGCTTAAACTACTTAGTCAGGGTCAACTATCTGAATAAATTTACACACTCCATGCTCATGTTTTTCACACTTGAAGAAGAATGCTATGTTTCTTAAGTCTGGAAAAGTAAATTTGTTTGAACTTCCTGGATTTTTAATTTACATATATTGCAGGAACATTTTGGTTTGTCCTTTATTTTCTTGATGAATATATCAAGAAAATTTTCTTTACATTTTCTTGAAGAATACAGGATATGATGCTGAATTTTAGAAAGTGATTTTCAATTATGTCATCCAATGTCACTGTGCTGTAGGAAAGATGATTTATGTGAACACTCGGTGCTGCATCTGATTTCTTGGACTGGCATTGAGCCAGTTGTTTTACTAAGTTGTAAATATTATTTTTAAAACACTGCAAGATTTCTTTGTGACATTTCAGAATGGTGGTGTAACTTAACATATTTGTGTTTATAATTTGAGATGCCTGAAAACATCAGACATTAGAGATATCAAATAAGAGACATTTGGACATGTTTTCATAATGTTTTGTGACAGTATTATAATGAAACCAAATTTAGAATTATCATAATATCATAGATTTTTATTGCAATGAAGAGTCAAGAGAAAGAAATATGACATTGTTATTATTGACTGCAGTGCATAGGAAAGAAATAAATTATGTCTCCTCACAGTAATATCCATTATGGTAAACTTTTGTTTCTTTCTAAGTCAAGCGTATGAATATATGACAACATGTTACTGTATCTTCAAATGAAATGTGAAGCAGGGTGATATAAAGCCATTTTGAATAATGCCAATAATTCTGTTTTTCTTTCCATTGTAAGAGGTAGCATTTAATATTATTTAACATTTCATGTGTTATCTACAATATTTGTTATCTCAAAGTATTCTCTGTTTATGAAGTACAGAGAACTGCAATGGTAAAAAACCCAAACAAAAAAAATATTCAGTAACACAACTCCACGAGCCAGAGGTCCAGCCAAACCATGGCTATTAATCATCACCGTCCATTATTTACTGAGAATTCATTCATTGTTCCATAAAGGTATCTAGAGGGTCAATTAGAGACAACAGACAGGATTTTTCAAAGACACAAGAGGGTCAATTAGGCCCTTCTTGTAATTTTCTGCTTTAACAGCAAATGCCAGCGTATCCTGCAACAGATACAGTGGAGTTTACAATTAAATCATGTGGATTTTTTTTTTTAAGCTGCTACTTTGCAGCCAGTATGAATTGAAGTATTGTCAGCACCATATCAAAACAAAAGAAAAATTAAAACTTTACAGCTGATGAGAAGCACAGATTTGTATTTTGGAGTCAGAGTACCATAAAACAGTCTGTGCTTCTTACAGAAGTGAATAATTTTTTAAAAAGGGAAGCTTGGACACAAATAACACTGCTAAATGCTACTGTTAAAAATTTAAAAGCATTTGTCGCAGAATAATGTTTTTAAGTATTTTTGCATCAGCTGCTCACTTAAAGTTCAAAATTCATACTAGATATGAGATCATGCCATAAACAACTACAGTGGAATTCATTAATGCATGGGCAGTTCTTTCAGAACAGAAAGTATTCAATAACACTAAAGTATATATACAAATAAATAGAGATAACAATAACACACCTCAGACCTTTCAAAGTAGCAAGCAATTGTGGTAGAATAACTTCACTAGTTTATCCTTTAGCTGAGGACAGAACAGTTCTTCAATAGATAGAAGGTTACCTGTCAACATGGGCACCATTCCTGCACTACTTGCATGGAAGTTATTTTTCTTTCACAGCGTTTGTCTTTTCATGAGAAATAGTTGTTAGCAGTCAGCATGCTCTTCTATACACTTCTGAAAACCTTGAGCTATCTTTCTCTAAACTTTCATGTAGATTATACAGCCACTGTTTAAATGCTGCTTAAGTCTCTTTTAACTGAAAGCAGCCTCTACAAATATGGTGTGTTAGTCTTGTAAAGATTTTTATCTTTACAGATGGGGCTTTTGGAATGTCTGAGTATTTGATGGTCTCCTGTGAGAGTAAATCTCTGAGTGTGCTACATCAGTTTGATCCTCATCGTCCTCTGAAACCCCCTATTCTCTGTAGGCTTTCAGCAGAGAGTTCTAACTAATGACTTAGGGCCAAATCTTGCCCTTAGATACAGGCGTGTAATTCACACTGATTCCAGAGGGACTTCTATGAGGGTATCAGAGAACACAGTTTTGCTCTCAGTGTGTGAAATTATAGCAGAAACGGACAAAAGAATCTCCTGCACATTCATCTTAGTGACCCCGAGCATTCAGGAACACGATGCTAATCCACCCACTTTTCTCTTTCCTCAGTTTGTGCTATTTCTTCCAGATCACCCCAATTCTTTACTGTCACTTGAATCTACACTTTTTAGGTTGTTTTGTCTACAGAAGTTTGCAATCCTGGCTCTTTAGTGAAATTAGTGATGTTGAAATGACTGTTCCTTTGAGTAGCTTTAGTAACAAAGACACTTGCAGAATATGTTGTATTTCTTTCTCTGGGAAGCTGTGGTACATGAGCAGCCTTGTTCATATTCTGTACAGAATTCGTTTGCAAAAGCAGAAGACAAAGACAGATGTGTGAGTGCAATTCTGTAAAGTGGTTTAATGCATAGACATAGACAGAGGGTATGGATTGGTGGGCTTGCATCCTGCTTTTCCTCTGTGACAGTGTGATGTGATGCAGCATATTCCCTACATGAGAACACAACAGATATCTCCTGCTTGTTTCATGCCATCTCTAGTTCCACTCTCAGGTTTTATTTGCAGCATTCTCCCTCTCAGAATTTATTAGAAGAAATCGGTTCATTTTTCAGTAAGATTTTTTCCTGGTTATTTTTTACCCAAACCCTTCCACTTTGAAGGCTTGTAATTTTTTTTTTTTTTTTCTATTCTGTTTCCAGGAGTACAGCTACTATAGCTCTGCAAAGATAAACAGTTAGCTTTAAAGCTCAGTTATATTTAAAGGACCATCTTTTGCATGTGTTAGTTTCATATACTTGAAATACAGTGTCAAAGCTTTCCACTTTTTGCATTTTCATTGTGGGAATTTTTCTCATGGATGAAAAACCCTGGACTGGATGTTTTGTATTTCTTGAACTGATTGCTCCTTAGGCCCTTGCTTACATGCTTTGGGTTTGTGATGTGTCTGATTGCTTACTCCTTCTATCTCAGTCCTCAGCAGATACATTTATCTTCTCCAACAGTGTTATGGAAGACAAAACACTTCCAAACAGGGTGTCCAGGCATATTGTGTTTGCTTCCTGACAACCTTGTCCAATGGACTTGAGCCTGTTTGTGCTCTGATTAATACTGTTAATCACCAAAATCAAATTGGTTTAGATGTATCTAAGGAATTCTTGGCATCTTCAGCATAACCAGAATTGACTGTCTGTATTTTTATGCTGTATTTTTAACTTCATAACTTTAATTTTCTGGATTGCTGCCGTTCGTGTTCTAGGTTTCAATCATCTGACTTAGTTAAACCTTTGAGTTTTTGCTTCAGTCTCAGCTTTAAAAAAAACATCTCTGCTGTAGCAAAGAGTCTATTGTTTATATCTCCCCCAATGATTACAATATCCATTTTACATTTGGATGCTGCTCAAGACAGAACAGAATTTGTATTACAACTCATGCAGCAGTCCTCATATAATGAATTGCATTGTTTATAAAAATTCCTGTTCTCAAGTTGTCTGGTAAATCTTTAGAGAGCTAATCACTTGCCCAGAGTTATTTCTGAAACTATTTGTGGAATCACCATAATTGTCTGGGGAAATCTAATTTATAATTTTGAACATATAATTTATACATCACTTTGTCAAAGCTTTCCTTCAAATCTGTTTTCAAATAAGAATTGAAATGATCGGTGATATTAATTTTGCTTTTTTAACCTGTAACTGTAGTTGAACACATAATCCACAGTGATTTATGTTTACATAATGTTCCATTTTCCTATTTGTGCAATATCTACAGGCAGATAGTCATTTTCTCAAGCTGGTTCGTTAATTATATTTATTGGATGGATATCCTTTGTTATTGTTTGGTAACTTATGTTTTGATCTCTCTTGTATGAAATTCTCAGTAATTTCATGTAAAGTTGGGCAGAAAGCCACATAACCATCTGAATTCATACATGAGGGTTTGCTCATGAAGACTGTCACTGAGGAACACTGTCACTACTCACTTGTACTATTATAAAAATTCATAATTGCTGTATGATGGTAACATTCCCATCCCAAATATTTTGGTTTTAGGGACTGCTTTGGTATTTTCTTTATTAGTTGCCAAATATAAATACAAACATAAAAAATCAGTGTGTGAAGATTTAAAAGTAAATTGATGAGGAAGATGCCTAGCAGCTCAATATGATTATGTAGCAGTGGAAGAAATATTGAAAAGGTCCAAGAAGCAGATGACTGACAAGAGTAGAAATGTCAGTGAGCATCTTTGCACAAAATATGTAATGAGAAATATTTTTGTTTGCTTTTTTGTTGGAATCAGGTTTGGATCAGGGGGCATTGTGCAGGTCAGTTTGTCAAATGGGAAAAGGTAAATCTGTATAAGCCTGAGGTGAGCTGGAAATAGAATTTGATTTGTTAAGGGGGAAGATCCATCCAGCATCTCTCTTCTAAAAGCTGTTTCATATCTTTGTGCCTAATTAAACTATTGGTAAAAAAAAAGTAATCTTAACTTCCATTTTTGTAATGCTCTGAGTTTCACAAAAGGGAACGTGTTGAGTAAAAGGAAAGACTTATTCATTAGAGTCATTTCAAAAGAAAATAGGGAAGGTACACAGAAACAATTCACTCCTGGTTCATTTCTGTGACATTGGCAGATGTGTTCAGCACTGCTGCTTGTTTTCCAATTCAATATCCTGTACTCAGCTCTAAAAGGAAAGTTGTGCAAAGTAAGACTGTATTCTACACTTCAAGAAATAACACCCTGATTGCATAATTAAGAAAAAATGACAAACTTTCTTGTGTTGAAATTATTTTGTCTCTCCCAGGGCTCTTCACATTATGTGTAATATCTGCAAGGGAGTGTTGAGACTCTGGGCAGGCACCTTTTGGCTGCTTCTGCTCTTCCCCAGTGTCCCTATGTAATCCAGGTATTTTGTTTGCTTTGAAAAAGTAATGTTGCAAAACCTACATCAGAGATAAAAATACACAGGTAAAAATAAAGAGGTTGAAGAGTATTGTTCAACCATTTGGCCTGCCAAAAAACAGTTTTTAACTGCTGCATTAAATGTTTGCATCCACCCAAAGTTACTGCCTAACTTCACACTACTAAAATCCTTCAGAACCACTTTTTTATGGTCAGATTCAGCCACTCTTACTCGAGCTGAGAAGTACCATATGCTTCAGGTAACCTCCCTGAAGCAGTTGCCAGTGGGACAGCTTCTGTAACAGCTCACCAACATGGGCAGAGGTTACACAATCCTACCCACAGTGAATAATAATGTCAGAGAGCCATTAACAGCACGGAGTGACAAAGTGTGGAGAGATCCATCAGCTCATCCTGTGTTTAATGAAACAGAAATGAACATCGTATTGCCCTTGTTTTCTGTCAGATTTTCCAGGTCTCCATGAGGCTTATTAATCTTAGGGTGTAATGGAAAATGTGTTGCTATGTTACATACTACAGCAGCCTTTGTGCTGGAAGGATTGGGGGTGTTATTAGTCTTTGTCTTATTTACATACTGTACTTGGGGCGTGCTGCCGCGCCGGCGCTTCGACCGGAGTGGAGTTAAAAAGTGTTTGTGGCTTTCTGAAGTGTGTACTAATGCATGAGACCAGATGGCTGCAGGGCACCTCATTTTAACCTGAAGTAATGGTTAGGACCCCCCCTTTTGAGGAACACTGACAAACACACACTGCAGGCCTTAGCAATCTACTGTTGAAAAAAAACGCCAGACGGGAAGAGTCGTTGGTAACCACGTTTCAGTGCACCCCAAAATGAGTGTTTCCACGTTCCTCAAAAAGGAACTTTGAGAAACCAGGGATAGAAAACGAATGGGTGAATGGTATAATTGCAGCTAGTAATTTTAATTAATTTGTCATAAAGTTTCTCTCTGTTTTGTTTATTTTTTTTAAATTTAAGGGACACTTTCAAATAAGTTCTGGCAAAGGCAATATTGTGGTTACTCTGGAGATCTAGTTATTGTCATTCTCTATTAGCAAGAAAAAAAATAATAAATAGGAAAGCTGTTATTCCTGTTAGGAAAACTCCTAGCTTCCAGGGACAGATGAGTCCTCTCAGTTGGACCCTATGATGACACTCTCATCTAGTAGATGCCATTGCAATGGGATTCTTGTGCCTTATTTTCAGCATATATATCCCACTGCACTTACCAAGATCTTTGTACAGATTAAGCTTCACTAGGGACAAAAAAAGTATTGTAAAGTGATGGATCTGATAGTCGGAAGGTATATCACATCTCTGACTACTTTTTAATATATTAATAATAATAAAGATATAAGGATAAGGTTCTTTTGTTTGTTTAAAGAATTAATAACCCACTGATGTTGCAGGTTTTTTGATGCATGTAGCTCTGGAAATTTTTAAGAATAAACAGAAATATTATGTGTTTATTCGAGGCAATGGAAATGTTTCCCTTCAGCATGTTCATTATGTAACCAACGACTTTTCTCTTTTTTTTTTTTTTTTCCCCCCTTTAATTTTACAGCAGACTTTTTTATCAGCAAAGCATATGTTGATACAAATTAAATGAAGAGTTAGCTGTGTGTAGACATTGGAGCAGTACTTCTCAAATGCTTCTGGAGTCTGCTGCAAGGAAGGGGAGAGAAGGGAAGGTACAGGGAAGGGCTCAGGCTAGGGTGAGACTTGCAGAGCACTGGCCTTGCTTCTCCTGTTGCTCTGGGATTGGGATGGGAGAGGAGCTATTGGTAACAGCAGAGATGAGCTGGGACCTCCACCAAACCTCCCTGCCCAGTGTGTCCACCATCACATCACCAGGATCCTCTGTCCCTCCATCATCGTGCAATGTGGTGTTTGGGGTTTTTTTTTTGGTTGGCTGGTTGGTTGGTTCCTTCCTTCCTTTCCCCTTGGAGTTCTTTTAGCACACAGTACAATTGTACATTTACATAACATGTACACTTTGCCAAATTTTGAAAATTGCCATGTTTGAAAAGGAATTTCTTCCATTCACAGTGCCACACTGATTAATCACAATTAAGGACAAAATACAGCACTTTTATCAAGCATTCAGTGAGCAGGAAAATTAGCATTTCCTGCAGTGGTAAAAGTAATTCCGTTAGCAAGAATTCCCATTTAAAATGTGGTGCTTCTGTGCTGTATTAGAAATAATTTTCACACTTTTGAAAATATTCTTATAGATGTATTCAAGTTGCCTGAAAGGACATGACTCTTACATACTGACAGCAGTCTGTTAGGAGTTAATCACATGGGTCCTTTATATTTCCCTGATGTGGTTCCAGGTTAGATAAATGCTGATATAGTAATTATATCACAGTTTGAAAGCTAGACATACCTATCTGTGCATTTTAATGGAAGTAATTTATAAGGCCAAATCTCAGGCTAGAAATTGTCATTATAGAATTCCTAAGTATCTATGAGCTCTTTGCAGCTTTGCCAACCTATGGTTATTTTGGGTGTCAGTGCAGACTCCCACAGGCTGTTGCAAAAAGGCATTTACAACTGAAAATACTCAAAGAAAGGTAGCAAGTTATTCTGGGATGGAACCACCATATTTCAGTGACCCCAGAAGTGCTCCCACCCCAGAGGTACTTTGTTAGATAAATCCTCCCAGGTTACTAACAGGGCAGGGCATCCCTTGCATTCTCCTGTCACACTGACTGTTCAGTTATTCCCTACAAAGCTGAATACAAAATTATGTCTCAGCTGCTGTCTCAAGTTCACAATTTCTGTCTTGCTGCCCATCTCCCCCAGAAAAGTCTCTAAATGGCTGTGCCAAAATAGACTTTTAGCAATAGGACTGCACTTGTTTTATCTTGTACAGAGTAACTACTAATTGAGAAATAAAGTAAGTGAGAATGACCCTTTTGGCTGGTGACTGGGGCTTTTACCTGGGAAGTGGGCCACTGGGGTTTGAGTACCTTTTTCAGTGAAACTTTAATTACTTACAGAAAGTGGAATTGTATCATGGAAAGAAGGCAGCAGCCCTGAGCCCTGCCATAGCTATCAGCCAGAGCTAGGTGATGGGCTCCAGTCCCCCAGGAAGAGGGGAATTAAACCAGGTTACTTCCACATCACAAGAGGAAGATGCTTCTTTGACAACATTGTGAATCTAACCCTTTTTTTCTTTCTTTTTTTTTTTCTTTTTTTTTTTTCTTTTCTATACAACAGCCAAACTCAGAATGTTTTATTGGGAATAATGTCGTAGGTTTTATTTTCTGTCAAATTAAAACTTATCAGGGAATTTTATGAGAGCAAACATTTTATTTTGTTTTTCTTGTTTTAATTAAAAAAGCTCAGTACACTGCTAATCTTTCCTGTGAACTTAGGTATAGGTAGTATTATATATATATTGTATTATATAATCCTTATTGTGTGCAACACTAAGACATCACATTACACTTATTCAAAATATAAATTTCTTTATAGACATGCACACATATATGCTTGCTTTATTTTAGATTTATGCAAAATATACAGAAATGTTGCCATAAATTCTGTAAAATTACTAACAATTAGGTAGAAATGTAGCCAGATGTAGCAACCTCTTAGGAGTTTCCCTTCTCTTCATCACTGTCTTTGTGATGTTTACTGTTAAAAATGTAGGTTTTCTCCCTTCTCTTTTAAAAAAGGATTATCGTAGTGGTTTTTTTTTTTTTTAAATAATGTGTTTAAATTAGCAGGATGTGGTATATTCCAGCACTCATAAAAGTAAGATTTCTAGATAAACACCAATAGAAATATTTTTTAGCCATAAAAAAAAATCAATTTTCATAAGGTTACATGGTTTTACTTCTCTCTATATACAAATTTTTATATTAAAAGGGAGATTAAATTTTACTCTGCAGAGTAAAATGCAAACAGAAAATTATTTTTCATTTTTCAGTGCAAGCAATGGATTATCATTTATTTATGAGACTTCTTTTAATCTAGAATATATGGAAATCTTTTCTTGAAGCACAATGTAATATTGAATTGGGAATGTTGTCTGACAGTTTTCTTCTTACAGTTGCATAGAGTGATTCTACTGTATGAATTTTTTAAAAAGGCTTCAATATATTCTCTGTTTGAAAGGAGGAAGTAATCAAAGTTGAAGAGCCTTACAAATGTACCACCTCTCCCTTAGTTCCTCAAACAAGTTTCTGCAGAAAAGACCAGGCTATAGCAAATTTTACCATCAAGGGAAATGTCCAGATATTTTTCACTTGTCCCAGTTTGTGTCTGCATGAAAGAGTTCATTGCTGGGGCCAAAGCACACACTGAATCACTCAGTCCTGATGCTTTTTGACTCTCCTGGGTGCATTACTCCAACATACTCAGGCTGGTGGGCTGGATTTTAATCTGAGGGTGAATCTGGTGGCAGAGAAGTTTGGTGTTTAAAGGGTTTTTTACATTTTGTCTGACAACGTATGGTAGAAGTCAAGTTTAAAAGCTGGTTTACCCCTCCCCCCCAACACACACACACAAATTTTTGTTTCTCAGGATAACACTATTCTTTTTTTTGTGATTGGTTATAACTTGTTTTCAAAGGCAATTACACATACTGTGCTTTTTCAGTATTTCAAGTCCAGAGGTGTGTAATTGGAAGGATCCTTAACAACTCCTGTTAAAAAGCATGTCCAGCAATTATAGTAGAATTTTGCCTGGTATGAATGCTGTTTTGGAAACTGTAGTCTTGTAGCAGATACCAGAGGTCAGCCAATTGCATTTGTTTTCCTAAAAACCCCAGTGTAAAGCAGGCCCTGTGAAATGAGGACAGGTAGTCCTGAAGGACAGAACAAAAAAAGCAAGAATAGTGTCTTTGTTACAAATAAAAATATCTGTAACAGTATGCCTTGTAATTCAAGATTTTTAGTATTCATAAATTACAGTGACAAAAATGTAATACTAACCTGTTTATTTAGGTTAATATGAATTTTACATAAAAACACAGTTTTTATACATTGAAAGAGTCTTTAGAGAGAAATGAAGCCAATTAAGGAGAAATAAAGACCCATGTGTCTTTCTGTATGTATCCCTTCATCTACATGCAGTTGTAGGAACAATAGAAATTCAAGGTATTTATGCAATTGCTTTTTCCTTTCCCTCCTTCAACAATTACCTGTATACTAGTGATTATAATTTGAGTATTCTAAGGAGAAAATAACTTAGCTTTGTGCTGCAGAGAAATACTGTGACAAAAAGCAGTTTTCTCAGAATGTGTTTAATGTTTAATGCTTAATACTGATGGCCAGATAGTAAACAAAGCATTTTGTATTAATTTCAAGCAAACACTCTGCTTTCATCTGCAGCTTTCTATTGTATTCCATTGCACTGAACTCAGGAATCTGTTCTGCCAGGCTCTGTTCATGGTTAGAATTTTTATAGTGTTTGTATCATTGGAGCAACTAGAAGTTGTGTTTGGGAGCAGATCCCCGATCGGTGAGAATGCAGAGAGCCTGTTCTTAGTGCAAGGAATGTGGAAATATTCCTTATCTACAGAGTAAAAGCTTTTATGTGTTAAATTTAAATGTTTCTACTAAAGGTAATTTTCATGTATGTTGCATGTAAGACAATTTCTTCCCTCCAACCATTGCCACTACCATATGCTTCAAAAAAAGGGGAATGTAATGCAATCTACATCCTCATCTTCATTTCTTCTAGTGTAACTTAAGCTGGAAAACACGAGATAACACCAAGCATGAGATTTGGGTCTGCTGGGCTAAGTTGTGTTGGATAAGTGTCATGGCTTTGTAGGAAGGAGACGTGGAGTCTCCCAAGGTTCCTCTGTGCTGCTGAGATCCTACCCCTGGCTCTTGCAGCCTGCAGTGGGTCAAGGAAGGGCCACAGTGCTCTGGCTTTACCTTGGCAGAGGTGACCTGGCAGCCACCTGGCACTGAGAAGCAGCACTTGCTGGCCCTGAACCCTGCACCAGCCTCCTGGGGTTCTGCAAGACTCTGTTCCTCCCCTTTCCCACCTCCACTGCTTCCATGGCACAGTGGGTCATGCAGGTAATGGAGTTTTTCTCTGAAGAAGCCACCCAAACTGACCCAAGCTGGTTTTTGACAGCTCTGCTGTGACCTCATCACAACTTTTTTTTTCCTACCATTACAGGAGATAACAAAACATGGAGTTTGGATTACAGGTTCAAAAGAACAAGTCTGCGAAAATCATCCTTACTTAAGAAACGAAATCACTTTTAGAAATAGTCTAATAGTAAAAGTCACTGTGTGTTAAGCATAGTTATTTATAGAAATCCTTCTGGTGTTCAAGTTGAGCATTTAATATAAACACATCTTGGTACGTTTGGCATTCTGGTCACTAAGAAAGAGCTCTTTGTGAAAAAGTTACATCTGGTCATCTGAACTAATTGCTAAAACGACACTACGTTAATTGGATAATTAAAGATTGGGAACATGTGGCTATAGTATTCCTTGGGCATAAAGCCAACAATTTATGTGGCTGGGAAAATATGTGTTAATATGTCACAATTCATATGTGGTATCCTTTTTCATAGGAATAAATAACAATATGGGTCTTAAATTTAGATTAGAAAAGCTTGTAACTGGTATTTTTAAATTGAATTTTGAAGCACATTTATGATTTCCATTGTGCTTATGTTTTAACACTTTTGAATGGTGGCACTTTTGATTTTTTTAGCATCCATCTCACAAATTAATAGTATTGATTTTTGTTTTAGATTTATTGTTAGCATTTTGGAAAGTGTTCTGTAATTGCAGATACTTTGTAACATGAGACCTGGTGCTCCCTGGTTTATTTTGAAGAGTATGAGTGTTGGCACTCAGTTTGAAGAACTTTGTAATAGCAGTAAATTGTCTATGTGCTTTACCTTTACCTATCAAGGTTATTTGTCAGAAAAATTATGTCTGGTAAGTGGGATTTGTTTCAGTGGGTGTCAGACTAACTTCCCAAAATCCTCTACCACGTAGTCACTTTTTGTTGTTTGACATGCTGTGTGTGTGTGTTTGAAGTTATGGTTATATTTTCTTGTGTTCTTAATTTGAAAGTAAAATCTGTGGTCTTGAAATGACCTTAAAGTGACTGACCCCTAAATCTAATCACTCCAGGCTCCTTTGAAAATTGACAAATATGTCAAATTTACCTTTGACTATCAAAACATTTTAAAAATATTTCATCTTCTAGAAACTGTTATAATTCTTAAGTTAGCAGTTACTGTTCTAGTGTAATTTGGTCTTACTGCTTTGTTGATATCCACACTGAGAGTTTACAGCAATATAATTGTCTTCTCATCTTATTCTGAATTACCAATTTTGTAAGAGCAAAAAAATTCAGTTCTACATTCTGGCTGAGCAACTTATTGATTGGCTTAGTCTGAGCAAAATGGTCACAAATGGTCAATGCATGGTCAAAAGAATGTCAGAGGCATATAAAAATAGGTCTTTTTATAATATGGATGTTTGTTGACTTATATATGCTTGCTTTCTTCTTGCCTCTTTTTTTCAAGTCAGTTGCAACACTTTTAATGTCAGGAATACAAAGTGACAGAGAAGAAAGAAATATAGGAATACTTCTTAACCAAAAAAATCGTAATTACACTTTGTGCACTGTTTTGCACTAGAAATATGTATAATGCTTCCAAATTTTCACTATATTCAGGTGAGAACTTTCATTAGAAAAATATGATTAGCTATGTTGTTACTCTCTCTGGATAGGAAAACTTCTGCAGCAAAATTTCTACAGCAGTGTGAATTGTACCTGTGTCTGTGTTCATATCCAAACCAATAGGAGAGCTGAGCTCATTTTGTGTCAAAAGCACTGCAGTGTCATTTGCGCTCTATGCATATTTTTTTCTGTTATATTTCTACCATGATGTCAAGATAACTAACAAAGATAAACTTGGCCAGACAAAGGCATAGCAGACACTTTGAGTTACATGAGAATGCAAATTGCAACCAGAAAGGTCAAAGGGAAAGAAAGTATTTCTGTAGATGGAATTCCATCCAAACGTCATTGGATGCTGATGAGTATTTTGTGTTAGGAATGAGAATTTATGTTGAATCACTTGTCTAAGTAATTGGAGTTCTGTTAGGGTTTATTTGACTGAGATATAGAGCTTATTTTATCCTTGTTATGGAAATTAAGATATTTCAAGAAAGAAATACCTTTGCAGTGTGTTTATCTGCAGTCGGAATAACTGATGACAGATGTAATGTACTTCACAAAAAACCCAAACCAAACCAACCAACCAAACAACAAAAAAACCCAAACAGAACAGATTTACTGAGATATCAAACTATTGTTAAAGGAAAAAAACCCCATAGATCTGGTAAACAGGAGCAGTACGTAGTTCTGTGAAAGAGCCCAAAGCACTGTTTTTCAGGAGACCTGAAGGAAATCCTCTGTGGCATTCTCATTTCTAGTGAGCAACCAGAGTCTTTTCAATAAAACTGCTCCCAGATTTTGAATCTTATTCGTCACCCATCTCAATACTGTTTTGCAGGATGAGAAGGGTAAGGAGGAAAAGTGAGTTTTCCCTGTGATATTCAAGGAAATCTGCAGGAACTTAAAAGGCAGAGGGAAACTGGGACATGTTTTTTCTTTTTTAAGTAATTTTTTGAGTTTCAGCACTGAAATGTGGTCTGACATTTGTCTTGCAGTGGTGAAGCTCCATCTCTAAGCAGTGTGAACAGCACAAAGGCTCACTGTGCACAACAGCATGTGTGTATGGTGCACATTTTGTAAGTCTGAATGTTTCAAATATATTTGTTTGTCAGGACTTGAATGCAGTTCAGCAGCTGACCCAGCAAGGGGAGCTGTAGATTAGTGTGGACAGTTCTGTGGTTTTATAAACCAGAAACTCTCAAACAAGAGCATTTTCTTGAGGATCTATTTATTTCACTAAATTTCTGCATTTTCACAATAATTTCCAGGGAGCTTTCCATAAAATATTTGACTGCAGGTTGTGTGAAAGAGCTATTTATTGTTTCACAGCCCACCCACCCTCCCTCTGAAATTAAAATGTTTATAAAGCTGTGCTGGTTTTGTCTAATATTAAAAAAGCATCAATATCTCTGTGTGTGATATCAGTTCATCTGGTCCTGGATAATCTGGTACAGGAGTCAATGAACTTAATGCAGTATTGGTAATCCAAAAGTGTTTGAGCTAAGTGTTTTTGACATGTAGAATCAAGAGTCAAGGGCAAAGCAGACTTTAAATATTCCTTCAGCACAGCCTGGTAGGGATGTAATTGAATACCTCAGGTAAAGCATCTTATCAGAACTAAAGCTGGTTAGTGTGTCATCACCAAACAGGGAGGTGCTGTGTGTCTTCTTTACACAAGTACTCTTTTGACATTGTTGAAAGTCCTTTGAGGTCTCAGTTTCTCACACTGGAAATTCTGTCAGGGATGCATTTCCACTTTATATGATAAATTCAACTTCATCCAGGTTGCTCCACGGCAGGGTTCTCATTCTAGCTTTTTAGTAGTTAATGCTAAAGCAGGTAAAGGATTATGAGAAGTTACACAAAAAGGAATCACGAAAGGAATAAATATTGCACGTATGTGTTGTTGATGGGATATAAATCCTCATAGTAAAACACAGAAATGTTTCCACTCAGAGTAGAATTATAGATCACATGTTTCTTTAAGAGGCATAGGGAGATAATTTAGTGAAAAGACATATACCAGGAGGCTAAACTGCAAGAAATTTCCTATTGCAATCTATCTCTGGGCTTGCAAAGAACTGTGCAGAGGAAGAAGTCTGAGTCTAAACAATGTATTCAAATGTCTGTAAGCAGACAAAGTTTTATAACACTGATTTTGCAAAGTCTTAAAGCTGCATTATGAATGTTCTGATATTTGATGTGTTTATTAAACGGCATCTCTCATAGCAATGCAGTTAGAGGAAATTCTCATTGCAAATAAAGGTCATCCCACCTGTGAATATGGACGGAATCTTGCACAGGTAGAGAGCTCAGGCAAGGTATTCAAATAGGAACAGTTCAAAAGAGATGTGGAGATTTTACAGATTTTACATTCTCATTTGTATTTGTCTGGGTTTATTAGGAAGCATAGTGACAGATGAAAGTGTTATCATTTGGCTCTTAATCTGCATTTCTTTTCTTCAGTGTGCATTTTGTTAAAGCAGAAGTTTCTAGGACATTAGCTCTTTTTTTCATCTATATAATATTTTTGAGGGCATGCAAAGTAATTCTAAATTTAAATAAAATTTTTGCTATAGTTACATGGTGAAAAGAACCAGTTTGGATTAATTTGAACAATATCCAAAGCAGTGTTTAAAACTAAGAAATATTATTTAGGGTGTCAAAAAGGGTTCAAGCCATGTTACGATTAACTCTACTTTAATGGTAAGAAAACATGAGCCATGGGGCCAAATGGTAACTACAGCTGATAGAAACCTTGTGTAAGTTATTTATTACAAAATAATTGAGTCAACTTAAAGGGGTGCCTCATTTTGTTATGGTTTGATTTGTACCCACTTTATACCCACATTTCCCCCCTTATTCTGAAAAGGAACCAGAATTGACTTCAAGAGACCAACCACATAAAGCAGCTCCCTGCCTCCCTTTTCCTTTCTCCCCTCAGCAGCCCCAGGGATGTTTTGCCACTCAAAAAACTTCTAATGACATTTCTGTCATTTCATTTACACTCAGTGAGGTGTGAGCTTTTTGTCCCACCCTCTACTACTGCAGCATGCTCACAGAATGAAGACATAATTCTAAAATTAAGATTGCAATATTGTCCTTGGGTTTTTTGAGTTTCAGATATTATTTTTATCAATACTTTCCCCTTTTTTATCTGTGTGTGCGCTAAAAGTTAAAATGATATATTTTTTCAGGGGCATAAAATAAAAGTTCCTTGTAGCAAGAGCTGTATTTCATAGTAGTATAGTATATAAAGCAGTTTTAAAATAATATCCTTAACATCTAATATTCACAGAAAATGCAGTAGATGTGTTTTAGAAATAAATATGTTCAGTTTTATGTTACCAGACTCATTCCTGGGGATGGTGAATAATTCTGTGGAAACATTTATTGCAGAACTTAACCGTGCTGCATCACTTATGAGAGTCTGGAAAGATGGAAAAAATATAACCCTCAAATGAACAAATCTCAAGCCAGTAATATTCACATTTTTTCATTTTCCTTTCCATTCATAATTGATTCTAAACTTATGTGAATCTTTCAAAATAACTGTCTTATCGATTAGAAACAACCTATAAAATGTGATTATAAGAGTCATTCACTTTTTCTTTCTCATTACTGTAAACAGACACTGATCAGGCAAAATGCTGTATTTTTTTTTCATATATTGTGTGATTTGTACCTATTGTGTATGGCAAACAGCATGAGGAAAATGTCAGAGAATTTATCACGGATAATCTCTTGTGTTTATGCAGTTTAAGATTAAGGATTTATATTTATGCAAAAGGCAGGGTACTTTTTGCTCTGTGCTTGCTTACCTTCTCAAAGGCCAAGCCTTTCTCATACAAGTGTAAAATATTATAAAAGTCACTGCTGTCAAGAGCCACTCAAATCATTACGTTTCCACATATATGTGTATTTACATGAATTATCTTAAACAAGGTACTGTTCCTGTCTAAAAATGACTATTTCCAAGAGATACTGATCAGTTTTTATAGGTGGGTGATACATGCACAATGTTAATAAAAATACACTCGAAGAAGTGCTAAAGCAGCTCACATTTTTCACTCCTTTTGAAATGAAGGGTCCATTCTGCAGCCATCCATTTTCACCACTTAAACCTTTGTGCACTTGGAGAGCAGTTCTTTGATATGCGTCGGAATGATGGATGTTCAGGATAAGGAGACCTAAGGAAGTCTGTGCTCTGTATCACTATAGGAATGAAACCAGTAAATTCAGAAGATACAGTAAGAAAGCTTGTGTTTGTTGGCAAACTGTTACTCTGACTAAATCATCAAAGTGATTCGTGTGGAGGTGTATATAAAAATTCCCAGAGGTGATATTGGAGAATTATTAAAAGAGCTGTTTTTCAATAAACTATCTGATGCAGTTCTGCGTATTCTTGGCAAACTGCAGAGATGCTTGAGTTCTTTTGGATATCTGGGTGTTTGGAAAGTACTCAGAAGGAGATGGAATGCTGCCTATGGTATTCCAAATGAGAAGTGGTTTTCTGGAAGTTTTTACTAGGAATTTCTGTTGTCTTTTGTCACGGGTCATGCCACTTCTAACATTTTAGCAGGTAGGTTAATTCTCCTTAAGATTCTAATGCTAAGGACTCTCCTATGGCAACAAGCTTTGGAGTAGTAAAACTTCCTATCTTATGCAACATCCTTTCTATAAATTTGACTGGGTGTGAGACGTGCCCAATCTCTTAATTTAGGTCTAAACCTGTTGTTTTTACTTCTACCACTTCCATTTCAATATTAACCAGTCAGACTCCTTAGCTCTCTTACACTTGATTCAACACTTAGCCAGTAATTGGGACTGATTTTTATTAGGTATATTCTTGGTGGAATCAGCTGAAGAAGTCAAATTAAAAAAAAAAAACAAAAAACCAAAAAAACCCAAACAAACCACAAAAAAAAAAATCCCTGAAAATAAAAAAACAAAAGTTGTGGAGAAATTTCAGTGTAACAATATTGTACCTAATTGTGATTTTATTGACTATCATTTTTACCTTGTTTATACTGCCGGGGGCTGTTGGTCACTGTGCCTGATGGTTTTCACTCATTCCAACTTTTGCAGCTCTGAACAAATAGTGCTTTGTTCTTTCTCTTCATTTTTTCTTATTATAGCAGCCCTGTTTGTTCAAGCTTCCTGTGTTCCATGGCCACTGCAAAGTGGAAAACAAAAGCCTTGTTGCAATTCCTCTGTCTCTAGAGGGACATTTGCTTTATAAAAAAGTTTGATCTTCATTCCTAGGAAAATTTGATGAGTCACTTGCTGAAATCCTGTCTTAAATATCCAGATAAAGCAAGAGGTAATCAGATATTAGGCATCAGTAACATAACTGCTGTGAACATAGGTACTGATAATTTTTGTGTTTAATTCTCAATTTACACTACTTATTTTTGGTTTATAGGTAATATGTGAGCTATTTTTCAAGCTTTGCCCAATTCAATTACCTGTCCAATGAGCAGCCACCTCAAGTTACAGAACATGGTACCAGTTCCCCAAGGTAGCAGCATCTTCATTTTACTTATTTATAAATTTCCCAGAACTGGACCAAAATACCAATGCTAGAGAGAGTGCCTATAAATAGGACTGGACTTCTGTGGAACTCTTAAGATTTGGAGAAACAAAGAAGAGGTGTAAGGGCAGGAAACATTCAAAACTTTCAGGCAGGGATGCCTAAAAGTGTTCAGGAGATGTGTGTATGCCTGGGTGATGGGAATCACTGTGGGTGCCCCCATGCCTCTGCTACAGCCTTTTGCTGAGGCACCTCCCCTGACAATGCTCTGCTACCTCTGCACTTGCAGAAGTGGAAAAGATCTATAGAAAGAGTGGAGTCCTCTATGGTTTTGTCTTTCCAGTATGACTTGTGGTACTTCCCTGACCCAGGCCTGTTCAGTGTCTGTGTTCCTCACAGGATAGACACTATCTAAGATATAGCACTATCATATGCTTCCATGGAGAGAGGAGATGTGAGAGATGTCTATCTGCACCCTTCCACGTAAGAAGAAAAAATCTGCTAATATGAAAAGATCCTTTTCTAAGGTTTCTACCACCCTCAGATTCTGCTGTGGGGGAATTAGAAAACTTGGCTTATATAATTCCTTTTTAAACCTAGCTATGTTGGAAAAAATACAAACAAAAAACCAACGGTGAACAATTTACTTTTTAAATAACACAAACACTGGAAGTCAAAAATATTAATGTTTCTCCTCCAGTAATTTTAATTTTCAGATTTTTCTGATGTATTGTATGGCAAGATGTCATTTTTTTATGGTAACAATTACATTAGGTCTACATACTATTTTTACTAGCCTTTTTTACTGTCACATTTGCTACATAAGCCTAATTTTATGTTATTGCAATGATGTTCCTTGGTGTGTTCAAATAATCAATAACAGTACAAGGGTTGCTCCATTGGGATCACATTATATGAGTTTATAATACACAATATATGCTTTGATGTATACATGGAGTGTTTGCTGTTTCCCCCCCTCTCCTTAAATACAGAAATTTCTAGTTGTGTTTATTCCCCTCGTCAGCATACTTTATCATATCAAAGCCTTTACAGACAGTGTAGAACTACTGAGTTATGTTTGGGTCATGTTTTGCAGTGTGCCCTTTAATACTGTAGCTTTAGAAATGCAATTTTCAGCCTCTGCTTATTAGAATATGATAAAGTATTCCTGGTCTATGTCCAGCTCCACTAATCTCCAGACTACACTTCATGAATTAGGCATGAAGATTTTAGTCAATGTGCTTTCAAAGACCAATGTTTAGGGAATCATGGATTTTCTACAAGCTGAGGGAGAAATCTATAATAGGAAGAACTGATTTTCAAACATAATATTCTGTAGAAGCTGGCTTGGAAACAGAAAACATTTCCTTTTAAGAATACTCAAGAACTGGTTAAAAGTATACCGTAGGTTTTAACTTGTAAAAGGAGTAGCTTTTTAAAATGTGCTGTAAGTACTGTATAGAGGCTCATACATAGTAGATACCACGTAGACAGCTCCTGAAGCATGTGTTAAAAACCAAGTCACAAGAAAGTTGATTCAGTTTACTGGTATTAACCTACTCACTGGTGGACATTTGTCTGCTTTACCTGTTTACTATGCATATGCAACAGAGCCTCCTGTTGTGAGCTCTGACATGGCAAAAGCAGAGGTGTTCTAAGTTGGAACATACAAACAGGGTTTAAATTCTTTCTGGCTGCTTTATCTTTCACTGAAAGCCAAGTCCAAATGATATAAAATCACACATAAAAATGCACAAAAACTTGTTCATATTGCCATGCAGTCAGACCCCCAGGTGTCCACTAGTGACCCTTGTTCTCATTTGTTGCTCTGTAAGATTCATCACCTTGATTTTTATGGAACATAGGCTCAGAGATGATTCATGAGTTACTCATCTTGAGGAAGATCTGTAAGCAGTCATTCAGTCCTGAGAACTGTGAACAATATTCACCTCACTGGGAAATATCCCCTATTGATATACGACATAGCTTGGCTTTAATACTGATTTTTTCCTAAGAAAAAAAGAGGGTATCAAGGCAGTATTAGTTCAGTCAGAGTAACCTTTCTGATGTGAAAGACAACTATGTGAGTTAAACTTTGCAGTATTTTTATAGCTAATTCCTAATGTCTAAGCTGTGTCTTAGGAAACTGCAGCACTGGTGCATGGCCTTATGGTCAATAAACTTAATTCCTTAGATGCGAGTAATAGAGAGCATCACACAAGAGCTTTGTCCTCTTTTTCAGCACCACAACAGCATGCCTAAAAGAGAAATGAGACCTACAGCTGAATATAAGTTATGCCAAACGTTGACCAGCAACTTGCATCTTTTTGTGTTCCTTATAAAGTCAAACAGAAGCAGGGCAGCAATAGTCAGGCCAGAGGTTGTGGAAATATAATTTCTATAGTTTTCAGCTGTGATGATCAGTGCTGGGAAACATAATTCAGCAGCTTACCTTGGTGATGAAGCATTCACATGGGTCAGGGTATCTGGGAGAAGTTTGCTGTAGGTAGGATGAGTTACATTGCATCCTGGCAGGAGGTACACTCTGCATGAATCAGAAAACAAATCTAATGATGAAAAGTGCAAACTGGAGTAGTGAAGTAGCTATAAAATCATGGTTTCATTAACTGATTGTTAAATTATTTCCTCTGTTGAAAAGAAGAAAGAGGTGAGATGAATGGTAGTAGTACTGGGCTATGCAGATCTCAGCTCTTGGGCACATTGCTGTGTTTAAGATACCATGCTGTGCTTTCCTCTGTCATTCAGTTGTTTTATTAGAAAAAACCCCAACAGTCCCTTTTTCACTTTGCTGTATAACTTTGCAGCATCAGCCAAACATCAGTTAACACCCATAGAGGGAGCCTATTAGGAGGCTGTCTTTCAGACTGGGAAATTTAGAATTTTAGTTTCATATTGTACCATGAAAGTTCATGCTGTTTTGTAAAACTTGTTATTAA
The DNA here is from genome assembly GCA_023637945.1 of Phaethornis superciliosus. Taxonomy (NCBI): domain Eukaryota; kingdom Metazoa; phylum Chordata; class Aves; order Apodiformes; family Trochilidae; genus Phaethornis; species Phaethornis superciliosus. Next base: position 6,029,181 of record JAJQWJ010000014.1, on the reverse strand, counting down.
CTTGATAACCCGTTTCTAGAATTTGCTCAAATAACATGTTAGCATAGGTGGAAGGGTTGTGAGGGTCTATTTGATAGCTCCTTAAACTACCATGGAAAACACAGAAAGTAGTCATCTGCTAGTCTTTGACTTCCTTTTGGTGCTTTCAGTGTAATAGAAATATTAGATATACCTAAATTATTGGATACTATGTTATCAAATAAATGGTTTAGGCACTTGGAGGTACAGATAAGCATCTCATGACTTTCAAAACAAAATTCAATCAGCTCAGGGAGGTAAATCACTGCACTGCACACATGCTTTTGAAAATACCAGTAGGCCCATAGCTTCATTTTCAAATTTCTAAACATTTTTAAAAATAAAGTCAACGATGCCTAAAGCCTAAGTCTGTTAAGAACCTAATTCCTAATTTAAAAATTAAGGATCTTGCAAAATTTCAATGGTGCTAGCACTTCCAACTGCCTGAATAACATGCTTCTAAACTGCACTTTTTTCTAACAGCACCTTCTTAGCCTGGGATGGCGTTTGCCACAAGGGAAATGGCAAGGAGGGAGAGCATGGAGTCCTAGTTCCAGATTTCCAAAACTGAAATATCACTTATTCAGATAAATTGCACATGCAGATTCCCTTCTTAATGTACAAACCTGATTTATGCAAATGTAACTGATGTAAATATTCTTGCATGAGATTTCTTTGACAGGGGTTTTCAAATTATATGTTAGGCTAAGGTTCCTCATGGTCTTAAATGATCACCTACACTATTTCTTTGTAACATTTTTTAGCCTTTCAAGGGTCTTTGTTTCCTACCCATTTTTAGATCTTTTTTTTTTGGCACACTGTTAATAAACTGTTGGCATGCTATTAATAAAACTGTGTTTTTCAATGGGTTATAGAGATTAGAATCTCAGGTTACTCCGGGTTTTGTCTGTGTATTAAAGGAAGTTTCTGTGGTATATAGTTGGCAAATGTTTACATTGTATTGTGTTTTCCTGCATTTATGGACAATAATGGATTGAAGAGCATCTTATGGTTTTTTTAATTTTGCCAAAATCCATACTGGTTAGACATATGCCCGTAATTCGTACTTTCATAACTATCATTAGAAATCCTGATGATGATTAATAGACTGGAACTTCTATGACTGGGTCCTGAAAGGTATTTAGCTTGAAATCCTTATGGAAGGACAGGTAATAAATTGCTTTGTTACATTTATATTTATACTAAATACTGAATGTGCTCATCTGCTTTCTGACTGAAATGGGATGCTAAGACTACAGGAAGAATACAGAGGCAAAACTGTAATGGTACTAAAGGGAAGTGGGAGTTGGTCATTACTGGGCTATCAGCCCTGTGTGTTTGGAGATGGAGAAATATCCCAGTGGTCTCACCATGTCATGTTGTCAGCAGTAGTTTTTCTGTCCTGTCTGTCCCTCACCAAGTCTTCAACTTACAGTTATCACAAGAAAAACTTCCTTCTTTTTTTAAAGCGGGTGTTTTTGTCATCAGTAATGGTTGAATTGGTCCTACACAAGTTTGATCAAGCCACATATCCTCTCACTAGGATCAATTTTAACCATGAGGTATGGATTGAAATATCTGCATGTCAATTTGACAAAGTGAGGGGATCTCTTGACTGGAACTGCATTGCAGTTGACATATTCCTCCCCCCACCATCAGGTATTGACTGAGTGTGTGGGGGATCATCCATTGCTTCAGCTCTGGTCTGGCTTTGCCGTGGCATTACTGATGGGTAGGAGTGTCATCTTCTCCCATGGACCAGCTCAACATATATATACTTCATGTTTCTTATTTAGAAAATGTGAATTTTAAGAGGCAATGGAAAGAGCTGGAAGCAGAGCTGAGCTAACTGGCAAGGACAGATGATTGGTAGGAAGAAAAACATCCCATGTGTGAGTGAAAAGCCTGTCCTCTTTGAATCCCCCTTCATACTGCAAAAGCCTCTAAATACATTAGGGAGCAGCACTGGGAACAGCCCACATAGTGTATGGACTTCCTCAGTGGAAAGATCTCTGTGTGACACTGGCAGAGCTCTCTCAGGTCAGAGCTTCTGCATGTCAGGCTTTCTAAAGCTGTCAGTGTCATCCTCTGTGTCAAACAAAATGCAGCACCATCCCTCTCTGCTAAGATATGACAGGATGGGAAATGTTGGGGTTTTGTTCTCAGTTGCAATTTAGAAGCATGAGGTGAAGCCAAAAGACCTTGAGATTCCAATTTTGGAGACAGGAAACATTTAAAGAGAGAAATAAAAAGTGGTGGGGGATGTGTGGAATAATACTACCTAATAGATTTGTAAGCGGGGCCCCATTTGTAGACAGTTTTCTGGTATTGTTCTACTTAAGTTGGTAGCAGTGAAAAGGGGGAAAAATCTGAGAAAATAAGGTATTTCTTCAGTAAGAAAGCATGAGAAAAAGCCTGGCTCAGAAGATTCCTGATGCTTAAGTTCAGTTACCTGTTTGTCCCTTGGGCTTTAGGACCAAGGGTTACAGTTGACATTTCCAATTTGGTTTGTAAAATTAGGAATTTGTTTCATCTGTGTAGGAACCCATCCCTCAAAACTACAATCTACCATTAAGATATTCTTACTTAGAGGAAAATTACTGTAATTACAGTATTTTAATAAATACAGACCTTTTTTATCTCTAAATTTGTTTTCATCAGTACAATAGCCAGTCATCTTTATTAAGACTTTATTCTGTAAATTAAGTTTATTTTTCAGTTACAGTCTTTATAATAACAGAACATGACCTGCACTGACAACAGCTTGCAAAAACATAGGCTAAATGTATATTAAATCTCAGATGCAAAAAGTAAAAAAATACTCACACAGCACATTTCATCTTGCAAATGAACACTGTTCATTTGGCACATTCAAAAACTGCGTTTTCCTCTGGTTCATTTGTTTCCAAATCCTGAAACTGTGAATATGTATTTCAGCCTTTCTTTGTACCAAGAGGGACAAAAGCATTTATGTACCTTTTTATATAAACTTATAAAGGGATGAATTATCGAACGCAGTGCAGTGCATGATATGCTCATGTCACAGTGGGAGATATGACTTGTGGGTTTAAATGTATTTTAAAATTTTAATATTTTTATCAAAATTGCATGAATGATGTGCATTTTCATTCTTAACTCTGTCTGGTAGCCATAAAAGCCATGAGAGTCTGACTGTGAAAAGACGTAGGTATCACCATTAGCAAATGACTCCTAGCAAGTGGACAGTTTCTCTTGATGAAGAAAAAATGATCTGTGGTATTTTTGCAGCCCAGAAACAAGTAGAATGCAGTTTATGGTGTCAGGTTATATAGCAGAGGCAAGTGAAACAGGATTGTGAAAGTTCCTGTGGCTATGCTGAATATACTGGCAGAACTAAGCAAACAAAGTCATCCTACGTACTGATGAGCAAAAAGGGATTTTTTTCTACTAATTCATTGTTTTTTGTAGCTTTTTTTCCCCTTAAATGCAGGATGCTATTGTTGTAGTTCAGAAAGCCCCAGGCAGCTTAGAAATCAAGCAAAAAATCAATAGCCCACTTGTTGAAGATAAGTGAATTAGCTTGTGTTGAATGTAACCGAGTACCTGAACACTTGAGTGAGCAGCCTTTGTTTTGTGAGAAAGTTGATTTGTAAGGTTTCTCTTCTGAGGACTGTGATGGTGCTCATCTCAGATTAACCAAGCTGAGTAAGGTGGAATTTACCACTTACACAGGGAAATAATTTGTGAATTTTCTTTCTTTCTTTTTTGTTCCCATCTGCTCACCAAAGCTGACCACCTTGAGCAGATTTCCACATATTTCAAAGCTGATGATGAATCTTACAGAAGAATTTTCATGAACAGTGATGAAGGGGACCAAAATAAGTAATATTACACTGCAATTTACCATAGGCCAAATTAAAAATTTCTTTCCCATTCTGTGTGGGCCTGGGGTCAATTTCCTTTCAGAGACATTGTCTTCCTGGGAAGCTCACCTCACATGTGTCTGTACTAAAAGAAGTGCTTCTGTCCAAGGCGGTCAATATTTGGTATACAGACTATTTCTAATTTCATATTCAGAGACAGCAACCTTCCCTCCTGCTCCAAAAGGAAGCATTGTGTATGAATCATGTAGTAATTGTACTTGTCACTAAGATGATGTTGTCCTTGTCAAGCTGGTTCTGAGTCTCTCGACTGCCTCTAGAAGCAGAAGTGAGCTGCAAAAATGTTCTTATCCCAACTTTACAACTTCCTGGTCCTCGAGGGAGTTGCCAGCTCAGTCTTAACGTGACAGAGCAGCGGGATGACTCCTTGGAAGTGCCCCCCGGATATCAAAAGCCGTGGAGGCCCTACAAGCCCACCTTTTGTTGAAAACTCAGGTAATTTTTTGGTGAATAATCAATTAGAGAGATGTGAAGGCAGTCAGATGGCATTTCTCCATGTTAGGACATCCATCCTTCCATCCTCCTGTGAGCTGAGGAGAAGGACCAGCCCGTCAGAGCCCTCACTGCCTCACTGCCCATGGTGTTCTTGTGCCATCCCATATTCTCTGATCAGGTCAAAACCAATTCAGACTTCATAGTAGAGTTGTCACCTGGGAATATTAAACTTGAGGTTAGAGAAGTTCAGATCTCAGAGTAACTGACTTATATTCATTTTTAATGACACAAATCTGGCATCAATCTCAGGAGCTTCCAAAACATCCCTCCTGGCTTTTAGCTGAAGGGGTGGCAGGACAGACACCCACTTCTGGTTTTCGGTTATTTTTTTAAAGAAGTAACCTACTGCTTTGGGCAGCAATCTCCCTTATCCAGGCATCCTGAAATGCAGGAATGTTTTTCCACCTACACTCAACAACCATGTAAACAGGGGTTCCAGTGCACACACTGCAATGGAGTTGTTCTTTTCATGCCTGGCTGTCTTGGCAGGCCTGGCAGTGCTGGTGATCCATCACTCTGGCCCATTTCCCTTAGTCATGCTGTCAGGGCTGGGAAGCAAAGCTTCTGAATGTTGTTCATGCTGGCTTGGTTTCAGCTAAATAAATCAGCTCTGCAGTTCCTCCTCCATGGTACAAAAGAGGAACCCTTAAACAGTTTCTGTAGAGTAAAGCTGTTTGGGTTTTTTTTGCCAGTTTAGCATTCCCTAGCTGTGGGAGTTTTGACAGCCTAAGACTTCAGGCAGGGCTCTTTCTTTTCATATCTGGTATCAGAAACATGAAGCTCTTTTCAGTGATGATGCCTGAGAGGAACTTCAGGTGTGGGCTGCCCTCCAGTGTGCACCCCAGGGGCCTCCCCTCTCCCTCCTGTCCTGTGTTTGCTCCTGCAGTATCCTGGGGGCTCAGGCTGGGCACCTGTAGGTACCTATTTGTGCCTTCCAAACATCTGTAGGGACCAAGGATTTCTCTTGTAATTACTTCTCCTATCTGCTGGGGACACTGTGGCATCAGGTATGATGACAGTATCCAGGATGCCTTGTGCCCTTCCCACCCTGCTTTTCCGACAGTTCTTCTGAAGGTGGTTCAGGTAAGCCTTGTGTTTGGTGGAGAAAGTGGCCTGGTACAGAGAAGGCAGTGTTTGGGGAAGCCATAGGAGGAGGATAGGATATGGAGAATTAACTAGGGATGTTGAGGATCATCAGCTGAGGCTTCTCCCATGTCCCAGAAAAATTATGTTTCTGAATCATTCTCCAAACTGCTTTTCTGTCCCTGAGGAATGGTGAACCTCTTTCCTCACATGCTGTTCTTTATATTTTATTTTTCAAATTCTTTCTCCAGCACCATCTCTTGCCATCTCCAGGGTGTATACTTTCCTTGTTCTTCCTTCTCCATCCTTTTTCTTCCCCACTTACACATCTGTAAGCATAAAGAGAAAGCTCTTCCCACGCTCTTCCTTCCCCCAAACATGTACACATCTTTGCAGGAAAAGGCTGCACAGGGAACCAGGGGCATGGATTCAACACAGCAGCACTGCCCTGTGGTCTCCAAAGATGTCTTTTTCTTCCCTGAAGATCAGTGTTGTTGATATGGAGGTGTTTGGGGAAGCCAGAACCAGATGTTTTCACCAAATGCCTTCACCTGGGAATCAAAGCAGAGTCCCATGCTCAGCCTGCTCCCTGAAGAAGCTGTGCATTGCTTCTTCCAAGGCCCTTAGATTCAGAGGAGATAATTTGACTCTAAATTTACATATTAATAATTTACATAGTTATTGCAAAGCCTGCTATTTAAAATCTTGATAGTGACAGCAGGATAGGATGTTTCTGTTGACTCTGAGCTATGGAGTATTTCTTTACATAAGTGAAATTATGAGCCTTTAGAAGCTTTTTTCCTTTTGTGTCTAATTTAATTTCTTTTTTTTTTTTTCTTCCTTTTTATTGCTTAAGGTTGATGACTATTTAAAGGAATAGAAATAGTTAAATTAGGTAAGTTCATTAGACCTTCCCATATCACCTCCCATGCAAAGGTCAAGCACAGTGCCACGATCCTGTTATATCTTCCTGCCAATTGGTTTTCACCCTTGGTTTCAAAGGGAGCACTTATGACTGACACTTCTGGACCTCTTTGCTATGCAGCTGCTTATTTAGAGCTTTTTGGATCCAGAACAGCTAAAATAAGTGCAATTTCATGGGGCTAACGTGTCAGGGATTCATGAGTAGAAACATGCTATACTTTTTTTTTTTTTTTTTTTTTTTCCCCCCCCCCTCTCCTTTTCCTCCTTTAGAAATACTTGGAAGGTTTGAGAGCAAAAAGTAAAGCTGATTGCAATTAGCTGCTTGTTATTTCCGATTTTGGTTTTGAACTAGTAAGAGACTGCCCTAAGCAGGTACTTCTGATCCATTTGTAACACTCTGGCTATTGAGAAATTATGTGCTATAAATTTTGTAACCAAAAGCCCATTTAATGTGTTTTTTCATGACTAGAACACCACCAATTTTCTGAAACAGTGATAGTA